>OU612066.1:30364900-30989900 GCA_914767715.1 Membranipora membranacea | reverse complement strand
TATGTAGCTGGTAGGCGAGTGAAATACGAAAACATTATTGGATGAAACGTCCAAAATCCTCAATGGTTTTACGCCTCTGTCGTCTATATCAGTTTCCTTACAATCGTTCAGATTTATCTCTACACTGATGTGTCATAGATGTATTGGTATTTTTTATGGTTTTGATAAGTATTGCATGAGATAAACACACATGTGTTGTACTCCACCTGTTCCAGATGTTAAATTCAATTGATGGTATTACATAATCAAAATAAGTGAAGTCACCCATTATATTCAAAGGCTGTTTTGCCTAGTGCTCTGTTTTCTATTGGTATCAATCACCCTTTGCATACAATTTGAAACTTTGATGTTTAATTTGTTTAATTTTCAATATATTATGAGCGAATTACCACTTTTTGGTATCGAGTTTGGTAGAGTTGGATCACTTAGAGGTGATGTGATTCTTCCTGAGATATGTTTGATGATCGTTTTGGGTCTACAGAGGTGATTGCTGCTTGACTTATCTATCCTTGTGACGGCAGATGTTGTGGTTGGACCAGCAGCACTAGGAAACTCAAATTTTGGTGTGAACGAATTTGCTAGCCCACCTATTTCCTAACCCCTTAGTGACCAACCACCCACATAATCACAATATTTCATCAAACAACACTTAGTGAATCACAACAACCATTTGGGGGATTCATTGAAATAAATGATCAGCCCATCAAAACATGTTCAGCCTCTCGCAGATTAGTTGAGTGCTAGGTTAACCACCAGAGATGGGCGGGGACAACTTCTGCTTAACACATTATCTTGTGACCAGGATGTCTGTGGCCTATATAATGTTACATACTAAACTTTAATGACACAGTTAGGGTAAAGATTAGAAATTGTATTGTATTCAAATGTAAGACACATCATCTAATACTTTTTGCTGTGGGATCAACTCGTGCAAACCGATAGCTGTTGTGTATCTCTTTGTCAGAAACATACCTTTAGCAAACACCGCTGAGGTGACTGGTTGTTTCAAAGTATTCCGCTCGCTGTAAGGATTTTATCTCCTTTCGTGACCCTGAAGTGTTCGATTTCATGTAACCAAGGGTTACTCCTTGATGTAACCTTGTACATTTGCTGCTATAACAAGATCGGCGATCTATGCACATGACTGGCATCTTGCCAATTTATTAGCTTTCAACCAAACAGGATGACCCTGGCATGGCTGGCAATGAGATTATGGCCAACTGGCTTACAGTTAGTAACCAACTGTATTGGGTAATTGGGTATAGTAATTTAGGTCTGTTTAATGGCAGGTTATAACCCAAGGGATTATAAAGGTCAATCCTCAGTCAACCTCTTATCAGACCACAGATGCTGTTGTTGGCATTCCGCTCAGCAGGTGCAAGATAGTACACTCAGTCAATATCAAGGATGTCAACACAACAGCTGAATGGAACACCCTAAATTCATGAATAAAAGCTGCATCTGAAAAAATCTTTAAATAAGGGGAATCGGTCATTCACCTCTCAAGTGTCAATATAACCTTGAGATATTAGATATCAATAGTTTCAGGTGTCGTGGTGTCATGTTTGGGCACTTGATCTAAGTCAATTACCTTACAATAAACCATACCTGACAAGTCTCCCTTTTTGGTAGGGAGCCTCCCAGTTTTTAGGGGTATTTTCCCACCTCCTCCCTATCTCCCTTTTTCCTCCCTTTTTTCAGCTTCCTTCACCCAGAAGACTTTTTAAGCTTCTTGTTGCAAGAAAAACTATGTTTTCCTGCCCCCAAAGTACATATACCTAGATATAATTGCCTATTAACATACCATATCTCCTCGTTCGGATAAAGTGCAACAGTATAATTGGTAAAATCAGGTAAAATTATGCATTTCATAATATGAACGCTCTAGTTTTGGCTTAAAACAAATGACAACAACGGCCAAATTACACCTTCACTGGGGGACGCGCAGAGTGGTACTCCGGGTCGGGAGTTCGTCCGCGGAGACCTCCTGATTTCTTGGTCTACCAACTTGTCATGTATGCAATAAACTCAGTATGATATCAGCTTGGGAGGCAATGACTTCCCAAGATACAACCCAGAAAACTACATCACTGGAGTTCACTGAGGTTAATTATCTGTGCAGTTGGGGCTATAAACAGTAAGGTTAGTAAGTGAGTAGTAAGTAAAATGTGACTGTAGTATTTTGCTCATGCCGGTGAATGGTGGTAAAAACACATTGTACCTCATATCAACTGTTTGGGAAGTCTGCCTTAGTTGTTTCCATCTATCATATTAATTTTCTCTATATTATCAGCCAACATCAAGTAAATTCTTATTTCATTTTTGATCTTGATAAACTTGGAATAGAATAGAAGGTTAAAATATTCTCCCTGGTTAAAACTAGGAGTGAATGACCAACAACAGGTACAGATAATAGCCTTGTCGTGTGGCCACAGAGAAACACTGCTGCGTGACAAGGCTTAGCTCACTTCAAAGAGTTACAGTATACCGAGTATGATATCAGCTAACTTTGAGGCAATGGCTCACCAAGATACAACCCAGACAACTACATTAAAGAGCAATACCTTGATATAACTGGTATCACTGGAGTTCACTGAAAGGTCAAATGATGCAATAGCTGTTGGTAACTATTGAGGTATGTGTACAAGCTAACCATTATCTTTTTGTGGACACTGAGAAAGACATCTATCAATGTAAGTATTAAATATGGGCATCTTTATCATAATAACCACAATGTATGGGTAGGCATCTATGAATCTGCCCCATATCTAGTTAAAATCTCCATCAGCTAAAGTTCAACATGCTACACTGCAAATCTCTGCAACGTCAAGCAATCGATTACGAAACCTGGAATCATGTACAAAATTGCACATAACAATTTTTCTTAGAGCGGCTATGGATGGCTTGTTTACTTCATGAAAACTCCACCAACAATAACCTACAGTTATGGTGCTGGCCATTCCAGTCTTCAGAGCTTTGTCAATTATTAGGTGGCCTGACTAGCAGTCCAAGGATTTTCCTGTTGCCAATAAACGGTCAGACAGCCTGCCCAGCCTGCAATTAACCATCACGTTGAAAAATGATCACTGTGTTTGGAGTTATCTCGAATTTTTAAAAGTGCAGACAACTCTGAAGATGATGCTTACAATGTACCAAAAACGCTCCTGTCGATAACAGTTTTAGTATCAGTATCAACCTCAAAAACTTCATGATGGCGGCTACAACAGTATATTCATCGGATTCTATACCATGAGGAACCGCAGTGTGTCCACTTGATAATACAGAAATCATCTTACTAAATTACTGGACATGTGCGGATTCAGAAATATCTTTAGTTTTTATAAGCGAAGGGGTTCCAAACTCATACTGTCAGATTTATGTTCACTGATTTGCTTATGCTAGTGCTACCACTAGTGTGACCTCTACTGCTGATGATACTGCTACCATTTCTACAATCGTTACTACTCACTAGCGCTACGTTATACTTAAACGCTCAAAGTACCCATAACACTATTATGACACCTTCACGATTTCCGTCTAGAATAGTTCATTTTTTTCTTATTTGTTTATTTATCTAGTGGAAAATGCTCGAACATTTTATACCACATGGAATGAAAACAGTTCCAGATCTGTCCCAAAGCAGAGGCACCCATGTTTACATCTGTGTAGGTGTTGTCATAACAGCTTTTTTTTTAGAAGGAAATGGTAGATATTATTGCATTCACTGATGGCCTTCAATTATAGATCACCAGACTCGCGGCAAGTCATCGACACTATGACGCTAATTAAATCTCATTTAATTAATCATTGTGTGACCGAGAGCTTCAATCACTGTAATGAGCTGTCTACGAATACAAAGTCAAGAGAGTTTGGGGAATTTTTCAATTTTGAGCTTTATGGCTATATGGGATGATGATTTTATATTGACGTATGTGTCTTACATTAATTCTGAGTATATGGAACAAGTCTTATATATATAGATCATTATAATATATAACAATGTCAACTTCATTTCACCAAGAGGTTAATGCAAGCGTTCATGATGTAAGTTATTACCATTAGGAAAATTGCAAACCAAACAATTGACAATTGCAGAGGGGAGAAAAACTGATATAGTAGTAAGTTGTAATCTCTGATGAAATACTTCTCGAAAAAAATTATAAGTAACAGTCAGTCAATTTAATTCAATTTTTTTATGTCAAACCAGTGACGCTATCAGCAGCCACATGTATCATTATTTAAATGTGGTGATGGGAAGTCAGTCAACCTGTGCAAGGATTAATCTCTTCATGTTTTTTTCTCTCAAAATTACCTCTTGCTCCTAGGATTAAGCTTTATTATGATAACTAAGATGCCATTCAAGAGACAGCCACGTACAAAAAGTAAAATTATCAACACTCTTAATTTGATGCTGCTAGCAGTTGTAGAGATAGTTCTTATGAACAAAAACATAGTGCTGGCAATAGAGATAGACCTATTGATCACATTTTAGCACATGTACCTGAGCTTGACTGTATAACTCAGATTTCAAAATTAGCTTTGCTTTATCAAAATACAATGGCAAAACATAGCATACCAGGTATTTTCAATCGAAACTCTTCTAAATATTCTCATGTCATTGCAGCTTGCTCTAATGACCTGTTTGTTAGAAACCAACAGCCAAACCTACTGATTCTGTGCACTGCTTGGAATTTATCTCCAGCGCATTATGTATCAATCAGCACCCTGCAACAAAGCCAGCTGTAGATGGTCTGATTGCGATGAATAGATCTCAAGATCAAGCTACCTAATCAGTGCCTATTAATATGGATGGTTTTGGTTTCAAGCCTCTATCTTGTCATGGTGGGCTTGATCCCATGGTAGCATATCATTATTGGGCTACTAAACTGCCTCCATGTGCACCACCAGCCTTTACCGGTGTCATTCAAAAGTGTAATGTCTGGATAAAAAAATAACCATGTTCATTGAACAAAACCACACTTTCACTTCAGGTGAGAAGTTATCATATCTATGTATACTGATGGTGCTGTGTCTGATGTGGTCGATAAATATACCACTTTAGATGATGATGAGTCGGATACCGATGAAAATTTCTCAACAATAGATGTGGACATGCACATAGGCTCTCATAAGTTTATCAACACCGTCTCAATAAATGACCCAAAAATACAAACCTTGATGCTGCATCATTGCAGAAATTTTCTAATTTGCTAATTAGTTGCCATACTGCTATGACTACTATTTCTGACCTCTCTTTTCTTAATCATCAGAGAGAGAATAGGAAACCTAGAAAGCTTCTACCAGAGGCGCTTGTAAGTAAATGGAATTCGGCTGCTATTGAGTACACCAATAGGAATAATCATGCCTACCCAGCATTAAGCATGTTTGTTGATTTTAAACAGTGCCATACTGAAAATCTAAATCAACTAATTGCTAGTGATGAGTCGAAGAATTATAAAACTGATGGATTAAATGAGATGATAAATAGTATGTACCGCTTTGGTAAAATAGAGTACCCTTGGTATGGCATATCCGGACAATAACTTTTTATTCAGGGAATATGATACGCATATACCAAACACACAATTTAAGAAAATCAGAAGTTAAATCTCAAAGTTTTAACTGCAAAATATCTGGTCTTTTTAGCATATATGAACTAATATGTCTTAGAATACAGAATCCAAGGGAGAAAAATTGAAATGAAAATTGGACTGTCCCTCAAAGTATTCAATCTGGTACTGTATGAAAAAGCAAGGCTGCAGGTAAGTTAAAAGGTTTCATTCTGATGTGCCTGGTTGTGATGAAAAGTTGTGTTAAGTATATTAAGATTGTCATGAACTACCTTATGTGCAAGGATCAATAAATAATGTAAAGTTCAGACAGCCAGGGGAACTTTGTGCGAGCATAATTTGTAAAGCATATACGTAATAATAAATATTACAGAGTCTATGTTGAAGAGTAATTCTTATTGATACATTTAACACATCGAAAATGAGCAAAGGATTGAAAGTTGTGTGATCATGCTGATGATAGAGGAATGAATTACGAAAGTTGCTCTAAAACGTATTGAATGGTTATTTTATCATGCTTGAGTCATATCCACTCTGAGGAACATGACTGCTCCTCAGTGCTTTGATCAGTTTTAGAAATTCATTTCTGAAGACAGGAAGGGTGCAGAAGAAAATTATAAAACTCATCCCGCTGTTAGCCGCGAGCATCTGTATAGCTAAATATCCAAACCATGCAGGGAATTTTTTCATTTGGAGAAACAATATGTCGGGCAGACCAGATGCCAATTGGCAACCAGCAGAGATAATAAACTCCTAATGTTGCGATCACTGTCTTTACAGCTTTAAATGTACGAGCTCTGTTTGCGCGCCTCAAATGTGCGATTCTCCACATTATCATGATACTCAAGGGTACTTCAATAACAGGTAAGGTAAGGTAAGCCTATTGCTAAAATGAATATAACAAACAAACCCGCCTTCCCTTTATCACCATCTTCAGGCATAAAGTACGGTATGGATCAAAGTAAAAACCTATTTGCTCAAAATACCTAGCTAAAATCAAAGGTGGGAAAGGCACAATATAAATAATGATCAACACAATAAGAGTGAGAATGTAGGATTTCTTGCTACTGACAAAGTTTCTGTACTTGACCAGATATGTTATAGAGTACCAGCGATCAATCGACACGCCTGTGTCAACCAAAGCTATAATTGATGGTGCTGCGATATGTATAGAGCCGAGTAACAAACATATAGTACCATTGACCCATATCTCTCTGATAAAAAGTGTGACAGTGAGGATGGTGTTACTGATGAACATGACCAAGTCAGATCCTATAAGGCCTACCATGTAGTAGTGTTGAATGTTTAGTATTCTTAGTATTTTGAAGGTCAAAATTACCATGATGTTAGTCAGGAGTATGAAAACATCTAGAAATAAGCTGATGGCAGCTAGTTCAACTGGTACATCTATCTTGTACCAATACAGAGATATATTCGTTTTATTTCCAGCCATACTATCTACCATTTCTGTGTTTCCAGGAATATTCTCGTCACTAGATCTGTACATGCATCTTCAATTCATCTGCAGCTTGTATTTAGCAGCGAGCTTCTAAAGCAGATATATCAGCTGCTTTGGGCTACACATTCTTTTTCCTCTATCTATTTACAGAAAACATACAATACTTTCAATTAACCATACTCGGAACCTTCTAATTTTCAGCTCAGGTTGGTCTGCAGCCACAAACAACCTTTAGATTTTCCTTGTACATATCATATTAACATTCTGCGATTGGCATATTAATATCGACATTTTGATACAAAAGTATGAATTGACTTGATAAACAGATATGAACCAGTTGCTTATTACTAATTTTGAAAGCTTTTTTTAAGTGGCAAATATATTCTTCGTTGCGTTTCAATTGATACCTAAAATACTTGTTCAACTCATATATAAAACAATCTCAAAATAATCAGATATTTACCCAGTGTTGATCCATGCAGTCGCATTGCCCTTTGCATCTGATAGCGTTTGTAGATTTTGCCACTTATAACTGTTGTGTCTGGATCGATTATTACCTTTGATATTGTGATGGGACATTTCATTGCATTTTGTGATCTTCGTTTACAAGCTATGTGCTGTGTGACATTGAGACATTAACAATGAAGACTACACAATTCTACACAATAAAAACAATAATGGGATAAGCAGACAGAGGAAAGACATATAGCAGTTTACTTACTATAGCCGAAAGATGACTTTTTTGCTACATTTTGCAAGCAGAGGCAGCAATGTTTTACATACCACAACAAAGTACACAAATTCATCAGCAGTCCAGTGTAATTCTGAGGCATCTAAAGTCTTAATTAACTCAGATCCAACATTTTTCTTAGTGTTGGATCTAAGCTGAATATTGAAGGCACCTGATTGGTCAACAACAACATCTGTCATCACTAATGGTGGATGGCTGGGGAAGAAGATACTCCCTTCATTTTGAGAGCTCATATAACTCCACTCCGAGCTACTGGCTAGGCTGGCGATGTTTTGATGCCACAACTGTCCACTTAAATGTTTGACTGGTGGCTATGCTGAGGCAGCAGTGGTTTAAGTTTGCATGCATCAAGAAGTTTTCTAAAAGTCAAAGTTTTGTTTTTGTGCTCCTAAGTCTGGTCAAGAGGATCCTTTGCACTGGCTAAAAAATTTAAATACTGATATTTACCAACTGTTTACACAGCAGAAAATCAACTGATGACATTTGCGGGTGTTTTATCAAAATCTTATCAGTATTGTTCTAGCCTTTGATTATTTCCGTTGAGAAGGAAATGTTATAACTTCATGTGATATTTTAATTAGTTTTCAGGCAGCATTACTTGATTAAACAACTAACAGCTAGAGAATAAACAGCATAGCAGGCACAGAGTAAAAGAGCTTAATCTACAACAAAAATGTATAGATATCTATCACACATCAATAGTTTTAAAAAAATTTCATGTTTTATAGCTTTGATCTTCATTTATTTGAGCTAGTATGGTTGATTAGGCTCTCCTTACAATCTCATAATATTGAATATGGACAAATAGTATTTGGATTTTGATCAGGATGAAACAACTCCCTATGACAACCCATAATTCAAATTTATTTAAAAATATACAATTAAATCGCCAAACAGCAGTTGTTGGTTTCCATCATAGAGTTATTATATACTCTAGAGTGGACAATGCAGTGCTCAAAACGTCCTACTTAATTATTGCGAAATTCATGACGCGACGCAATCTGGTTGTGCACGGCTAGTGCCTGTATCATGTAAGTTATCATTGAGAATATAGGAATTGAGCATGTTTTAGAGCGCTAATAGCCATTTTCTTGGAAAAATTTTCATATACACTTGTAGGTATTTTCACTTGCAGCCATTGGAAAATTTTTCTATGTTTTCCCATGAAAATAAGCCAAAACCCCAGCCGCAAACACATCATT
Organism: Membranipora membranacea; assembly: GCA_914767715.1. Taxonomy (NCBI): domain Eukaryota; kingdom Metazoa; phylum Bryozoa; class Gymnolaemata; order Cheilostomatida; family Membraniporidae; genus Membranipora; species Membranipora membranacea. The sequence goes on along the minus strand of OU612066.1, from coordinate 30,980,918 downwards.
GTGATGAAAAAAAATTACCGGGCTAGCTTGTTTTCTCCACGTTTCTCTCGACCATAAGTTGGATTCTGTCTCTTTTACTCATTGTTATCCATCAAGTGAGTTAATGTTATTTGTTCAGTATAAGGTGTACACATAGCTTGTGGAAAAGCTGACTGGAGGTTAAAAGTCGGCCGCTAAGTTCCGCCATTTACAGAAGCAATTTACATACGGTTCTGACTAATATTCAGCGTTTAGATTGTCATTTAAAGCTTTTTGAATTCGCAAAACCATTCAACCATACACAGCAGGTTTTGAAAGCATATAAATGAAGGTATTTTGTAACAAACTTTTTTGATAAGTCGCTGAGTATCAAGTAAATCTTTGAATGGAAAACTCATATACATACCTATCATGACTGACTCCAGACTTTTCAGAACAAACACTCACTAATGTAACATTTTAAGTGGACAGATATTTCTGATTTCTCACCATACTTGAAATAAGGGACCATTTGCTTCAGAGCGGTCGTTGTGGATGTTTGATACAATTTTCTGGTATGATTATTATGACTATGGTTGTTGGTTTGTGTTTGTGTTTGTAAATTAGTTGAGATGGCAACTTCAGCATCATACATAATATTTTGTATATACTCCAGTAAAGGCGCTGGCAGTCGACGTATACATGTGTATTTGTTTGCATAGTTTTGAGGGAAGGGGGATTAGTGTAGTAGTGTTCAATCCTTTGAAATGACCAGAGTTAGCATTTCATACAGCTGTGATTCTCTGTCAGAAATGGACTGATGCTATAAAAATATAAGAGAGGCAGCCAGAAAGTGATCTTATGAGCAATGAGGACTGACAGTAACACCACATCTGATTTTAGCACCAATCTTAATTGATCTTCTTTGACATAAGAAACAAAAAAGCTTATAATAATACCCTCAATAAAGTAATGTTATCTGGAGAGCAAATCTGAATCTTGACATTATGAGGCTACACTGTGACTGATAATGAGGCAAGCTGCAAACTTTTACACCTCAGATCACTTGTTCACAGGCTACTCGTACTTCATTTAATCAAAAATAAAACAAACCCACTGAATTTGTAACATGCGAGTAAGAGAGACAGGACACAGCTTATATGGCTGGCAAGTGGCAGTAGAAAAAACAAGCTAGCCCGGTAAATTATTTTCATCACAATAATGTCTTTGCGGTTGGGGCTTTGGCTTATTTTCATGGGAAAACATAGAACATTTTTCAATGGCTGCAAGTGAAAATACCTACAAGTGTTCCACACAGTGTGCCATGAAAATTTTTCCGACAAAAAAATGGCTTTAAGTGCTCTAAAACTTAAATTTTCATACCCAATTCCTTAATTCTCAATGATAGATTATATGATACAGGCACTGGCGATGCACAACCAGATTGCGTCGCGTCATGGATTTCGCAATAATTAAGTAGGACAAAAACTGATGCTATTTTTGTACACATTGTCCACTCTAGAGTATATAATAATAGTATATATTGGTTTACATTTATGTAAATATTTGTACATGGCAAAAAGTGTTTTAGCCAGGCTAGCCTCTTGGCGAACCGGCAAAACAAGGGGAGAGGCGTTCGAGGGCGAACATGGGCTAAAGGTGACACAATAGGCTAACAGGGGAGGCTGAAGTGTCAGTGTTCGCCCTGGCTCGCCGCGTAGGCAAGCACGAGGCGTTGCTGGGCGCCCGTCTGGCGAAACAGCATTTGGGCGACATTGCCTATCAGGCTCGCCCTGCCACAGTACGGCGAGCCACACCTGCGCGCCTTGGCGAGGTAGGGTCCCGAACGCGCCCAGCAAGGGAACAGTCCCAACAACCAATGCTGATAGTAATTACTCGCAAACAAGGAAGGAGTTTTCATCCAGCAAAGAGTACATGATCACCTGGAATTGAGAGAACTTTGATAGCAAATGATCACATCCGTTACTATCAAGCGAGAGGTCCTGGGATATATTCTCACTCTCGTCTCGAGAGAATTACACTGTCTTCTCCCTACCCATAAACCACAAAACTAAGATCACCTTCAACCAACAACTCTCACAAATCAATACACATCTCAATCTTAGACAACTCTCGTAATCACCAAAACTGACTGATGGAACATATTCGTCTTTCTAACATCATGTATGTATTCTATTAGTAATAATCAACATTGCCTGGGGGTCTTTGAGAACTATGGAGAGTAAGGTAAGTAAGTATGGTAGCATGTGTAATATAAACAATAATGAATTGCCATTTCTCCTGCCATTGGTATATGTGAATCTTATTAAAATCAAACAAACTCCCAAACCTGAGTACCCACTTTGTGTCCAAAGCTCAAACTTGAGCTCTCACAAATTATTCATTATGAATTGTGTCATTTTACCTGATTTTACAAATTATATAGATGTACTTCAACGGAACTAGGAGACACAGCCCTAACAAAAGTGATTAGCCATGTAAAGACTTGGTAGAGCAATTACAAAGGTTTATGTACTGTGGAGGTAGGGGAAGTAGCTTCAAACAATTTCTTGGTGCAGAGAGCTGACAAAGTTGAGGAAACAGGGAGATAGGGATGGGGTGGAATAAACCCCGAAAAATTTGGAGCTCGCCTACCAAAAAGGGAGATTTGTCAGGTACAAGATAATTAGGTGTATGTATACTGGATGATTCAACTCCTACATATTTTGATGTCCGGCTGGTTGAGAGTTTAATATATATATTATATTCCTATTTTTTTTTATGTTTTAATTAACTGATCAATACTTTGGTTGTTTAATTAAGCCATATCTTCGGGAAAAGAAAATTACAAAAAATTGAGAAAATTGAATACTCAAACACTTAGACTAGAGAGACGATTTCATGCTGTTTGACAATGATTCTCCCGTGTAGGTCTGTGATTGGATGAGGATGTAAAGATGTAAAACATAGTAAGGGCTAGTTAAAAGGAAACAATGAGGTGATAGGATAACTCAACTGACTTATCTGCCAGCTGAGATGTTCCCTTACTCATCATGCTAAGTTGTCATGTGCTTTCCCAAAACACCATTGGATAAGGTATAAAAAACAAGTAATGGTCACAAAGAAAAAAGTCGTGCAAACAAACAGATTACACAATAAAAAAATTGTGCATGCTTCTCTATTGGTGTTTCAGAACCTGATATATAGACTGCTCTTTCTATGACAGCATATCTTAATTTTCTTTATCATTGATATTGATCATATCATGCACTAGCAATATTTGGCTAGTTGTTGTCAGTGGTGGTCAGTGATCATAGTTGTCTTGTGCCTTTATCAGGTGTTAAAATGTAAATAAGTTCAAACAGGGGCTGTTGTGAAAAAAAAAGAAAGTATGCGTCATGCAGCAAAAATTCATGTTTTGCCATTTCTGCGCCCTCTCATACTTTTCACCTGACATACCTTTAGCCACCCTGTAATAACTTTCACCTGCTCGTCTACACAGTGTACAGCCAGCTAATAGTAGCAAGCGGTACAAATTGATAAGTTTGGTAAGTCAGTGAGGTAAGGGGTTGATTGATGTGAAGTCCTGAGGTGACACAAATACTCATTTCTAGCACTTTGTTCTGATTGTGATACAGAAAATAAAATTAATAAATATAAAAATTGTTGTTAATTTGCTCCAATCCCTTTACACTACCGTTGCATTTGCTATAAGAAGAGGAGATACTGGTCATTTAAAATGAGCTAAATTAGTAACAGCTGAGATCACCAAGAATTGTCTCCAGCAAAGCAATAGCATCATACCTGGAGAAAATATGTGGTAGCTTGTTCATTATATTTCTTCTAATATTAAAACTGGAAATGGAATATCATTCAGATGAAGTAAAGGAATTATTAGTTAATTGTACTGGATTAATGCTGAGGGCCGAATGATGGCAACAAATAGCAGAGTGATGTGATTTCTTGCTTTTATTATTTTTGTACCCTGTATAATAAGGAAAGTGTCATTAAAACGTGTGTATGTAAATAGGTCAATTAACAAAGTGACATGACATTGATAACAGTATATAAATAGCAGGCTTGTGACATAAAAATAGAACAGATTGGATAAAAGCTGGCAATAATTATAAACTTAAAAACATGAGTTTATTCAGCCGCTAAGTATTAATCAGATAGTATATTGAGATCACAGAATCGTGTTGTGAGTGATTTAATTGAGAAGTCATTGAGTGCGATTATCTACAAATTAATGAACAATTATGAGCATTTAACGTTGAAAAGGTGGCACTGCAGTGTTTGCATAATTAACGTTTTCATTAGAGTTTTACATAAAACTGTGATAAAGTCAATAATCATCTATATCAAATATAACAAATTTATCACAATAGTATTACTTACATGTTGTATCAAATAGTGTAGGCTTAAAACTCCATAAAATAGAATAGGAGAAGGTGTAAAAGTATAAGGTATAAAGTTTAAGTTCTTTGTTACGGATGTGCCAGGTTGGTAACTCAAATGACACTGGTGTTTATAAAAATGGTATGATGGTCTGAGTTTAAATCTATTGTTATGCAAATAAATATGGTTGGTTATTAAAAGCTGTACTGCAGCAATTATATGATTAGTGCAGTTTAAAATAGAACACTTTGTAATACCGAAACATCGGAGGGACAGATTTTGACAGGATTTTTCTAAAAATTAAAAAATATCTGTCAATAGGGTACCAAAAAAATTTATTAAAAAAAGTGTGGTGTTTCAAAGAGATCACTTTGTAATACCAAAGTATCCAAAGTAAAGAACAATGAGCCTTGATAGACTAATGGCTGTGCAGGTCAAGGCTAATAACTCTTCAGTAGAAAACAAAATATTGTGAATATTTTGTGGAAGATACTTTTAATCTTTTGGATGATATTTCATCATCATATTGGTCATTACAGATATACAGAGCAGGTACGACCACACTGATTCCGAAGTTGAACAATTTCATACCGGTGCCTCCGTACCATACTTTAATACCTGGTCTTGATTGTGTAGCGTAGACGTACATAAAGTTACATTGTACATCTGAATAACACAAGCAGCATTATGTGTGGGGGCAGGGGGTCAGCAAGCCAACTCATCGCATTATTACTGTTTGAAAAGAGAACTGAAGACAGGTGAAACAAATGTTGAACTCAGGAAGTAGAATAAGAAATAAAACTCAACAGCAATTGGATGCGTTGAGCTATCAGATTTGAAAATTCGTCAACAACAGAAAATCTTTTACAGGGTTTTCTGAACTTACTTCAAGGTACATGAATACTTCTTATGAATGATAAAAAATGAGAACCTTACAGTACACACTATGACATTCCAGGCTTTGTTGTTGGAATACATAGATTAGGGAGTATTTGTAAGAAATATTCTGGCAGTAGCTTCTAGAGTTACCCAAACAGACAACTGCATATAATCTCTAGCAGTTTTGACTTCTAACTCAAACTTGAACGAATTTCGCTGCTTATAATTTTTTTTTCTGAAGCTTGTGCAAATGAGAAGGAAATACTTTATTCTTTGAGAAAGTTATTATGCATTGATGGCTCATAATGTTCTTGGTAGAAAGTCACTGGGGAGTAGCCTGACTCCTTGCCTTTCAAATGATTCCTTGTCAATGGGTAAAACTCAGAGAAAGAGGAGAAAATTCCAAACTGACAAATGTAAATAATATTATAACAATTCAAAAGATTTACACAAATTCACAAATATAAAGGGACATCCGAACTTAAGGGATTGAATGACTGAATATGCATATTTATTGTAAACATTACATATTATAATCAATCATAACAAACAGTTTATTTTCTGTTAACTTAGTCGTAACAGCATAGTAATTGAATAATCTAACATAACTATAGATGAAAGATTGATATCAGCCATGATAATATGAAGCTTAGCAAGGTGAAAACCATATACTGTACTTGCTGCAGTCAATGTCTGTTGCATTACGGCAAACCAACACCCTTGGTAACTTTTTACAGGTCAGATAATCTTGTGGTGGTGTTCCTCTCGGGTCTGGACATCCCTCACAGTAACAGGTTCCATCCCAGAACTTTATGATATCCGTCTCATCATAACAGTTATTCCTTGTACAGACAGCATCACAGGTCTCATTCTGAGGATTTGGAAATCTGCCGTGGCTCTCACTACCAAACTGGGGGCAAAATGGACAAAAGCAGAGATCGGCTACTATAGTACCATAATGTGAGCCGCACTCCTGATCACATATCTCCTCACATGATCCTGGGTTGTCTGGCCCACGCCTAACTACCTTAGTGACCTCTCTGTTTCTTAACCATGCATCAGCTGCAAATATTATGGGAATTGAGAAGGCATAAGTGTTGTACAGTTCAATTCTGGTAAATCAACCCTTTAGTTAGTGCCCTCAAGGGCAGATCAACAATGCACCAGATTTAGAAATAACTACAATAATTTATGTAACATTTAAACCATCAAGTAAACAATTGATTTTAACATTTGATCTTGTAAATTTCACCGCTACTGATAGGTCGCAGTATCTTATCAGGAGAGGGGAACAACTTCCAACTCTGACAAGCTGTATAAGGCTAGCTTATTCTAAAATTGATAATTTTGATATAACCGTATAAACGTATAAAAAAAGAGATATGTATACTCACCACAGTAAAAGGCCAGAGCGATGGCTAGTAGTATCTGAATATATCTGACATTTATCTGCATAGTCCTAGTTTAAAGTGTGTCGTTAGATTCAGTATGCTACTCTTAATATAGCTTGATCGGTGTGTCACCCTCATTTTGTAACATGAGGCAACATTTATTATAGGAAAGTTTTAAATCTAATTTTCTATCCACAGCCAGACATATGATTGCCCTCATGTTATGTAGATATTGCAATAGGATGCTGTGAATGGCAATTTTATCGATTGCTAAACTATGACCACAATAAAAATGACATGTTTCATCACATGTCATAGCCATGTTATTCATAGGTTCCTCATTTATTTGGAAGGGATAGAGGCAGCAGCAATAGATTTGGTAATATTAGGTGTAGCCACAGCCAGACGATGCCCCGCACAACATTTAATGTGAGGCCATAGAAAAATATGAGCTACGACTTAGCTAAGCACAGTTGCTGTAAAATCCGGGACCGATCGGTTTGTTTCCAATGCAGTTGATATCTCAGAGATCTGCTCTTGAATATCTATGACGAGTGAAGTGTTTTTTGAAGCTTTGAATTACTGGTATTATGAGAAACAGTCAATAATTTGCAATTGATGGTCCCATGAACTAATTCTGTATCAAAGATGTAAGATTAAATTTTTGATGTGGAACTCCGGGGCCAATGAACTTAGGATCGGTCGATTTTCTTGCATCTACATTGCCAGCTCAAGTGAATACCGGAAAAGGCTGTAATGGTGCGTGTTGTGAACATTTTGCTTTCAACAAACGTTTTTTCAGGGGTCTATTTGCCAGAAATACCTAGCTGTAGAGCAAAGTTGACTGCTGCATGCATGGTTCCTATTCGGTTGCCTAATTGAGGACGTCAACAAATCTGCTGTTAGCTATTCTGTGTATATACTTGCCAGGGGGCTGTGAAATTGCCAATATAAAGCCATCCTTTCTATTACTTCTCCATTATATCGTAATTCATCAAAGGTCATGACCTGCCTGAGATACTAACTTGACAAATAGTAGTCCAATTGTCTTGACTTCCACTGTAATTGTATTTTTTCCTTGTAAAGTAAGTTTCAATCCTCAGTTTTCTTTTATTCAACATTTCATGATTGTAACTTAAATTTGAACAAAACATTGGTTCAAAGCCACTGGTGTTCATGAAAATTGGTAAAAACTATCAATAAATTGCAGCATCTGGCTCAGATGCCTCACAACAATTTTTTCATATCAATCCCTAATTGGCAACACAAAGTATTTCACATGAAGTGGAATTATGACAATAATTTGTAGAATCATTACGTCAGATGATCAGGAGAGCAATTTCATATTATAAATAACAGGAAATTAAATACCAACTCATATACAATAGAAAAAAAAACATAACGATGATTTTTACAAAGGGGATTTTAGGGCCTGGTATACCTATATCAAATCAAGTCGTGACATATTGAAAGCAAAAAGTCATTAATGGTTAGATTTTAATTTCATCTTAATTTGAGTTGAACGGCTGGCTCAAACTGGGGAAGAAACAAGAAAGATCTGTCTATAGGTAATTCCTATGCCATAAATTATTGCACCGATATTCAATCCGCAGTTTAATCAAAATTAATCTGGAGTTTACAGCCTGTCTCCGCAAACCTTCGTATTATACTCTTTCTCCCCAACACAAGTGAGATTTGGTCCATAATAAAAGAAAGTTTGCATCCAAACAATCGGTCAATGGTAAGGCGTTTTCTACCACAGTATGATGGCGTTGTGTCAACAATATTACAGTATTCATACGGCAGTCCACATCCAATTCATCGTAAAGTCATTTGATTTGAAAATAAATGCCACACACACGTCAGATTGGTTCTCATTTTAAAACAAAAAAGGCTTACCAAGAAGAAATGGTTATGATATCAAAAGTTTTATTTCATGAATTTTACTTTTAGACACAAAAAGATAATTGATGATTATTCATGATAGGGGAATCCATTGATATTAAAGTTTCAAATTTTATGTCAATAGCTTGTCCGGTGGTGTACACTAGCTAAATTCTTTCTGGTAGTGCAGCTGTATCCTCAAAATCGGGTTTCACAGGTAAACAGCAATAACCTGTTCCATCAGAGAGAGACTTGCATTGCCACCAACCTGGTGGTGGGTTTGCAAAGAAAGTGTAGCCCTTAGGGCATTTTCTTGTACAGCAATATCCTTTCTTTAGATGACTATAGCTTTGACAAAGCCAAGCAGGCCCGGGAGATGAAGTAAAGTAGTTAAATCCCTCTGGACAATTGCAGCACACAACGCATTCAGGTTGTGAAGGTTGGTTGATAGGAGACTTGCATCCTACCCATGACTGGCCTGGGGGTGGGGAACCACAAAGGTAAGTTATCTGAAAGAGAGTTGGTACCTGGCAATACCCTCCATCTGGCTTCGCAAGTTCATCTAAAATATAAACACAGACCGAAAGTGAGTTATTAATTTTAAGTCTGTTAGAGGCCATTGTTTGTTTGTCTCACCTCTGATGAATAGAAAATTAAACTGGAAATGTTCTGCCTCTCAAAAGACAAATACATTACAAATCGTGAAGGATGTTTGGAAGATTCAATGGTGATGTATATTGAATGCACGTTGGAAGGTAAATCAAGCAGTATAAAACATTTGCAATGATAGAAAGTACAAAATCCTCACCCACAACTTGTCCCTGACTCTTTGCTCCACTTATGACACATATGGTTATTACACCCAGGCTCAAGGCTACAGTATATGAAAGCTTCATTCTGAAATACGAGAAAAGGATAGCTGGTTACATAACGTACAGGTAAATAGGAATGAAGTGAGCAACAATTGGTTCTGTACAAATGAAGTTGTTATAACAGTGCCTTGTGCAGAATATAAGGAAACAAATAAACATGATGAGTGTTGTGCATGAGAACGATGAAAGAAGCAGCATAGCCAAACAGAGAAAATTACTCTCACCTCAAATAGTTTTGTAGTTCAAATAATACTTTGTACTAATTTCAAACAAAACAACTGAATGATATGCATATCTCCTTCAGATGCATTTATACATAAATTTTTGGACACAAGCCAATTTCTAGTATCATTTATTAGCTTGAATGACTGTGAAGATAGCAATTTATCACTTTTGAAATGATTAATTAGTTCAAGTTTTATGAGTGAGTGCAACCTGGCGCCGAATACCGCGGCTGCGCCCTCAAGGCACTGATATTTCTCAGTCCTCGGACGGAGACAACACTTGCGATTTTAACCCTTTAAAAAAAAATACAAAAAAGGCAAATATTTCGCCTTGCTATTTGAGCATTGCGAAACAGTGGTTTAGTATCATTTGATACCATCGAAAACATTTCACAAGTTCCTTTATGTACTCATTGGCCAAAATGTGACCAATCATATAGCCTGATTTTTTATATTTTGCCATTCAATATTTAAATTGATGCACGAATGTGGCTGCATCATGGCAAAACTTTCTCCGAAAAAAAACAAGTGAAGGCCAGATGCTTGTCCTGCTTCTGATACTCATGTACCAATAAAAGACTCACGTCTATTTAAAGTCTCGATACCCTGTGATACCGTGCGAGAAACCTTGATGTTGCTTGGTTTTTTGTTCGTTTCCGGTATCAGTACGGGTCTACAACCTGGATCCTGATAGGGCTCAGGAATATTTGAGGTCAGATGCTCTTCCTGACACCAGCGTGATACGCCAGGAATCAAACACGGGACCTCTGGATTGATAAACCCATGCGTTACCCATTGCACCACAGCCACTCCCTATATTCATATATATATTCCATGTTTATTCTGGAGAAGAATAAGTCCTTAGGACTTGTACCCAGAAAACAGAAAAATTGATAAAAATATGGTGTAGAATTAAAAAGACATGTAACTAAAAATCAAGAACAATGACAGGTAAAATTACAACGTACACGCAGGCATTAATTAGCAGTGAAACATTACACAAGTTGATACACAATAGCTCAGAAAAGAAAAGCTAGAACAATGTAGCAGCAGTACACCAATCCAATCTGTATTTTGGCTCATCCCCTTTAACATAATTTCCTTCAAACTAACTAAACCTACAACACCAGAATTTCCAAAATCCTTCGTTATTTGCCCAAAGCCATATCTGCTGGTTGCAAGCAGAACTAATTAACTTCCCATGCTTGGACAGTGTGCCTATCTTGTAGACCATAGACCAAGATTCATTCAAGTATCTTGATCGAGTGAAACATTTACCTTTGGTGTACTCTAGGACCCTGTAATATATTTAACTTTGAATCTACTGCAGTAAGGTTAATAAACTGCTCTAAATAGGTTATATGTACAGAATGAATGTTTTTTTTTGCACTCGATATAATTGCCAAAAAGTTACAGACATGTGTACAAAATTTAATACCTATGTCATGTTTTCTTCTCATTTGGTAGAAACCAGCCAATCAATTTTCTTTTTTAAATATATAAGCCCCTACAGCGACATTACGATGTACCATAATGGGGAATTAATGGAGGATTTAGATGGATAAACTCGATCCTATCAATCACATGGGGATAATCAATTCCAATAAACTTAACTAACTCGTAAGAATAACATAAAGCGATAGGTTGAAAACAAGGAAATGCCAAAATGATTATTTCTATAGTTGCAATAAAACTTTCTTTTGCACAAACCAGTATAATCAATCAGCTTGCTTTGTATTTTTTGTCAGGGGTATATCATAACTAGTCACAAGTAGCCCCAAAGTTGACTGAATTATCATCAAGTTTACATAGGCCATTCCACTGGACAAAACTAAAATGAAAAACCAAAAAAAGTTATATTCTGATTCTGATTCTTTTTTTTTCATTGTTATTGTTTATAATTGGAGATATTATTTATGGGTATGGTGTAGATATGACATTTTTTTCTAAATGCTCCCAACGTTGGCTAGTGACATCACGCGATATAACAGTATAAGTAGGTCATATATTTATTGTAATGGGCAATCTGCCAAGATCCGAAAATAGTTTGGACTGTCATTCAATACAATTGGTCAGATTTTATCCAATCTTATTCTTCGTTGTAGATCTAGTCTGCTCGGTATGTCTCCTCAAGGCCATTATGGGTCATAAACCTGTGATAGATGGCTGTTAGATATTTATAGGATCATTGAAGCTGGTGATGTGTGTGAAACTAAGATTTTAGTTTCGCCAGGCAGTCACGTCCAATTCTCCTTTTGTCTGACAACATCCTCTGATGATGTAACACAACCACCATGGTTGATATAAATGATAGTAAAACAGACAGATTTAGCTGCCCAAGGTAGCGCGCTAATTCAGACACGTCAGTCATAACCATAGCCATGAAAATTAACCTTCAAATGTACCCATTATCATAATACCATATTATTATCCTCCAATAAATAAAAACCCCACACCCTTAAGCTATCATTGAAGTGTCTTCTCTATAAATATTCCCACTCTGTGACATGATGCAGATGTTTTTACAAGACTCGCTTTCATTGTACAGTATTGTACATAGAGAAAAGACAGGACAATTAATAGCTCATACAACGGTGCATTCAGATCTTAAAGATTTTTTTGAAATCACGGCGTTTTATCAGATTGATGATGTATATTTGATGACAAAAGGGAGCAACTCTTAGTGTTTCTTGCTGTCTCAATACCTTCTTTACCCTGCTACACTAATTGAGCTACGATTTAAGCAGGAAATGCTATGGCCGTAAGAGAAATAAATTTTTGTTACCCATTATTATCTGCTCTGTATATAAAAGGAGATGACTCCTGCACCAAGACGTGCAAAATCTATTTTCAAGAAATGGAAACTCAAATGGATGATCACCTAAAATTATTTGGAAGATTAGATACTAAGAGGGGCAAGAGGAGGTGGCAACTCAAGTTTTGAGAAGCTATGTGTACATTTAATGTGAAGTGGATCCCAACCAACTGACTACTGGGAATTCTTGGACCCCCAGGTGTGCTCCGACCTGCCTAAAACTGAGAGTAAATAGGCGCAGACATTTCAGCCTCGTCCCTAATGCACACACTATTTTGCCACCGCGATGTGGTAGGTGAATCACCCAACATTTAACCACCATTTAACAAACCCTAGTTATCTCCCTCCTTGTTTTATTTTTTAAATGTATTGACAGGGAATTTATATCATAAGAAGCTTCATTCAATCTAAATGCTCACTCACACTCACAACTTCTGCAGTTCCATTGCATTTAGATGTGAAGAATAGTCTAGACTCTAGAACAATGACCATCTGAATAGCCCAATTAAGTGTGGGAGGACTTTTAAGCACCCACAGAAAAAGAGGTTTTTGGTTGGTCAAATGACTGCCTCAATGGAGGACAAAATGGGAATGACTTTCAGACCTTTTAGACCAGAGAGGATATAACTTTTTTAAACTGCCCAGACCAATCATATTGATGTATACAGCTTGTTGGAGATCACAATCACCAGAAATGCTGCTGTTTGATATTGGTGAAATTTAGCACATTGCCTACATAGGGCTTCATTTAGCCAAAATCTAGCCCTAGGATGTTTGTTTTTCTTTGATTTGATTAAATAGTAACCATTACATTTAGCTTGAGGGAATTAAGTTCATTTTCACAAAATATCGAAATACGATTTACCAGTTATGTTTGTTGATCTTTATGCCAAATTGTCGTTTGATGACATGTAAAACAACATCCAATTATCCAGCAAAAGTGCACATCTTATGCTAATCAATAAACCACAGGACCTAAATATCACTGACAATACAATAGTGAGCTACACATATACATTAAATTTAATAGATCATGTTGTGTCCATGGCATGGAATGGGTACATAAGAAAAACTTGTTTCATTTCCATAAAAATTTGCCCTTGAAATAAATATCAAAGCAAACAGCATTGTGTCTAACATTATCAATATATTTTCGTGAAACTATCATTTCAATCAGCCAGTATTAGCAAGTTACGAAGATAAAGAAAGACATAACTAAGCCAAAAAATGTAACAAATATGTTCAATTAAAAGAATAGAAATAACCGTTATTGGAAGTGATCAAGCTTTTATAGAGGTATATTTTTTTTTATTTTCAGCATCAGCGAATTTTAGTTCAGCACAGGTAAGATTCAAACACAGTTAAAAGTTACCAGGCTCACAAACACAGCAAAATCCTTTTGGTTTCTTGATAGGATTACAAGCGCAGCCATTTTGTGTGGTGGGAAAATAATTATAGGGAAGCTGACAGGTGGATATCCCTTGTGGTTCACAGCAATATCCGTCATGTCCAAAGGCGATGTAACAATGCCGGCCTGGTATCAATATCGGAGAGAACATATGGGGATTTACACATTCATGCTGTTTTGGTACACAGCAGTATCCATGTCTTTGTGCCCAGCAGAGCCAACTGAATCCAGGGTTGAAGAAGAAGAAGACATAAGGGGGGTAACACTGCCCACTGCTCATCTGTCTGCCTACAATCAAAATTTAATTATCAATGGAAAATAAACATCTGCTAACCCTGAATTACGAATATTACTGGCTGCTACAGCAAAATGGCAGTCACAGTAATCTCGCAATGTCACAAAGTTGATGTCCACTCATTCCTTGTAATCTTTTCTTTTTCAATACCTTGCTCTCATGCCGTAAATCTTTCTGAGTTTGCTGCTTTGTTTTATCAATATATATTTTCTTTTGATGGATTGTTTTTTAAATCAAAACACAGATAAAGCAGCTTCATGTAAGACCTGTGCTAAAGGATTATGATTGGTTTCATCGAAAAAAAGACAGAATATACTCCTAGTGAATGGTACATACCTGCCATTTCCTGTGCTTCTGTATCTCTGACATAGTAAACAGCTAACACCACAAGACTCAGAACTACACCAGTGTTCAGTTTCATCATGGGGGAAACATAAGTGCACACATGGAATTAAACTTCACTGGCAAGCAAGGCATATAATGCAAGAATAGCATTAGTTAATTTTCTACAAAACCATAAGTTTAAACAACATTAGTCTCAAGATATCACAAATAATAGATTTGTTCTCAAGATAAAAAACCAAACTGGTCTACAAAAAACAAAAAAACTTATAATGAATGGTATATTTGAACGCCGTAATCTAGCCTGTAAAACCTGGAATAAGTTAAGGATAGAAGCATTAAATATATATTCCCTGAGGTACAATTAGTAGATCCTGACTATTATGTTGATAATTGTGTAGGCTATAGCTAATCTCTTTCTAGAACTCACCTCAATTTATGTAATCAATGATACTGTTAAAGAGCTGTACAATACTTCTTCTGAATCTTGGATCCAAATTTCCTGTGTTTTATACTAGAAATTTATCGATGACACCCACACGACTATGAAAGTTAACTACCACATCTGCATCCATATCCCTGATTAGTCTGTCAAATATTGAGAACAAATCATGATTAATTGTGTCGTTTTATTTGAGTAGAAGGAAAAAATGAGGAAGACAACCAGGAAAATAGCAGGGATCTTTGAACCTCAACTTAGCGCACATTGGCTGTTTCTCATGACCAATCATAACTCATTGAAAGAGAATTTCCATCTTACTTACCCACCCTGTAATGTTTCAGAGAGTGATCTGTGTACAAAAAAATACAAGCATTCTGCTCTCCACTCTCAGTTTTGTTGACTTGTATCACTCTGTTACCATACACATTTGTGACGTCTGTTTCAGGGCTAACTGATACATGGGAATAGCATTTAGGTTAACGTCCGTTCGCATTTCTTCATTCAAATTCAGGAATCACATTGATTTGCAAGGAACCTGTGCGGTTGCGTAGTTGAATGGATAGCTACAAAGATATCAATGCGGGAGGCCCGGGTTCAAATCATATAGGTATAGGTGAGTCGTGTTGGGCTGCGTACTTGACTCCAGAGGCGATAAATCTCTCTGCAACAAAAATGATGGTTACTGATAAGAAAGCTTATGGCGTTTAGTCAAAATTTGCTGTAACTACCAATGTGGAAGGTTTACAAATAATCAGTGTCATAATTTGATTCATAGCAGTCGAAATGTTATTACAATGTTAATGTAGCTCCCACGACAGGCGGGTAACAAAACAGGAAAGGCATTGATTTATTATCCAGAGAACTTTTATAAAAAACAAAATTACCAACAATTCTCAAATTTCCCTTCCTTGGGATTTGTTCAAGAGCCATTTAACACTTTGTCAAATAAAGAAAGCCATAATTGGCTTAATAATGACCAAAAAACATTGAGCTCATTCTCATGACCGCTCCTAATTGATCATTTGTGTTTGTATCTAATGTTAATTCAAAACAATCTACCCAGACTAGCTGACATTTTAACAGGCAAATGGATTTCTGACAGCATTAGATTAAAGTATCCTGTGTCAGATGGGACTAGGTGTGACTACCCACAAGCCAAACCATGAAAATAACGATGAAGATTCCCTCGATTGTTTCTTATATGTAAAAATATACAGATTATTTTACATTGAGCAGAGTCATTCTGATTAATTCTAATTAAATATAGATAAATCTTATCAATTCAGTAAAAAATACTGATACACAACAATAATTGTTACAAAGCTAGTGCTAAACATGGTGAGTAAAAGTAAGCATAATATTGCACAGATATAATTATGCTGAGAGAGTTACCTTTCTGAGAGCCTTCACCATGAGACCATTGTAAGGTTGATCATTCCTACCACAAAGAGGTTACTTGATCATGAATACGATAACTCAAACCTCATGTGGTCTACCACCGTAATATATGGGCCTACTGTACCATACCTTGTTGGAAACAAAGGTAAATCAAGGTCTAATTCAATAAATCTATTTAGTATATGTTACTTCTTTGCTGATGATAAGATCGGCCTACTGACAACATGACAATCCCAGTAGTAGACTGCAGTATAGCTTTGGGGTACCAGGGTAGTCACAGAAACTATTCTGTGTCAAAAAATTGGATGGTAAATGATCCTCAAACAAGATTTTGTTCACCCAGGCATCAACAGGTCTTGACAGTGATAACTCACCCGAAAGAAAAAAGTTTATTAGCAATTATTACTGGTTTGAAAGTTGTGCAGTTCTACTTGATGAGCCTAGTCTACTATTTAGCTTTTTAAAAATTACATCTCCGAAACTGTAAATTTGGTTGTTTATGATCCATAAAACTTATGTATAGAAGTCATCAAGACATGATCAAGATCCAGTTATTGTTTCATAAAGAAGCGTTTTTTACTTTGTAGTCTTAATAACTCTAATCTGGCCTCTCAGGCTTACAAATTTGTGTTGAACTGCTTTATGTTGTCTCATTGTCTCAGCTATGCAAACTACCAATCGTTCCACTCTCACTTCTCCTTGCTATTGTTTACCTTGTTTATATTTCATTTTCTTTCAAAGAAACTGGAGTTGAATAGAAAAATTGAAATGAGTAAATTGCAACAATATTTTACATATTTAAGAGTGATTTTGGTAGCGTTAGTGGCTGTTACATTACATACAGAGTTAATTTCGCTCTGGCACAGAAGCTTATTCACATTTGTGCCAGCGCAAAATTAACCCATTGTCCTGTGCAATTATTAGCTTGTTCACCCAATGAATAGGTGAAGCCAGGGTTTTTTTGTCATCAAGTGCTTCTACAGGATGTTTAAATTAATAACAGGGTAAAGTGAGGGTCAAATCAGCTAGGTTAGAACACCCAGCAATCAATAATTAAGAACGTGAATAGAGACAAACTCATTACTGTCAACTTTCATAGAGAAAGGGCCATCTCGCAGCAAAAGAAGTTCATAAGCCACGAGTAATGAACATGGCTGGCCTCACAGTGTATGTATCCGGCTTTTCCTTGTGGTTATTGACTCCAATGTGAACATTCTATGACTCAATCCCACCAAAAGTTATTCCAAATGTCGTTTCGCTGGTTACTTTGTTGATTCAAATCAGAAAGATTATACCACTGCTTTTGAGCACGCCAACTCGCAGGTTTATCTATATGTTTCATTGTTGTAAGAAATATTACTATTTGAAATACGATATATACAAATTCCTAACCACTTAAAATTTGAGCAAAAATATGTTAATCAAAGGATTAAGAATGTGTCTAATTTATAATCATCCTAAAGGGAGTCTTGTGTTATCTGTACCATACTGACTAACTCAAAAGCTGGCATTGCATTACCAAAATGTCATCTCCACCAGATAATAATTGGTAGAGGATTACCTTGGGTACATTCAATGATAACTCCTTGGTACTTTACTGATTTAATCGATAGAGTGACTAGCATTTTAATTCAATGATACTGCAGGTAGTGTTGTATTGAGCCAGCAAAAATGAAAATGAGCCACTGAAATTTCCCTAAATTCGGGAACGAGCCAGGTCGAGTCGGAAAGAGCGAGTGAAATGGATTTACATTACGACTTCATAAATTGGTTTTAAAATTGACCAATCACATTCAAACAATGGAATTTTTTGTAGCATGCTCCATTGTATTGAGAAATAACATGAAGACCTTGCATCATGAGTAATGGAAAATCTCAGCTGGCTAATATGTTTAATTTCGGATAAGCTGCCAGGGAACAACTTATTGATGCAATTGTCTAGAGAAGAGTTTGTTGGGTTGACAGCGATCAATGAAGCCAATCGAATCATACCTTTAACCACTGCTTCCACGCAGGTTAATGTGTGTATTTTCAATTCTGTATAGCTGAATTCTATATAGATGACTTTGCCGGAGTGGCAGCGGTAGTTTAAACAAATGAGCTCATGCTGATTTTAACAGGATATCTTGCACATCAACACAATGCATGAATGATTTTCAATCATTTTTCCAGCCCATTCATTAACAATCCTTTTGTGTATTTATCCTAGGTGAACGATAGCCCCTGTATATCTTCAGTCTTTGTGGCTAATCTCACAATATTGTTTCACTGTTAACTAAAGATTAATTATCAATACCTTGAGTTCCAATATGGAGATATTCCACTGCAATCCATAAACAATGATCTCAACAAAAAACATCAATAAATTTCACAGCATTGCACAGTTGCTAAGCTGACTAAAAAATACTGCTATGCCATATACTGAAACCGAACGTATTACAGAAATAAAAACAAAGCCCAAGTTTATCTGTGGATACACCATGACGTTTGAGCTGCAGAAGGGCATAGAATCTTTTAGTGGCCTCTTCAACTCTTTAATTTATGTGTTTGATCATCAAATAAGACGCCTAAAAACTTGTAACAATCTACCATGTCAAGCTCAGTCTGAAGCTGGAGAGGTTTGCTGTTAGGGCTGAGCGTTATCAGCATACCTTTGGTCTTACAAAGATTTAGTGTCATGCTATTCACTTGGTACCATTGAAGCCCCCATTGGATGGTATCATCTATTTTCGAGTCACTGGCTTTAGATAGAGGATTGCTTACAGTAAGGTTAAATGCACCTGACTCAAAGTTTAGGGGGTATTCTGTGCTTATCCCAGGGTGAATTTGTAAATTTCAGGCCATTTATTGCAAATTGCACGTATTTGTGCCACATAGTTAACTATCTGTAGTGCATGCGATGACAATGTATTGAGGTAAGCCTTGGTTCAATGTTTACAGCATTCAAAAACTAATGATAAAATGTGCGCTGAACGACGAGAAATAAACCAAGGCATATGGTCATTAAACTGATAAAAAAGCTCCCAAAAAGCCTACTTCAAGTAATCAAACTAAAAAGCAAGGCAAGCCAATTGTTTTGACTGTTTGTAGTGTAGTTTTCAACATTAATTTATGTGAAAAAACATTCTGGCAATAAATTAGAATTTATATGAATATTGAGAACTATGAATACGATAAGACAAGTCATACCAACAAAATAAAAAATGAATATCTCTCTATCTTTTGTGAAGATTTTTGCATTTTTGATATCCTGAGAGAAAATGGAAACCAAATCAGAAATCTAGAGCTCTGCTTGTGGAATTTGTTGTGCTCCCATTACTCTGAGAAAAGAGTTTTCCCATGCTCTGAAAGTCAATAGTGCAACTAGTGTTTAAATAAAAACTTATTCTATCAAGTAAATTGTTAAATCTAATTGTTAAGTGTTACCATCACTGCTACCTTGTAAACTTGAGTCAACAGTCTATGGAGGCTAGATAAACAGTGTGGAGGGGGGGGGGGGGGCTGTTGGGACAGTTACATGAAAAGGATTGTAGTTTATTGTCTCAATTTTTCCCATTAGGCTAGGTCATTTTACTAACATCTGAGATTGCTGAAATGTATGTGATTACCTTATCAAAACCTGCCAAATTTCAAGATTTGTTTTTTAGCGTGCACTCAACATAAATCATTGACCAAAGTCATATGTTTTAAAATTTAAAAATAAACGAAGTATGTTGATCTTTAACTATAGCCAATCAGAGTGAGGCAGAGTTTGCAAGCCTCAGGCTTCCTGATAAGTTCCCTGATCTTTCCTCTGCAAGCTTTTTTTGTTTTTCCAATTTATCAGTTAGTGTTCCTTTCCATTTTGCGTTTTCCAGACAATTTGTTGGCTGTTTAATTCAGCTAAAACAGACCTATATCATTTAAAATGGCATAACTCAAAGTGTGGGCTATAAAAAGAGCTTCTAATTAGTGATATTATGTGTAATTAATAAAAAACCGAAAAACATCTTTCCCTCCATCTTTGGCTACCAGTCAAATACTTTTGGTATAAAAAAGGGTTTACAAAACATGGACTACAGACAACAATTAGTAGTTCCCTCTCTTAACACAGAATCTTCACAGAGTTCTAGAAAATAAGTTTAAGGTGAAAAAACTATTTTTGTACACTTTATACTAGAGTGGAATATCAGCTCATGACTGGGAGTATCAACATTTACAGCATTCGATACACAGATAGATAGTTTTTTGGGCTCTAATTTAAGCCTCTAATTGGCATTGGCTTCTCTCCAGTTAGGTACTTTTACCAATCGACCAATACGTGGTCAAATTTGTAACCGCATCAGAGGAGGTTACTGTTGTAAACCAGCACCAAAATGCAAATCACCTTACCAATACTTCTCAAGACCACAACATGGATATCACTGCAAATCAAGATGGGGTAAGAGAGGTTACTGTTGCAAACGAAAAACTACACAGATATGTAAAAAGCCGCAGATCTTTTCAACGCATCTAATTCATGGCTGCAGTTGCAAAGATACCTTGTGGAAGAAAGGATATTGTTGTCTGTGCCCTCATTATTAGAGGCATAGACATCGATGAACACCACTTGACTGAGATCCTAGACATATTAATGAACATTGAGATTATATCTCTCCTAAATTTATTCATTTAACATACATATCATAAATTATTAAACTTGAAAAAACCAAATACAAAATAATGAGCTTTTATTTTTCTCTTGTCAATATTATGCTGTTTCTCAATAAACAAAATGCACGCTACAAATTGAACTTTGTTTAGTCAAATGTTTATTCAACCCTGTCCATATTAGGTCAGATGCAGCCTAGCAATAACTGGTCTATAAAATGATGGCACAGACAATTTTTGATGGCAGGATACTGATCACAATTGGAACATCATCGGTGATTTTGCTTAAAAATTCACCAGGTGTAGCCAGTTGTAGTGGTCATATTTAGAAATGAAAAGGTGTTTTGATTTTAAATTAAATGTGTGGAGACAAAACTCCTATTCTGTTTAATCTCACAAATGAACAGTATGATAATGAAATAACTTATATGAAGAACGTTCTGATCTTCAGGGAATTCCGGATTGAAATTGCATTATTGGATTTTGTTGACTTGCCAATTTATTTACCAAGTTAACTTGCAGATGTCTGCTCATGTTAGATCAGCACAAATTTAAAAATTTAATATATAATGGCAGACCTTTATGAGGCTAGTATGATATTGTGTTGTCTAAGACTACTGTCTTGCGTCGGAATATCCGCAATTTTTCTCAAAATTTCATATAATAAATGAAATGGTAAGAATTCAATCAAAAGTGTTTCCAGGGTGAAACAACGCGCTGAATCCAAAAATAAGGGTGCACCAAGTAGTAACAATCATATCAGTGGCAGCATATCCCCATTTCTTTTTAAAATTGTTAAGGGTTTAAATAAAAGGGTAAAACAATGTGCTGAATCGAATGATAAAAGAGTGTACCCAGTTGTAGCAATCATGTCAGCGACAGCATACCTGCAATTTTTCTCAGAGTCGGTTAAATAAGTGGAATGTTAGGTGTCTAATGTGGTCAGCAGAAACTAGATGTATGAATTCAACGAAGTATTTTATGACATCATTTCAAAAGGCGTTCAGCGACAGCATTACATCTCTATGAGAACAAGTCTGTAAGACTGCTCAAAAAGTGATCCTGTCATTAAATATTGTCCGTCTGATAACAACTTATGCTACAGCTGCGTCCGGCCTAATATTCATATGCCCTACGAATATTATCTGGTGTTCTAACAATTTAAATTTGGTGGTTTATGGTTCAAAGTATGTTGGCAAAATCAATTTGGGAGGTTTTGCAAATACAGTTCAGTGGATTAAAATCTAGTGGAAAAGTGTGAAAATAGGAAAGGAAATAACATAATAAATAACATTCTAAAATCACGCCTAAGAATAAGATACATTCAAACTGATTGTTGACCCTCTGCGAGTGATGTAGAATTATGACAATAATAAATTGTCATAAAATAATTAAAGAAACTGCAATGGCGTTAGTTGTGCGGAAGCGTCTGGGCCTGAATTTATCATCATTCTAATTGATCATCATCGTAATTTGAAGGTTCGTGCTTTGTCTCTTTATCTTTCCCGCTAAATGAGGATATCGACAGAGATGTCCATATGACAATAAGTAACATTAGTCACCCTAGCACGTCTAGGAGTGTTTATCCTTTCAATGAACTAATCAGTATATGTGCTAAATCTTAGATCTCTCTCTTTGATAATGATAAGCGTGAAACAGCTCTACTGGACCTGGCTTTTGCTGACATAGGGTAATACCTTTTTATAAATGACAAAGAATACAGAATATACTCCAGTTCAAGCAAAGGTCAAAATTCCAGCCATGATTGCAAAATCAAAGTTCTAGATTTTAGAAACCATACAGAGTTTGGTTAACTTAGTAAACTCTAAATGGTATAATTGTGATCATTTGTGGTTAAATGTAAATTCATACAATTGGTGAAAAATAAGGGTGTATGATGATCCGAATATCCTGGGTAATTGCATGGTGAGAACTGTAAATTGACATCTAATTACTGTTTATGCAGCCATATCTTGGGGGCTTGTGACATCATCATTTCATAAGATTCAAAATATGTGATAGCCCCATCTCCTAAATTTTGACTTCATGGCATAATAAACTGTTATTCGGCAGCAATTTGGTGTTCTAGGCATCGATGAAAGATCTCGGTTTTCCTTATGGGGTAATCATCATCATGCATGAATGCATTCCATGGGCGTCAAGCATCAGATTTGGTTTTATTAATGTAAGTGTATCATTGAATAATGGTACATTAGATATCAAAAGGAATCAGGTTATTGTTAAATTGATTTTTAAAAGAATTGAACTTTCTAAAACATAAAATCTTTAAACACATCATATTACATTCAATTACTTTCTTTGATTGGCTTCGACTTCCTCTTGAGTTCTGCGGACACAACAATAGCCTCTTCCACGTGGTGAACAATGATGATCAGGAGGTACTTGTGGAAAGTATGTGCGAGGTGGTCTGCAGATGACTATCTGATCACTGCAGCAGTACCCTATTCCACTTGGATGACGTGTGCACTCCATATCCAGCTGTGATGTCGGGAAGAAGATGAGTGGTCTTGGACAGATTGGCTGGTGTGTACAGCAGTAACCTTCCCCTGTCCTGGTAGGTATGCAGTATTTGCCGAATTGTGGAAAAGTTGAGAAGTAATATGGTCTGGCACAGAGAGGTTTAGGTCTGCGTTCACAACAGTAGCCTGAGCCAAACCAAAGTCTGTTACAGTCGAAGAAGTTTGGTGATTGGGGTGTAGAATAGAAAGTGGCACCCACAGGACACGGGACTCGCTTACCAGTTACTGTCTGACCGTCTACATTGCTGGCATAGAACACTGCTACTAAGACCAGGCATACCACATGTAACCGCTTCATACTAAAAAAAAGAAGCATTCACAGGTCATCCATGATGTTGAGGGAGTTTTTTATTACTGAAAGGCAGCTTTCAACACAGTCGAGTGTTTTCACATGAATTTACCAATTGTAATGTTTAATTTATACAGACATTAGAATGCTATAATTTACACTATATACTACATTATCTGAGGAACTTACCTTAGTTTCTCCTTCAGTAGGACCTCTGAATAGTTAGAAATACCAATCGGCAATAAAGCTGTTATGTTCTATGGGCATTTTATATGGTCAAATCATTGGATGGTAGCCAGTGCTTATAATTATTTCCCTATCAGATTGATTATATCTTTCTTGCATCATTTCCCTTCATATTCCCTTTCCAGTGCTGTGATTGGTCATAGGACCTAACCAATCAGCCCTCTGATATTCTACTAGCTGGCTGATTGCCTAAGAGCTCCTTACCATTACCCTATTCTCCAACAAACTGTTCCTGTTTGTGTGATGATTTGGGTGGATATTTATGAGCATGGCATGAGCCAGATAGTTTCACAATTTTATACCTTATTGGCAAGGTCAGGACAATCACTATGATATTTCCCTCAACCAATGTATCGCTGTAAATTGAGCGCGGTAATTCTATAGTGATAGAGTTTAGGGTGCAAGTTTAAAAATGTAAATACATATATTGTACCTATAGATTCCTTCCATTAGTTTTAGTGTTCTCACATCAGAACGTACTAGACTGTGAATGGTGAGTGTGTAAACCTATAGGTTTGATAATTAAAAAAAGAAAAAGCCAATAATAACTTCAATTCATTGGAGAAGGGGGGGGAGAAGGTTATTAAATGTTCACTGCAATGGAACATATTGTCTCGAGCTACAGCCATCATTGATGGCCATTGATGTCATCCACATGTTGATCAATACAGTAATCAGTTCATATAAAATATTTCGAAGTTACAGCAAGTAGTGGGAACAGACAAATAATGTTATTTGGCCTGGATATTTTGAAAAGAAAACAGGAAGTGGGAAGTGCAACAGATCAATCAATGTCAGGAACATACATCCATGAACATAGTGTTTTAATTGAAGAGTGTGGGTTGGATTTTAAAGGAAGAGAGGGTTGCCATTTGAAGATTGATTATCATGTTACAGGTAGAAGGTCATTTGGCATCGGAACAATTTTTGTTGGAAAAATTGGATAACATTGGATACTAATGATTTTGTACATATAACTTACTCTGCACTGGCCAATCAAGAAGAGAGAATCAAAAGTTGACATTGTACCTGGGCAACCAATGTATGTTTAGAGCAATTTCCCTTAAACAGACAAAGAGCCTAATGCCTACTGCTGTTGTGCCCATTGAGTGAAATTGAGATCTTCATTGAAGAGGAATTGGTAGTAACATGCAGCAACCTAAAGTTCTGTATTTGACCACACAACAATCTGAAATTCAATTTTTCATCAAATAAATTATGCGATCTTCCAAGATATGTTCCAGTGATCTTCAAACAATGCAGATATTATCACAGAACGCTGATAACCTGTTTAAATTAGTATAGCTGATCTCTCAGGGAAGAGGAAAACTAGACCAATAAACAAGGACAGATTTTTTTTGATTTGATAGTGTTTTAAACAGCTTTTTAATAACCAAAAGCTACCAAGTTCAACCTTTAAATGCGGGATAACTACATACAAAATGTAGAGTGGGTGAAAATATGTGTGCATACTTATTCTTTAGAGGGTGATCTCTGTGGATGACTATCAGAGCTACTATGGATTAATTGATCAGCTTGATTTACATTATTTTTAACTCTTGGCTTGCTGAGTCAGTGTCATGCTGACTCATTTGGCATGGCATAGCATAAATATGAGCGCTTGAGTGAGTGGCTCACTGCTGTCTCGACAGGGTATCTCTTGAGTTGGAATTGTATTTAGCTACTCTAGGATCAACATACACAACCATGATCAATTCAGTTGTTTGGATGCAACGCAAAGCCGACACACATCAGTCTTCAGTAAATGGCTGCTGTTACCAACCACCAATTACCAAAACACCAATATCGAGATTTCCTCATAACAGGTTATAGGCTCCCAGTAGGTCATTGTGTATATAATTCCATATCAGACTTGGTGAATGACCCGCTATGCCTGAACCGAAGATGGAACAAATCTAAGCTGATCCTGAAGAAGATTCTCACTCTGTCGCAATGCCAAGAATGGCCAACGATGATCACTTCTGCGTCCCAATCGAAGGGAGACAATGACTTTGTTGAGAGTTGTAGAATTATATCATTGAACTCTCATTGCAGTGATTGCCTGATTAAAGTAGGGAAATATCTTCAAAGATTTCAACAGCAGTCATCAAACCGATGAAACCTAGGGATGATGCGTTATGCATGTACCAGGGGCTGCAGTACTTTCAAATCTGAATAGAAATTTTTTTAAAGAAAAGAAAGTACATGTATGACTAACCTCACAGCAACCAATATATATCAAGTTCTTGTGCGACTGATGTAAAACCAAAACTCCAATGTTACTATTTCCAAAATATCCAAGATTATTATCATAACATCTAAAAATTTGTGAATATGAATATTTCAATCAAGACATAGATATTTCGTTGTATCAGTTTGACAAGCACATATGTAGGTGGAGTCAGTCACCCTTGGTGAAACAGCCGACAAATTGGATGAGAGCTTATATAGGCTCTAGATAATGGTATCAAACACTTTCAATTACTCAAGATTTGTCTGTAAAATTCTACTGTTTGGTATAGGAGTTGCCAAGTTTAATTAAGAATTATCCCATAGATGCAATGTAAATGGTATCATGTGAGGATACCCTGACACAGCTTTAGCAATCATGGTTCAAATTTCTTTCAACTCCTTGATGATTTAAAAGGCCTCCGAGATGATATATCTTTTATTTTTCATAAAATGAATGCAAAATAATACAGTGATACATGTTTTGGGTTTCATTAGTAGAAACGGTTTATTTTTCGGTCCTGTCTCTTCTCAAAAAAATTGCAAATTATGTGAAAGACCGATGCCTTTGAAACACAAATACATACAATATTCATATTCAACACATATTTTTACTCATTTTATGCACCACTTGACCAGAGACGCACCGCTAGCCCAACTGTCAGATTGCACCCTGGCCCTGCCTAAACTCCCAAAAGATACTTGTTGAACAAGGCTATGCCATTGCTTACAAGGACCTCTCTCCTCACTTGTTATTGGTTTTAATAGATTTAACTTTGTTGGATCAAGTGTTGTATTTATTGTGTGTTATCATATTTAAAATATTTTTAATAGAGTATGATTTTAATAAAAGTTTCGAAATTCTGTAGTCAAAAAGCAATTGTAATGGCATGATGTTTAATTTTTCAAAATTATTAGAAATGTGACCCCTGGTCTAATTCCCTTGAAGACACGCAGAGCATTTTTTTGTAGAGTCGTAGCTGGCATTCATATTCATGGACCCAGAATTCTAATTTGTAGATCTAATTCGGATGAAAAAAGCTATAATATAATTTCAACCATTACATTTGCTCAATGACTGTACCGACTGCTCGTATCATTGTCAGGGTTTATTTTAATTTCTTTCTCAGGCTTCTAAAATGTTTATGGAAAGATATGTTGGAGTTTCCACCTACAAATTGTGATGTCCCATTTTCTTCTAAAATAGAGTTCCTGAATATTAGCTTTTAATCTTTTGGGTTGAAAATTTTGTTTGGACCTTCAAAAAGGTTTTCTCATAGTTTATCACAAGACAGTTGGTGATACACCATTCATTTATCAGAGGTAAATTTTTCTTCATGGTTTCAGGTTCAGTATTAAAAATATTTGTATTGTCAGCAAAAAGTATTTAATGTTCCGTGAGGCCTATACACACCGAAAACTACATCACACGTAATTAGTTTTGACACATAGGTGTAACATTGAGTTATGCCTTCACAGTTCTATTATGCAAGATGGGATTATATTTGCAAGGACCTGCAATGTCAACAAACCATTGTAAATTATAATTCATGTATTACAGGTCATGTGGAATAGGAATATGGAAAACGCTTATAACTTAAATTGATAGCCAAAGATAATTGAGAAAATTATAAATTAGTATAAAAAGGAAGGTAGTATGGTGCAGCACCTGTGTGATATACTAAATACGAGGATCGATGAGACTCAGATCCTATCATGGTCAATAAATTTCCTATAGCTATTCCTATGATAAATGAAATTACAAAAATTATATATGTAAATAATAACATTCAGAAAACGGGACGCTGCTGTAGCGGACAGAAGTAACACCTTCAATATGGATGGCTATCGGTGCAACCAGCACTTCAAGGATGACATAAAGGCACATATCACAACCCTGACAACTACTGATGTCCAACTGTGCCTCCACTGTGCCAGCAGCTTGGCCATCGTTGGGCGCGTTGGCCAGACACACCACCACATCGTTCGACTATGGCTTCCAACAGCACGCTAAAAAGAGCCTCCACTGCCCAACCAATTCAAGCGCTACAAAATAATCAACTGTCAAACGAAAATCTTTGGAAAAATCAAAGTAAAACAATGAACCAGCTAAATGTGGACATCGGGCTATCTCCAATTAGCCCTTCACCTCAGCCTCAGCATTAACCAGCGACTGACCTGCATGGCTGGAACATATGGCCCATCCAACACAAAATCCTCACATTTCCATTTGTCCCAGTATTCATTTTAAAGCAATACACCAAGGACGAGAGCCAATTTTTTCGTTTTTTTCCACTGAATTGCTGTTTAAATGACACACACCCCAAATTTCAGCAGTATAACAAATTTATCAAGATCAGCATGATCATCAAAGGTAGATACATTTTGCGTCATTTTTCCCTAACGTCAAACATGCTCTCAAAAGGTCCAGCACTAAGGCCAGATAATTTGTTTTTGAAGATTCTCACATACGAAGCCGCCTTGATCACGCATAGTAAAAACAGGAAATGACAACAGAATATGGCACTACGTATTAGTTTTCTCCAAATTGCGCGCAACAGAATGCCCAAAACAGCCAATTTAAGGGGCTTTTTAAGGTGTTTTTGGGCATTCTGTGTTGCGCAATTCGGGGAAAACTGACCCATAGTGCCATATTCTGTTGGCATTTCCTGTTTGTACTATGCATAATCAAAGCGGCTTTGTATGTGAGAATATTCAAAAAAGAATTGTCTGGCCTTAGTGCTGGTCCTTTTGACAGCATGTTTGACGTTAGGGAAAAATGACGCAAAATGTATCTACCTTTGATGATCATGCTGATCTTGATAAATTTGTTATACTGCTGAAATTTGGGGTGTGTGTCATTTAAACAGCAATTCAGTGGAAAAAAACGAAAAAATTGGCTTTTTCGGAAATTTGCTGCCTATTGTGTAATTTTGTGTAAGGTACATCATCACCATTGAGACCGCTTAGAAAAACTACCCTAGAATCCACTCTTAGAATTTATCCCTCCAATTCCAAAATGATGAAGTTGTGTTTCTAGCCACAATGTCTTTGTAAACCTCATAGTAAAATAGGATATTATCATGGTTCAATCTTGAAATTACCTCACGACACCATGGATGATTTCAAAGCTCAGTGTGGATGAAAGGATTCTGCATCGACAGCTACCTACCTATGTTTCGATAATGCTGCATAAAATGTAATAAACCATCTATTGGAGGGCACAATAGAATGTGACTGGTATTTCGTTGCGAACCGTAACTGACATAAGCTGGTCAAACCGCTAAATCTGTGGTTGGAGAGACATTTGTCGGCTGGTTAAGACTTTTACTGTCTAAGTTTGGAAGGCCCTTCAGCAATTTGCCGCTGCTATAAGTTGGCAAATCACACTTAGCCATTAAGATGGATGCCGAAACTCTCCCTCTACATAACAACCACATATGAAAATAAATCAAATTAAATGCACTCCTGGAAGATCTTGTTTGCTAATGGAAAAAAAAAAATCTTTGTAGATAATGATTGGTCAGAGTTAGGCCAATGGTTACCAAGTGAAATAACGAACCAGCTTTAATTATTGTTATCAATCCTATTAATAGCTCTTTATAAAACTAATGTTGCCACATAACACCAGCTTGATAGCCCCAATGGTTTTGAGCTTATCCATTATGCTACTCAGTGGTTGGTTTAATCTGGATGGATTACTTCTGCACCGACTTATGGCAGTTATGCAAAGATATCAACTGACAAGGAAATTTGGTGGACTGTATTCTAATATTTCATCATTTTTCATGATTTGGAGAGTCGATGTGTACCTAGGAATTGCAATCACCTTGCATGCTCATAAAATTCGTAAGGCAATTAACTGAGAAAAATGTCCGTTCATTGGCAGTTGGCTGTGAACCTTTATTGATGAGTCAGGTGCTAGGTTTACCATTTCAGCAATACACAATACCCTTACTACCAAAAATTACATGTTTCTGAATATTCTGAACTCAACTCAATTTTCAAACTAGCCATCAGTCAGAAAAATTGAAAAAAGTTTCTGAAGTTAGGTTTTTAGAATGAGGCCTACAAATTCGTAACGCAGTGCCACTAACTAAGACAATGTTCTGATTTAAAGCAACAACTGTAAACCTCTATCAATAAGTCAGGTTTATTCATTCAGTAATACACCTCAATGCCATACATACTACATACTAAACACAAACAGATATGCAAACTGTATATTCTGAAGTCAACTGAATTTCCAATCAGTCCTCTAGTCAGATAAATCAAACGATACAGGTGCTAAGCCTTTTAAAATGTGCCTCGCTCTTTGTTGCAAACTTAAACTGCTAAAATTTTTGTTTCAAAGGTTCAATGGACTAAGATTGTTTACGTCAAAGCCCTCATATGTTAGCCTATGATCTGATCAACAGCAGCAACTTTATGACTGGTTGGTTACATGTCTGATGTAAGGGTTGCAAGCTTTTTGTAAAATTAATACTGGCACATAACATCCGCCTAATAGCCATGATAGATTTGAGCTATTCAATAGACAACCAAGTATAATCTCTGTTGAATAACTTCTGTACTGAAACAGAAATTTCATTTGGCATGGGATCTTGACTGCATTCTTGACAATTCACATGACCTTGCATGCTCACAAGTTTGTTTATGTTGTGTTGTAGGGTTTGTTTACTTTTACTTACTGTTTGCTTCAGTCAAAACATGCTCTTAGATTAACGCTCAAAAAATCAAAAAGATACACTAGAAACACTGTAATTAGGGCACAAATATCAAAGAAATTCATGGGGGAGAACCCCCCCCCCCCCCTCCGCACCTTCATTCTCTGCACGGATGTCTGCACACAACTGTCTTCTTATCATTGAGTTGGATGGCTTTTGTACCGACTTATGACAGTGAAACAAAGATATCATTTGGCAACAAATCTTGGTTGACTGAATTCTAGTATTTCATCATGTGATGAGTGGAAGAGTTGAAGCATACCCAGCAATTACCATGACCTTGCATGCTTTCAAATGGGTAAGGCCGTACCACTAACTAAGATATGATTGGTCAGAGTTAGGCCAATGGTTACTGATCACCATTGTGAGAAAGCTTCTATGCTTGTTATCAATTTCATAAATAGCTATTAAAAACCTTTATGGTGCCACATAACACCAGCTTAATGGCCCTGATGGCTTTGAGCTTATCCAATAGACAACCAAGTTGAATCTCGGCTGCATTACTTTTGTACTGACTTATGGCAATGAAATACAAATCTAATTTGGCATGGGATCTTGGCTGGCCAGGTTGACTGCATTCTTGACAATTCACATGACCTTGCATGCTCACAAATTTGTAAGGTCATGCCACAAACTAGGAAATAGTTCCGCTCTATGGCAGTAGCTGTAAACTTCTATTGATGAGCCATGTACCCAGTTTACAAACATACATGCCTGCTATAAAGTCTGAGCTAAAATTTTCAGGCAAGCTTTTGTCAGATAAACCATAAAATCATTGTGTCTAGTGTTTAGGATGTGACCGGCATTTTTTGTGACCCTGAACTGCCAAAAGCTTGTCCAACCAGTAAATCATGTTCACATGTTAGCCTATTATTTGATCAATGGCAAAATAAGTATTCCCTCACCACAAAGAACATCTAAATTTTGTTTTAACAAATATGAAATATCATATTCAAATCCCAAGGCACTATTTTCCTCACTAAGGTTCTTACAATCAATCAAAAGAATGTTGTTATCATATCACCTTATTCAAAATAATCTGATTTAGGGCATTCACCAGAATAATAATAACACAACAACAATAATGAGTAACAGGTTTTATTTAATGTAGATATTATGTAAGTATTTGCGATATTCACTTAAAAATATTTCATTTATTGATCTTTGCTAGCGTAATTATTGATGACCATACATGGAGAGACATTTTTTGAGCTGGCTAGAGTTTTGCAGAATCTATCTCAGATGTGTGACCGAGTTTTAATTTAACCTCAGGCAATGTTCTTGGCATAACTATGCATCTTTCTAACAATTTCATAGGGTTGATAAAACCAGATCCTGTATCTGACCGGAGATTTGCAATGGAAATGAAAGCTGAACTTGTAGGATATATCTAGTTACAATAAAGAATATATATGGTGTATGGTACGTGTATAGTATATAGTATAGACATATAAGATATAAGAGCATGTTTACCACCTTCTGAGTCTTCCTAACATTCAAAACATTTCCATATCCTGGTGAGAATGCTTGACAGTGGTAGGCCTATCATCATGAAATATTATCATCTCATTAAGTGCCTTAAGCAGTTCATTAACCCAGATTTTGTGGTCTAAAGTGCAAAAACAGACGTTTTTCGCACTCTTTGATTGGTCATAGCGTGGCCAATGGTGACCAAGTGACATAATGTATCAGCTTCAATGATTATTACGTCTCATTAAAAGCTCTTTATAAAAATAATAATGGTAACTTTTACAGCCTTGATCCTATATTGGATAACTGCTGTACTTCTCATTTGGAATGACATCCGCCTTTGAAACCTCATTTGGAATGGTTGGCTGCATTCTAATATTTCATCATTTTATGAGTGCAGCAGTTGATGTGTACCTAGCAGTTGAGAACTGAGAAAAGATTCTGTTCTATGGCAGTAGCTGCAAACCTCTATTGATAAATCAGGTGCTAGGATTACCATTACAACAATACACATTAATGCAGTACATACTATCAAAAATTAAAAATGTATTCTGAACTCAACTCAATTTCTTCCAACCGTGCCATTTGTCAGTTAAAATGGTCCTTGACTTGGTATTTTTTTACTGCTGGACAAGTTGCAACCCTCTTTAGCGCTAGCCCAAATTTTTCTGTTTATTTCACTAAACTGAAAATCTGCTGTGTCATTCATTGTGATAATTTTACTGAATCTCTCACATGATAGCATTCGATGTGATCACAGACAGCCATTTTTTAAGGCTACCAAATGAAAATATATATTTTTATCAATGAAAATCCGCTTCATTGCTTACTTAGGTACCTAAAATACTTCATAGGGGCGCTGATATCATATCGTCGACATGGTTGCAGGGTGGTTCAGTGGTTAGGATTCAAGTACCTCAACCTGAAATTTGCACATTTGAGGATCTATCACTACCCTTGCTGTTAATGGAGGTGAGCTCTTGATACATAACCCTAGCCTGTCTCACTAGTACCTTGTACAGGGGTGAGCTAGATATATGTGATGAATCTTCTTCGCATTTGCTACGAAAGGGGCCATCCAGTTCATAAAAAACAGAGGGTCCAAAATCTTTCAATCTACAAGATCGTCTGTTTGGCATCCGGAAACTATATTCTTTCTGGTGGTGCATTTTTCTAGGGAATCATCATTGCTCTCATTGCGTCATAACGCTCAAATTTTCTAATATTGCCAATATTTCCAATAAGTTGCTTCTACCAAGTTGTGCTGTTCCAATCAGGTAAAATGCTTTCCTTAGTGGTAAATATTGCATGAAATCAACATTCTAAATAATAAGGGACACTTCATGCACCCAAAACAGAAAAATAATTGATGCCCCATAACAACACTAAGTTAATAAGTACTTGATTGCATATCATAAACTTCACAAACAAACTTATTGCAGGAAAAATGAGAAAGAGACTAATTGCGATAATGGTCTACTACAACTTCAGTGTGATAGGACTCACACATATGTATATAGAACACCATATGTATATAGAGATAATATCATCATTTGGCTTTAATATGTTCTCTATTTTTCACAAAAAGTACAGTTTGCAGATGATGATTGGTCAAAATTAGGCCAATGATAACACAGGGAAACGTTGAGGTATCAGAATTTTTCTACACCTCTTTACCTCTCACAATGCTTTTTGTCAGCTTTCCAAATGTTTGGCTTAATTTTCCCATCAATTGCTCATATTAAATGGAGCATATGGTTAACGACCTTAATGGTTTAGACAGATTATGGCTTGCGTCCAAAATGGTCTGTATAAAAGTGTTTGTAGCAGACATTTCGATCATTAAGTTTTTGGTGAATTCACTCCTGTTGTCTGCTTGAAATCATTTTTCGAGGTGAGAGTAAAACTGTTTCATTCCGTTTCAGGGTATTACTTCCGACCAGAAACTATAGAAAATATATTTACAGCCTCAATCTGCTGTTATGTATTCCGTTCTCTTGTCTCATGGACAATAACAATGTTGTTAACTGTATCACGCTCTTATGCTGGAACTTGCTTTCTTTCTAACACACGAAATTTGCTACCACTTTTTTCTATATTTCTAGAATGGAACTATCCTATACTGGAGCTATGGCTCTGAGCCTGGTTGTGATAACCATGTGTCTGGTTAGTGGCGCTGAGAGCCAGGTATCATCTAATGGTAAGTGGTTAAATTCATTCATTTATCCTCACAAGATAATGCATGCAGTGGCTGCTATACAAATGACCCTAAATACTCCTAAATTCAATACCAGTACATTGAAGAATAGAGTTTTAAAAAAACATAAACCCGAAATTATCCAAATGTCATACAGACAATGAACCGAATTGAGAACAAAGTATAACACATTTTGTGTTCTTCACTTCATTTGAGGAATATGAAGAAACAAGTTAGCGATGTATAACTTATCACATTATCCAAATGTGACAGGAAATGAGGTGCCATTGAATGCCACCATTATTATAATGCTGGGGCAATTTACATAAATTTCAACTCCAGTATTCCGGTTACTTGAAGCTGTCGTAGGTAGCTCGGCTCACCCCTAAATTTTAAACCTGTGAAGCTATAAGTTATGGGCTATCCTTAACCACAGCATGACCCCGTATTTATGTTGTAATTTTCTCACAGCCAAGTCTTATGTTGTAGATGGACCTGTTGGACCAGTAGAGGGATATTGCCAGATACCGACACCATATGAGGTCATCTACAACTGTAGAACCCTACCATCAGGTATATCATGGGCTGGATGCCGGTCTCCCATCTACCAACCATACAAACCTAGGTGTTTAGTATGCTGCCCTTGTCCTAGAGGCTATGAGTTCTTAACTTCATATCCGGGATCTCAGTGGTCTTGTCTCAGGCCAGGTCAGGGTCAGGAGGAGAAAAAGGGATACTGTTGTCAAAGAAAATGTCCCCGAGGCTCCAGTTTCTTTACATATGTCCCATCAGGATGGAGCTGCAGGAAATCCGGAGGGGGTTACTGCTGCGTACGTGCCATTTCTGCAGATGATAGGCGCCAGTAGACTCGAGAAACAGGAACTGGACTATGGAATCAATCTACTGATACTGAGCATTGTTGATGACTTGATTCAATAAAACTTTTGTAATGTTTAAAGACATATAATACTTTGCTTAATTCCAGCACATGTAATTCAACTGTAAAAAACTAACAAATTTAAATGCTTTGCTTATTTTCAAACCTTTAGCCTCTAACCTTCAAACTTTGCAGTCAATCAAGCAATAAAAAATGATTTACCTCAACTGCTCCTTTTTTCCCTATCTAGGAAGGCTTCTTTTCAGTGTCAATACTGCCAAGTTGTCTGTATACTGTGCAAAAGATTCAGTTATTGCATCTGCAATCCTCTAGCAAAAAATAATTTAACTCGCGCTAGGACATTTGTAAATATTATAATAATTTAATATAGTATAATTGATTTCAAAGCTCGGATTCCCACAATCTGAAAGGGTCTAGAGTAGGTTGTCTCTCCTGTGTCATATAGATAGAAAAATATCCTTAATTTTGTTGTACCTTTGACCAATACTGTATAGGGATAATGTTGAAAGTAACAGAGGTTTCGGAACACTGAGGAGATATGAGCAGCCGTAGCGATCCATAAAAAATATATTCCACTGAATGTGAATCTGGGTATCTTTTTTGTCACAAAATGCCAAGAATATATTTTGGTCAGATTTAGAGCAGTGTTATAATTTAGCAGTTTAGATGCTGCGCATGCATAACATATAGTAAGTCAGCAGCCACCACTTCAGGGCGTTAAGCTTGCGCTTTACATGATGATTGAAGCTCAGACTATAAGACAACCTAAATAACTATACTGGGTCAAGGATTGATAGGGGGATAGGAAAGAAGTATATATTAAGCTTAAATTCATTTGAATGGATGAAGTTTTCTGTATGGGTGTGTAAAATAGACTCCCTCAACTCACCTAAGTGCCACTCACATTATTGAACCATTTTTATATACTTTTCCTGTGGATTCAAACTCATATCCAACAATGGGCTGTATTAATTTCTAGTTATCTGCTCTCATTTTGCTAAAATAATTCATTTGACTTTTTACCTGCTAGCTTTTTTTTGGGACTATGATCAACAATGGAGGAATTCAGAAATGCAGAAATTCTCAACTACAAAGGAAAATAATTTTAATCAATCACTGTCATTACTCTTATTCAGAGATTATTCAAGAATGACAAATAATAGATATTACAGGGGTGAGTAGTACAGATCATGAATAAATTAGAAATTGCCTTCCTCTGGTTAACTCTGGATGGAGTATAGTCCGGTGGCAGCCCCCTCCTATCGTGTCAATTCCAGTCACAATTTTAGGTGGATAAGGTTTGACAGTTGTTCCTTGTAGAGTTTATCATGCTGATCGCAATGGTATAATTGTACCTTACACTAAGTTGCACAATAGGCAGCTAATTGTAAAGAACGCTGCTGGAAAAAGGGAAAGTGATCGAAAAGTGATGATAGGGTTTTACAAGGTGATATTGGGTTCATTGTAACTGATGTTACTCGCATCTGGGTTTTTTATGTCAGCAGACTCATAAATAATTCTATCCACTAATTATTACATGCTCTTTCAGATTTCGGATGTTTTAAAACCATATCAGCATTTTTTGACCACTTTCCCTTTCGCCAGCAGTTTTTTTGGCAATTATTCGCCCATTGTATAAATAAGTGTAAGGTACAATATTACCTTTACCTATCCACCCAAAAACATAGATGGAAGTGAGAAGATAGGAGGGGGCTGCCACCTGACTATTGCTATATAAATAAGGTGATTGCAAAGGAACCAGATTTTTTGTATCATTCTAGTTATTAGTCTTATTTAGAAAAAAGTTATCAGTTGAGAAGTTGAGATGCGAATGTACTAAATAGGTGCTATTTTGATGACATTATATACAAAATAGTACCATTTTAGTACCTGTGAACCTTATAGCAGTTTCTAAAGTAGACTGAGAACAGTATACATTTCAGGCAGAATTAAGCTGTCGAAATAATTGTTTGAGAGCAAGGACAGGGTGCTACAGCGCTGGCTGTCGGATATAGAAAATAGTATCAGAGCATCGATAGATGTAAAAGCTTTGAGTCTTCCAATTATCAGATGAGTGGTATTTGAACTTGGAAGACATTGCTACCAAAAGTCATAAAACCTGTATCATTTATTTAATTTGAACGTGTGCCTCTGCATGGGCAATTGATTCAGAATTTCCCTTTCCAAATATTATAATAGTAGTTCAATGACCAACTCTGCATTTACCACTGAACATTAGAAGAATCATAGGCATTTGTGACAGGGATTGTACCTCCAATATGATTTCAATCTGACCTCGTGAATCATACAAATAATATAGCCGATGAAAAAAATAAGTTTGTAACTATGCAATTCACCTTAAATGTGGTGAGAGTTATCCCTTACTGTATCAGGTGGATATAACTCCTAAACATTTGCAAGATCAGATCAACCATAGTTTTTTTCGTTTTTTGGCACATCCAAAGGAGTCTTTATGTCCCAGGGAACAAATTCAATTTCAGAAGTTAAAAATATGTCTTCATCAGTGCTAATACGTCATTCTCATATAAATGAGTGTTAGTTACATTGTGAATTTATCTCACCAAAATATTCACTGCAGTTCTTAACCAATAATCTACTTTTGTATAATGAATTAAAACTGAGCTCTCAATCAACAACTTTTCCCCCTTCGGATCAAGTTAGTGCAGTTTCATTGGTATTTTGGGTTAGCGATGGATGGTATTATTCTATGCGGCGGGAATATCTATCCAAAAGGTATACCCATTCCAGCCCTACCGTAAAATATGAAATCCAGCTGATTTTAGTTGTTGTAATGGCAATCCTAACTGATTTATAGGTATTCAAAATGATGCGCCTCTGGTATTTTGCCAAATTACTGGTTTTTAGCAAGAAAAGTATTTTCAGGGATTTCGGAACACTTCAAACTTCCCATTACCCTGCAAAGAAAAGTTATTGAACCAAGTTTACTCGTAGCTTGAATTGTCCTTTTTACTGTGAAATTTGATACTTATTCATCAATTTAACTTTTTGTTTATGTGATCTCAGCTAGCAATTTGTTTCCTAATCAATGAAAGAAACAAATATATATTTTGCTTGTGTTTAACTGAAATATAAATCATAAAACAAGGTGTGTAGAAATAAATAAGTTTTGTGTAAATGTAAGCATTCAGTTGTGAAGAATAAATCATTATATTTACTTGTGTGTTGACAATTATATTGCACAGGAACTAGGTCATCGAATTAGAGTCAAGGGAACTTCTTGAGTTGGTCAAAGTAGCTCAAGCCTTTCATCCACCTGGTATGCTCACCCTTGACAGAAAAATCTGAACTCTGTTCAGAAGAGGCAAGCTAAGCCTAGATGGTAACATGGTCTTTGGAGAACTATGTAGGGTTAAGGGCATTTAGGTTTACAACAAGAGCGATCCTTGGATCAGAAAGAGATGCATCACCTCCCCCCCCTCCCCAACCAGGTGGTGGGGGTGAGAGGAAGAAATTATTCCCTTGCGACACTTACAGCTGACTACACACATTGGTGCTTTCCCTTCTGCAATTACAGATCAACCATAGTTCATTTCCATTATTTGGCAAATGCCAAGGAGTTTTTAAGTCTTAGGGTCGTGTCAAGGTAACAGCAAAACACAGCTTCATTCTAAAGTATCAAATTAGTCATTATGTATGTATTAGGACAAATCATTCAGATCTGATAATCTCAGAAACCGAAATTTTAGCCAGTGTTTGCAGTCAGGAAACTTTGAACAATTAATCTCAGTCACCAGCAAAATATGATGTACTTTCCTTTCTACCATAACCTGTTGCCTGTTAGCAGAGATCATTTTTGCTTGTCAAAATTGTTGTTAAATAAAAACTAATCAATATTCAAATTGTTTCAAATTCTTATAACGATCGCGCCAGTTATAAACAGGATTTACGTTGATTTCTACCGAACAAAAAGTCATATAGTTTAAGCTTTTGTTACTTACCTATATTAATGATTTACAAGCAACAAAATTGAATAGACAGTTTTCTGAGCTCTGATTTAGGCCCTCTTTCGGATTTGTCCTCTCTCCAGTTTGGTACTTTTAACCCAGGCCGCATAAAACATGCTGTAAAGAGGGTTATCTTGATAACCGCTTATAATAGGATGAACATTATTTTTGATTCAGAATCTGCAGCATTGAAAACTCATATGGTAATAGTTTGGAAAATAATTTTAGTATTTGGATAGTCAATAATAGCATTTTCTGCCTGTTTTGCGGACAATTTGGCAGAGTTTTTCATGAGTTTCGTCACTAAAATTAAGATATATCAACATTCAAGCCTCCGATGATTTGAAAACCCTGTCCCACAGGGTTAAAGACAGTCTTTAACTCCTTGGTTGACCCAATATCCCAATATCCCAATATCCCAATATCCCAATATCCCAATATCCCAATATCCCAATATCCCAATATCGAATGACCTCACTTGCCACCTGTTATTGATAATGATTGCTGGCAGTTCTATATAGAGGACACCCCACACCATACCACTAACAGATTATATTATGCTCCATATTACTATCAGTGAGCAGCAGCACAGATATAAGGATAGCGCTATTCCGAGGTGTACATCGGTGATTAGGGTCTGTGATCTGACTCTGTAAGATGCTGGATTAATATAGTTTCGGTAGTATTATTTTCTGGAGTGGAGCAGTGTTGTTGAACATTGAATGTCACCAAACGATATGACCATCCTCACGTATCCTCACTGTATCAGTATATTCAGAATATCTGATTCTAACCATTTTACACTTGTAGCACCATAATTACTTAGCTTTCTTTTATCCATACACTGTTACACACCCAGTCATATGCAGCAAGGCAATTATGTGCTAGTGTCAATTTAGCCACCGAAGTGGGCACTCTAGTGTGTACGTCACCATCACACCACTGATTTTATGAGATACAATATCTTACATCAGTACAGCAGACGCTGACTTTGTTACTATGTCAGCAGATCATACTCAACATTTTATTTAACCGTACTGTTTTCTATTCTACCAAACGGATAACATCTACAATAGTTGTAAGTGCAGCTAGAATATTTGTTTGATATGATTATTTTGCTCTAGTAGTTTTTTGTCATCTTCAATACTTGAGGGCAGATTGACAGCACGTCAGCAGTAAATTCACCTTTACCAATTATTGTTGCTTTTCAATTAACGCAATGTGTTTGATAATATGATACTTGAATTGATCATTTAAAACACTGAGATTCACTTTGTATTTCTGTGTAAATTTATTGCGCTTACAAATAAGCATGTATTTAGGATTTGTAACCATTTCTTTCAGATAAAGATCTACATCTATACGTTAATCATTAGACCAGATCTTAACTATTTATCCTACCTACTGTATGTTAACGGAGGGGCAGTATTTTTGTAAGTGTAATAATAATTATCATGTAACATCATTCTTTGCATTCAAATGTTTCATTCAATATGAATCGAATCGAATAGCAAGCAACACCTAACGTTATTGACAGCATAATAATTAATAATATCAAATTGTATTTCGCTGAGGCTGATTTTTCATACATATAGCACCTTTGCTTTGTATCATCACCACACTATGCCAGTTTTATTATTTACTTTGAATTTTATTATTCAGGGTACCAGCTCGTGATATTACACAAATAAACGTCTGTGTTGCTAAAACTCTCCTGATATATTAACATACCGGTACAGTACCAAAAATACTGGGAGCGCCGCAGTGACCGTGACACGCCCAGTTCAGAGATCTACGTCAACTCAGCCTACAGGTATTCGTCGTCATGGATGAGCAAGGTATTTACCAACTCAAACAGCAGCGAACACGCCACAAAGCTAAAGTGACTACTCTCGCTAATAGAATATTATCACCATCTAACAATGTTGATCTGAAATCACTGAGTGACCAGTTAAATACAGCATTCGATTTATTCAGTGAAACCCATGTAGAATTCACTGAATGTGTAACATCATCGGAGAAATTTTCTGGTCTTGAAAAAGTTGGTGGCAAAGACCCTGATCAGTATTTTTCTGAAGCTCAGGCATTGTATGACTCAGCCTGTAAGAAATATAACGAGCTTCAGCTTTCCAACACAATCAGTAATACTCTCAATGATTGTGATCTGGCTATTATCAAAGCTAATGGTGTTTTGTCTTCAACTATTATAGGGAATGATAGCTATGCTTTTACTATTGTCAAACAGTGTGAACAGTGTATATCTATTCTAAAATCTCATAACAGTAGCAATGATTATGATGTTAAAATAGAAGAGCTTACCTCAATTTTATTTAGGCTAAGCATTAGTCTTAATACTAGAACTAACAGTATAGATAAATCTGCCCCTCATGCTCATGACCCGCAGCTTAGTGATGATGGCGTTGATGACACAGCGCGCAGGCGGCCGGGGTCCTGGGAGGGCGGGGGTGAGGTGGGGTCGTCTCCCCCTGGTGGACAGGGAGCATCGCTCCCCCCAGTGAGCTCTAATAATGATGTTACTCAGTCATTAGCTACTTCTACACAAGACACCATACATAATAGTGCACCAGTGAGCACTAGTGCTGTGAGTGATGGCCGCCAACATGTGACTATCACTCATGGTACATCTACACCAGTAAGTATAACACGTAGTGCCCCACCACGGCGTTCTATTCTACATGTAACTGATATCAATCACAATGATAGTAATCAGAGTATGGCACAGCCAGGCAATATTATGTCATCAGTCGTTAGTGCCTATGATCAATTACCATATGGCTCTTTACATTCACCCATTCATGTACCTATGGCTACCATGCAATCCAATGATATGCAATATTCTGCACAGGTTAGACATAAGCGTATTATTCCACCATCACCATTCACTGGTGACAGGAAACAGTGGTACGAATTTAGATCAATGTGGATGAGATATGCTAGTGTAGAGTTATATGATGATTATGATAGGGTAGTCTCTCTCAAAGAGCTATTACGTGGTGAGGCCAAGCGTCATTATGGTGATGCAGGTTTGTGTGTTGACTCAGTTCTCGAAGACCTGCTCCAGGTTCGCCCAGTAAAGGATAATGATCGCTCTAGTTTAGTGAATTTCATCAATTCTGTGGAGGCAGCTTATTGTCAGCTAGGGGAAGTAGGACACATTTCAACTATCACCATGCCTCACATCGATAGGCTAGCAGACATGTTACCCATGATGCTTCAACGGGATTGGATGAAAACTGTATCAACAATGACACCAGATGACAGGACCAGACCTTTCAGACATTTTATGGCTTTCCTTGAGACAGAGCGAAGCATGGTCATACGGTGGGCAGAGCGTGAGAAGTCCCATAACTGTAACAACATGCAGTCCATTCAAAAACCTCAAAAGCGTAGTGTCAATGCTTTTTATGGCGAGTCAGATCCTGACGAGTCTAGTAGTAGGTCAATGAGTGATGCCAGTAAGCACCCATCATCATACTGTGTATTACATAGAACTCAGTCTCATTCATTAGATAAATGTCAAAGTTTCCTAGGGTTCAATGTTAAACAGCGATATGATATCTTGAGATCTCATTCATTATGCTTTCAATGTTTTGGTCAACACCCCAGAGACGCCTGTACACTTGATAAGCTCTGCCCCCAGTGTGACAAACAGGGCCACCATGCTTTACTGTGTCGAGGAAAGCAAGAATCAACAAGTACAAGTAGTAAATCAGGTAATGTAAAGAGGCCGACCTCAACAGGATCGTCATATAAATTTAAAGACTCATACAAAGACAAGGCGAAGCAGGAAGATTCCAAGAGTACAGTCAAGGCAAGCAACAATCATGGAAGCTTGGAAAGGAACTCTTCAGTGTTTCCCATTCAGCATGTCGGAGTTGTCAAGAGTAACAGAAAGGCTACTGTCTTCTTCGATGGAGGGTCGAATGTGTCATTTATCTCTAATAATGCTGTCAAGCGATTCGGCGCTAGGAGATTACACCAGGTTGATCTAGACGTCACAACACTAGGCAACTGTAGCAAGACGGAGTTGTCTTATCTGTACTCACTTGATTTACTCACAGAGGACAACACTACGGTTTCTATAAAGGCATATAGCATGGAGCAGATTACATCTCGAGTTGAGGAGCTGAACCTGAATACACTCTCTAATCTATTTCCATCTATCAATGTCAATCTACTGATGAGAGAAGCTGGTCAAGTCGACATTCTGGTTGGTAACGACTATTTTGGGCTGCACCCAAAGAACGAAGTCGCGACAGCCGGAAAACATCTGAGTGTACTACGGAGTCCGTTTGGGTTGTGCCTACAAAGAAGTCACCCCGCCCTGTCTAATATGAGCTCTCATTCTTCTATATTAGCTCATGCCACTATCACTGAACGCATTCAACCAATCTCACCAATCAGTCCCCAGCATATCCTGTTTGATAGAGTCATCACATGTTTGACCAAAGCTGAGCGAGCTGCTCTTGGAGATTTCATGCAAGGTGAAGAACTCGGAATAGAGATAGAGCCTAGATGTGGAGCGTGCCGCTGTGGAAAGTGCCCTATCAAAGGTCAAGACTTCTCCTTCAAAGAAGAACAAGAACTACAGATGATCCAAGCCAACTTGAAGTATGATGAAGCTAACCAACGATTTACCACGGCTTATCCCTGGCTGATTGATCCTTCAACTCTTCCTGACAACTTTTCTTCAGCTCTTGCTACTTTACGCAGTACAGAGACAACTCTAGCGAAAGACAAGCAATGGGCTCAAATCTACTCGGATCAGATCCAAGATATGATCAGTAGGAAAGTTGCTCGTAAACTCACTCAGGACGAGATATCTCAATGGAAAGGGCCAGTGTATTACATCAGCCATCTCGCAGTGCAGAATCCCAAATCCGAATCAACACCCGTGAGAATAGTATTAAACTCCTCCCAGCTATACAAAGGAGTCTCACTCAACAGCTGCCTAGCTAAAGGGCCAGACTCATATTTGAGTAACATTCTTGGGATACTTCTCCGATGGAGAGAAGAGCAAGTCGCTGTAGTAGCAGACATTACAAAGATGTACAATTCAATATTCACTGGTGATGTCGAGCAACACACACACAGATTTCTCTGGCGTAACTTTGAGCAGAGGAAACCAGATGTGTATGCCATTACAAGAGTGAATATGGGAGATCGACC
This sequence comes from Membranipora membranacea, assembly GCA_914767715.1. NCBI lineage: Eukaryota > Metazoa > Bryozoa > Gymnolaemata > Cheilostomatida > Membraniporidae > Membranipora > Membranipora membranacea. The sequence continues at coordinate 30,936,211 of OU612066.1, read as the reverse complement.
GGCTGCAGCGATAAGCTCGGAGGCCATCAAGAAATCTGCAGAGATTTTCCAAGGACAATACCCGAGGGCTGCTCAGCTGCTGAAGAGCAACACTTATGTTGACGACATTATCGACTCATTTCCATCGAAAGAGATAGCTGAAACTACTGCTAAGGACACAAAGACCGTACTGGAGCTAACTGGATTCAGGATCAAGTGTTTTATCTTTAGTGGTGAAGATGGAAATAGTGATTTGAGTGATGTTCCTGTGCCCGGAGACCAGCCTTTCAGCATGCAAGTTCTCGGAGTGCACTGGATCCCTCTACATGACAAGATTACATTCACTACCAGTCTCAATTTCTCGCAGAAGAAGCGGGGTGTCTATACAGAGCCTAATCTTACTATCGGCCAGATACCTCAATCCATACCTGATGTGCTGACTCGCAGGATCGTGTTAGAGCAAACTATGAAAGTCTACGATCCGCTTGGCATCCTGTGTCCATTCACCTTCAGAGCTAAGTATCTTCTACGTGAAACTTGGTGCCTAGACTTAGCTTGGGACCAACACCTACCCGCAGACATGAGAAAGAAATGGATCCAATTCTTCCAGGAGATGTTTCACATAGAGCAACAGCAGTATGACAGATGCTTAAAACCTGACAACGCGGTAGGAAAACCATCACTGATCATCCTATCTGACGCTAGCCAAGACGCATATGGATTCTGTGCTTATGTTCGATGGAAGCTAACTAATGGAGAGTATTGGTGCCGTCTGATTATGGCCAAGTGCAGAATCGCTCCTCTCAAACAGAAACTGAGTATACCCCAAATGGAGCTCAACGCAGCTGTCCTGTCCAAGCGGGGCAGAAAAGTCATTGAGGAGGAGACTCGCTTTCAGTATGAAAGTATCCATCAACTGATAGATTCAGCCACTGTCCTATGTATGCTCAATCGCAAGTCTATCAGGTTCAAGCTCTATGAGGGAATTCGTGTGGGAGAAATACAGAACGCTACAAAGGGAGATCTGTCGAGCTGGAAGTGGATCAAAGGCACAGACAACACAGCAGACTGGCTCACTCGTGGAAAACCAGCTAAGGACATCGGACCGGAATCAGAGTGGTGGCGTGGACCTCCATTCCTCTATCTACCAGAAGAACAGTGGGGTACAAAGAGTGAAGTTGATCCTGTAGTAACACTTCCTGGAGAAAAGAAGATCTGTAATGCAGCTGAAGTTGCTCCTGTTGTACAGATATTCAACTATGCTAACTTCAAGTCGCTAAAATCTCTGCTCTGGACTGTCGCTCGACTAAGAAACCTGGCTAAGAGAGGGAAATGGGAAGATGGACGAGTCGTCAATACTTGTGTTCAGGATCTTAAGGATGCTCTGCTCTGGATTGTGAAAGATGTACAGAAGGAGATGGTGAGAGATCTGGAAGACAAAAAAGGACGCTACTGGAAACTCAACCCTATCAAGACTGAAGAGGGGGTATGGATCATGGGTTCTCGGCTCCTTAAGAGAAATCCCATGACTGCTATCAAGACAAATCTACAGAAGTTCCTACCATCATCTCATGAGTTCACAAATTTAGCTATCATGCAAGCTCACATCGACTCCGGACATAGAGGTCGTGACGCGACGCTCGCTCGACTCCGAGAGGAATACTGGATATCTCAAGGCACAAAGATAGTTGGTAGTGTTATCCATGGATGTCAACACTGCAAACTCCACAATCCGTACTTCTCAGTCAGAATATGGCTCAGCTACCAGTGGAAAGATTAACAGCTGGACCACCATTCAATCACACAATCCTTGATTTGTTTGGACCCTTTGTCATCAGAGGCGAAGTCCAAAAGCGCACATCCGGCAAGGCCTATGGAGTGCTCTTTACAGATCTGGTATCACGCGCTGTGCACATTGAGGCAGTTTTTGGATACAGCACAGAATCCTTTCTACTGGCACTGAAGAGATTTATTAGTGTGAGGGGATGGCCTAGACTGATATTCTCGGATACTGGAACTCAACTTGTGGCTGCTGAGAAGGAGTTACAGGATGTATGGAGGAGTCTCGATGAAGTGAGAATAAAGAAAGTTGGTATAGAGAATGGACTTGAATGGCGGTTTGGACCTGGAGATAGCCCCTGGTACCAGGGCGCTGCAGAGTCTCTTATCAAGACTGTAAAGAAGTGTCTGAAACCTTCAGTCGAACACAATCGTCTGTCTGCTAGTGAGTTTATGACAGTCTGCTATGAGGTAGCAAATCTAGTCAATGAGAGACCATTAGGCACTCTACCCTCAGAGGATTCCGATGTGTCGATACTCACCCCGAACTGCCTTCTGATAGGACGACCATTTTCACGAAACCCTGGAGAGTGGAGAGATGATGACTCCCTAAAGAACAGACTGAATCTGGTGGTGAGCATTGTAGACGACTTTTGGCGAAAGTGGATGGAGTTATATGCACCGACCTTGGCAGCTCAGAACAAGTGGCACAAGCAGTCTAGGAACTTCAAGGTAGGTGATACAGTTCTCGTCACTGATTCAAACCAACTCCGCAAACAGTATCGCCTAGCACGGGTACAAGAAGTGTTCCCCAGTGCAGATGGCCAGGTAAGAAAAGTTGCTTTATGCTATAAGAACTATAAGGTGCAAGGTAAGACCATTGAGTATTCAGGTGGTGGGGACACGATTATTACAAGGAGTGTACATAGACTAGCACTTCTTGTCCCCGTTGATGGTTAAGATATAACCAGGTGAAACCGCAGTAGATAAAAAGGGTAAGTTATCGGGACCCTCTCTGGTTGGAGGGATGTGAACTGTCTGCTGTGGGTGGGCGGCCACGCATCATTTACTGTTTTTTCTTGACTCGCGCCGCGCTGCTGTTCGGAGCCATTCATCATTTGGCTTCGGACATGAGCCTTATTTTAAGTAGCTTTAATTATGTTATACTTTTGACAGACATAATCTGTCAAAACCCTAGGTATGTGATGTATCAGTATATTCAGAATATCTGATTCTAACCATTTTACACTTGTAGCACCATAATTACTTAGCTTTCTTTTATCCATACACTGTTACACACCCAGTCATATGCAGCAAGGCAATTATGTGCTAGTGTCAATTTAGCCACCGAAGTGGGCACTCTAGTGTGTACGTCACCATCACACCACTGATTTTATGAGATACAATATCTTACATCAGTACAGCAGACGCTGACTTTGTTACTATGTCAGCAGATCATACTCAACATTCTATTTAACCGTACTGTTTTCTATTCTACCAAACGGATAACATCTACAATAGTTGTAAGTGCAGCTAGAATATTTGTTTGATATGATTATTTTGCTCTAGTAGTTTTTTGTCATCTTCAATACTTGAGGACAGATTGACAGCACGTCAGCAGTAAATTTACCTTTACCAATTATTGTTGCTTTTCAATTAACGCAATGTGTTTGATAATATGATACTTGAATTGATCATTTAAAACACTGAGATTCACTTTGTATTTCTGTGTAAATTTATTGCGCTTACAAATAAGCATGTATTTAGGATTTGTAACCATTTCTTTCAGATAAAGATCTACATCTATACGTTAATCATTAGACCAGATCTTAACTATTTATCCTACCTACTGTATGTTAACGGAGGGGCAGTATTTTTGTAAGTGTAATAATAATTATCATGTAACATCATTCTTTGCATTCAAATGTTTCATTCAATATGAATCGAATCGAATAGCAAGCAACACCTAACGTTATTGACAGCATAATAATTAATAATATCAAATTGTATTTCGCTGAGGCCGATTTTCCATACATATAGCACCTTTGCTTTGTATCATCACCACACTATGCCAGTTTTATTATTTACTTTGAATTTTATTATTCAGGGTACCAGCTCGTGATATTACACAAATAAACGTCTGTGTTGCTAAAACTCTCCTGATATATTAACATAACGATACACTCACCTATCTCCGCTCTGTCCTGTTCGGGTAGCGGGTGCCTGCCTGAGGCCTAGTTCTATCAAACTTCTCCATCTAATCCTGTCCTGAGCATCCTCTTCACTGAGGGAACAGGATTGGAGATCCTTCCTGATAGTATCCTTCCATCTATGCTTTGGGCGTCCCTGATTTCTCTTTCCTTCCACTCTCATCTCATGTACTCTTCTAATGTCATCATCTTCCTCTCTTCTGCACACATGCCCAAACCACTGCAATTTTCTTCTTCTCATCAAGTCTAACACACTCATGACATTTGTGGGATAACTTCACAGCTTCCTTTGAAGGACTCAGGAGAGTCAGGAAAAGGAGCGGCAGACGCTGTGAGATGACCTCACAGCTTTCTCGGATGACTCAGGAGAGTCAATAAAAAGGGAGGGCAGAAGCTGTGAGATCTCAAGTTCTCACAGCTCAGGAGATTTCGGATAAAGAGAATGGAGCCAAGAGGATGGGAGCAGGTGATACCAGACGGCGTCAACCACTTCAAAATAATGTGTATAATTAAACCTTTTTATCAGACAAAGAATCTAAATCCAATCTCCGTCTTTTTGGAGGGTTCAATCGCAAGCATTTAAATGATGTGTATAATTAAAACCTTTTAATCAGACAAAAATTAAAATCCAATCTCCGTCTTTTTGGAGGGTTCAATCGCAAGCATTTAAATAATGTGTATAATTAAACCTTTTCATCAGACAAAAAATCTAAATCCATTCTCCGTCTTTTTGGAGGGTTCAAACGCAAGCATTTAAATAATGTGTATAATTAAACCTTTTTATCAGACAAAAAATCTAAATCCAATCTCCGCCTTTTTCAAGAGGATTGGCAAATGCTACCTCCGGTTTTTTGCCATGCTCACCCGCCGTGATGAACCCCGGTGCATATAAAAACCGGGGGAACATCAAGGCAGGGCAGTTCTTTTGGAGAGCCCTCAGCAGCATATCACTCTGCAATATTTTGGTATTACTATTATTTTGGAGCGTATTACTATTTTGGAGCGTACTACGACTTACTGTTTTGGAGTTGACCTACTCTGACCTTTTACACAGGAAACTTTGATAGAGCGTGGTTTATTTTTTACGATGACTGTTTAAACTTATTATCACCATTAATCAAAATAAAGTCTAATTTTAATGTCGAAAATGCATCTCAATTATGAGTCATTAGTAAATTGAATTAATACCTACTTGTCACAAAATTCTAAATACAAATGTTGTGGATAAATTTGATTAGATAAACAAAACACTTTTTGTATGAAGTTGCCTTCTTCCTCAACAGGAAGAAGTTAACTCCATACAAAATAAACATGAGCAAAATGAATGAAATAGTAGTGTCTGTTCTGCTCGGGTATTCGGCCCCAAGTGGGTCGAATATGCGACACATTCGCTTCCTGCCTTATACTTTCGTTGGCTTTGTGCTCCTCAAGACTAATTCCAAGACAGTATCGCAACATTCTCATCTCACATAAACTAAATCTTTCAGCAAGGTATTCTGTCAATGGCCATGTTTCAGCTCCATATAATAACACCGGGCGTATCACTGTCTTAGATGAGCACCTTCAACTTCTGAGGGACTTTCCTGTCGCACAAAACTCCCGTCAACTCTCTCCACTTATCCCAGGCTCTGCCCATGCGCACTTGTACCTCTGCCTTGCATCCTCCTTCCTGGTGAACGATATGACCATATGACCATAGTCGATTCTAAATGCCGCAACAGCAAGAATTATAATTTAAATTCCGAATACTTCTTATTGCAAACATTCATTACTACAATAAAGCGTTCACAAGTAGGCTATTTCAGATATGAAGTGGTAAAATTTGTGAAGAATCATTTTTCACTAAGGTACCTATGATGCACCAATGTTGGGATTATATTCTTGGCAACTTCAAAGAAATTGGTTATTCAAACCCAGGATAACTACTCCATCACTACTCCTTCATCACTACTCCTTCTTCCTCCTACTGCCTGTTTTATGTATGAATTTACACATATCAAACCTCTGGGTCTCTTTTGCTTTCTGACAGGGACGGATTTATAGGATAGTAAACTGAAAACCGATGCATTCATCAAACAAATTGAGCAAGACTGGGAAGCTATGAATTGATGCTAAATGTCAATAAAAAGTTAAAATAAGTGCATGTAGGGAACGCAGTTGTTTATTTACATAGCGCAATCTTCTTTGAGATTTAGATGTTATTGTAAGTGTGTCAAAATGTCTTCTGAGACTGACAATTACTTATTTACGTGCCGTTGATCAAGGTCCTCAGCCTTGAATACCAACTTATAATTCAACAGAGGCTCTAAAAAACTTAATCTCTCTGTTTGATGTGGTCCGTGCTTTGATATCTGTGCATCAATCAAAAACACTGATCTGAAATTTTGTGGATTTTGATTTGATATTTTTTGTTTGAGAGATGGACCTCACACAAATGATAGTCAATAACAAAACAAATGAAGTAATTTTTGAGAGCACCATACATTTTATTTCTTCAAGTTATACATGCAGAAGAAGTGTATTAATCTTTTTGAAAATTGAATTTCTAGGATCATGTCACTGACAGCTAACCATTATGCATAATCAATCATCCTCCCATTTGGGTCTTTGAGTTACATTATTCAAACATGTCAAATTTTTATTCAATACTACCGGAGTGTAGGTACGATACCTGAATCCATCGCATGGTTTATAAATTGTTTTGCAGCATTGACACACAAGGACGCCGTCGTAATTAGGAAAAGAAGAGGCAGTTCAGGTAAATCATGTTTTATTTCTTGATTAGCTGTTTAAAAGTTTGAAAATAAGCAAAGCATTTAAATCGGTTAGTTTTTACAATCAAGTTAATAGCTCACACAAGGTATCAGATCTTTCAAAACATCTTAAAAGTGTTGTTGAACCAAGTCATCCAGAATATTCAGTATTACTAGATTAATTCGGTGCTTTTTAGTCCAGTCCATTTGCAGGTCTATGGCTGCTGATTTATTCGTAAGCAGCAGTAACCACTCCCGAATTCGAAACATTTCAATCCTGCTTGTTTGATGGAGAAGAAGGTGTAGGGTTGGCGACATGTTCTGTGACAGCAGTATCCCCTTCCTCCTGTACTCTCCTCACAATCCCACTCATATCTTGGACATGAAGGTAAGAGGGTTGCGCCTTCTGGACAAGGGCAGCATAACGCGCACTTAGGTACAGGTGGTTCGTTAATGGGAAGCCTGCATCCAGCCAATGATGGACCTGATGGCTGGTGTGTGCAGTTTAATATGAATGGATGTGGAGTCGGCCACTTGCAAATCTTATCTGTGAGAAAAGAATACAGTATAAATACAAGGAGGCTATGCTGACGTTGAGGATGGCCTATAACATATAGCTTCAAAGATTCAAAGTTTAGGGGTGAGCTGAGCTACCTAAGAAAGCATCAAGTATCTGGGATGCCGGCATTGAAATTATGTAAATTAGCCCAGCATAATAGTAATTTTCGCATTCAATGGCACCTCATTTCATTTTGTTTCAAACTTATGGGAAGCTGATACATCGCTAAATCAATGAACTAAACCTTTAGTTCATTGGCTAAATTATGTCTTCATATTTATCGAATGAAGTGAAGAACACACTAATTGCAGTATTTATTATTTGATTCATGTCTGTACTCATTTGGATAAATGGGGGTCAAATTTTGTGGTAGTGGTACAAATACAAGTGGTAGCAAATTTTGTATGATAGAAAGAAAGCCAGTTCCAGGATAATCCAGTGACACAATAAACAACTTAGTTCTTGTCCATTAGACAAAGAAACGGAATACAGTATCTTGGCTACATCAAATACAAATATTTTACAAATCAAACTTATTAGTTTATATGTTGGCACACAACTATGGAAACAACACCCTAACTTCCATAGCATTACCCTGGTTCGGGCACTAAGTGCAATTATTTTGAATTAGCCGATTTTGAGTGTGCGATTACAATGTCCATTTGATGCTTTATAGGTACCATAATGAAAAAATGGTGCCTCGGAATATTTAAATTACCACTTCATATTTGATATAATGAGGATATTCGATGTGCTGAGAGCAAGAAGGTTGTCAGTGAAAATTGTGGAGGATCATGTTGCTGCCATTGATCACAGAATAGGCTACCATGTATTAGGTTCAAAATCATAACCTTCAAAATCATCGATTTGCTGTTTAGAAAATAAGACTAAAAATCTTGGGGGGTTGATAAGTGCCGTTCAATATAATGATGAATCGCAATTTCTGCAACATCATCAAAAGATACCTTCAAAAAGGAAGCCAGGTAGCTATCCGTGCAGAATCTTTGCATCCACACCAGCTTCTGATATCACCTGTACTGTCACGAGGTTATTTCAAGATTGATCAATGATGATAGTCATTTTCATCCATTTTTTATGAGTAATGTTTCTGTTATTAGAGATGATCATAAATTACTATCATACTGCTCGATGATAAAATTTATGCCGCAATTTGATGTATATGTATTTATTTGACACTGCATAAATTGTTGATCGCTACTTTGTTTCTAATCTAGAGTGTAATTTCTTGTATTGCATTGTATTTTAGCTGATGTCGGTTAGATGTTATACACTCTCTCTCATGTTATATATACAACTCTCTCTTTGATGTATTTATATCTCGATCTCAATTTAAATCTGGATTTGGCTAATAATTGTAAGTTTATTTTGTGGCAATTGTAATACCTAATTTATATCAACTTTTTTGAGTAAATTATTCGTGGCGTGTATTTTCTTGTGGCGCTTTTGTTTTGCTTTGTCAATGCAGTATGTTGTGATGAGCAATTTTCTACTGTTATTACAATTTTAGCTATGCATGGCGTCTTTGATCCAAAGCTTTCCCATGTATATATATACTTTTATTGTCATTCTACATCATCTTTAGGAATGTTTTTCATGCAGTGACAGAACAAAAAAGAACAACTCGCTAATAATTACGTTGTTTATTATAGAGCACAATTCGAACGCACAATAGAACTAAAGAAAATTCCACCAAACGCTCCGTTGCTACGTAGTTTAACCAGTGCAATTGACATCCGAGTACAACGCCAATATTATTTGGATGAAGCTTAATATATTGTCACTCTGTATTCCTACTGTAACAGTTGTTGTATGTTAATAAAACACAAGGTATGACATATATTGATACTTCTCCTAGCTCCTCCATCAGCTAAGAAATGAAGATGTCTCAAAATAACGAAGTGCATGAGTAAATTCCATCCCATCTCACCACATCAAACACATTTGTGGTGAGTAGATATCACAACTGTGTTCCCTATTTTCAAATATTTTTTAATTTTTGTCAAAACTTAATATCTCTTCATAACTTTCAAGTCCTGCTCAATCTTTGATCAATGCGTCTGCTTTCGGCTTTCAATCTCATGTCGCTGTCTCTGTCAGACAGCAGGAGAGACTTCAATGTATGATATTTTTTCCTTCATACACAAAACAGCCAGTAGAAGGGAGAATGATGCAGTGGTGAAGGTCCTTGGTTTGAATAACCAAGCTGTTTGAAGTTGGCAAGAATATAGTCCCAACATTTGGTGCATTGTAGGGAACTTATCGGAAAATATTTCTTCTCAAATTTTGAAAACCACTTTATCTCTGACATACTTGTGAACGTTGTATGTAGTAATGAATGCTGGCAACAAGTAAAATTCAGAAACAAAATTACAGTTGCTTTACCACTGTTGTGGCAATAAGAACCGACAATGGTCAAATGGAATCTCCCATCTTTCAGACTCAGAGTCAGATTACCAATGTACACCTCGGGTTAGCGCTATCCTACTAACTGTGTCATTCGATATTGGATTTGGAGCTTTATTAGGTCTACTCAGTACAATAACTTGTATTGGGGATAAGATTCATATACTATAGCCACACATTTGGTTTGGTCAGTGTCATTACCCTCGTACATTCTGCCTCACATGTGCAACCAGTTTGACCATCAATCAAGTAATAAAGTTATGTTTGGAGCTCTTGTTGAAGCTGAACTAAATTTCTTTATGATTAATTTTTGTCTTGTGTGTGCAATGGGCATGTTGAAGCAAAACAAACTTAACTGGTTTAGAAGATAAATGTATCACTTTATGGCTTCGTGACTTTTCACCAATCACAGTATATTGTCGCTTTTTCTCTTTTCGCATGGTTGAAGCAGTGGACATCTGGCCAAAAATTTGGTATAAAAATGAACGAAGCAACAGCTTTTTCCTGAACAGTCTGAATTTGAACAATAATTCAATTTTGCTGCTTGCAAATCATCAATTTAAGTGAGTAACCAAAGTTTAAACTATGAGTTTCTATTTTGGTAGAATTCAACTAAAACCTATGTAACAACTGGCTAGATCATTATAATAATTTAAAGATTATAAATTTTGATTAGTTTGTTTTTATATATAACAACAATGATTTTGACCAACAAAAGAAATAATCTCTGGAAACAGGCAACAGGTTATTGTAGAAAGGAAAGTACATCGAATTTTGCTGGTGATACTGTGATTTATTGTGCCTATTTTCCTGACTGCAACCACTGGCTAAAATTTTCATATTCTCAGATTATCAGATGTAAATAATTAGTCTTCATAGGTTCATGAAGACTATTTCGATATTTTAGAATGAAGCTGTATTTTGCTGTTACATTGAGCCTGTGTATGATGGCCGCATTATCTGTCTTTAGAGTAGAGGGTAAGTTAAGTAGTCATCATCAATACTATCAGACATACTAGACAACTGGTATCTTCAGTAAACCGTCAATATCATAAACATACTCTGTGTTAAAATGCTTGAAAATGATGTTGGACATTATTTACATGGAAGCCATAGTGAATGATTTGATTGTTTATTTTCAAGTTTGATAAACAAAATAGAGCCACTGACATATATTATAACACATAAGTAAATAATACTCTATTTCAGAAACTTGATCTGTTGTGTCTTATGATGTTTTTTCAACTTTCAGCTACTGGGGAGAACTATTGCAGGAACAGACCATTTTTGTTTCAAATCATACATGATTGTCTGAATCCACCAAACACGGTAGATCGATAATGTTATTATCCTAGGATTCAGCCCTCAGCACCAAGGTGTGTAGTCTGCTGCAGGTGTCGCAAGGGAAGCCTATTCTCCCCTTTATTAGTTGTGCCGACTGGATGGTGGTGCAAGTCACTTGGAAACGGAAATGGTTTTTGCTGTAAAGAAAGGCAAGCAGACATAGAGACTGGAAAACTTTAGTCTACATACCACATTCTATCATTGAAGTCATCTTGACTAGTCCTCGGTTGCCTTGCCTTACGTGACTCTGATTCCATGATTTATTTCCCACCCATTCCATTGAAAATGATAAGTTATGATTAACTGTATGCACAAAGCTTATATATCCACACAATATTTTAAATCAGTTCTATTCCTACAAGTAGTGAGATGTTTTTATCTAATCTTATGACTGTATCCCATACATCATTTAATCTCTCTCCTCTAGCAGTTATGAGATAAAAAGTTCGATGAGCTCAAAATTAGGAAGCAATGTAACACCAAATGAATTACAAATCACAAAAAAAAATAGTGATCAATTTAGGTAAAATGTAAACATTTTGTATAAAGCAAGAGTTTTTTGTGCATCTATTGATACCGTGGGCGTGGTGTGCTGTTGTGGCACTTCCTTTTGAACACCTGTATATCGACTTGATTAATTTAACTGACTACTCAAGTATTGTTTGTTTTCACATTGGCATGGTTGACATCTCGCAACCGATGTACCCATATTACACACCGAAAACTAAGTTGTATGTATGTCGGTCTAACTTGGAGTTATGCTTTCACATTTCTATTTTGCAAGTGTTGAAGATGGGATTATAATTGTGAGGAACTGCAATGTGAACAAACCAATGTCAATTAAATGGTAGACTACTCATGTATGTACAGGTAATATTAATCATAGGAATAAGTGCTTGACTAAAATTTATTGCTAAAGCTAGTAGATCAAATGTATTAGTGAAAAAAAAAGGAATTCCAGCCTAAATGGTGCAGCACTTGTTACACTTGATATACTGAATATGAGGAATTTTGAGATTCAGAGTCATGGTTCATAAATTCCCTACGTGATCAGTCCTGATCAGACTAAGTGTAATAGTGAAAGGGTATGATTCTAGACAATGGGCTCTACCCTAGAGACCAGAAGTTTGCGAATGTGCACCAATCAATTAAGGTTGGTTATCTTTGCACCGTAGCTTTTGGATTAATTTTAATGTGCTTGATTGCTCAAACTGGAAAGTCACCCCACCACAACTGGATAAATGTTAGCTTCTATAGGCAAACTGTAATTATGTCAATTGGGCCAGTTTGTGGCATTGTCGCTATACGGTGCAGATACTTGTATCACAGAGTCGATCCGCAAGCAGTGTGGCTATAACAACAGATGACAAACACACAGGCATAACAACCCTGACAACTACTGCTGGCCAACCCTACCCAAGCAGAACCAATTGCTCGGCCACCATTGCACGCTTTGGCCAGACAGATCATCACATCACAGCATGCTCAAAAAAGCATCTGTTGCCACGCCAACACAAGCGCTACAAAACCGCCAACTTCTGAGCTGAAAATCTTTGGACAGATCAAACTAAAATTATTAACCAGAAGTCACCAAAAGCTATTTTTCGCTTTATTTTAACTGAACCAGGGCAACATGGATTTAATTTTGCTAAATCAGAATTTTATGTCCTTTTTCAATTATCTGCATAGTCCAGAAGACACCTAGCTATAAAAGATCAAAAAAATGTGTTTATTTTAACGAAAGCAGGCCAACAGGGAATTGAATTTACTAGATCAGAATTCTATGTTGATTTCAAATATCTGTATAGTCCAGAAGACACCTAGCTATAAGCAGGGAGAATGGAGAATTCTCCCTGCTATAAGTGTTCCAAAAAATGTGTTTATTTTAACGGTAGCGGGCCAAAAGGAAATTAAATTTGCTAGATCAAAATTTTATGCCGATTTGTTTCAAATATCCGGTTTCTGCACCTATCAGTCTGCCGGTTAAAAAGTTAATCAGGGTTCTAGTTCGGAAGACATCCAAATCTATCTTTCAGCATTTCTATGTGTAGATACCTTGCCTAAATACTGTGTCTCAGTTCTTCACCTCTCAGTTGGTCAGTTCAGGAGAAAATTAATTTTTCATCTCATATAAAAATGCAGGAGATAAATCTAATAATTGCTTATGTAATCCCATTGCTTTGCCTCAGTATAGCCTGTTGTGTACTGTCTGATTTAACAACCACACACTTCGTGCTTTGGTATTATTATATGTATACTGTATATATACCTACATACTACATATACTGCTTGGTCAAAAAATTGCTGACTGACTGATTACCTCTGACGACCGTGTTGAACAACTGCCAGGTAAAATTTGGTAGCTCAACTTCGTGTAGGTTCAGTGGATATAATGTGTTCAATGACATTGGCTGAAGTGTGAACAGTAGAGCAGGATCAGAATGAGTCCAATGAGCGTACCATTCTGTAGATTTGTCGTCCTACAAAATTTAAAGTATTCACCAATAAAAACAAGTGAAAAGAATGATTTAATTCTGATAGAAAGGCCTGAATAGCACATATCATAACAAATTCGGATGGAATCATACATACTTGCCAAGTCTCCCGATTTAGGCGTGACCCTCCAGATTTTTACACCCACCTCCCACTTTTTGTAAATCTCACTATTTCCTCCAGATTTTAGAGAAAACAGTCAAATCGCAATTTTTTGATAGTTATCCAAGCACATGTTGTTGTTGACTAGTTACTGTTAAGGTCTTTGCACACAAAATTGAAAGGAATTATCAAATTAAACAATCCTAACAAATTTACCTGTTCTGTTAAGATTTAGCCTATTATTGTAAATGACCAATAGCATCCTCTCATAACTCACAACACTGACTGTCATTGGTCACAATATAAAGTAGCTAGTCAAGTGCATACCTTTAGTTTTCATTTCCTTTCAGATCACAATCACACATTTTTTAGTATTAATTTTGTAGTCTATTCTAGTTAAATTTAAGTGAAGTAAAATAGAAACCTAACAATTCCAAAGGTAGGTCCACTACAATTTAACAAAGCTCGGACCAAAGACTTTGAAACATATTTAATGTTAGTCAAACACAAATATAGTACCTGATCTGGATTCTCACTGTCTGTGACTGAGCACATTTTCAGATCTTGATGATGCATGGGCACTTGTAGCCTGTCTTGACTTTGCCAATGAGGTGTTTGATACTGGACATTGACACTGTAAAGGCATGTATGTAAGAGTCCCAGGGGCCCATGGATTGATTGTAATTGTTTAAAGTGTATTTCACCTCAGTTTGATATTTTAGTACTACATACTTGCCAACCTGTACGCATAAAGCGTTTGTAAACGCTTATTTGACACTAATTGAGTTTTAAACGCAAAACGCTAGTTGTACTCATTTATGGTTTTCCAAACGCCTGTTCATCTAATTAGGCAATCAAAAACGCATCTTTTATCTTTAGTGTTTACTTGGTTGTCATGGTTAAATAATAGACTAAAAATCTGGTATTGGCTGCAGAAAACCATGATGTTGATTTACAGTTGACTTTTTACCTGTCCAAGTTTTGCATGAGCCAAATTGCAACTTTTCTTCAATGAGACACAACATAACTAGTAATCCATTGTAGAATATGGTGGTTCTGCCAACTTCAACTTTTCTTTAATCAGAGTAACAAAGTTGTCTACCTCCTTGTTGGGGTGAGATAACTCAGATCTCCTGACCCAGTGTTTCAAGGGCAAACCAGGGAGGATGAGCAAACAGGGTTTCAAATAGCCTGTCTTGTCAGACAGGCTAGGTTACAAACAATTTCTCATTTATTATTAGCAGATTGCACCTTACAACGCAAAGGGAAAAAGACTAAAGTTGAGTGATCTGCACTCCTACGCTACTAAGGACTACTTACTGTGATAATAGCATTTTTCGCGCGTAGCGCGAAAATTTTTTTGGGGCGTTTTCTGGTCATTTGAGGCACCCTGGAGTTTTGTACTCATTTTTAAGCATTTTGCAAATTTTTGTACTCATTTTGGAAAAATTAGGTTGGCAAGTCTGGTACTAGTACAAACATGAAATTATTTGGGGTCAAATATACCTTTTTAGCCCTTCCTAGTGGCTGGAAACGCTCTCAGAGCTTCTGCAGACGGGGCTCCGCCCCGTATCCCGTTGGGGGGCTCACACCTTCCCCCAAACCCCCAGGTGGGTGAGTCGGGTGCTTCGCACCCTCGAAGCACCACGTTGTGGTGCAGTATCGCCGTAAATTGGAATCTCCCTATTTTGTATTTAGATTACTTGGCAAGTATGGAATCATAGACTCGCCACTTGTTTTGCTTCGAAGGTATTATAAGCACATTCAGTCTCCCTTATAAAAATTGTGTCCCTCCTTGCGCGATGGCCTTTGAATAATAAGCGTAGGGTTCTGAAAGCTCTCTTGGTCTGAGAATTATACCCGCTCTGATTTATTCAATTAATAGTTTGACCAGAGAAATATAGGCTATTAACCCTTTTTTCGGTCAATTAATGAATGATAGCGTGAAGGTGTTTTTGATATGTATATGCGTAGATCCCATCCTCAACCGTATGGTGGGGTAAAAAATATATAAATCGGAATCTGCATCTGAGCAGAGTTGCAACCATCACAAACCTGAGAACTGATCATCACTTGAACCTAAACTATATAACATCATGTCTATGAAATTTCCAATTGCCTCCCCTACATATCAGTTGCCCAGACTATTGGATGAAAACACCAATCACAGCAGCAGTGCAAACATGATATCGTGCAGAGCCTGCATGCTGTTTTAAGGGGCGGGGAGGGCTTTTGAGATGTTACAGTATTGGGAGGGTATCTTCGGGTCTTGAGAAGCAGTCATGTGGCCTAGTACATAGGTTAAGATCTGACAAAACAAAAACATTAAGTCAATAGGTTATTTTGCCTGCTCAACAGTGAATGAATTATGTCTGCATGTGGTGAATGTATTTCATTATTACCACAGAGTTATTTACAGAATAAGGCAGATCAGGTAAAAAACTGAGACCAAAAGAAATTTTAGAGAACAGCGCTTATTATTCAAAGGTTGTCACACAAGGAGAGAAACAATTTTTATCAGGGAGACTGAATGTGATTATAATACATTCAAATCAAAACCAGTAGCGAGTCGATGATTCTATTCAAATTAGTTATGATATGCGCTAGTGAGAATAAATCTTCGCTTCATTTTTTGTTATTGGCGATATTATAAATTTTGTAGGGAAGACAAGTTTAAGGAATGGTGCTCTCAATCAAATCACACATCAGGCAATGTCATTGAATATATTATATCCACTGAACCTTCGCAAAGTTGAGCTACCAAATTTTCCCTGAATGTTGTGCAACACGGTTGTCAGAGGCAATCAGTCCCATTTAATTACTATTGTGTGGAGCAAGCCAAATGGATTTTGGTTGAATGTATGCCATAGTGATTTTTTTACTAAGCAGAATATGTAGTCTGTAGGTAAATAGATATATAAACAGTATATATATATATATATATATATATATATATTAATATATCAAGGGACAAACTGTGTGGTTTTTTAAATCAGACAGTACACAACAGGCTATACTAAGGCAAAATAATGGGATCACATAGGCTATTGTTATTAAGACACATATAAATGCTGTCAAATTGTTGCTCCCTTCCGAAAAAATAAACTTAAATATAGATATTTGTGTCTTCGGAGCTATAACCCTAAATAACATCTTAACTGGCAGACTGAGAGGTGTAGAAACCAGATATTTGAAATCAGCAAAAAAGTCTGATCTAGTAAATTTGATTCCTTGTTGCCACACTTTTTTTAACACTTTTAGCTAGGTGTCTTATGGACTATACTGGTATTGTTGAGGTACACGGTTTTTTTTAGTATTGAAGTTACATGACAGTTCCTGCCTGAAGTTTTATTGATTAAACAATGAATATGCCTCAATCATAAATCTGAACCAGGTCCCTTGGTAACAGTAAAACCTGAAACTCAAGCCGGTTTTACATCTGGCTACCTGTTACATAACCGTGGCATGATTAAGAGTGTGAAATATGTGAAGATCTTTATTTTTCCCCCTAGCTTATTACACGAGCAGAAAATATAATATGATATAATATAATATAATATAATATAATATAATATAATATAATATTATATTATATAATATTATATTATACAATATGATATTATATAATATAGTATAATTCGTATTAGATTTCACCTTCTCCTATAACCTCGTCGTCCATTGTAAGTATCTTAAAGCCTAACGGGCGGCTAGCTGAGAACATTGTGTTCAGATGTCCGACACTTTTATGTTTGTTAAAGTAAGTCACAGACGCTGTCTTGTTATCACCGTCTAACAGCTCTAGATGTGATGTGTCACCTTCACAGATGAGGCGAGGTGCGGGATCTGTGAAGAATCGAGCATTGGAATATCCTCTCTTCACCATCATTTCACCGACCAGAGTGTCTCCGGTAGCGGCTGGTGCTACCACGATAGCGATGGCATACTGACCAACATACTCCTGCTTGTAGAGAACCCAGTATTTCACTAGCTCCATTCGTTTGTGTGTGAACTTTCGTACTTGGACGCAAGCTTTGGCTATCGGTTTCAAGTTCAGATTTGGTTGGGATGAAATCAGTACCGCAACTTTCCTGCAATTATAATTACGTGTCAGTGCGAGTCTAAAGTCAGGAATATGTGTACAGAAGAGGGATAATATTCTTATCATCTTCCTTCAACTACACTGAATATTGTGCTAGCTCCGTTGTAAGAATCACAGATTGAGAGAATTTCAAAAACTTTTCTTTTTATCACTGGAAAATAGGAGTTATCCTCACTGAAGCAAGCTCCTATGGTTATAAACAAATAGACAGTGTACAATGCGATGGACTCACCAGGTCAAGAACCGTGTCAGGAACTCAACACAAGAATGTGTTTTGACCTGGACTTTCTCCACCACTTCAGTAGAGTTGTCTCCATCACCTGTGCCAGATACTATGACTAGCCTAGTCTCCGCCCCTTTCTTACTGTAGTAGTCTGGAGGTAGTGGCACTGTACAGCTGACTAGTCGACGTGTCATGGGCTCGATGTCTGTATGAGTGATCTCACATACTGGTCCTATACTACGTATACCTTCATACTGTCTCTGTACCTTATGTACTATCTCGACAGCGACGGGGTAAAGCTACAAAACATGTCATCACGGCTGTGAAAAATGTGCATAACAAAGCATAGAATTATTGAAGGTGCTATGCTGTAAAGACCAAAATGAAGATGATCTTACATTCAAATTTTTTGTTCAAAATTCATGAGCAAGTAATAATGGCCTCGCTTCAAGTTGAACAAAATGTTATATATTGGATCTTATCTTGTCTTGTATCATTGAAACAGCAGATAATTTCTCTCCACAATGTGCATGGTCTCTTCAAGATACATTTTATCCTAGCACTAAATCTCTTTTAAGTTTATATTCGAGGCCTCACTACAGAAATATATCCATGGGCTTTTTTTTAAATAATTGGCTAAGGTAGAAAAATATGACCACAAACCTGGAATGAGATATACGATTCTGAGCTCAAACCATTCTTCTGTATATTGATAGAGAGGTCATTGTATAAGGAGTGATACTTTAGACCTCCGTGAAGCGGTACCACATAAGTCTCCTTAGCTAGGCGTGATACAATGAACATCCTTCCTAGATCAGATACTGTGAACTTATGTTTACCCTGAAAACAAAAGCAAAACAAAAATACATGACCTCCACTCAACTTGACCAACATCAAATTCTATGGCCGATAGTCGAACAGCTTCTCACAGAATTTGTCTAGACAAAACAAACAGGAGCACAATGATCAAGCAATAAACTATTGCATGTAATATCCTTGAACGATACAGCATAATTTGATTCCATGTGATGACTGAAAACTGAATCCAATCAAAAATGAGGGGTGCACATAACTATGAAGGTGCTCCTTATATTTTCACTTTTATCGCGCAGACAAAGTAATCTCCGACAACAAAACTACACGAACACATTCGAGTACTTCTATGCACAGTCTTTGACTGGGATAAAACTTATATCATTTTGTAGCCCATCCTCTAAGGATTTCTGTCATGAACAAGAAGGGTTTATCACTCTCTGTGCTCAGGAGCTAATATGAAAAATGCATTTGTAACCCTCAAAATTATTCTAGAATTGCTAGCACGACTTTATGTTCTTAGCCTATTACACAGTGTGTGGAAAAATGTTTTGTAACAATCGGAGATACACATCCTAAAAGTTTAATGTAAATGTAGAATAGGGAGCGGGCAAAATACGGAACCAAAGCAGATCGCACATCACATTTGTCTTTCACAGTGAAGTTAAACATCCTTGAATACAACACAGTTTAGATAAACCAGCTACAGTATGCTCTGGCCTTCTATCGCTAAAACCAAGCTCACTCAACCACTTTGCCACCTGGATAGTTCCTCGTTGACTCAGAGAGGGTTGCAACTTATATGATCGGATAATTTTATTATATACTCACATTTGTGCTGTTTGTGTATTTATCTTTTACTTCTGCCACCTCACTACCATCCTCCAGTTTCAGTATGATCTGGTTCTGGTCGTTGTCTGACTTACTGGTGGGTACACAGTTCACTGTAAGTATCGCTGGTGTGCCCAGATTGATACTTGGAGGCCAAAACTCATAAACATGGCTCAGTAGAATCTCACTCTGTCCTGATGGAGTATACAAAGATAACAAATGGAGATTTTAGCTGCATACAAGTTGAAACGCATTGCAAAGTCAGAGTTATCCCCTTTTATATCAGGGGGACATAATACGGAGATACTAATATGAATGTGTAATTGTAATTGTAATCTTCCAATGTTTCCGCAGTCGGGAAGTATGTTTATCATGAACAAATAATATTGTTTCATCTCCTGTTGTCGATAAATTTCAATAAAATCACTGGAAGAAAGCCTTTCAATTATAAATTTCCTAATATCTGTGGTGACAGATACAGATTTTTTCTTACCGAGCTGCACACTGCAGTTTTGAGCTGGACATTTGGTGCATATGACAAATCTACTGCTGTTCATTGATGATTTTTGAAGTTCCAACTCGAAGCCCAGCTCTGAATCACCTATTTTTCCTCCTTTAGATGGTATCAATAGGCTCCGCCTCTTCATTCCAGTGTCATGGTCCCTGTGATAGGAAATGCCTCACATTATAGTTGTAATATGTATCTAATTGGTATACTAGCTCAATGGAAATATGCATATTCAAGTAAGTTAAGATGGGGATATTAAAAGACAGATAGGGAGTGGCCATGGTGTAATGGGTAGGGTGTGGGTCATTCAATCGAGAGGTCCAGTGTTTGATTCCTGGCGGATTATGGTGGGGTCAGGAAGGGCATCCGACCTCAAATGCTACTGTGCCACATTAGGATACAGTCGGTAGACCCGTGCTGATAAACGATATCACAGGGTATCGAGATCATAAATGAATGTGAGTGTATTATAAAAACAGGTATGGAACATGCCATTGGTTTTTTTGTGAGGATCAAAACTTTCGTCATATAATGAATCCTCCTTGTTTGTGATTGTGTCACATTAGTTCCGGTCAGTGTGTTTGACCAGCTTATATGCTTATATAAGGTTCAATAAGTGGCAGACTTTACCTGCTGTTTGAGTTGTTATGACTTTTAATCAGCTCTTTCATCTCACTAAGAGGTGCCAGTCTTTCAGCTGTTTCTCCATTCTTAAAAGAAAATCAGCATTAATACATGATTACAAACTTACAGAGTGTTTGATTCCCTTGTTGCTATAATTGACTTACACATTAAGCCTAGGTTCAACGATGTGATCAACTTCACTTACCACTATTCGCAACCATCCGACCTCATTTAGACCCCAGACCTAAAATCCCGCTTTCTAGTAATAAAACTTTCAAAGTTGTTTCATCACACTTAAAATACTTAAGCGGCTTAAATACTCAAAATAAAGTCCCACCATCACGCCTGTTAAATCAGGCTTTGGTGCTGGGCCACTATTTTTCTAGAAACAAAATTATTGCAAAATAAGTGATGTCATGTTTAGTCACCATCCTTTGCAAGTGGGTAAGCCTTTTGTTACAAAAATCAGATCCACGGCAAATTGACATGGAAGGTTTTAGGGAAACCACTTGAGAGTTCACAGAAATATTTATTGAAAACTCACAATAGCTATTTGACATTATCGCAGTGCGAATTCTAGCTGAATAATTTCGAGCAAAACCTTTGAAAAGATTACGTTATTCATTCTCAGAGATGATATGGGTTGATATGAATGCACTTACCGAACCCTTTATGTTAGGGTTTGCTCCTGCATACAGTAACATTTCAGCAATGGCTACGTGGTTGTTAATTGAGCAGTGGTGTAGTGCTGTCCATCCTCCCTGAAAAACATCGAAACAAAACAATGATTGACGAGAACCACCAGAGATCATAATTCTGCATGAATAGTTTGGAACCTTTAGTTTGGAACCTTTCTGTTTCTTTTTAGTTATGTTGGTAGTCTACTGTTTTGATATAGGGTCTAGAGGTTACACTTGAGTCGATACTGAGCAAGTAAAAATCTTGGTTCTTCCCTCAAATAAACTGTTCATACTGACTCTCGTGATCTGACTGGGCATGTAGATCACTGATAAACTAGGCTATAGTTACCACAAAGTAGATGTCGTAAGGCTAAGTATAAATCATGCGTGACTTTAAATTGCGCATGTGCAAGAACAATGAGTTTAGTCTAGGTTCTGAGAGAAAATTTGGTCAGGGAGAATGGGATAGCCCCTGCATGAACTGCCAATCAAAATCAGCTAATAGTGACAAGAGAGAATAACTATCAATATCAATTCCGCACGCATCGAAGAGCATACCACCAGAGCAGGTAGCCAATCGGATGGCTTCGGAATTCCGAGGCTCAATTTTGCAGAGATCAGCTCATGCCCAGAGCTGAGCATGCGCAGAATGTAAACTGTTAGGAAAGGGCCATAATTTCAAACAAGTCCATTGACAAAATATGATATCATGCTTCAATCTGTTTCTAGGCCAGTATAACAAGCTTAGCTCAATTTTTTTGACTTATTTGAAAAATTCCAGAATTGCATAATGGGATATCTGCTCCATGATTGTATTGTTCCACAGTCAAATATTATTAACCATTTCCTATGAATACATCATGAATTGCTATCTATTTTGTATGTTGCCACCGCAACACTTATTGAACAGCTAATGTTTCAATCTTTTTGGCCATGGCTCCGAACCATCTCAAGTTTTAACTACAGTTGTCCTCCCTTTACACAATAATGCAAACCCCAGACCAGATAAACACTCTGATCAAGGAAACAATAGGTGATGGGAATATACCAGGAACTCTTACCTTATCTACAGAGTTGATGTTTACTTTCTCAGATGCCAATAATATCTCCAGCGCTTCAGTGTCACCGTGACGAGCTGCCAGATGAAACGCTGACATTCCGTTAGCCTAAGAATCATTATAGAAGACATTATGAGAAAATAGTTCCATGGATTTATTATACTTCAGAAATATATGAATTAATTTGCTGACACAGAGCTTCTAAAAGTTGTATTCGCCCAGTGAGAGACCAGTGACATTCCGGCTCAATGGAACTTTGCTGGCACTTATTAAAGACATCCAGCCTAAAGAGAGTTTACAGGCTTAGAGACCCACAGCAGCTGCATAAATATATTCGAGTTATATCCTACCTTGATGGTCTTGTTGACGTCAGCACCTTTATATATGAGCTGTTTACAGGTTTTGTACTGTTTCATCACCACAGCTCTATGAAGGGCAGTGAAACCAATCTATAGAAAAACACAGAGTAGACTTATAGAAACTGCGGCTATAATGTTGCCGGAAAGAAGTTGAAAGGTGGAGCAATGGTTCTCAGAGGTTTTGGTAGGCCAGATTAATGGTTCTCAGAGGTTTCGGTATGCCAGATTATTCTAAAATAGATGCTTTCATCATTATTGGCCATCTCTATGATTTGGTCACAGGCTTAGTCAGGACACTGCTGACTACATATCATTATAGTCACTGGTCAAGCTGTCATTTTCCAAACCTTGCACTTCATCCAGTTGGTGACAAGGAAGTTAATTCCTTCTAAATAATTCCAAACAAATGATCTATTTCTGTGTAATCTGAGAGAAAGTCCTGTTCATGGTAGCTTAGCTACCAATGGTAACTAGCTGGAACAGGTTTTACATCCGTCTTCGCGGACAGTGCTACAGTACGTTAATAAAATGATTTTGCCAAACCATTCCAGTATTTTCTATGGCCGTCATCTACATGTTGCATCAAAGAGCTTCATAAACAGGGTTTTAGAGCTTTGGGTTATCTTGGTGACTTTAATACCATTCTCACTGTGTAAACAAGAGCGACAAAACTTGAGTTTTAAAGACTTGCGGCAGCTTAGCAGAACAGCCCCGCTATCAACAATCTCCCTTTTCGTTGGTACAAAATTGTGAAGAGACCTATCAACTTCAGGAAAATTAGTTCAGAGCGTGTGGTTGAGTTCCTAAACTCAATATTATTCTTTCTAAACAGCGGTCGATACTTCTTACCCTTTTCTTACATTTTTCAAACTAATTCAGTACCACTATCAACCTTGATAAAAAAATCATTTTAACTGCTCACTAATCACCCAGTTATGAGTTATGAGTCAGTTATAATACAATGAAAGAATGATTGCAATTAGAATGATCAGACTTTCACTAAAGTAGCATTAAACATGCATCCTGGCAACAACAGTGTATTTGTGTGTTGTTTTAAAATCACAACATTTCAATGTCAATAATCACAGAACAGCCCTGTCTATCATGGTATCAAATACAATCTGTAAATGCATTCCATGATTGGTTTCTTTTCATCAATCACCACTTCCTCATTTCAGTATTTTACCTTTTGTACAAGGTTATCAACAACGAACAAGATACTCACATCATCTACTCTATCCAGCAGAGAAGCTGCCTTAGCTGCCCGGTCCTTATCGGAGAATATCGGCGTAACGTCAGGGTGACGGAACACAGCTGAACGACTTTGTCTCCTCCTCGCCATCAAACTCCTCTGCTGTGATTTATCGTAATAGTATGACATGTTTGCAGCCTTCTTCTGTTCAGAGTAATCCTTATAGGAGAGCTATAACTCCTTTAAATAGACCCTGTAGAGATACCTGGTGTGATTTTGCCTTTGTATGTTCTATGGGGAAAAGATACGGTTTAGCAAAGACAGTCTGTTTTGCAGGCCATCTCAACAACTTTTTTATGCTGGCACAGATGGTTCTTACTGGAACTATAACTTACTGCTAGAAATATGTTCTTGCTTGCTTAATGGTTAGCTAGTCAAAATGGCTGCCGATGGTTAATGTCTAATTATCTGCCTCTCGTTTCCAGCGAAAGCTCGAGGTCTCAAAATAATGTAACTTCCTGAAACAAAGCCAATATCGACCTGGTGGATCATTTTCGTAAACTACCAAATCTGCAAGATTTGTGAAACTGAAAACTGGAAAGCGCACTGATCAAACTTGAGGTTAGACTATAAAATTCAAGGATTTTAATTAAGTTATTGATTTTATGAAAGCCAGAAGCCTGATATGTGATATGAGTTTATCTGTATAGAGTTTACCTGACATGTGTGTTATCCTTAGTGCTAAACTCGTGTGAGAAAGCAAACACACATAGAGAACAACATATTCTTAGCCAAATACCAACAATAAAAGAATCTTCACTTTACAATTTACACGTAATAAGACGCTGCCATGTGCGTTCGGTTCATTCAAAGAAAATAATAAAACTCTCTCCAGAAAGAAAGAGTGATGTAAACCTTTTAGTGAGCGGCAGCGTTTGCTCTAATAATCAACAAAGAGATCAATTTCATATTGATTTGAAGTTGCTAGGGTAGAATTCAGATTATAATTATGCTTTTATGAACACTTAAATCTACAAATTGTCCTCCTTAACATGGATGTAAGAAACAGCTTAGGCTCACTTAAGCTTGTTAATCAAATTTCAAATTTATTCAACACATTCTATTTCGCTGATGATTAACTGGAAGAGAACATTAAAATGGACTTATTTGTATACAAAATGACAACCAGAAAACAGTATAAAAATATAATCAAAATTTTTGCTAGTATTTAATTGCAAGATAACTTTTATCACCAGAAAAGTCGGTCATCACGAATGTTCATCTTATTCGCACAAATACTTTATGGGCGGAAAACTAAATTTGGACAGATATGTTGCTAGTTTGCAACAGGAAAGACAACCAGGATGAATAAATGTATCAAAAACATGCGATCAAACATTATATTAGATATAGATATGCTTTTCTCAATAAGAAAGCATTATTATAATAGAACAAACCACTGAAACAGTAGGAGCTAGAATATGTATCAATAAAAATTGGCATGCTCATAGAGCAAACACGGATAAACGAAAGCTTATAAAGTAGATCTGAAATAATATCAAAGTCAGATCGCTCATTAGAAAAATCAGGATATTGTTTGTTTGCCGATGGATTGATACAGCAGCTATTTTTATCCAGCCTAGCCTGATTTCCTTACTTTGTGCTGCCCCTGTTAGCAATACTTTTCCTCATTCCATGTAGAGCTTTGCATGCGAAGTTCTTACACTATATAGAAATTTCATCCTTTTGTCGAGTGGCTCTATGCCTCTGTATCAAGCATGACACCTGCTACCTTAAACAGAGCTTCATTACCCTTGGTCTCGCTCGCCCTAGACTCTTTCCCTGAAGAACTCCTCACGTCAAAGTCCACATCTCTTCTGCTTGCCACCGATCTCGCAACAGACCTCCGTACCTAAAAGAGATAAGAGATGTAATCCATCTAGGTGAAACTAGAGGTTCAAGGATGGACAACTACCAACTGATCAGCTGCTATCTAGAGTTATCCAAGAATGACCAAAACCACCATTTTAATTCATCCCGTAATTCATCATAACGGCTGTCAAAATACTATACCAGGCCATAGTCTAGGTACTCAGACTAACCAGACCCCTATCTCAGAATCTGATATCAGGTAGGCACTTGAGTTTGATGGTTTAAAAGCTAGTTGTGTATAGCAGCTTCACATAAAGGCGTATTAACTGTCAAATAGTTATCATTGCTACTAAAAATTTGTAGATCAAAAATTTATTGGTCTTCCTTTTTTCCCCCATCAACATATTTTGTTTCTGCTCAGTTTTTCATTCAGAAATATCAACAACATGTGGACATGAGGAGTCAGCTCCCCTACCTTAGATTCCTCTCTGTGATGTGGAGGTTCTGACACAGTAGGTGATGGTTCTCTCACCACAGCTATGGGTGCGACTTTGTTACGGCTTGTCCTCCCTGCACCCTCCTCCTCCTCTAAATCCTCAGATTTAAGCTTCTCTCTCAGACCATGAAAGTATATAGCCCCGGTGATAAACGCTAGAGACTGTAAATTAGAAAACAAAGCAGCTTGAAACAATGCTGGTAAGTTTGGTCATTGGGTTGGGTCAGGGTTTGAGCAGTACACAACTGGTATATTGAGTAGCTAACATCATACAAGCAATAACAAACACCATAGTGAAATACACAGTTACCAGAATATACACACAAAGCCCCCACATTTTCACCTAATCATACTGCTGACTCCTGATCTGCAAGCTAAAATTTCGTCCAAGTTTACTGATAATGGGCGGCAAATCTGTGCCTCAAAATCATAATTTGACACGAAAATGGCTATATCGATCCCTGTACTAGCTTTAACCGATACCTGTGGCAAACATTACCTCAACTATTCCCAAGAGAATTAGCACTGTTGCAAAATGTGGCTTTACTGATGTGGATGTGAAAAATGTCACAATGGCATCTCCGCAACCAGCCTGCAAAAACAGATAACTCAGATTGAATGTAGGTCTGAATTAATAAATAAATAATGATAATTGCAAAACGTTTTCTTCGCTTTAGTATTTCGGGCTGCAGGTGATCTCTTGTTTCAATAAATATTTCAAACACTAATCTGCACTACCAAGAGATTAAAAACTAAATGGAGCCCATGTGAAATCATTTTATTATTACTTTAGTTAATCATAGTTTAATTTTATTAATCATATTGTCATCAAAAATTAAAAAAGCATTATTTTGCGTTGTTTTGAGTGGACAACTCCCATATAGCACATTAAACCGAAATTTGAATAAATCATAGAATCACAATTTGTCTGTCTTGACAAGCTTTTTTGTAGGGGCTTTATTCCCCCTCCCACCCCCTCAAAAAACAAATCTTATCAAGACAGGCTATCTCACGGTATGCATTCATATTCAATCTACATTACTTACAGTGTATAGCACACCGTTTTCATCGCTACATGAGGCTGGTATCGATGATACATCGTATGTGTCAGTGGCTGTCACAAATCCACAGCAGGTTAACTGTAAATACATGAATGCTCATAAATCAGATACGAATCATCATGAATCACACCGACATCAAGATCTCACTTTTTAGTATGTGTATCTCTGAATATTTAAGTCAATTTAGTATAAGTACCTAAGATGTACCCACCCCTAACTGTTAAAATTTAACTCGGATCATCACACAAATCTCCTTGTGACCATACTCATGCTAAGTGAATTAATTCACTCTCTCTATTGCTCAGAGATATACATGCAATAGTATATCACGTGATCAGTGTGATCATGAATAGTTCAGAAAGAACGTCGAGAAGTCCGCAGCATTGTTATCGTTATTTCTGGAGATGACAAGACTAAAGTATCATATTCACTCCTGATTTCCATAAGGTTCCCTAGCTATTCTTACTTGGGGAGGGCCTAAGTAAAGTTTTTTGTATGTAAATCAGCAAGATAATACACAGTTAAAACCAAACTCCGGATTTTTTACGAGTTGCTTGTAGTGGCATTCACTTATTGACTGCCGTACATCAGAGACAGTTATCTATATATCTAGCCTTAGCTCAAAGGCCCCTTTTTAATTTTGTTTTCATTGTTTTGTTATCTCACAAACAAAACAAATGCTATATATAACCAAGGAGTAACAGGGGGCTCCTTGATATAACGAAACTAACAGCAACCAATACCAAATTTATATCAGTAAGCACAAAAATTAGTAACCAGTGAGCCGGATGTACAGCTTACTGATTGTAACTTACTGTTGTTACTTACTGTTGTTACTTACTTCTGTTTGCGCCTGGTCTCTGAAGTAGTCGTTACTCTCTGTCCATACTTGATTAACCAGATCAATAGGCTGAAAGAATAAGGTCATCAGTGCAATGCATGATATCAGAAGGGGACAACGTGAGTATTAGGCACTAAAGGGAAACTAGGAGAGTTGAGACATGGACATGGATTATGCTGAAAGACTTGAATTTTTAGAGCTGCCTACTCTCTGTGATTTCATTTCTGAGATGTCTAAAACTGTTTTCAACAATATTTCGTCCAATGAAGACCATCCTCCTTTTAGTTGTGTTGTTTTTAACTGTGCAAAGGTATCTTCTATCACCCACCAAAGTGCAGGACACAAAAGCGTGTAAAGAGCTTTTTTCCTTACTACATGTCAGCTTTCAACAAAGCTTAAATTTTTCATTTTCATGTACGCATCCAATTTTATCGCCTGTTGATACATGGATTGAAATAATAAACCTAACCTAACCTGACCCTACTCCGCAAGAAGTAAGCTTTGACAATCAAACCTTTTTTGCATTAGAACTCAATTTATCTCTTGCTGCAAGGTGCATAGGGCCGAAGTTCACATCATATGATGGGGATCCCATTAACATGTGATGTGAACAGCAAATTTAATCATTTTGAAGCTTCATGCAATTCCATGAATACATCAATACCACAATAGAAATGATCTAGATTAAGGCATCGAGTTGTTCCCCCTCAGTTCAAAGGGAGGATAACTATGAACTTCTGTAAGCATTTTTCCTGAAATCATGACTAATTTGACTAATAAAAGTTTGACAGATGCTTGGTGATGGTATCACATAACAAAGCTACTTGTTGGCACAACAAAGAGAAGTGTGATATACTTACATTAGGTGAGTAGAGTATGAAGCAAGCCAAGTTTAGCCCAATTTGCGTGAATAACACCAAAACAAATATGATCAGGTACTAAAATGTAAACAAACCGTGTCAATTAAACTAAAATAAGTATTACATGAAAGAAACATCATTAATTGCATTTTCTACCCCTCTCAGAAGACTGCTGACATCACGAGTGATTGTGGCAGCTGATTTTTTGATGAAGGAGTCATTTGCGGATGGAAATATTGAAATAATGATAGTATTAGAATTCACATTATCATAAGACAATTTGATTGAGCAATTGTAGAGATCAAACATAGCAACTATCTTCTGGCTTGAATTCACAGAACTAATATTGAGTTGTGAACATAGATATAAAAACAGTATAGATAGGTCATTGTGTGCTCCTGTCTATCCAATAATATGATAGCTACTTTAGCCTCAGGTCTAGGAATATAAGCAATCTAGAACTGTATTTATACCAATGGTTGTGACCCAGAACTCAGCTTGTTGCACATGAATTAACAGGCTAAGATACATTTCTTGGAATACAATGAGCTTATAAGACTTACCGACCCAAGTACTTTCATATTTTCGAAGATAGAACCAATAAATCCGAGTACGCACATAATAAAACTTATACTGGATACGGCCAGACAGCAGTAGGTAAATTTCTACAAGAAAAATAAATGTTAATCAACAATTTCACTGCCAGTGGCTGCTTATAGAGCTGGGTTAGGAATTCTGGGGCTGGAGATTTCCAAAACAATACCAAGGAGTAGGAGTAGGAGGTGGCTCAGTTGGTTAGAGCGCCGGACTTCAACACGCAAGTGTTGAAGGTCGTGGGTTCGAATCCCGCTGCAGTCCATCTTCTACTGGGGATTGGTTGGCCCCCAGGTGTGCTCCGACCTGCCTGCAAACTGAGAGCAAATTGGCGCAGATATTGCGGCCTTGCCATTAAGGCATTAATATTTCGCCGCCCATGCCTCGGGATGGGCGAGTGATATGCCACCGGATTTTAATCAACCTTTTTAATCAACCAATAGTAGCCA
Organism: Membranipora membranacea; assembly: GCA_914767715.1. Classification (NCBI taxonomy): domain Eukaryota; kingdom Metazoa; phylum Bryozoa; class Gymnolaemata; order Cheilostomatida; family Membraniporidae; genus Membranipora; species Membranipora membranacea. Next base: position 30,906,008 of record OU612066.1, on the reverse strand, counting down.
TCTGTTACAACAGTTACCAATGCTGACTTGTTTTTAGACAGAAGAAACATGTATCAGAACTAATAAGTATATTACAAACTGATACCAGTCAAGATGTGGAACAGCCTCCCTGATACTGCATGAGCAGTTGGTCGCGCAGGAACGTTCCTAGTGGCCTTAAAACGGCACCTGCTTGACTCAGGAGTGTAGCCAAATGTATAATCCCATAATAACTTCATTCATTGAAACCAATTAAACCGGTTAAAGACACGCTGCCCCGTGCCTTGATTAGCTATGCCACTGGGCACATGGCCCCCATTCGCTATAGTGTTTTGATATCCGAACCAAACATTGAATGAAGAGTAAATCCAATATCACCAGAGGCACCAAAGGCTGGTCCATGAGAATACCATAAAGAACAGTGTTTTTTCATTCAAGATTTCATTCATACTGGATGTTCCATTGTCGGGTTCATTCATGGTACTAGAGTTACTGGACTGTCGGTCTATAGTTTTTCAGCTCAGCAGATGGATGTTTAGTTGATAACTTACTGCAGCGCCGGCTGTGAATGCTTCGTTTCCCGCGGCTAGCCATGCTGACATTCCAAGAAGAGTAAGTGAGATTCCCTGAAACGTGAAACAAAAGTTAACTGGGATCTGGTATGAAGCCACGCCTGACGATTTATATAACATCTCCGCAGGGAAGCAAAAGTGCCTGGAAAACTCAAATCATGCATAGAGCATTTACACACCACCACCACCACCAGATTACAATGTGGAAGATATATTTTAACTGCTTAGGGAATAGGGGACTCGATATCCATGTCTGACAAGGGATTGGTTGAGTTATTAATTCGCAAAAGCCAGAACTGCAAAATCCTGCAAGCTCGTATACATCAGAGGAGTAAATTATTCACAGGAGACAGGTTTACCATTTCGATCGGGCCTGAGATAAAGACATCTATGGCTACTTAACTTCATTATTTATACAAACTCCCCATTCTGCGCATGCTCAGCTCTGGGCATGAGCTGTTCTCTGCAAAATTGAGCCTCGGAATTCCGAAGCCATCTGATTGGCTACCTGCTCTGGTGGCACACTCACAAATGCGTGCGGAATTGTTAGAAAGAGTTATCTTCTATTGTCACTATTAGCTAAAGTTGACTGGCAATTTATGCAGGGGGTGTCCTATCTCCCCAGACCAAAATTACAATTAGAACCCAGACTAAACTCATTGTTCTTGCACATGCGCAAATTCAAGTCACGCATGATACATACTTAGCCATACGACATTCTCTTTGTGGTAATGATAGCCTAGTTTATCAGTGATCTACATGCCCAGTCAGATCACGAGAGTCAGTATGCAAACTCCCATCTTAGTGCGTAAAAAATTGGGGCTAAGATTAAGTCATCCCAAAACAAACGAAACTTAACTCTAATTAACGTTTACTCCTCTAGGGTATGTAATTTGGGAAAAATTACAGAAAGTATGATCTCACCCAGTAGAGTCCATTAAAGATACCAAACATAACACGGGCACAGCCGCATACACCACAGACACCATTACAGCAACATTCTGGACAGTTCTCAACACAGCAGTCTACGTCATCCTCCTCAGGCCTGTCGTCGTCTGAACCCATATCTGCCACTGGTATACAGGCAGTCTCTATACCTCAAACACCTATAAACATGAGAGGGGACGAAAGAAGCAATAAGGTGTGGAATATTCAACGAAACTGTGAACGGCTTAATTTTCACTTTATTCCAGGATTTTATTTTGAAGATCAACTGTCCTTATCTGTCAATGGCCTCATTATCATCAAGGTAAGGAGTTCTCAGTAGATCAATACAACCGTCAGCATACAGACTTACAATCAGTGTTCACCACTGTGTAGGTATTTCGAAAGCAGCTAAACATAGAACCATGAAAAAGAGAGCAAACTTATGAAAATAACACTTACCTCAGCAAAATTTTCTCCTTGCAGACTTCACTCCACAACCCACCGGGGCGACCAGGTTAATTGAGAAGTGGTGATCGCTATCTGATTTTCGAGATAACTTAGCAATCAGTATGAAGTCCTATGAGTTGACTGTTTTAAATCATAGCTAACTCATTGCACTGTTAACTAAGTCACTGAAAATTAAAGCCTTGAGTGGAGTAGACGAAATATATTCAATGCTGCCTGAATCGCCACAAAAGATTCAATGCTCAAAACTTTGTGCCTATTTAAATTTCAAAATTGTTTGCCCTGTAGCTCAACAAAGACTTTTTTATTTGAACATGTTTATACTTCATGCCAAAGTCCTAATGCTGCCTTTAGAAATTGTAAATTTAGATTAATGCATATATGAACATGCTCCAATAGGGCAAAAGCTTATTTTAGTGATAGGTGATTTGGACAATAAACAAGGGCCAGGTACATTTTTAAACCTTTTCCTATTTTGTGACCCCCTATGTTTGGGTATCAGGAATAAAACGGGATTGAAACATTTCTCCAGATTTATGAAAAAGTACAAGACGATGTCAAATGTGAAATCTTTACGCTACTACAAACTCTGGTTGCCTGTTGTGATCAAGTAAGGTCTTTTCATACCAAGTTCATGTTTATGAGCGCCTGTTTAGATTTGGTCATTATCCTCTCAATAAAAGTGAGGAAGAGGAAGATCAAACGAGGTTGGATTTGAAATGAATACGACGAATGAGCCAGTGAAATAGGACTACACTTTATTAATATTTCACAGCAAAACAAAACACATGCAACAACACTACTGTTTTTTACACACTTTTGGCACCATGAGATTGTTATAATATAAAATTCGATGTTCAACGAATCATAATACCATGATAGAGCATGGTACTGTGGAAATTGCTCCCCCCTTTTCAATCAATCAGATCTTTGATAATAAAACAAAAATATTATAATACATTTCATGTACATCATTATGTGCAACGATTCAAATGCTAATTATAGATTATTTACACAAGTTAAGTTTTTAAGTTTACAAATAAAACAAAGGAATGCACACTCACTCTTTGGTGCTGTCCAGCTAATCGACAGACGGTCAACACATGTCCTGGTCGAGCGGCCAGGTTTGGTCAAACTTCTAAACATCGTCACACGTAGAGAGGTAGTTATAGATTGACAAACTTGTAATGTACACATCATAATAGAAAGTATTATTATTGCCCCAAACAAATTGTATAACCTTGATGCACCAATAGTGAAAAATCTAGTGCATGGGCTTGTCACTACAGTAATCTGAGTATATCTCAATCGGCAAGGAGTTTATCGTTATTATGGCATTGTTACTGGAGTCACATATGGCCGTTTGGACTCTGAGATTTAGTGGTGTTGCGTAGGCTATACCTATTTCTGACGGTGGGTGTGTCTCCGTTGCTTCCGTTGCTAGCATGGTCTCCAGCATGGTGACCTGGTTCACCGTTCGACGTCACTTTACCGTTTAGAGGATTCTTAGAGTCAGAGTCATAGTGATAATTTGTATCGGAGTCATCCTCCATTTTAAGTAAACTAAGTCTATGTTTAACTAGTTTAGCACATATGAATACTGCTAGAGATGAGGAAAATACCTGCAAAAGAAGATCAGAACTTCTTGACATGGGAAGTTTTATGGAGCAAAATGAGTGTTATAATGTCCATGTATACGCAAACGCCTTGTATGGAAATTTACTGTGAGTCGCAAGATTTCCCCCTAGGTATAGGCGAGTCATTTCTAGCATCAGCGTTCTACATGTGTAACAAAAATTTCTATAATTCAGAACTAAGTCCATTTACAGAATATCCACATGAAGTTTAGAATCAATGCACACGTTATTTGCAAGCTTCCAAATGACAGTTGGCCAAATTAATAATAATTATAGAAAATTATGAGGGGATAACTCATTAGTAACACTTTTATTTTTAATTAGCCCCAATCCCTGTCTAATGACGGGTAAGGATGATATATGTTATTATACATTTTCATTATTTAATATAATACATATATATATATATTACTCACCAGAGTGAAGAACCAGAGAATAAGTAGCTTTATCTGAGCTTGTAGGAATAACTCATATCCAAACTTCATACATATTATCAGCTCGGTAAAGTTAATCGCTCTAAAAGTATGAATAAAAATTAGTTGGGGAGACAATTACTACCATACAGCAAATACAGTCTTCACAAATGCTTGACTGTGCTTACAAATGATTCTGTATGCTGATGAAAGAATTCATTGTGTATATATTATCAAACTTCTGTCAATACAGTCTGCCTCATACCAGCACATGCAAACAATAACACCAGGGTACAGTTATTGAAATAAGGAGATGATATATCATAAATATGCTGGCTTTGTGTCCATTGCAATATCATGGAATAACCCCGGAGGGAGGGGGCGGCGTCGGACGGGGGGGAGCAAGAGTCTGGGGGTCTCAGACTAAAAATAACCATTTATTGTACAGTGGAGAACCACCCCGAACTGAACTAATATATTTGACTTCATATTCACAAATATAACTTATTTCATTAGCGTTATTAGTTTATAGTGGGTATATATCAATATTTACAACATGCTAGGAACTGACATCAGTTACTGTATGATTATACTTACACATAGACCCAGGCCTGAGTACCGAGCCTCGTACACTGAGTATCTGTTATATAACAATAATACTGTCTGATAGCCGGAGCCGAGATCACAGCTATAAACACAAGTCTACCCAGAGTCAGCCTGTGATTGGTCGGTACTTCAAATATGTGCTTCATGAAGAATGTGTTCAACTCAGACAGCTGTTAATGTGAGAGAAAGAAGTGGTCAAGTGTCTTCATAAGACTTTCACTGACATCGTCTAGACATCTTACATGCATGTCAATTTGTGATATAAGATTTTTAACATCATGTATTATGATGTAGTATAATTGTTCTAACTTTCCTCCGATATGCCCCTGTGTAATGACATATGCAAGCTACCAAGTCCACCATTGAGATAAACCCAAGTATTAGACTTCAGATTTGTCATACTTTTTCAATATGAATAATCATTTTCAAACATATAACAAGGGAATGAAAACCTAAGATCTGTATTCAAATTGATCGTATTATCCCAAAGTTGTCCTCACCTGGAAGAAGACGACTAGTATAGCCACTCCGACGACTCTCATGAAGCTAGAGTTAGGATCTAACCATTTATTAGCTGTCCACGTCTCGGGAGTAAACTGTAACACAGCTCGTCTAATTTTACCCGTCGTACTCTGAATGTCCCTAAAGGGATTATATAATTACACAATTATTCTCTCTCTCTAATAATGTACTGGTATACACATGACTATAATATACACAAGTTTATTGACATGTGGGTGTTGTGGCTTAGTGGCTTAGTGCAAAGCTGAAACAGGAGAAGGTTGATGTGTTTGGCTTTTGCTCATCACATGTGAAAGGTGACTATGGTGAGGTGTGAAGCCATCAAAACAAAAGTTCCTCAAAAGATGTGTGTCATAAAACAGTTTACATTGTTCTCCTTTACTGATAATTTATTGATAAGGCTCTTCTAGACCAAGTTTGGTCCATTTGCCTGCATTCGGAGTAGCTCCCGCTTCACTGGTCACGCCGCACCAGTAACCAGTATGCAGGCAACTGGATTAAACTTGATCTAGGCTCTGCAGTTAAGCCGAAAAGACATGACAAACTTACTTTACACTCTCCCATTTGAATGTCCGGAGTTCCATCCTCTGACAGATCCACATACCGATGTGAATACCGAGAGCATTACATAAGAACACATCCAACAGTACGGCATCCCACCAACACTCCGCAAAGTTTGGAAGCAAGTGCAGGAACGACAACTGAAGTAATAAAAAAAAGAGTGATGTCACGAGAAAGGCGTCTATCTTTGACTTATTCTTAACTCTATAATGCCTATGGATCTTATCTTAACCCCCAGGGTTGTAAGTGGAGGTAACGTTCCATGCGCATTTTGTTGAATTCACCAATCTCTAAACTGCAGGGGGCAACCCCCAATGTAATTCCCACGCCGGTATATATCACTCTATGTAACCATGTATAATTATACCACAACATGGTATAATTATACATTAAACATCCATATAAAAATTTGTATACAAAACATATTATCATGATACATATAATTATGCAGAGGTATAGGAAGCAGTTCTGTGTAATTATATGTATCAAACTCTTTTTCAAGGCATTTAAAACATCGACCGGTGTGCATCTCGAGAAGCATTCAGTACCAAATATCATGTACTCAAGAACATCAAAAACATATATCCAAATCATCTTGACCGGTCAGAGCGTTGCTTACATAAATTTCGTGACACTGAGCTTACACACATCGTATCACATCTGACCAACTCACATCCAGTCCTTAGCAAGTTAAAATATAAATTTTAAGCATTCAGAATAGGTTGTATATACACATATTAAAAGACTCACACACTTCTCCCATCCAAAGTCCTGCAGGGTCCAAAAATTTCATTTAATAATTATAACTATCTGAGCACCTAGATCGAGCATGATCCAATTTGCCTGGTTTAGGGTTTGAGCCGCTGCCGGCTCACCAGTAGAATGGGAATGACCGGACTGCGGGCAATTGGATCAAACTTGTTCTACTGAGCACCCAGATAACATATAGAATAAGTATGGAGACTTATGGCTGGTTCACATTGTCCCAGATGACACTAGGATGGCATCCCAGATGCTTATCCCAGATGGTCCCAGTCACATTATAAAATTCATCCCAGATAGCCATCCCAGTCAATGTGAACCAGAAAATGACACAATCCCAGACTGTCTGGGTCCGTCTGGGATAGCATCGGGAAAGTTTGACGGAACTTTCCCGATGCTATCCCAGACGGACCCAGACAGTCTGGGATCTGGGATGAATGTTATAATGTGACTGACTGATAAGCATCTGGGATGGCTTCCTTGTGTCATCTGGGACAATATGAACCAAGCCTTAGTACATACCTCAGTTAGCTCCCATGTGACACTGATCACCCAGCACAGTCCATAGTGTCTGATCAGTAAAGCCTTAGCTACCCATCCAGCTACATGTCCAAACATGTACACATCAAAGTGGGCTAGTATCCTCTCTAAGGGCACACTGTTACAGTTCTGTGCATATATCTACACCAAGAAAAACAGGCATACCATATACAAAAAGACCTCAGACAACAATTCCTTCCCACGTGGCTCGCCCGCATTTCAGTTGCTCCCTCCCACTGGTTACACTGCAGTGACAAGTGGGAGGGAAATCTTTGGATTAAATTTGATATTAAATACATTTAAATGTCTGCAATCCTCATGAAATCCCTTTTCTTAGTAAAACTCTCATTGACATATCACTCTTTTGAGCATGATGGATGGTAGATTATATCCTGTATCACAGATATCCAGATATTTAGTTTGAGCGCTTACATTGTGGCGGAATATCTGGTAGTACAAAGTTTCAGTATCAACCACTTTTCACTTTCCAGTGGTTGATAATGAATGATACTACCAGCTATCCCGGTACAGTTTGAGCGCTAAAACTACCAGATATTAGAAATTTAGGGATGAGTTTAACGATTATCCCTATGGTTGGATGGATTTATTTCAATTACTGTCATAAGCCATGAAATTCCGTGTAGACACTGGTGATGGTGAAAATTCAGAGCAGCTTTCATGAACAGCACTCAATCATTTCACTGCTAAAATTTTATTACTCAAAGATGGTATGCAGAAGGGCCCACAATGCAATATTTTGGAACTCCCAGTTAGATGAGTGTATATGGGAATTTTATGCTAGATTAGAACTTTTGCCCTGATATTTCTACTATGATTGGACAACTTACAGGTAATACTTGTGTGAAGTTCTTCAGCTCAGGACAGATAAATCCTATTAAATATCTCACACTGCTGTAATTCTGGAAGACTACAAAGACTAGTGCTATGAAGTAGAGTACACTCAAACCTGAAACAATTAAATACACAGACCTGAACCAATGTTTACAGCCGAATGACCTAACTTGTGTCCATCTTCTAACTTCACAGTCAGGCTTGGTTATTCAAGCACTTGCTACATGATTGTCAGTTGACAGCGAAGGTACATTGATGATGCTGTTACTGCATCCCATTGTCATCATCCTGACATTCCTCACACACCAGTCAGATTTAATTTATAACGAAACATCAACTTAAATGGGATAACTAAGATCTGATTATAAACCAACTATCTGGAGTATTGAAAGTTACAAATTGCAGCTGCCACACAGTTTTTCTCATACTATTGACCGGCAAGCAGGTGAAGTACATGTCATAACCAGTGTACAACCCACCAGCTACCTCGGTGAGAAAATATCATCTGCATATCCATTAAATACTAGTGATACTGATAAATATCAACTTCTGAGGTTAAAACACACTGAAGTCAGGCAAAGTACATTGCACTCATTCAGCAGATGTTTTAAACATTTGTGAATAAGGTGTGAGCACTATCTGTTTATCAGCATACAGTATCAGAGTGTAAGATTATGTATTTGATTTGTGTGATGGTTATGATTATGATATTGGCTCTGATACATACCAAATATGCTTCTCCATATCAGAGGATGAGGTCTTGTGAAGGGACCTAGAAAAAGAATCACATTTATAATCTCTGATATGACTGGGTTAACAATTTGCAAAACAAACTATTAGGTGCCCATTCATAAAAATATTCAATAAATAACATAGGTCAGTATTATTTATGCAAAGCATTATAGTAAGAAAAAGAAGCAATGTGCCAATTTGCTATCGCCTCAGCGCCATGCCTGGGTGTCCAAGGGGTCATACTCATACTGCTTGTCATAGAGCTCATACTGCTTGTCAAGTTATATGGAGGAAATATTCCTTACTCACCGTTAGGGAAGGCTAGTCCACTGATGATTAGAAAGAATATTATGACGCATACACCACCATTCCAAATGTTTCCTTCAATACTGGAATCATCCCTGAAACAAAAAGTAAAATCTGATAATAGCAAACTTCTGATTGCAGGTGAGATATGAAGATTACGTACAAGTGATGCGATTTCCAATGCTTCTTTTTTCCACTAGATCAGTGTTCTGCTAGAAATAGACATTACCTTTGCCAAAGAACAGACAAACAAGGTCAAATAAAAACTTCGTCCTGTGGAAAACTCTACCTGCCATGTGACTGCACCTTACTTTTGTCCTGTGGCGTTCAAGAGAGGTCTGAACCTCTCACCGCGCATGATTCAAACAACCCCTGAACTAAGATACCTAACAAATCGACCGTTGGAATTATCAGCACTGAATATTATCACAAACTATGGAAGGATATAGTCTCACTCAGTCGTATTACTTGCAAGGTAACAACTGAAGTGAGTTTTTTTAGTAGATATAAACAATACATAATTATGATCAGTGCTGACAGGCAAGGAGGTGCTACAGGACTAAACTATTACCCTAAAACTTGTAATTGACACCCTATGAAATTTGTCAATTACCAACTAACAGCTTAAATTAAATACATATGATATAAATAAGCGAACAATCAAGAAAAACGGAACAAAATAGTCAATTGAAAGTTGAACGAAATAACCAAATGTTCAATTAGTGTTGTTTTTAGAATCATTGTAGCCTAACTTTATAGTAAGAGAAACAAAGGTAGCATACATTACAAGCTGAATGAGAGATAGAGCGATCCACCTCAGAGTCATCCTGTCATCAGAATGTGACAGCCTGGGTTAGTGACAGCACCAGAGTAACTGAGGGTACAACAAAACATGACGTAGGAACCACCTGCTCGATGATGTTACAAAAATATCATCAAATCTCTATTGACTCCTCAAAGGTATTTATAGCAGGTAGGGGTTTCACATCTAATTGGAATCCAATCAGAATCTAACCTATGCCAGCTCATACAATGGTCAGCTTAGACCGTGATAACGAGAAAGCTAATAATACTAATTGAATGAAAAATACCACTACTCCCTCGACAGCATCCTCTTTGTCCTGCGGTCACAAAAAGTAATACCAAGTAACACGAGGCAACAGTACTAGCCCCAGGCAGTAAAGGTATGACATATACACCAGTACCAATCCAGTTCTATTTGGTCCCGGGATATTATATACCTACCCAATATGGGGTGATAAAATTCTGCCAAGTCACCAAAACCGCTTGTAAATGTAGCATCATGAGATATGAATATTTTTTTGCAGAAGTCATCAGAATGTGATATTTCAGTCTATTGACATCAAACCAATACCTTCATGTAGCCCAGATAGCGCTGATGAACCAACACAAGACAATGTCAAGAATGATGTATAGAACAAACCAAAAGAGACAAACCTCAATGCCATCAATAACACTGTCAGCTTTAACACCTAACTGTCCAACCTCCCATCTGCTCAGTGAGACGATCTACAGTGAGTTTTATACTCGAGGATGAGTCTTAAAAGTGCTAACAATGTCCGCCGCAGCCTGCGTGTGTTTGGAAATGTATCAAGATCAGAAAAATTTCCAATATTCAAGTGTTCTATCAGTCCAATTAGGAGGACTAGACATTACGGTATGCATCTGTTCAGCACACTTTGACAATGATATTTTAAGCTGCAGCTTGTCATTGCTTGCTTGGGGGCCTATGGACTGGCATTTCATACATGTAATCCAAAACTATTAGATTACTTACTACATTAGCGGCCAATATATCGAGTTTTGATGCGTTACGCTAGAGGTTAATCTGGTATCTGTCCAGCGGTGGCCTTACTAACCCTCAGTCTACTGTTTCATAGTTATCTATTTCTCAATTACGACAGAAAATCCTTTTCTTTGTTGGACCGGCTACCCGCAGTGATGCATATTCAATGATTCTTCTGAATATCCTCTTTCAAAATAATTATGAAATCTCTACCACAAGCCACACACACAGGTTGTGTTATGGTTCTACCATGCCAGTCATGGTTACAAATACTGCTGGTTAGTGGTAACTTTATCCATTCAACTTAATGGGTCAAACATCATACCATACTCTCAACAGTATGCATATCCCCATTTCAGTTGGCCAAGTGCCAATTATTTTGCATTTTAAAGAACTTCCAGTACAACAAACATATAATTTATCAATACTCTATTTGTGGATAGTCAAGACCACTTTTACAGCTTGTTGTTATCAAATCAGCATTATACTTCAATCTCAGGTCACATTCTTGTCAGTCTAAGTATTTAGAAGTAATCTAATTTCAATCATTATATGAATGGAGAGCAGGGCCTACCTGTCAACTAGTATAGGCCCATGTACATCAGGTATCCTCATCGATGGGGAATAAATAGCTATCGGTTTAGTTCGTCTCCACAGACTTACACTAATACAATGTACAAAGTCAGAGCACATCATTAGAGGCCCAAACACGGTCAGGTATTTTGATGTCAAATATGTTTTATGAGTGAGATGAAGATAAGATAAAATCCCAAAGTTAGTAGACCTGAACCATGTATAATTTTTTTCTTTCTGGATACCATATATAACCTATTTCAAAATAGACAGATGATCACCTGCACACGAAGCGATTGTTTAGCAATAATATAACGGTATAAATATTTATGTCAAATTGAAATTTCCCATAAAGCACCACCCCTTTCTGTTAGAAGACGATTAATGATGGACCTCCATGCTAACCTGGGCCGAAGTTTAACCCACTATATAACAATCATTATCGACTGACAGTAATTAAGCCTGGTCAGGTTCAAAGGCCCAAATTTTGGAAGGGTTTGGGGTAGTCAAGATGAATCTACTCTGAAGACATTCAAGGAGTCTGACTGCAACAAAGCACCATTAGAGATTATTAATTGCCCTCTCAAATTACTAGACCGAATATCAAGATAAGAGAAGTCGAGGGTTTGCATTGTAGGCCTATGAATAAGGAGAGAACCAGGCATGGCCTATGGGAGAGAACGCAGAAGCGTGACATAGTAGCAGACTTTGTACAAAACAAACTTCATAAAGACGCAAAAAGGTCATGAAGGAACACATCACTTACAGGCATGATGATTCTAGTGTTCACTTTACAGACTTGGCCTGCAATACAATACGATATACCATAGAGATATTCAAGGCTTCCCCACTCTTAGCCAAGAAACGGCAGCCCTGTAGAGCGGCAGTTTATGGTACTTAGAGTGGTATGCTTTACATTCACATATATGGGAATGTTCCCTCATCAAATATAAACAGGCTTAGCTATCAACCATCAATAACTATCTGTTGCTTATAATTCAATCAATTGCATGTCCATCGTATGGCTCTGGAAAGAAAGACGCCGTCGCATCATGGCTAACTGTATCGCTCATCAGAACCTTTTGATTCAATCCATCAACTCACTCAGCAATTGTATGACACACACAGGCAGAGAGTGAGTGATTGTATTGCGAATTGGAAAACTTAACAACAATACAAAGTTTACCAACAACTTATTTACCTACCTACCAAACCAACCAATCACTACTACAGACACAGTCTATACAATTACAATACAAGCAAACAGGTTGTGTTGAGTTGCAGGATAGGAGGAGCGTCAAAAATGTACCAAAGGCAATTTAATGCATCAAATATCAAGGATCAGAAATGCAGTGGTGTGGAGCTCCTTCCACTGCTGTAAGATAATAAAATCAATACTGTTGATTGACAGTCAGTCAGCATCACTCATCAGCCAGGCCAAGCCAGAGTGAGGGTGACTGGACCACTGACTCTCACTCGACTCAGTCTCTGGCCCAGTGGCCCAGTGCCAGTTTTATTTTACTCACCTTGTAAATGCCAAGTAAACCAGCCAGAGGACAGACAAAGACAATACAGTGATAGTGTGAGGCTTATAAAATAGCTCTAGGGTAATGTCTTCCACAGCTTTTTCATTTATATCATAAAAATGCTCACTGACATCAGAGCAGGCACTGTACGTCCTCTTCCTAAATCCCATGCTTGTTTTATGCAAGAAATAAAAACACACGATGATGTGTTGAACTGTCTTCCACGCCTGTATATATATTCTAAAGCAAGATTTTGTATGATATCAATGTCCTTGACATTCACACTTCGATAAAAGGAGGCAATAAAAGAATTGTTGCTTAGCAAAATCAAATCAAAATGGCTAACTTGTAGATTAAATTTTTCTGAACATGACAAATGGTTAAGTGTTTTGCAGCAGTTTAAAACACATATGCATAGACAATTATTCAAACAACGATAAACCTAACCTCCACAATCATGTCTCACAATCCAAACAGACCTGTTATGTTTCCTTGTGCTACACAAGTGTCACTGATTCAAGTTGGTGCTGATGATTTTGATTTGAAAATCAAAGACCAACTGAAATTCATCAATCCATCTGGACCAAGGTATACAAAGAAGACTGAACAGCCTGAGGGAGTATCTAAACCAGTACTGAAGAGTGTCAGCACTGGTTTATCTTTTACAAATGAGGTAAGGCAAATCAACATAGAACATAGCCTTTTAAACTTCTCACTACATTTTTTATACCAGTTTTTTAGTAGTTTACCAACAATCACAATGACTCAAATGCATTACAATATCCATGTAGGAGTTAAACTAGTGGATGGGAACAGGGAGAATTCTCCCTGATGGGAATGAAGCGAATTGTTATATATACTCAAGCTGACCTTAGTTTCATTTATAAAACTTGGCAAGACAGGCAATATTCACTCACAGAGTACTGATATTCCTTGTTCTTATGTCTAATTGATGATTTGATTATTGATGAGATAAAAATATATATCATGGTATTTGAATCCTGCAGGTGATCAGGGATATGGCACCATACACTATTCCATACAACGAACAATCAATATATGATGCTTATGATACATCTGAATTCCTCTCCAGAGCAGAGAAGCGAATGGCTCTCCCAAGTGGCAGGTAAATCATTTCCATAAATATGACCCGATGACCATGGGCCCCTGGGACACCATGTTTTGAGGTGGTTGATACTGGACATTAGTAAAGGCATGTAAGTCCCAGGGGCCCATGCCGATGACTTCCAACTCAAGAAAAAATATTCACAATTATTCATAAAAATATGTATACAGTTATGTCGAGAGTGGCCCAAAATAAAAATCTGTTTGGAAAATGCATCAATTTAGCTTTTATTTGCATCTCAACTTATAATCAGACTAAAAATTACAGTATGCGCCATTTGTGAACTTGAATTAAATCCAATGGGATGATGGTCACACAAACCATGTCTTGTAAATTGAAATGTTACACATTGTAGGTTTAATAATTACGGGCCTGATAGAAGACACATGTCATGTCACTTCAAAAAAACAGCACCATATAAACTTAAACCTATCAAGAGGGCTATAATGAAGAGAGCCATGGAGATGCAAAAACAGACTCTGCTGAAACAGCAGCTAGAAGAAGAGGAAGGTAAGAGAGAGACTTCAACTCTGCACCAGGCCCACAGTTCTAGGGTGGCACATTTATATCATTAAAAAGCTTTGGAGGCTTGGGACTGAGGACTCAAGAGGAGTTTAATACCCAACCTGGTGTTACTTGTCTTCACATCCTCCCCTACCCCCTCAGGGAATTCGCCTCCCCTACCGCTTCTCCTAAACTACAGCCCTGTGAACCTTCTGTGAATTTACTCCATAGATCCGCAAAATACAAATGCTTCTATATCAACATGGGACTATCCAAAATCATTAAGCATCAAGACTGTTCCTCATACTTGGCAGAGTTCTGTGTGCAGAATTATAATGGCAGCGACTCAATCAACCAATTGAGTTGACTGAATTATCAAGATACTGAGTTCAGTGATAATTGTAACATTCATTGTATAAACATAAGCAAGTTATATAATAGCAATATTACAACATAACTTATTTTTGTTTATAATTATGTAACATAAACTGTTTATAGTGCAGCATATTGTTTGAATGGGTGATCTCTCAAGCTGTATGTTAACTATACCCACCCTTTATCATTATTGAAAGCTGAAATTCATCACAATATTAATATTTTTACAGAAGAGGAAACTGAAAGCGGATTCTTTCTGACAGAACATCCCCGCAAAAAACTAAAAACTCCTACCAAATTATCCCAGTCTCCCAGAGATGGCGGCAAGTCACCTTCTCCGAGGCCATTACATCAAGCACCTGGTGACCAGCAGGTCGCCACACTGTCACAGTCACTGCCTGATGAGGAAGCAGACAAGAAGAAGAAAAAGGAGGATAAGGAGAAGATGGAGAAGCACCAGTGGGATGAGTACCTGCTCAGTATCCTCAGCAGACCGACAGCTCAGTGGATAGTCACACAGCGCACTGATCCCGGTGATAGGAGATACAAGGTAAGAGCAGACGACTGTGCAGTTTGATTCGAATGGAAGAAGTATCGATAGATTTACATACTGACCCTGAGAATCCATGAAGATTCAATTGTATGCAGGGTGCAGACTTATCTAAGTGTTCAGACTCACAGTCTTTATAATAATATTTTAAACGTTTCCCCTGACTTAATTTGATTTTGAATCAGGTTGGTACTGGTAGGAGCGATATATATTGATGATAATATCCTAGATGAATGATACCCGTTCTGGAATTTTTTCTTTGTTTCAGACGCTGTATGACTACATGATGGATCGACATGGAGCGCCCACAAGCACAGAACTTGTCAGAGACAGTATGGCAGAGTATGAAGAGAACCCTCCTCCCAAACCCATCTCAAGGAAAGTAGCTCGCAGACCTAATACTCAGAGCGCCAGGTAGGTTAGATGATATCTTTCAATTATGAATCCATCAACCTAAACTACTCATTTTTGATTGTTCGCTGTAACCAGTGATCAGTTTGACAAGTGAATAAAATATCACAACATATTGGCATAACTTAGGCATAATTAAACCAAAAAAATTGTTTTAAATTTTTTGTAGAAATATTTATGTTCATGCTTTCAATCAACTACAAAAAACGCCAATCTAAGTTGATGATATTCCCGTTTTGAGCGCAGGGTTCTTTTTTATTGAAGGTTGTTACAGAGAGTACATGATATGGAAAAGGACGAGGAGGAAGACGAGGATGAACTGGATACTGTTCCTTATGCCGACCAGAACAGAGCCTCGTTCTACAGACAACCTGGTGGTATCAAAAAACAGATCAAAATACAACAGAAAGAAATGGGTAAGCCACCATCCCCCCCCCGCCTGAATTTCACCATTTTGAATCCCTCAGATAACATACATTATTTGCTTGTTTAGATAAAATATGAGATCTCGATCAATACATATCATGAGTAAAAGGCTGTGAATCCACAATTGGATCCAATTAGAAATAAATTGCTGTAACAATAGCGATGCTTTGATGTTATATCACTGAATTATGAATAAAAAATGGTAACAACATTTGTCATAGCGGATGCAGAAAGCAGCAGCGACCCGCTCAATCATGAGCCTGGTGAGAATTTGTCTTCTTCTGTTTATCCTTGAATATTATTTTTGATCATATATGTTGCCTGAATTTTTAGATTTTAGCTTGTTATGCTTTTCTTATATTCTCTGAATGTGGTGATTTTGATCACTACAGATGGATGCTAGCAAATCAATTTGTTTGCTTATATGTAAAGTAAAGTTGGAAACTACAAAATTTGCTTGTTTGTTTATCTTTTGGTAATGACACGATTTTAGACAAGCCACTATTGAGCTGCATAAACTTCATAAACCCTTTTACCACAGTACTTCTCTGTTAGATATTGACCGTGTTGTCTATATTCTCAACAATGCCGTATGAATCGGTGAGAGTTCCATATAGGATCAGGTTATGTGTGATGGCTACGTTGACCCCGAACCAACAGCCTACAACACAATTCAACTGAGAGCCTCATTCTTACAAACTGCAGGCGGGGAACTGAACCCCTTTTTCCAATGTCAAGACCCAAAACCGAACTAGTACGAGAACGCATCAAGATTTGTACAAGTTTCAGAATCTCACACATTTTAAAAACATATTGTGTTTTGTTTTATGACAGGTGCTATGAATGCAACTGCTACGAGCATTGTAGTGAAGACACAGGAATTGCCTCCCCCGCCGAAAATCAGAGATTCTGTCGATCCCAGGATTACAGATAATACAGTATATGAGACAGACAATAACTTTCAGAGAGACTGGCTAACCGGTACGTCATCTAGTAAAAGCCTTCAATATCAATATATATGCTTATAAAACTCTTCACAATATGGAAATTGAGAATAACTTCGAGAATGTTGATTGGTTTTTTAGGAGTTTTCTTTACAAAAATAAACAGAGGATAACATTTGAGTTTTCCCCACACACATGTGGACACGTACTATTCTAGAATTGGTAACAATTTGGCCAGAATGTCATACCTTTTTTTTTGTAATGCCTGCAGGCACACAGCAGGTGTATCAAGCTTTTGGAAATGAAAATGAGATTGTCATGGAGAATCACAATAAGTACTGTAAAGTTCGTCAGACTCAGTACCCCAGAAGCTCTACAGAGTGGTCACAGGAGCAGCCCGCTCAGCAGCAGAATACCGATCAGTCTCCCAGACTCGTACATAAAATAAACAAAGGGCAACAGAGATGGACCGGTCTCCCTAAACCTGTCGAGGTGGGTACATATATATAAATACATGATATGAAACCGTATGTGATTAAGATATGAGGCCAGATATGAAATGGGAAGACTTATATTTTTTTACTTGAACTTCACTAAGATTGCTGAAGTTGGAGTATCTGGATAATCCATGTTCATATCAATCACAAGTCTCACAAAGTAATCAAACGGCTCCAGGTGCGAGTTTGTGGCATCACAGTATCAAGCATTCCTTTCTTCAACAAATGTTTGATACTGTAAGACCGTAACCTCACATCCGCAGCTGACTGAGCACTTGGACTATCAGATAAAATATTTAATGTGTATCAAGTACATGTGTCACTATGATGAGATTGTCACCACCTTTATCATATGAGCATTTATTGTCACATTCAGTCCTTGCATGGGGTGTTCCCTTTGCTGAAAAGCTCTGAAGCAAAAGCAGTAAGTAGAGAAAACAATAACATCAGTTATGCTAGTCTGAATTAGACCTGCTAGCACAGTTTATGTTTACTGCAACGTCACCTCAGTATTACTTAGATCAGGAACTTGGTACCAAACTCCCTGCTCAGATCAGCGAGTTTGGGATATCAGGTACCAAACTCCCTGCTCAGATCAGCGAGTTTGGGATATCAGGTCCCAAACTCCCTGCTCAGATCAAGTTTGATCCAATTTTCATACATTCAGAGTTGCTCTTCCTCTAGAAACAAGACGGCTCTCTAGTTGGACGCTAGTAACTGCAAAGCGCGTAAATTTGATCAAGCTTGATCTTCATATCACTAGCAATGTACTCCATAAGAAGCATACCCTGACGAGAGTCTTCTTGCATGAAGTTGTAATTAAAAATCATGTTCAATATTCATCTAATAACAACTAAGAAATTGTAATAGTTATATAAAAACCCGGCAGATTAGTTGTCCGCCTGAAGTTTCGTCTTACCCTTCTGATGTTATGTTCGTGTACCACCACCTGTTATAAATCTTCTCTGAAGCCTTGGTAGCTTTGCTAGAGCTTCAATACTGCACAGCGAACCATTATTTAATCTTTGGGCACTGCTCGTTATCAATTGTCTACACCTTAGCTGGCTATCCGGTGTTGGAATCATATTTTCAACCACACTTTAGTGTTGCATAAACAAAAGTGGTCTCACTTACATTACAGGAGTCCAGCGTCATGATTGCCGGGGTAGTAGAAGAAATAGAACAATCCATGAATCCCTCAGTAGAGAAATTTCAACCTTCTGAGGCCCTTTCAAGAATCGGTGAGTATAAATAGATGTTTAAGTAAAATCTCCCCTATTATATCACCTGGCATAATTAACCATGGATAATTTAGTTTTGCCACTAAGGGCCCACCATGAATAGTGAGAGGGTACCACTCTCTGATTACTGATATTTATTGGCAAGAAAATCAACATGTCATAACAAATTATTCTAAGAAACTTTTATAAAGATCTCTGCCTCTAGATTTTATTCATTTCTATGGCAAATGTTTGCTGCCAACTTCTTTCGAAAGCAAAGTTACCCATACCACAACACTTGAGTTAATCTTCTGACATGACTGAAGTGAGTTTTTTATTTCTTATAGTGGACGAATGGAGGGCGAAGTGGCATCTTAATTTGAGATTTGATGACGCATCACCTGAGGACCTGATAAAAGATATGGAGGACATTCATCCTCATGTCAGAATTAAGGCTATATCCACATGTGCTAGGGCTGCTCTCTACAAGCCTCCTCCGCTTGAGGGTGAGTTTTTAAGTCTAACTTCACCGTAATGAATGGCACATGGAATTTTTTGTCATATCATTCATAGCTTTGCGGTTTTAATTTTGTTTATGTCAAAGTTATCCATTCATAATTTTTTGAAAGACAACTCCTTATAGACTCATACTTTCAATCTAAAAAAGAGGAAAAGACGCAGCTGATATAACAAGCTAATAGTTTTATGAACTGAATTTACAACTATATAAAAGGTGGAAGCGTTTTGGAAAATGTTGATCAGAAAAAAATCAATCACATTTTCATTGGTCTTCGATATATGCCAACTTTCTGAGTGAATTTTTTACGCCTTTTATTTCTTACTGAACGCTCTGTTACAGGTATTCAGCTCTATACTGTAAAACGAGCAGACAAATCCCACTTACCAGAGAAGATATTTGTGGCGTTGGACTGTCTGCTTGATGATGAACATGCCAAAGTACGATTAGCTGCGGCTATAGCTCTGCATGCTCTACAGAAACCGAACGAGAACGCTGAGCAGATACTGAGACAAAATCTCCTACCAGACCAGGTAAAATAAAGAAACATTTCTATGAGGTTTTTCCTAGGATAATTAGAAACCGGGAGCACGCCCTAACAAAGCACTGAATATTGGGCAATTTGCTTGCTCTTATTGAGGAGAGGAGAGAGCCAGCCAACACCAGGTCAGACAGTACTTTCCTGAAATTACTTATTGATGTATAGTGAATGTGAAAGTAATTCAACTTCACCTTCACTATATCTCAACAGGCATTCCAGTCGCCTTCCATTGGCTCTCTTTCCCATCCGTCAGCCAAAAAACCCAACTGCTGCAATCGTTTGTTGATCTCTGCATGAATTAATTTGAAATAAGTTTGTCCCCGCTTCCTCACAATAATACTATATTTGATTTGTAACTATGTCTTAATGAACATTTTCTTTTTGTAAGAATAAACAAGTTATGACACACCATGTAAGTCTATACTAGAACAAGATCAATTTTGATCAAACTTGATCTACAGCAGAACAACACAAAACTCTTAATTACTTTCTACAAGATACCTTTACATTCCAGGACCTGACAGCCAGCCATTTTCAAGTGTATTTCATCTGTTTTAAACTGAAAACAAATCATATGAAAGAAAGGCTGCATAAGTTTAGTAAGGGTATGCTTGAGCTCTGATTATCAAAAAGACTAATGAAGTCCAGATAAGGTTTGATCCAGTTTACCTGCTTTCGGGTTTACTCCCCTTCTACTGATCAGTAGGTGGAAGCAATTCCAGATGCAGGCAAACTGGACCAAACTTGGTCTAATTGTAATCTCACAAAAAGATACAATGATTCAAGTAGGGAGTAATTATTTAACACTGACCATCAATCTTATCTTTCTTTTCAGAACTTGGTAACTCTTAATTCTTCTCAGTTTATATCATAGTCGGCCCCATCGAATATCTTTGGCTATGCCGTCAAATAGATGCAAATAAATTCTCATAACCATATACTTTCGTTCCTGTTTTTAGATTTAAATGATGTTACTGTTCTTAACCCATAATGATTTCTCAAAGCATTACATTATACATAATATTATTTCCTAGAGATTACTTGATTGACTCCCGTTAATCTTTGCAAACTCACCTCACTAGATTCAGTAGATAGTCTCCATTTGAAGCAGGATGTTAGCTACACCCGCTATGAAAAAAATGTTTAGTAGATTGTGTTTCAACCCCAAATCCGCTTGAACATAACATATTTGGATCCTTCGTGTGTCCTAATATTCCATGTAGGTTGTTTTCTCCTCAATATGGCGATTGCTTCAATTGGGACTGCTTAAAACTTAGTGAAGAAGTTGAAGAAATTCATCAAGGGTGGACACAGTTTGGACCATATCGCTGTTGGCCTCAGCAAAGTCTTACATATAATTAGCCTACATATCTGCTAATTCTTACTAAATTTAACATTTTCTGTGCAAAGAAAGCATCATTCTAACAGGTTTTTAGACTCCTTTTTTAGATCTTTTCCTTAGAGTAGACCCATCTACTATGCTGTTTCATATTTGGGTACAAATATGGCATCCTAAAGAATAGCCCATTATGAAATTTCCCCATAGTATTTCAGGCTTACGGTGCATTGTGGGAAAGCCGTAAACATTCGTTAGATCCAAAGAAGTATCTTAATACATTATTATCATAAAAACCCTCTGAAACATTTTCAGCATGCCAACGGGACAACCTGGGAAGTGGTAATGAATATTATATTAGTTTGGCCAGCAGGATTTTTGGTAGTTCTTTTCTTGTACTACTATCTGTGTTCAAGTTCTAAATCATTCCCTAATTATTTACTGTTTGTTCCAATGTTGATGGCGTTCCGTGTTAAGACTCTAAATATCTATATCATGCAGAACCTTGCACTCGAATCAAGTGTATTTACGTCCCAAATCTATGACAAAACTGTCAACTATCTACTACTAAAGTTTTGACTCTAGATTTTTATTTGTGTTCTGTTAGCACTTCATTCAAGTGTATTGTCCTAGTTTTGCATGGTCGTATTTTTTAAATCTTATAGCTAAATTTAGGGCCCTACAATCTATTTTTGTAGAACAAAGCCGATAGATGGGCGGCTGTACAATGCTTAGGCTTGTACGGTGTGACGGACAGTGATGTCATTGGGGAATGTGTCGATCAGATGATGACCAATCAGGATATGATCTTCTATGAGAAGTCGTGCTCCCTGCTAGCCTATATCAGTAATAATACGGTCAGTATAAGTATACTCTTGTTTAAAGGGTATTCAAAGTTCACTCATCAAAAACAGCAACCACCTTTCATAAGAAGTGGTATAACATTAAAAAAAACCTTGAATATATTCTGTTCATATACTCAGTTAGAAAGGCAGTAAAGTTGGAGAGGTCCAGTCTTTAGATGACAAAATGTTTTCATGTTTAATATCCAATAGCTTACGTTTCATTTTATTTGGCCTTTTGTCAGTATGTGCAACCAGTATTTGCACCCACGAGTATCCATGTTAATATGAAATTGTTCCTTGCAGGATGATTATGGTCAGGTAAATCGAGTCGTAGTACAATTAGCTTCTGTGCCAAATCTGTGTCATAGGGGGTCCGCAACAACCCATTATGACCCAGGTTTAGGCACTCAAGCATCGAGGGGTAAAGCTTCTGTCTTTGATAAAGTTCTTCAAGCCTCCTTGATGCATTCTCAATCAAGGCGGATTGTTACTAAATGCATGCTTGATTGTTGTTCCAATTAATGCTCTTAATCATTGGTGATAGGAAGGAAAATGCATGTTTACAATAGTGGGTATTTTTGGGTTAGATATTGGCTCTGTATCCTCTCTTAAACACAGGATTGACAGCTAGGGGGTAGGTGTCATGTCCAGATGTTGGGTTATCCCGTCAATAGTATCTTCTATGTAAAATCATGTGTAACCTCTCTTTATCACTGTTCCCAGGTAATTCTTAATTCAATTCTAATTCTCAAACATCATAATTCGTTATATAAAACTTTCTACCTAAAACTTGGTTCATGAACTGGTAGTCAGATTCACCTAGAGTTTTAACAGTGGAACTTTAATCTCATCTTTTTTCCGTCGCCTATATTGTAGAATCTGGTACACTCCATGCTGGCAGAGCATCTGAATGATTGTAGTTGGAGACATCGTGTGATGTCACTGAAATGTCTTCCCAAACTCTACGGAGATATAAATACAGATATCCAAAATAAAATAGTAAGTGTTAAAGTATTTCTATTGCGTGATATTTACTAGCATAACTTTCATAATATACATATTATTGGAAAAAATGAACAACTTCATATCCAAACATTATGCCTAAATAATTTGTAACTTGAGATGATTTTGACAATCTTTGTTCGGGCCAAATAAAAGTATTCACATTTGTTGGCTGACAAACTTTGATTGCAGCTTTGGAAAAAATTCCACATGCGATGACCATATTGTGATCTTATCATGTTTTGGCAAGTGCATGATGACCTGTTTTGTGATATTAGATCACATGTGATTTGAGTGCTGTAAAAAAGTTGTTTTCCCAGTCTTGGAAATACCATAGCATACTTATATTATTATATTTTATAAAGTTGTGAACTGTACATCACTTCTTACCTGTCATTTCAGATGCATCTGATGTGGAACGACCCTCACTCTGATGTAAGGAAGGCAGCAGCTCAATCACTAGGTAAATGTGGATATGGTCGACTGGTCCACGATAAGATGAGAGATATCCTGATAGAAGGCACTCAGACAGAACGATCAGAAACACTGTCCAAAATCGGCTTCCTTGGTAAGCATTGCTTTGCTACTATGATGTATTGATGACTGATTTTCATCAAACTTCTCTGACTTGTCATTTGGAAGTGCATTTTGGAAGCCTTTGCACAGCCTCCGACCCTCCCTGCTCAAACATAATAACAACGGGATTTAACTTATTGTAGAAGTTGTTAGCCCATTGATGTTAAGAAGACAACTCTTATAATACAGCTGCTAACAGTTGCTCTTATATAAGCTTTTATATCTAATCTGTTTCATTTAGGAATTATGACTGCTAAGTTAATGCTGCCGTTTATGAGAGCTTTCAGAGATGAGTATGTATCAGTGAGAAAGGAAGCATGTATCGCTGCCGGTAATCTGAAGATACAGGATGACTCACTCATATCTGAGCTGCTCAGACTATCAAATAGAGATCCTATATGGAGAATTAAAGCTTTGGCTATCCAAGGTAAACCTCGAAAAGCCTGATTCTACTTGTTGGTATCTCGACCCTAAAAACAAAATCTTAGTTGGGTGGAACATGAACTGTAATGATGGAAGTTTATAAACAGAACAAATAACTATAATGATGATGTTGATAAACAGTTCAACTAATAATATATGTTGTCTATTTCAAATTTAGCCTTGGGCAAAATAGGAGTGCCTCAACCAGAGGTACGAGAGGCACTACTGTGGGCCCTAAGATTTGAGGAGGAAGAAGGTGTAAGAGCTGAGGCTTGTCACTCGATCATCTTACTTCAACTCAAAGACCAGGAGGTTCTTGATATTCTACAAAACAGGATGCTTGTTGAAGAGAGTCCAATTGTAAAAGAGTAAGTCCTGACTCAATAATGCTTCATATCAATATCTACACGCAAAGCGCATCCTGTTATTCCTCAAATTATCTGTGTGAACTCTCGGGATATCAAAGATTATGCATGGCTAGATACTCTTGAATATCTACTATTGGATGTCTATTGCTTTTTTGCCAATATGTTGATTTCCATATTCAGTGAAGTTAAATCTTAGAGTTATTCTCCCTCTCTCCTTTTACTCGAAGTTTAATATAGACCAGTGAAAAAACCATCCCATCTCCAACATAGACCCACATAGCTTCGCAAATCCTTCAACAATCAAACGATTACCTGGTAACTAAAAGCTGCAAAAAATTTCTCAATGTTTCTTCCTTTGTTCACTAGAGAGTTAGAGATAGCATTAGAGTTTAATGGAGTAAGCGCCACAGAAGATATGGCTATGGTAGCTCAAATAAAAGCGGAAGTCAGAAAGCTGTCTAACAGGAATGATATATATAACAGTATCTGTGTGCTAGAGAAGGATGAGAAACTGAACGAAAACACAAAGAGAATGATCTATATCCCTCCTAAAATACCACAAACGCCAAGAACTTCACATGAGGTTAGTATTCAGATAAAAATAAGAAATTGTTCCAAACCCTGCACGTCCCTACTGGTTATCAGAGAGGTTGCATATATTTATCAATTTGTAGTCTGACTATCGAACCAAACCCCAAAAAATTCACAAGATGTACTGATATCGAAATAAAAGTGATGGTAGTCAGCAAAGAAGAAATTCATAGTGAATATATATATTCAGCTCCTATTTAGCTCCTATCCGATCTTCTTTTTGAGGTTGTAGCTTGATAATTTATTATTCCAATTTGTTTCTCTAGATTGAGGATGAATTTGGAGACAACCTTATAGTGGATAAAGCTGCAGACAGTCAGGAGGAAGGAGGGTACCCTCGTCCATCCAGTCCTTCATACAAAACCTTCACAACAACAATATCAGGTAGATGTTACAGTAGGCATTAGATGTAGCTTCTCTCTAAGCTCGAGATAGTCATTAACTGGTATGAAAGAGCTGAATGACTTATGACAGCATTCCAGTGTTGGAGACCTGCTGTAGATCGCTGATTACTGAGCTTGTGTACTTATAAGAGGTTCAACCTGAAAGCCAAAGAGAATAACCTCACAAGCCCTCGTCTTACAATATTTTATCTCTCTTACAGAACCAATAATAGAGGTGGATGAAGAGCCGCACATGGATAAGTCTGGCCTTACATCAAGATCCAAACCCAGAACTAGCTCTGGGAAGAGCAAGAAATCAGCAAGAACAAGATCTGGTAGGCTCTCTAGGGTATTTAATGATTGTTGCTGGTGTCTTGTTTGTTTGCTTTATTTCTCATGATTAAATTTTTTATTACTTCCAAAATTGAATGTTTCAATGCACTACTCGAACATGTAGTTTTAAATAATTTATCTGCTAAATGCTAACTGTATTGTTGTATCGGAGGGTTTAATGTTACATGAGCTCAAACCAGGGAGTGTGGGACCAGAAGTTTCCCACCCTACCTGCTCAAACTAGCATCGCATAAATGATGAGGCGTGTTAGTAGTTTTCCTGCATCGTAAATTAGATAGACAACTCCAAGCAGATTTTCACGCATGCCAATGAGGTGGTAACCACATTACCTTTATGCTTTCAGGAAAGTCCAGACCAGCCAGTGGTATCAGCTCTCTGAATACTGAGATGGTAGATAAAGAACTAGAAGCTGCTCTGGACACTGACAGGAAAGGAAGCGGTGATGGCTCAGTCGGTGATCCGTCTGAGTTTGATGGGTGAGAAAAACTCCTTATGGGCAAAATTTTAGTTTTAAGTTGAAATGATTATTCATTCATAATACTGCTACTCTGCTACAACAAGGGTTTAGATGGACTCATTGGCTATGATTATATATGACACAGGTACAATTCTTTATTTGATGAGGTTTTCCGTTGAGGTCTCTCATTTTCAGCCTGCTGATGAATTATGGATCTCCCTCAACATGGTCAATGAAGGGGCTTACTTGTCTGCCACTGACTTATTTGTAATACAAATCTACAAGTTCCATAAATTGTTTTATTCAAAATTCCAGGCAAACACCTCCAGTCATCAGTGAGCTTAAACACTCATCATCTACTAGACCTTCCACGGGCTATGAGAGGAAGAGAAGTAGTAAGTCACGTGCCGTCTCTATAACCCCCACAGTACTGTCAACAACAATGGACCAGATCGAGGTTATACACTCTGATGAGAGATCTGTGGTACAAAGACTGAGATCTCTATCTGTAGATGATGGGAAGGTGGATGATGAGATGGTGTCTATGTCACCATCGCAGCACAAACCTCTTGAGGTAACCATTTCATAGGTTACTCCCTCAGCTATTGTCAGCAGTAGTATCAGTGCTTAAACTCAGATCGGGGCCTAGTTAGTAATACTTATTTATCAAACTCTCTCATTCTCTCTACTGTCAGTTCAGTAACACCACTAAAAACACCCAAACTGCAATCTGGGGGTCTTTCAATTAGAAGGACTTTAACGTTTTCAACTTACTCACTTGGTCTTTCAATTAAAAAATGGCTCCCAAATTGCTCACTCAGAATGTATATAGAAAGTTCCATCAATGAGTGAACAATTTCTGAGCGAGACCCTAGCAGGTATCACTCATTCATTGAGTGAGCGATCAGATTGCGATTTTGGCTGATGTTAATTGAAATCCCCCCTGACTGTTTAGACTAGAGCATGAGGATGAAAAGATAAGAAGATTTTGAGTTTGTTTATCTTCAACCGAATATAGCCTATAATTGCACACATTGTACATAGATTTGCTGTTTTGAATTGTTGTGTTAGGTGGATGTTTCATTAACAGGTAAGGTTTTAGTATTGTGATACATCTTTTAATTCCATGTCCAAGCTCCTATCCATCTGCATGAAATATCTACTCTCCATTGTTATACATGTTCATCATTTCACGATCTCAACGCTGAATTTCTCAAACCATTGAGCTCCCCATATTATTCATTCCAAGCGTTGAGTTTCCCTCCTGTATTTGTGATAAGGGAAGACAACTATGCTGTTAATCCAAAGATAAGAACAGCTTATGGATAGGCTTAGGCTAAATGTTTCATTGTTGCTGCTATCATGTAGCTCTTGTCCTGTATTGAGGATTCATGTCTCACGCATTGGCCTTAGATAATTAATTAATTGAAGGTAAAGTTAGGGTAAGGAAAATTAAGTAAGGAAAAAGTATCCAACATTATATTACCATTAATGGTTACATTATGGTAACATAATGGGGACCTCAGTAATTAATTTATTTTGCCGCATTACATAACATGGGTCTTTTGGCACACTTATATGGCCATAATTGAAATTAAATTTAAATTATACACCCAGTGCATGAAATTCAGCCTATTTAAAAGACCTCCAAATTTTCTTGCAAACCTTAAATGGATTGGTTTAGCCACAGAAATGAACATTTTATGTGATATCTGGCTCCTGACATGATTTCAAACACACCATTAAACAAGTTTTGTTGGGCTCCCTATCCCTTAAACATTCTATAACAACAATTTTCAACATCAATTACCGTTTTCCAATATCTAAGACCATGAATATCCCAAGTTTGCACACCTAACACAGTCTGTAATGTTGCAGAGAGCGGAAGGTTCACGAGCCAGTGCCCTTGGTAGAGCGTACAGTGGCCGTATGTCTGTACCACCCAGGCCTGAATCTGTGGAGCACAGTTTACCATCTACAGTTAGACTAGGAGGAGTTGATGATTTCAGAGAGAAGCCGAGTGACCTTGACCCTGTAGATAGAACTCGATTAATGAGCACCAACTTCCTGTTCGACAGATACTCTAATATAGACGTTAAAACACCTGACACTTTCTCCTCTGCAGATCTTATGGATGAGGAAGAGATATAAATAGGATCAATATACTGAATCTCTTACATTCACTGCTTGTAAAAACCTACTAATGCTCTGACCTTTGGTTTCATATGTTTTTCTCTGATGACCATGATAGTTTTTGCTCTAAATATACCTGTGCTGTAAAAAACAATAGGAACTTTGTACTGATTTCCTGCCAAAAACCTTTTAGTTTGTTGCTAAGCTCTACTTACAATGCATGACAGGTCTCAGGCTTGAGTCATTCAACACCCATACATACTAAAGTAAAAGCATTAATTACTTAATCACTTGCTAATTCTTAATCTGAATGTTTTGATGGCCACTTAGTGGTTTGCAGGGAGTTGATGAGGTTTTGCATAAGAGATATCCATTAGTACATGACATTTTATCTCAGTGAATCCAGACATCCTTCGGGCTCTTCTGTAGTTGTAGCTGTAGCCCCAGGTGTAAATTGCATCGTTTTCGTTGGAAATAATTTAGACCGTTAGGTTGTTAATTACAATCACTGGAGGAAGGTCCTGTGGCTAAACAATTAACACCTCTCTGGTCAAATGTAATCTGTTATTGCGTTTTTCAATAAACTTTGCTCCGCCCACTTTAACCAGCTGATAAATTAGTGAATGGAAACGCAGCAGGCATGGACTATTCATTCCGCTATATGGATAAAGCGAACGTACATGAAAGATTTACGGCAGGGAAAAAATGATTCTGCATTCAGACTGAGCGCTGCTTTACCACTTGGACCTTGTCTGTTCTCAAGGCTAGGGCTACACTAAGTCAGAGCATGTTTTCTATGGATATTTGTGTATCTTGCCTTCTGCTGTGGGTTAATACTGTGACATCATTTGTAACATCGACAGAAAATAATGAATATACACGGCTCGCCGAATGCTCTACAAACTCTGAGGTAGGTTTTACTAAACAGACATGCTCTTTGATGCAACATTTAGCTAATCTTTTGATGGAGGAAGAAAAAATTAGATGATCAAGCTGGATTTTGTTATGTTTCTGCGAATCCCTACAAGGGCTTTAATGGCAATAAAATGATATTAAACTTTCAATTTTTATACCTAGTCTGCTTTGAGGGTCTGCCAGGTTCTTCCGGGCCTCGTTTGATGTGGCAGGCCTGCAGGAATAATCACTCCTTCAAACGATTAAAGGCCTGGTGCCCTATTTTGTCACGTAATGAAGGCACAGGAGTTAGATATCCTTCCAAAAAATTGTTAATGATGATTAGTCTGTGTATGGCATGTATTCCTAAGACAATAATCGCTTATTTATGCGAGCATCAGCTTTCTTAATTGCAAGAAAAGCTGATCGTTGAACCTATTTTGACACCTAAAACTGGCAAAATCCACACCGCCACCCATAAACTATGGTCTAATCCACTATGATTGAGCGCAGAAAAACTAGTCTAGTGATACCTCCAGACCATGGTGTCACTATACCTCAAACTCAATAGAGCCGAAAATTATATAATTGGCCTAATTATGTTACTTATATAGATAGGGAATTTGGGTAAATGGCCTGTCACCCAAACGACGCCATATCAAAGATACCACACATTTTAGTTCTCAAAATAATCCACCAGTCGCACCAACTGTTACTTTGCACTTTTACAAGCAAGTCAAAAATCCCCGCTGCCAATAGTATTTTTAGCAATCTTTTCTTCACTTATTTGCTGGGAAAATAAAATATGTGTGCGCCTGCATACCATACAGTGTGTTTGATACTTGAGCTAAAATAAAGGCTCAAAAAAGGTCCGACAAACTTTTGTCTCCCCACACATTACTTTCTCAAGCCATGAAGTCACATTGATTTGGATTGATATAAAATACACTGTGAAAGGTTGGCAAACAATGTGTCAAAAGTTGTTGGCCAAGGTTGTAAGAGGGAGATATTTGCGTTCGGCAGAATGCCAGTCTTTTAGATATTACATTTTACAATGTGTGCTTTGCATACAAAATCCACAAACCACTATCAGTAATTTTACACACTCCAGGACAACAGACAACAGGTGTTATCCATGTTTCCCTGACACTTGTAATAAGATTTTTGATGAATGAATGAAGCCTCTACCCTACCCTGCTAATATTTAAATCGTTTTAAAATTGAAATGCTACCTCAACAATGTAATGAGGTTATGTAAATCAACCCTACTAGTTTCTGTGTATTCTACGCAAACTTGATACACGAAGATGGGTCTTGAATTTCGGTTTGATTCATAAATTCAGATTAAATTCTGTGATAAAAATGATTTCCAAAATTTCCCAAAACAATCAAATGCCAAAATTACTGGTTTGCTTCGACCGAGATACTGAAGCAGCACCTGCATTGTGCTGCCGAATCACAGAATCTGTGTATTCCAGTATCTTTGTTAGAAATTGATATGATTGCCAGATCATTGTCAAAACTAGATATGTTATGTGTAATGTGTCCATGGGAGCCATCGGAGGGGGTGTCTAAAATAAACAGATTAGCTGCCTCATTTACTGCCCAGCAAATTGTCTCCAATGTTAACCACCGCTGTGGTATTATGGCACTTCAAGGCAAGTTCTAGGGGTTAAGGAATGACCATAATTCTATGCTGTAGACCAAAACACCATTGCAATTCAATCTGGGTTAAGTTTGCACAGATTTGACCAAACAGCTGTCAACCCTGGAATGTATGGGTTTTGTTGATATATTTAGAAAAAAAATTGGTAAACATTCATTGAACCCACATGATCAATCACTCGCTGGCTGATCATATAACAAAACCTTGACATAATATTTCGGCAGCAATAGTGTAACATATAAGTCAATCGTGTCTAATCACACATCAAGCAAATGTTTTTGTTTTTAGTCAGCGAGAATTATGACATATTTGCTGGTACAAAGGTTTCAATGCCATCAATGGTTTAACTTCAGATGTAGTGTTTGTTTGCACTACGCACATGGTCTTTTATGGCTTTGTCAACACTTGCACCAAATTCCAAATTAACAAAGATAGGAATTATGGTCATTTTACTTTAAAAAGTTAATAATTCCGATCTAATGATCATTTAGTATTATGAAAGGCACTTTTTCCAATTTTAAATACATGTTTTTTGTATTTATTTCTGAAGAAAACTCACCATTTTTGCCCGCAGGCTAGCCCGTAGCTAGCCAACATAAACAAATAGCCTGTAAACCTGTAAACTTATCTTGACAAAAGCCAATTTAATATTAATATAGTTGGGTTTAATTGGTTGTCAGATTGTGATTAGCTGACATCACAAAAAGTTGTATTTATGCCGAACTTGTTCAAGGTCCCATTTTTCAAGTGTATTAGATTAATTGTGTTATATTAGTGATTAAAAACACCTCACATACTTGAATCAGGAAGACTCATTTAATTTGGTGGTTTTATTCGGGAGCCCCAGACACTGGTGAGATGGTTTTCCAGGTCCTGTGTTGTGGTTTTGGATGAAGTTTTTAGTTGAGTTCTCGGCCAATAAGGAATCAGCTCTTGACAAATGTTTGATAATGTGGGTTAATTAGGTCCTCTGAAGTATGTTTGATTAAACACACTTTTGAATTTTTTGATCGACAACCTGGAAAAGGAAGCCACTCGAAATGAGATAGAAATGAGGAAATTAATTTAACCAGGGTCTCCTTTGAAGCCATCATTGTTAAAACAATGAATGTATTTTGTTTTATTTTGTAGCAATCGGAGTTGAATTCATTTCTATGGAAGCTAGACCGAAACCCTCCCTCATATTTCTTCGGCACAATCCATGTTCCCTACACTCGTGTCTGGGACTACATCCCTCAAAGCACAAAAAATGCCTTCCGATATTCTGACAACGTCTACTTTGAGCTCGATTTAACCGACCATATGACAGCCACAGCTTTGGCAAATTGCCAAATGCTGCCAGAAGGACAGACCCTAGGTGAAATTCTGCCTAAGAGGCTGTATAGACGCCTGAATAGGCACATGAGTTATATAAGACAGAAGATCCCGGATTGGATGGGTGAAGAGCAGAGATCAAGAGGAGACTTCTACGCAGAATATCAATACAGGTAAGATAGCAGGCAGTTATGAGAATGTAGCAGTCTTGAACTGACTCACTGGACTTAAAAAATTCAGAAAAAGATGAAAATCTGATTGTATGAGTCCCTAATCATACAAACATATGCAGCTCACCCAACTGTTACTGTGCTGCAGTATGTACTACTGCTATTACCAGTTGGTATATCAGCCTCACGGTCTATGCAAATAAATTTAATTTGCAGAGAATTTGAGGTTTTCAAAAAATAATTTAGCTAATTTAGTGGTCTGAACTATTCATTTCTATCAAGAACACCTGGCATATTTGGGCCAAACTTGTTGAAAATGCTACTTCCACCTCAAATCAATAATAATCAAAATCGAGAAACCTTTGTAATAACGTCTGGGGCTGGAATTGATGATGAATTAGCGAAACCAAAGTTGGTTTTGTTTTGTAAACAAGCCTTGAGCTAATTTGTAATTATGTAGCAGACTGCAAAATGATGGGTAAACAGTGTCTGAGAAAAAGCTGATCTAACACAGCTAGAGCACAGTGTCAGCATTCAAAGCTGTAAAGCAGCGGGAGCTCTTCTAATCACAAACCCATCATGGGGTTCACTTGAGTCCACTCTCGGCAAACGTTCCTCGGCAAAGTCAGTGTTTTCAGATCTGCATAATATAATAAAAGAAAAATGATTGTCACGCAATGTCTCAAAAGTATTTTCTATGTGGACAAATTATTTTATTCATTGATTTATTTGTTAATTTTTTTGTTATATCAGAGCGATAGTAGGGACCTGGCAGCGTATGAGACCTGTATGGCTGACTCTGCTCCTTAATTCGCTGACGGAAAACGACATCAAGTTGTTTGGAGTTCCAGTCTTAGATCTATATTTGTCACGACAGGCGGTGCAGTGGCGTAAAAAAATTGGTGCTATTGAGCGAGTGGACGAACAGTGTGCACCTCTCAACAGATTAAATAATAGCCAGGTAAGTGCTTCAAACATATTGTTATCGAGCTGACAACTCCCCCGATAGATGTATTTTTTTATGTACAAAAAGTAAGAGACCAATGATTGCCCCAGCTGTTCATTGATGGGATAAACCTGGATTTTTAATTTAGTTTTTTTGTGGGAGCACATATCTCAATATGTAGTGTTTAACAGGCAAAAAGTTTTATTTTTGAGCTAAGCAAAATACCCGCAAGATAAGGACTTGAGCAGCTTACTATTCAAGTCCTTATCTGTACAATAAACTTTTTGAAGTTAAAACTCAAAAGCCCATCATAACAATAGCAAGATGATCACTTTTGATCTGCTGTCAGAATCTATTGACAAAGTTCTCATCAATTAAAGTTTACAACTGTCAACACACTGAACCAATTTGCTTTCAGAAGAAATGTTCAATGTAAATTTGACATCCGAGAGAACCCTTTTGATAGAAGTTGCATCTTTAGCATTCTAAAAATATTAGGCAACAGTTACAAAGCTACTCCCAATGTTGATACAAAGTTTTCTAGTGGCTTGTAATCAGAAGACGGGTAACTGTGCATTGTCATCCCGACCTATCCGCACCTGCAGGGACCGGACAATGGGCTACAAACTAGAA
This sequence comes from Membranipora membranacea, assembly GCA_914767715.1. NCBI lineage: Eukaryota > Metazoa > Bryozoa > Gymnolaemata > Cheilostomatida > Membraniporidae > Membranipora > Membranipora membranacea. The sequence goes on along the minus strand of OU612066.1, from coordinate 30,872,026 downwards.
TTGAATTGATTTGAATTGCTGATATTGAAAATATCGGAAGTATCGTACTGTACAGCTTTGACAAAGCGAACCACCTAGCATTTCTTGGCCTCCAAACTTCTAGGCTTTCTGGGCTCGATTTTTTAAAGATTTGTTTTAAGCCTCTTGGTGCAAAGCTATCACTGTGTTAGCAAAAGTTGAAGCTTGTGATGTTTTGTGGCTTCAGACTCAAATTTTGCACTTGATGATCCAGAGTCCATTCCCTTTAGCTCCTTGATAAGGTAGTGATAGGATAACTGGTAAACAACAGCTACAGATCCTCCTTCGGTGCTTGTTCAAGTCTGTTGGCTTCGAATCTGTTAATTGTGGTGAAAGTTATGCAGAGAGGCTGAGTGATTTCGACACGAGATTGTTTAGGAATAGATTCCCAAACAAATGGTCTCTAATCCATTTATCGAAACAATTAAGTGCCTTCAGCTCTGCTGATGAAACTCTCTCAGTGTTTCAGAAATTAATAGTACCTTGAGTATGTGTAAATACTGGTGAGGTATTTCTGAGCCTTTTATTGCGGAGATAACTGAGCGCTTGCGGTTTTCTTAGTTTGGAACAAGGGCACTCGTAATCTATTATGAGCACTACAAATGAGCTAATGAAAGTTAAATAGCTACGGTGGCCTGACCGACGGATGAGGTCAGAGAGATCTTTAGAGAAGTTGTTTTTGCTTTGGCTGGGGGTGTAGACTAGTGTCTCTCATTTGTATTGGGCCAATCAAGGTATAAAGTGCTTTGACAAAGAGACAATCACGAAACCAAATTAACTGATTCACAAAACCAACTCAGAAAAATGACTCCGTGAATTGTCAGGCGATATTCTGTGAGTAATTATGTTGGACTTGTGATAATATTAAATTTGAGAGATTTGAGGTTTTTATCAATTAATTTTAGGTTTTGTTTTCATATACAATGTTATGTTGCCCACGGCTAGATAATAGGACCATTGTTAGCAATAAAACAAAACCACAACACCATAAAAAGTCACCTCGGATTGTAAGCAAGCGTTGTTAACATAGGTGATAGAAAAAGATCTCCAAGAGGTGTTTTGGAGAGCTCAGAATATGTGAAAGGCAGTGATGGACATTCAATCAACTGTCCATCAACAACAACCTTCCTATTTTATTAGAGCTAATTTCAAAATAGGTGGGTGATCTAACCATTTGTTGGGTAAAATCATGATGAAAAGCATACCAAAAATACCTCTGGATAATAATAGAGTCATGATCGACTAACAAAAACATTTGATTGATGGAGCAGTCTGTAATATAAGGAGATGCTGGGATTATTATGATGATAAATCAGCTGGTCGAAAAGGCAACAGAAAGAAATCCTGAAAAATTGTTCTCGCTGCCTTTAAATGTTTGTAAACAATAAGGACCCCATCTATCTAACTGCAAAGCCTCGCTTGACTTTTATATTTTGACTCTCGGCCAAATCACCAAGCTAACTGCTTTTTTTATGCATACAATAATACCTTGCTAAGAATTTACAGTTTTATCACTGACGATGTAACCCTGGGTTTTAAATTCACCCGAAATAGCTGCTTACGCCACAAGCACTTGTTGCAATCTGTCAAAAAAAACGAAATTAAGCACGGGGTGGGCATTCTTCATCTCTTGGGAATAATATCACAACAGTACAATTTGGAGATAGCACCTGTTCAAAGAACAAGTTCTATTCACCTTTGCATACCCCTGCTTAACCCCACTAAGCAGGACAGGAGAGTATGAATAGACTTGATCTCCCCTAACAAATCAGATCTTTCCCAGGGGATTGTCTTCTCTAGAAGATCTGCAAAAATAACAAACCAAAGCCAACAGACGGCATCATATAACTTAAAACTACCTCCACACACGCTAGATGGCACCCTGTTAAAGTTGGAGTTGTCAAAAACTAATTCAAGTGAATCGCAATCAGTGCACTGACAGAGCTTCTCGCACAGCAGGCCTGAATTTGCCGTGGCTCAAGATGATATTATTTAGTTTTCTATATTATGAGAAGTGTGTGTTCAAACTTTCTTCTATGATTACAGGTTTTGTTTGCTCTCGATCAGACTCTGAAGCAGCATGAGAAGATGAGGAGTAAGTCAGAGTCTATGCCGGATAATGATGACCTCATACGACATTACAACTGTGGTGATCTCAAGTCTGTACTTTTCAAAAAAGACACTCTCAAGGTGAGAAAGGGGCACGTCTGTCTGTTACCCATATCATATCAATACCAACACCACAGGCCTTCTGTAGTTGGTGCAAGTCCAGTGGTCGAATGCCCCATTGGTTGAGGCCTTGACCACTGGGGCACTTGACGACTGCACTTGCACCAACTACAGAAGGCCTGTGGCCAACACCAATACCAATACCAATACCAATAGCTCAGATAAAAGGTTTCCGCGACAGCAAGGACTGATATAGGCTGTTCTTTAAAGCATGCTTAGCAGATCCCTCTAGGTCTCAGCCTGTTCTTGACATACATGCGTCATTTTTATAAATACCGTTATTAACTTAAAAACTTTAAATTCTATCATGACTGGCTGGGCAAGAGATTTTTTAGCAAATCTTAGTTTCGTTTACTTAGTGGGAGAAAATTCCCGATTGAAGGATAATATTAATTTGCACAAAGTGAACCTTAAACATCACAACATTACATTTATCTGTATCTATGATATGATGGTAATCTAAATTGATTTTCCTGGAGCAATAAAAACTGTGTGTAAGTTACTTTCAAGAAATATGATATTGATAGGCATTATTTCAATTTCATTTGAATCCATTCAGATATTTTTCTTTCAACTCATATTCAATATTGAAAAAGTTAGTTAGTAGTCATGGTTATAACATGGTTTCCCTGGACCGGCAAATTTCCAGCGCCATCATTGATATTATCTTTGTTCAACAAACAACTCAAATCTATTATTTGGGGGGATTATGAGTAATTATGACTAATAGGAAAGATTAAGTGACAGATAGAAAGAGAAATAAGGCCAAAAATATGATTTTTAACACTTAGCACACCATTAACTATAAATCTATTTGATATGCCTGCACCACCCTGATTTTATAGACAGTCATTTGAATACTAATTCTTAACAGCAGCAAATAATAACCTTTGTGAAATTATTATGGGACGGCTTTTGATACATTTTTCAATTAAATTTAATTTAATTGTTGAACTCAAATTGTAATTAAATTACAGCATTTACAACTGCAGCCATCTTCAGCCTGTAACCCATTTCACTGCTATTGTCAAAGCAAAGTTAATTGGAACTCAATAATAATAATTCATTTTAATTCCGTAGGTTGATCTATCAGCACTGCGACCGAAGGAGTCAGAATTAACTGCCATGGCAAAGGAGATGGACGATTATTTCCAATCTGAGCTCCTGTACAAAAGAAACCAGATCATGGCTGAAAGGATTGTAGATATACTAGAGGAAAATCCACATGAGAGTTTCTTTTTTGCATTCGGGGCAGGTGAGTAACCCTCAAACCTGCTCTAGATTGAGAGGGAGCACAGGCTTTCTCCTGTTCCTCGCCTCTCCCAAGACAAACCAAATTTCCTAACAAAATGATGATACTATTATTGGTTTTATAATCATAAAAGTAGCTTTATGTGTTCAGCCTAAAAATATTCTTGCATCCAAACCACTTCCCTCACCTGTGTTGTATGCCACCAGATAAAATTTTCTCAACATCCTACCTTCCCTGCTCTCCATTGTTTATAATTCACACCCATAGTTGTTTAGATTTGTGCAATCTATCATTATCTAGTATCTGCTTTACTCTCTTTTATGATAAAATCATTGTTGGCTCAATCTAGTTTCACCAGATTCCCGAAGAAGTAAAGACTCTTTGCTTGAAGCCGCCTAAGTAGATTTTTCAATTTAGATGTTGCAAAATTCCTCACCAGAAGCTGTTAAATGCTCCATAATGTGTGGTAATTGATAGATAATCTGGCAGGCCCGTAGTTCTAGGGGAGGCAGGGAGGCACTGCCGCCCCTAGAAAGCTAAATACAGTAGCCTAGTAGAAGAAAACATATCAGAGTCAGCTCCTCTGGGATTTCTATTTGCTAATTATATTCCTTAAATTACTTGGAGAGGAGCTTACACCACCCCTACTGGTGATGCTTCGGACTCGCCTTGGACTTTTGCCTCCCCTACCATTTTTTATAAACTACTGCCCTGTCTGGAATCACCTTTCCACAGCAATAAACATACTGCAGGTGGTCAAGTGCTTAGTCACGGCTAGATGAATGAAGCGCAACAATGCAAGGTGTTAAAAAAATATGACTACTCTGCATTTATTACCATCTAATTATACGTTACACAACCCATTAACTCGGTGAGTGTTTTTCTCTTTGAAGGTCATTTTCTCGGCAATAACTCAGTTATAGATAAATTAGTCAAAGCCGGACTGAAAATCAAGCATACAGAACCAGACTCAATCATTCAGAGCCAGTAAGTTTCCGGTGTAGAGTACCTGCTTATATCTGCCATTTTCCGGTGTAGAGTACCTGCTTACATCTGCCAAGTGATGATCTGTAGATGTCAAGAAGATCTTTTTTTAATTTTCTGTACAGGGCTACAAGTTAATGCAACCTGACTCACGGTTATATGCTTCAATTTAATCTTAGTATTTCACGTCATCAGAAGACAAAGTGGTTGGATTATCCACTCAATCTTTTTATGCACTGATCAAGGCTTGGAGTTGGAGCATATTTGGGCATTGAACTTACATACCAATTTATCAGTGCTTCCAAATCAAACCTATCAATTTATATCATTAATATGCTGGACATTATCATGTTCATCTCATGAGTAATCATCACCTTAACTGCTAGAATCAATCAATCGAAATTGTGAGCTACACATATTTAAATTTTTGGAATTCAAAACTTTATGGTATAATCTTTCATGCCACCTGGTAGTTCAATAGGTTGCCAAGATTAACAAAGGGAACGCATCATCGTTCTCCAGGTGGTAGGCCCCTGTTTAAAATTTAATATCTGAAATGAAATTCCAGCGCTGCAATCTAGAAGTCTATCATGTCAAGATAAAACTGTTATCGTAGGAATTAAATTTTTACTACATCAATCTTTTGTGAAGACCACATCTTTTCAACATTTTTTGTTCATCATTCGTGACAAGTATCACTCAACGATTCGAATTACAGTTTTTCCTTTTAAAAGCTCTTTCTTAATGAAACATCTCCCGGTGTCACAATTCTAACTTTTGGCATCTGAATCAAATACGAGATTACACATTCTTTGAACGTCTGACACATGATCGAAGTGGTTGATCTTTTGGATAACATATTCCACTCAAATGTTTGTTATTTTAATCAATGTTTAACTTTTATTGTCTATGTTTCAGCTCTAAGAGGGAGTCTCAAAGCGATGACCAACCGTTTATACATATGGACTCATCATCTATGTACATAAGTAGTCCTTATATAAAAGCCATGAAAAAGCTGGAACAATCTGGTTCAAGGTAAGAGAAATTAAAGAAGAATGTTTTTGACTCGATGCCACACCACAAACATGTCTAGACGGGGACCAGTAACATGTGACAAGGACCTACCAAAACATTGTATATGTGACGGGATGTGATATAGGGCAAGCTAAATTATGTCCCTATTATGCAAGAATTGTTTTTTAATATATGCAAACCAAGTTAAATCTGCATTTAAATGTCCATTGTTTACTAGCCGCTGATGACCAAACAAGGGAGAGAAATTCAGTAATAAATTTCTAATTCTTCACATTTCAATGCTGCGTAGGTTTAAAATGTCAAGTAAATAATTAGTAAATTGACCTGGTTTCTGATGTCAACAGAATAGTTAAGATATTCATCTCACCACGATTGATTTACATAGAAATACGTTGCTGCGAGGAAAAATAACAACTATGTATTACTGTATGACATTTCCTTAATTAAATAATAAGACATATTATATTTGTGTTCACTGTAGGTCAACACGGCATGGACGTAATCGGGATAAGAAGAGAAGAGAAAAGGAGAAATCTAGTTCAAATAGCGTTGATGCCCCACAACAACCTAGCAGCTTTACAAAACTGTGGATCAAAGTCGAAGAAATAAGGTAGGTACTTAGTATGAGAAACCTCGAATGGTTCCCGCCCCAGTATGAGGGATGAACAAAGCACAGCCATCACCCATTACCCTTTGATGGCCAGGACAAAAGGTTAATCAATAATTTACCCAAAGGGATCCTTTGGGGAGGGGGGTCCATCACCTAATTTCCCAAAGCTACCATTGTGTCCTATAAGATAAATTAGCGATTATAAAATCTTTATTGTACTGTAAATACCAGCTTATGAATGTAAATATCACTTATTTATGACAATCTCCCTAACTCTATGATGCAACAATCTTCATTATGCGGATTTGTCCACTCCTGGTTTATTGTTGGACAATTCCTTCTTCCTTATCGGTGGTTACCTTTTTTTAGATTGAGTTCTTTTTTTTGTTTTTCAGCTCGGTGACGGATTCATCGTATTATCAGAATATTGCCACAGCATCAATTAAATCATCCGCTGGAGTCAGATCAGCAGGGGAACCACTCAGTATTATTCTATATACAGTAAACATTCTTATCACAATGGTATTAGCCACAAACCATCTTGACAACAGGTAACAAAGGCAGCTCTTTAATTTACCTACGGGAACAATATTTTACTTTGTTGATTTAAATCAATACAAACTGCTGTGAATCTACCTCAGGGCAAATTTCCCACGATTATGTAACTCATATTACTTTCATCACCTTTTTTTCACCCGCATGATATTGTTGTTTTTAATGTTTTCAAAAATTTCTCAAGTTTGAAGATTGCAGCATGCTTTCAAAGGTCTTGAGCTGCCTTCCATTGAGTAGTCAGAATCACATAGTTAGAGAATTTCTAACCATGATCTCATTTTGTTTTAGAATTTAAGTTATTGTGATTTACGCAACCATATCCCTAATATTACGAATGCCTTACATTGTTTATACTTACCGCATGGCATAAACTATTCAATATACACGTTTCACGAAATTCTTCCCAAACCTACAGAGAGTGAGATGAATTTTTTCAAACAAAGACTGTCAAAGTCTGACCCTAAAACCATGAGATTACATTGTTTTTAAATATTTATAACATGTAAGATAATTTTTTGTTATTATTATGGCTTGAATGGTGCCAAAAACACTTCCGACAATCTACTGTTTTTTTGTTGTAATCAATTATTTTTAAGTGCAATAAATTGTATTTTCAGTACTTTCACTCCATTCTATGAACAGGGCAACATTCCTCATTCCTGAGCAATTATGGCGCTGTATAGTTTGATCCTTGCACATTCTGCATAATCAGTTGTATTAATGTAAGTTATAATATTTACCAGAATTCATGGTGCTAACATGTGTTCTTCAGCCTTCTATGACCAAACATGTGCATATTTGGAGAAAACTAGAAGACAAAAGAAGCTGAAACCATGAGGTGCAGTAAGCTCCTTCACTCACAAGATCTTTGGAAGGAATTGATCAGCCTATTCAAAATTCACATCTGCTTGTATAATGTATGTTTCATCCATAAACATATAAATACTTTATTTATGTTTATGGTTTCATTTAATAAAATTGATAACATCAAATGTGGTGAAAGGTGACCGCTTGCCAACAGAGGGAACAACTCCAGATATCGGTGGTCGGAAACCTGGGCCTCATCCTCACTGACCTCGTGGTCACAGCTCTAACTAAACTCAAACCAATTCTGTGAGGGAGTATATGGTAACTTTATTAGACAATTGTACATATGAAATAAATATGTCTTGTAGCTTTGAACAGTTGATAATACATGAAAAAAATAGACACAGTGACCAATATTCAAATGCTATCCAGTATAATGCTAAAAATGGCTTATTTACATGTTTGGTGAGGGAACTATTATCCTAAAACTAGATACTGGCTGTGAGCTTATAACTGAGTCATAGGTGGTGATTTCACTTGAAAGCATATGTCTATGACAGGTCAGTTAGTCTGCTCATCATCCATTTTGTCAGCCCAGAATTCCTCCACTTTGTTTCTAATGTTTTCGTTTTCCTGTCGCCAATCTTTCTGCCACACTCTTAGTTCCTGGATATCTGGTCGTTTTCTCACTAAGAATCCTCTCCAGTGTGATTGGATAACTAACGCTGCCTCCTCTTCAGTCCATATTAGTGATAGCGGCAGCGGTGGTCTCGGGCTGAAGAAATAAATAATAAAATAAAAGGGTAAGATAAAAATCAGCACACAATTTCTTTTTAATTACAAGGACAACACATTTTTCATAGAAATGATGAAACTGCCAATAAAATCATCATCGAAAGCGATTTTCTTGCATTCGGATACAGATCAGGTCAATGACAATACGGTAGAGCATGACCTGATCTTCCTGGCAATGCGTATCCAGTTGTGAGAATAAATGCTTACCAATTTGACAGGCACTATAAACTGGGTAATGGCTGGGTAATGTCAGCAGTTATCCCCTCATTTTAAAGGTAAGGACAACTTATAATTTTGCCGTAACAAATAAGATTACAATTATATTGGTGCTCAATATCATGATTTATATCTGTAGTATCTTCATTGTCAAGCTACTGCTTTTGCTTAATTTTGACATCACATTGCAGTTTATGCCTTAAACCGTGCATCTTTTCAACATGAAGGGCCATAAACAACTTACTGTTCTTTGAGATGTTCTTTCACGAATGGGATATCAAACAAAGTCATACCCTGGCGATCTTCTTCAGCATGTTTGGTATTATTTCTGATAGAAAAAGAAAGTGACAATACATCCATATCTGCTTCTTATATTCACCAAACCTTTCACAAAATATCTCAGATGAAGATGACAGAAAACTCTGTCAACCCACCTATACAACCTTGTATAGAAGTTGTATCAACTTTTTCTACCTAAACCATCAGAATTACTCACCTATGAAGCAAATAAATATGGCTCAGACAGCTTATACTGTTTGTAGATCATTGCAGAAAGTTAAAGCTGCCCCTGTCGGATGGAAGGGTGTGTAAGAGTCTGGGGGGATCAGACTAAGCTAAAGCCTAAGTTACAATGGAGAGCGTGAGCATAACATTCAATAAATATTTCGAGTGATTTTATTATTCATTTTAAGATGTATAGTTTCCACTCACTTGTATAGATATTCTGTGATGAAGTCCAATGCATTGAATTTGGTTCGTTTTCGGTCAAAACATTTCTCTTTTTTAGCGTTGACAAGCATAGCTTCAATTGCTGGTAGTAAGTATGGAAACACATACTGTTCTAAATACTCTCTCGGTGGACCTGAAATTAACCCATCACATATTGAGAGATAATTTCAAGGACTCCAAACTCAAGACACTGTCTCGCTGTATATTATCAAAAACAAATCTCATAAATCAACCATGATACCAAAAGATCATTGATTGTATAAATCAATATTTATAAATATCAATTACTTGTCGATCAAAAGATTATCAATATTACTCGATAGTAGATTGGTACGCAAGGAGAGAGTTACTCCAAAGGATGCTGGGGGCTTGCAAAATCAACCTTAAAAGCTCCCCCAGTAGGATTCAAACCCAAGACTCTTACTGCACCAGTTGCATTGTAGTAAATAGCAAACGCGCTAACCAATTGAAAATTTCTGGCAATCAGCTCTCCCTCAAGGAAGTTTAGTTTAGAATGCATCCCAAATTTAGCTAGCATAGACATAATGCCAGAAAATAGTTGACAAGAAAACTTACATGATGATCTGCAGGGCGGTTCAGGAGTTGCAGCTTGTTTTTCAGGAGGACTTTGATCGACAAAGGTATGTCCTACACAGGCAGGATGTCCAAGTGCTGAGTCAAATTCTGAGTTCATGTCGATATCTGTGTGGCTGATCTTCTCATACATTTTACCAAAGAAAACTGGATTGTGTTTACGAGCATCGTAGTTGACCAGATCTGCATCTTTGCGTAGTTTGTCCTCAAATGGAGGCCGCCTTGATTCAAATTCTAGAAAAGCAATTATGCATATTGTCATTCCATTGATAAATCATCTGCATCAACCCGATTGATTTGTAACATGGATATGTTCTTAGCAGAGGACGATGGGTTGTAGACACTCATCATCAGGGCAACAAACCCACTGGCATCGGCTATTGCTGTGCCAATCCGGATGGTGCTGCACTAAGAACCCATCCGTATGGCAATTTGATAATCGCCGGATGTATTTATTTATTTGTTTAAAGAGGTTTTCTAGAAAGTTTACAGATAACAGAGTAGTTAAAAAGTAACTTGTTGACCTCTACACATAGTTAAATACACACACACAACAAAAGGGGTTATACATAAATAAATGACGATGTTCTAGAAATGGGAAAGTAAGTGCATGGGTTCATAACAGACAAGGATGGGTTGTATATCTGGATTGATATTTGGATTGAGACATATAGAGTTGTCAAATGGCCATCCGGATGGGTTCGATAGTTGTTACAATCACACATTGAGATTGATATAACAAGGCGAAGTGAATGACTATTTAGTACCGTCGGATGGGTATTTCTCATAAGCGGATGACCCTTTTACAGAGACATGTGACATACGACCATTTACCAGATATATTTTTGGCACAACAAAATTGAACAAACCTGTGGCCAGGTTGAATGAATTGATCAAGTGGCCGTGGGTTGTGTGTGGACTAGGCAGGGTCTCAGTTTTTTTCATCAATAACTCAATATTACTTTTGCTCTCTGACTCTTGGCGAGTATTCTTGATACATACCTTTGCAGATTTCTTCCCATATGTTTGGCTCAGGCACTTCAGTTATCACAGACATAGTTTTGTGAGTATATTAGAACAGTTACAAGGCCTGTAAGCTAAATTTGTCACTTATTAGATGGTTCTTAACTTTACTTGGACTAACAACACACTTTATAAATTCTGTATTGTTCCACTCAACAACATAGTTTTAATTTTTCTTGTTATAACTGCCAAAATTCAAACACAATTATTTTGATAATGCAAGAATAAGTCATAAACAACATATTCAAATAAATTTACATAAATGATGAAAACCCAAAATTAAAAGAGTTGCTGTAAATAAGGCAGGTGAATGAATACTATCTTCATAGAAACAGTGTTTTAATGAGTCTAATTTTTTGCTCGCTGGGTCAAGGTCATTATTGTGAAACATTTATTTGACTTGAAAAAAATCATTTTTGAAACAACAGCGCTTCAGATCTTCACTCAGTACATCTTGTTATAACTGACAACCATTTTACAGTAATATCCCTCAGCAAAGTAAGAAGATTGCCATGTTTTCTTGGAAGCCTATTGGTCTACAACTCTCATTTATTCTCACAACTAACAGCCAGTAAATATATATGACTTCGACCAATTCTAACAATTCTTGTTTTTTATTTCTTTACATAGGCCTACTTACTATACTCATCTATATATAAATAATTATATATTTCACATTTATAATGGGATTTGTGAGATAATTGATCAACTCTCTGTTCATAGGAACTTTCAGTTTATTGTTTGTGATCATTATGCCAAGGCAAGGATTACTATTAATTAATAGTCACACCAAGCAAGGAGAATAATAATGTATTATCATTCTCCCTGCACCAACCAATGATGAACTTCCTCTACAGTTCACAAGTTACACATCCCTACTACTGCCTACCCTAGGTTAGAACTGAGGAAACTCTTTGGTTAGAGGAAACTCTAACTCCTTCCCCAAACTAAGGAGTTACTCCTTTCACAAACGATGAGACGGGGTTGGGTAGTATTGATTGGCTTCTGCCCTGGAATTACAGTGATAACTCAGTAGGCCTATACTGCTTCTAACACAAGATGTTTGTGAAGGCAGTGCATGTTCAGTTCTGACACACAGGTTTGACAAAAGACCTATGCAAAATACCTTGGGCCATAACAAAAGTTAAGCAAGCTTTTATGCTTCAGGAGGTTGGGTGCAATCATATATATTCCAAGGCCAAGGTTAACACAAGACGACTAAACATTGATAATTAATCTTGCTCATTATTATTTTGTATTCATATCATTCATTAATTATTTTTATGTAGATCATTTGTTTTTGTAGCCAGCTTGCTGTCATAGAGCCTACATGCAATGAGTGATAGCCGAACACGAGGACCCGGGCACCTGATCGATATCATCGACCCGCTGTGGAAGAAAGATAAATTACCCTTTGAAGATATAGCTGTGCCTCACAAAGAGTTACCCGACCCTGAACCGGACTCAAATGGTCACGGCAGCGAAACTCTCGCTGAGCAAGAACAAAAGTGGACTGATCTAGCTCTGCAGCTACTTAATCAGCATATCAGCACTGGGCACACATCAACTTCATCAAACCAGTGAAAATCTCACATCATAACCATAATTTCTAATAGTTTTTAGTATTATTTAGTGACGAAACAACCGCCAATATGGGTAAGGGATATCATAATTACATGTCCAAGAAGTTCTTCCATCCATCGAGTTTCGAGAACATAAAGAGAAAATGGATACACGAGCAGAAGCACGCTCATGCAAAGCAGGCAGAGGAAGAGACTCTCGCTCAATATCAGAAAGAACAAGAAATGTACCAGGTATGATTGAAAACTTAGAGGGATGTGGTTTGGGAAATAATTTTGATATTCAAATGCTGTTTTGTTGATAAATTTTCTAAAAATGTCTCATGGATTTTGTGAATAAAATTGAGATTTTGGTCAGCTTTCAAACCAACAATGATTTAAAAAATCTTGTACTCCCAACATTTCAATGACGCTGATGCTGAATCTGAAACATTACTCAGATGGGGCCGTTTGGAAATTTTGTCTATTAGTAAGGAGTGTCATTATGTAGAATTTCAGGCAAAACTGATATCCTCACTAATCTCCTGGAATTTCCATGCTGAAGTTGCATAGTGTAACCATATCCCAGCTAGTTCGAGCGACACTAGTAGGAAATTAGTTACCTTAGCTAGGAGATAACTGGCATTCTTCCAAGTTATAATGAGTTATTGTCAACAACCATGCTTTGTTCCTTCAAATATTATTTTGAAATCACAGTAATGTTTCTGATTCAATCAAACAATTTCGATTATTTCCTCAAAGAATCGAGCGTTGCTAGGAGATGAGAAGGCTAAGCTTGGACTGAACTTTATGTACGATCCTCCTCCTGGTGTGAAACGTGACAGAGAGAAGGAAGAGGATGAACCTGAATATAAGTTTGAGTGGCAGAGGAAATATAACGCCCCTAGGGAGGGGTACGCTAAAGGTATGTGACTGATGACTCATATTATACATATGCTGCTACCACCTCATTTCAGTGTAAACTCCCTTCGCTACGAAGCTCCAAGTTGTGTTATTTTCCCTTTCTTGCTCGCTAAGAGAGGAAACTATAGGCTAAATTCTGCCACCAGGGAAATCACAAAATAATTTTGTATGATCATTTCATTGGCTAGTGGCTTTTACTTAGATGTATTAATGCCCCAAAAAATATACAAATTTTCGAATGAACTTGAGATAGCTCCCTACGTTCTACCTGTTTCATCTGTAATCTGGTATATTATACCTAGTCAGACCTCACAAATTGTCCATATTATCTGTATTTAGGTACAAAAATAAGTGGGAGGCTAGCTCGAGTGTCTAAATTGTTTTGATCAGGGAGAGTATATCCCACCCTCCCTATTTTGATCAGGGTTGATAATCATAGCGGGTTGCACACTCCAGCTAAATAAAAACTTGTCCTGTCCCATTGAACTTGCCCATACTTCTGAGTTGCGTGGGCCTCAGACACAGAAATGGTGTTGATCTCCTTGACTCTGAGTGAACTTGTGTTTTGTGATATTGTCAGGTGATGATGCTGTACGAGATCAACCCTTCGGTATCGAGGTACGCAACGTCAGGTGTCTAAAATGTCGTAAATGGGGTCACATAAACACAGACAAAGTCTGTCCTCTCTATGGTAACTCGATCACAGCTGAACCTCCCGCTAGTATGGGAGCTAATCCCGGAGAGCTGATGGATCAGATGGCAGACGAGGGGTTAGCTTTTACTAAGAAGGTACTGAGCAGACAGAACGATCCTGAGATGGCTAATCAGCAACTCGTCGACAGCGACGCAGACGCTGATGAAGAGGTAGGTTTATCTTTTTGTAATCAATGTGGTCAGACTGTAAATCACATGTTGCATAAATTACCTTATGTCTGTGCACTACTATAAGTCTTAACCAAGTTGGCGCTTCAGGTTTACTTAGATGTCTTTGCAATTGTTTCTCAATGTCCATTAGATTTGACTGTGTTGTGAAATGGGATGAACATGAGACAACCAGAGGAAGTGATGCTGCGCCTCTATGTTTACTTTATATTTTTCCCTGCACATGGTCATTTCATATCATAAATATATTTTATGATATTCCTGTAGCAGTGATAGGGCATAAGTAGTGGATGGTGTAATTAATAGTTGTCTGCTCTCTGTCATATAAATCAGAGAGCAGACAACTCTGTATTATTATTGAATTCCTTGGTTTGTCACTTCAGGTAATTATAGCATTCGTTATATGGCTAGGACTTATCAGAGAGGGGTTCAGAGATAACTTACGGAGGTGTGAGTGTTAACAATATTTAGGAAATGCTGATATACTGCTTCAAGGCACAAAGTAGTTATTGTAATTACATTTTACTGACAGCACTCTGTAATTGATTGTAGATTGTGTTCTTCATTGGTCTGACTAGAAAGGAAAAGAAGAAACTTGTGAAAAAGCTTGAGAAGGAGCGTAAGCGTAAAATAAAGGAGCGTAAACGAGAGCGTAAGTCGAGGGAGGAGGCAGCTAGAGAGAAACAGGAGATGGAGGAGCAGAAGAGAGAAGCAGAGAGAATTAAACAGGAGCAGGAATCTGAGGAGGAAGGTATGTATGGGTTATCAAAGTGGGGAAATGTGACGAGTGCTCAGATTGCTGTTATGTGTGATTTGCCATGTATGTTGTACTTGATCGTAAAATTGCATTGTCATAGTATTTACGTCTCGCGTGTGGCTAATCTGTGAGTGTGTTTGGGAGGGAGGGGGTTATCACGGATACATCAATGAGAGGGAGTTTATTGTACCCATTTCATGCATGATATTGTTGCCATAGGCAGTTAATTTTTTTACATTTCCAAAAGCGATAATGGAATTTTTTTATAAATCTGACATAGTTTTGAGGACATACACTGTATCATATTTTATATTCTTCTACTGTTCTTGCTCTGTAATATCACTCTAACTTATATTGATTCACTTTGCAGTTAAACCCAGACAGCCATATAAGAGAAAACGTAGACTATCTAGAGAGGTGTCTGAGGAAAAAGGTAAGTTTGAGACATTAAGTCTTATTAAAGGGAATCTGTCTCCTTAATTTGTGGAAACTGTCCCAAGAAAAAATCAGGTTACTATACTCAACTGGACCATCTCATCTGCGGAACATTTTTTAATATTTTCATGCCTCATCAAATTCCCATTTTCATACGAAATCTCTTCTAGTTTTTACCAACTGTTGTTCAAAAAACGAACAAGCCATGCAAGACAACATCAGGAGCCATTGCACCTCCTTGGTATCTGGCGAATCCATGATGCACTGACACTATAAAAACTAGTTAGCAAAATATTGTTGTATGAAGTTGGTAGGTAATTTTAAACAAAGCTGTAACCATTCTATATCAAAGGCCGACCAATGTCACAAAGTCTCTCAGTTTCTGTTGCGGGGATTGTGTACGTATATATCATTCACTGGTTGTAACCTTCACTTTATGGCTGTAGACTTCTGGTGTATGTAACTAGCATGTCCTCTACCCACAGAATGGTGCTATCGTCATTCATTCATTGCTGTTGATTTTCTTATACAAAACCACCAGTAATGTAGACAAACTGACCTTTTTTATGAGTGTTTTGATGAGTTTTGATGAATGGAATGTTTGCACTCATGGTGTGTAGGAAGTGGCTCACTGCATACAGCTTGCCATTACAATCCAAGGAAGCCATTGAGTGGTTTGTGTATGATGGAGGTACCAGCAGGCTCTACAGTGTCAAGCAGTGCAGTCGGGAACTCATCATCCCTCACATAATAGTCCCAAGTGCGGACAACTACAACCAGCTTTATATGGAAGTCCTTTCTACATTCTGGGAGACTTTTGAAGGGTTGCTCGCACTTAATAAAAGGTTTTCTGACTAGATTCTGCACTGAAGTTGCCTTGAGGCTGTCTCAAATAGAAGTTTCCCTTGGTATAAATGCACACGAGCACTTAATTGATACTTTGTTACAAGCGGCAAACAAAATGAATCTGCATATCCGTTTCGCACTGTGTATTAAAGATGAATGGCGCAGACTCCCTTGCTGATAAGGTCACTAAATATGTGGTTTAAGGGGCATTCCTGTAGAATTACAAGTTGCTGCACTGCTTGGATATTTTTATGGTAATATTTTCGGCGGCGTCGCCACCAGTGTACATATTCTTTCAGCTGACATTCCTGAGTCATTGATTATTATATTTGTTGCACTAACTCTACAGAGAGAAAAATAGGCTCACTCACTGATGGAGAACTCCCATATCTAGAGGCATTTCCCTGGGGATAATATAGGGTTGATGATGAAATAGGGCCATCAACATGAACAATAATATTGTGGTAGTATTATAATATTATTAATAATTCTTTGGTCACGACATAAGTTTTGTATTTTTAAGCTACATCTTGCTACATCTTACTGAGTTGTCTGTCTGTCTGTCCGAACCTAATTTATTTTGTCCCAACTCTGCTCTCTGTTTTAAGCCTAATTTCTAACCCTATATATTACTATTTCAGAAGATGAGCCAAATCAAAAACAGGACAGACGGAACAATGACAGATCCACTGATTACAGAAGAGATGTGAGGAATGGTGAGAGGCATAGAGATAGACCCAGAGAGTCGGACAGGCACAGAGATAGAGAGACAGATAGACCCAGAGATACTGATAAACATAGAGACACAGACAGACATAGAGAACCTGATCGTAGAGAGCGTCAAAATGGAGAGGAGGTAACTACCAAAATCCCAATACGTTGGGTTTCATTTTAAGAAGATAAAT
Organism: Membranipora membranacea; assembly: GCA_914767715.1. Taxonomy (NCBI): domain Eukaryota; kingdom Metazoa; phylum Bryozoa; class Gymnolaemata; order Cheilostomatida; family Membraniporidae; genus Membranipora; species Membranipora membranacea. The sequence goes on along the minus strand of OU612066.1, from coordinate 30,854,871 downwards.
TGGATTCTACGTATGAACATCATTGGGCATGTCAAAGAGTATCCCACAATGCAATTTTTAAACATAAAGTTCCAACACAGTTATAGTGTGAATCATAGCATGATAGAAGAATCTGGCTGGTTCCCTTTTATAAATTGCGGGCCAAAAATAAACTTTTTAATTTGTCAATCAGGGATGATTTGACTGGATGGTCTGGGGTGTTCAATTTCTCACCAAGCAATAATCTGCATCAAAAATCTTATCTTGCCAGCATCTGGTCAATATGATTTTCGAATCTATCTCGATGCTTGGCAACACTTTCATTTACTGGGGCATGTGATATGATACCATCCATCACCCACCACCCAGAGAGATAGCCGTATCTTCTATCTCTCATTCCGTAGCAGATCTGAATCAGCCTAACAGAGTTGAATGCTTGTGCTTTATATGGAAGGTGCTAAAGACCTGATCTAGGGAGTTGTCCTCCCCAAATAACTCCACTAATTAAATCTTCCCTGATTCTTATCATAATTTTGACGACATTTTATTTTTTGCTAATATTGCCATTTGTGGTGAAATTACTACAGTTCTTAGAAGAAGCACTTTTGCTACCAGATCATCTCAAACCAAAACTGTTTTTTGATCAGTATTAAAACTTCGCTAAATACTTAAAACAAAAATTTCACCTCCTTCTTAGGCAGGATATCTCGTTGACACATTGGTTTATATTATTCATTGCAGAAGAGAGACCGTGATGATAGGAGGCGAGCTAGAAGGAGTAATTCTCCTGAGGTCAAGGACGTGCGTCAAAAGAGAGACACGGATAACAAAAGGGGAAGAGACTGAACATTGATTAAAAGATTTTCTGCTTTTTATTAAAGTATCATAATATCACTATGGTTCCTGGGGGGCAATAAGGAAAGAACGCTGAGATTTACATAAGCTGCTGGCGCGATTTAACAGCATTGTCGCCATTGCCGGTCAGGTATTTTAATTACTGACAGTAAATCTCAAAAAAGTGTAAATAGGTAAAAATGATAGCCTAACTATTTACAGTAATACTGTTAACATATTTAATTTTGACAAGCAATTCCATCTCATGAAAACAAAACCATTAAAACAAACATCGCTATGTAGATTTTGTATTAATGTCCAGCGTTGCTTTGTGCATAGATGGAAAAATCAATGTAATTTTATACATACAAATGAAAACAAAATACAAAATATACTGTGTGTCCTTATAGAAAATCAAAAGTGATTAATTCTTTGACCAGTCTTTGAGTAGTGAGAAAAAATAACTTATTATCGACTTGAAAAAGGCCAGACTGCTACCTTATAAATATCACATCCGAAGTAACACACCCAAGTTATATTGAGTTAATTGGTCGACGGTATCAAATTTTATACAGCATGCGGGTGGCTGGGTATGGCGTGAGTCCACATTCTAGGCTCCTCGTATATGTGTTCTAGCGGCTGATAGACGTGCTCTACTCCGTGGGCACATGTGACGGCCTCATATGGCCGACCGTCTGGTGTCCACAATGTCCGTGTGCGTATTTGCTGATGAGGCCCTTGTGGATGTGCGGCCACATTGTGTGGATGTGCGGCCACGTTGTGTGGATGGTGTATTTGGTGGTAGTTTGGTGGTGGAGATACCAGCGGAGGATGTGTGAGCAATGTCAAAGGCACACCTGCAGATTGCACTTGTTGACCAATAACAACAGGCGGTGCAGGAGGAGAGACTGCTGGTGGTCCCATACCCCCAACTGGTGGAGGTACACCGCCACTGGACGATGTGGACGGATTGTTATTGTTTTTGAAGTCACCCAAGCACTCTCGAATAGTATGAAACTCAGACTCTGATACCGAAGGCACGTCTGATTGGACAGTACTAGGGGATGAGCTGTGCATGTGATCCGACTGGTGTGATAATATCACAGGTCGGAAGTGACAGGGGGAATCACCGCACGGCAGCATCCCATAGTCACCTTTACCATAATCTACACTTCCCTGAGGTGCGTGCTGGCACTGTATCCTGTGATACATGAGCCCTGCGTCTCGGCCCACTGTACCATTAGGATGTACGGGGAGGCGTATAGAGCCCTGAGGTGTGAGATGAGACTGTCTAGGCGTAGGGACTACTGCAGGAGAGGTGGAGGACTCGCTATCGGCTGACTCTGACCTCTTTGATGAGGATTTTCGCTGCCGGTATCTGAGGCAGAGCACTGTTACTATGAGTATCGCTGTCAGAACTAAGGCGGTCATAACTCCTGCAACTATTGGCAGCACTGCAAAATAAATACAGTAACATGAGTTAACGATTGCAGAAGAAAACATTGGATGGGCTGGCACAACATTGGGGAAGTCGGGATTAATGTAAACCACAAAATAAAATTGGATTATTTATCAACAAGATTGACACCTATGCAATGCTGCTTGGTAGAATAATTATGCATACCGACAGCGGGCCAACGGGAAACATGAATAGTACAACTGCACCTTGAGCTCAGTGCCGATAAATTATTCTTAGACTCTCAAATGGCGCCGTAGACTTTGAGTTAATTTTCAAATGACCATCCTCAATTCACATGAGCAGTGCACTAATTCAATTTCCCAAGCACTTGATTTTTTGTGTTACGCTGTTTTGGCGCAGGCTATTTGTTTAGAGTCCCATTTGATTGTCTCATAATACAATTTTTTCAGCCAAGTCACTGATTGCTAATTGAATAAAGAAACGTATTTTGACTAATCAGCGCTGCCTAGATCAATATCAAGTGAGACTTTCAGGCTTGAGCATTGACAGTTTACTTTTTCATAATGGGCCTGGGCCCACACAAAGCATGGAATATAAAGTTTCCATACTTAAAAAACCATCTTTTGTTCGGATGGTTTCAAAAGTTTTTGTTAAATACAAAATCAAACTGTTGAAGGACCTTTGTTTATTACTTGCCACAATAGTGATCACTGTTTACTATCAACTCAGCAAAGCCAAGATTTTTATTCAAATGTCACCACAGAAGTTTATTTATCATAATTTAGATGGTGTCACGATACAAAATGAAATTACGGCTTTATCAGTTATTTTATTGTCCAGAGGGATTAAAACAACTGTCATCATTATCCGTCAGAAAGGTTATTCTGAGGAGTGAGAAAGCACTTCAAGTCTGGCCACAGCCTAGCCACAGCCCTCAGTGGGCACACGAAACTTATTAATCTACTGATTGCTTCATAATTTGATAAGATTATTTCGGAGATAAAGAAGCCACTGGCTGCAGACGACTCCGAGACAAATAGCCGCTGGCACTTTTAGGCCGCGTTTGGCACGAGCTGACCAATTGGCCGACTTTATGCTGCTGGTGCAGGTATTTTTCTTCCAGGGATCAAAAACGATATATATTTGGTATGTTTGAAGCCTGGTTTTAAATAAAATACACTGTTAATGTTGGAGAACACGGTAAATGTTAGGCTTGTCGTCAATCAAGGAATAATATTTCATGGAATTGGGGTGGGGTGGGGTGGGGTCACATTAGGCCAGTGGTTAGTTCGCCGTCTGCGTCAAAGTGCTTTCTGCTAGATGCGTGTTATAAATTCCTTCTCAGTCTCACCCACCTTTATCGGTAATAGGATCAGAGTCTTCAACCTCATTTGCTTTATTTTCAGCTCCACCACTAACTCCAGCGTAAGCTTTGCAGATGGGCGGGGTGCCGTACCAGGTGTTCTTATCGCATGTAATCGTCTGCTCGCCGTCGAGCTCATAGCCGACATCACAGCTATACTTGACGGTGATACCATGCTGCTGCCTGATCTGGCTGGTGTTGTGCTGGCCATGTGCGACAAGCGGAGGCTCAGAACAAAAGAATTCTGAAAAAAGCATAAAAAGCGACATGATGACGGGTTTGATTGCGATGGTTCTTAGCATCGATTATTGAATTAGTTATAAATGAAAGATTCCAACTGGCTTCAAAAGCGGGTAGCTGAGTCTGTTTTCAAAGCAGATTTCACCTCAGAACAAGAACATCAATCACAATCACTAAGGGCTTATGGGATTGATGATGGATTTAAGGCTTGAGGGTTTATCGAGAAGTTATGTTGAGTACGAAGGCTTAGCCTGGGAAGTATTGTGACCGGGCAAGCGTTAAGTTACGGCTGAATCTCCAAAGATCTTATCGACAAATCATGTATTGATATATGGACTCGTAATCTCGAACATCACTTTTATATTATTTAACTAATGCTTTGAATAAATAACTCTTGTCGTCAATAAAAGCGCCCAAAATAACACGGCAAAACTTTTTGTGGCGTGTCACTTTCATGAGGCGCGACAGACAGCAGATTTTGGTGATGGTCAATAGAGATAAAAACAGAACCAATCACTTATACACATTTGTCAGGGCCAGGCGTCCTCCCAGAAACCGTCATAAGATTTGGAGAAGAAATGGAAGTGGCACATGATACAAGAAGCACAATAAAAACCCAAATATGAACCAGCACTACGTAACATCATGTAGTAGAACCAGCACTACGTAACATCATGTAGTAGAACCAGCACTACGTAACATCATGTAGTAGAACCAGCACTACGTAACATCATGTAGTAGAACCAGCACTACGTAACATCATGTAGTTTTGGTCTATTCCTAGCTATATGATAACTTTGGCTTCCTAATTTCTGTTCTCGTTGAAGTTCACACTTTCACTCAGAACCTTTTCAGCATTTGAAAGGCTGTTCCACACTATTATATAATAACTCTACGGTTTCAAACCACCGTTTCTCTTTGGGTCCTGGCTTATCGGAAGAATCTTCGAAAGGTTACGGTGAGATCAGTTTTTATTGAGGGCATTTAGTCTTACCTGGCTCTTCACAAGGGGTGTAACTCCAAGTGTTGTTTAGCAAGCATGTGGCTAGCTGAAAGCCCATAGGACTGTAGTTCTCATTGCATGTGTAGTAGAAGCTGCTCTGATAAGATGTTGAGTCTGGTATGTCAAAGTCGGCATTCGGAATCACAGGTTCACCACAAGTTTTCACTACAATCAGAAAAGAGACAAGGCATTATAAAATAGCTCATTCACAAGCTTCTATGGCACGGGTCACCACTGAATGTGTGCCGGCTAAATGGCTGAATGGCTGAATGTGTGCCAGCCTGTTGGTTTCTGAATTATGCTTATTTGTGTGTCTAATATTAAAAGATAATTTATTGCCTAATTTGTATAATTTATTTAAATACCTTTATGGTGGATTTCAACTCTGATAAGTTGAGGCAAGTTTAATACAGTTAGATGGGGTATCAAGGTGGATTTAGCTCTTATGAAATATGATGAGTAACATGACATTACCCCTCCGTGGCCCAAGAATACCCATAAGCCTCTCAGATGACCAACAACCAATAATGACTAGATTAGTGTACCCGAGGTTGTCTAGTCAATGTTAGAGTAGCCTACACATTTGCACTAGAACACCACATCAGTAATTATATTCGATTTACCAAATTCCTAAGTTTTATTGCACCAAGCTGTTATGTAATAGTAGGAAAGGGTGATGAGACAACAGCTCCAGTGCAACATTACTGTGATTCTGCATAATGGATGAGTCTGAATCAGGAATGGGATTCTGATCATGAATAATTTGGTGGGAGGTATTAGACATTGAAGAGTTACAACAGGTCAGATACGACTCAGCCAGCTAGCAGCAGCTGGGAACAATCCCTATCAAATTATACAAGAGATGCCTGTGTGTTTAGAGCCTCATTGTTCAATCTTGTCTCACATATCATGTAGTTGTTGATTAGAAAACAAGAAAGTTGACAGAAACTAAGCAGGCTTGGCAGTTGAATGTCAGGTATTGCACTAACAAAACTAAATGGTAGCAACTGTTAGGTTTCGATCAGTACCTATTAAAAGGTTATATCAAACTCACTGTTATTCGCATGGGACTTGGTTTTCTTTATTACAGTCTGATAAAATACCAAAGTGAACGGACAATTAACTCACAATTCTCCTGAGATTTGACTGTTTACTTTGGTATTTAGATTGATATTGTCACGCTTTCACAATGTTACAAGCTTAGTTATTGTGTGAGTATAGAATCGACATGTCATAAGTACATACAACGAGAGGGCACATATGTCAAGATTATTATGTCTTCGTTGGAAAAATATTTAATAACTTGATCCAGTAACATTTGCTCTGCTTCAATCAAAATAAAAATGATCTCGCTGACTCAGAGCTGCGGGGATTTGAGAGTGAGATGATTGTTATTGAGTAATTTCACATAATTGCGCTTTATGAGCTTTCAAAACTTGACAACTTAAAGCTCATCAGATTCTACATTATATTTGGTGGTGGCCTTAAAATATTTTGATTTTCCACTTGATTGCCATAAATTATAGAGACTCGAGTGCAAATTGAAGCACAGGTGAGCTTTGTGTCGTGATCCGATCAGCTATTGTCGAGTGCCGATCAAAATTTCAAAAAAATGTCAAAGGTTCGAGTGACACCTCATGTGTTGTTGCTCGTCAGTGGCAAAGACTACTCGTTACGATGAAAAAAAAACAGGATCATTATCTCTAAAGAATAATTCAAGTATCATTCACAGCATAATGCCAGCACATCGCACCCTAGCTATAGCAATGATTATGATTCAAACAATGTGACCAACCAAACTACTTTAATTGCCACTTGGGGACTCAAAATTGCTGATAAAATCACAAGCCACAAAAAGACCAAAACGACTATCACACATTGTTGGGCACGGCTATAGAAGAATAGGAGGAAGGGTGTCTGATATCATATAATTGTCACGTTAATAGTATCTAAACAACTTTAATTTGTTATAGGATTGGCTTTGTAGTGCCATCACACATGGTGGGGAAATTATAGGCTTATGGTGGTTGTCGGTACATCGTGACTGGCAGAAAGGCAGTTAGTCACATCTGGTGCATAGTATTATAGAATGACCTGGTACTCGCTGTCACCAAAATGGTCATCACATATGGCCAATGAGAAATTGATTATTCAGAGATCAGTTTTGATGATTTTGTCATGAGAATGACGGAGACAGCCTGGACTAACATGCGTTGCCGCATCATAAAACAATCCTGAAATCATCATTTAATGATTTTTTGTCTACTTTTGTCACTTATTTTAGGAATCCCATTCAAACTGCTGGGCGAGACTTCCTAAGGCAGTCACTCGCCTGAGAGATTTCCCCTCGGGTGTTGGTCTGTAACACAGGCTACATAGCTAATAATGAATTGCGATTGTACCTAGTCTTATATAATAGCTGGTCATACTTAATTACTAACTAGCCAAAGGGATTTTTAAAGGCGTAGAAATGTCACAAGTTGCTCTTGAGAAAGTCTGAATCATCATCTCAGAGGACTGAAGTGAGCATTGACAGATGCGCCTGATGTGTTGTAGAGTACTGGACACGTAGTCCGAGTACCGATACTGTTTTGTTAGAGGGTGTTGACAAGGTCTCGCAAACACACTCAAATTATTGACTATGTCCCTGAGCTATTTTTATCAGGCTGACCCATCTCCGTGTCATGATGCAAGGAGCACCACATGCTGTATAATAATGATGCTCCTTAGCGCAAAAGATTTCACCGCTTCAACCCAACAACGCAGCCTTGGATTCTTAGGAAATGATTCCGGTTAGAGATAAGAAGGAGGCGTTTCCAACTTGGGTGGTGTTTTGAGTTAAGAATTCAGGCCTTCACCCAAATAATGATACCACTAATTATATGTTTTTATATGAAATGTTATCCAATGTAGCTTTGTTGGAATATTGTAGGTTGTCTCGAGGCATGCTGAGACATAATTATGGGTTTACACATCTTGATAGGTATGCCTCATTAGCGATGTAAATGTTATATGATTATATAGCTGAGAATCTTATTTCGTTTCCCTGATCTCACATTGATTAGCCGGAGTAGTGACCCGACACCAAATCAACATTGACTAGGAGACGACGACCAAGTAGCCCTCTCACGTATCAGACAGGCAGCCTGGCAGCATGGGTGGTGAAATCATCCACCTTTAGCTTTATTATGAAGCTATTTGTGAGATGTTTGTGGTTGGATCAGCGTGGCAGCGGGTATCGCTGCTCGCCTATCATGTGATACCCAGTGTCAGTTATTACATTATTAATTGCTGTGAGGACATGAACCTCGCTACATTTTTATTATGGACATTTCACACCAGCTACAAGCCTGGCCAAATCATAGGTGTTTTAATGTTTATTATTTCACACTGAATACATATTTTATGTATGTCTGTTAATTTGAGTCTGTTGATTCAAAATACAGACTAGTATAAAGCGATCACTGGTATATAGTCTGGTCATTAATTTAGTGTTTCGAAATGGAGACCATCATGAGTGTTGTCAGAGTGTATGTTCTTGATGGGAATTCTTTTGATAATTTCATAGGCATGGCATCAATATTAGCCATTTAGCCTTTCAATGTATGCCAATGCCTAGGATTTATTTGGTTTATATGTCCTTTATACATCTTAACATTGCACCACTGAATAAATTAGTTTGGCCCAAGATTGACATGGAAATTGTTAATTTAATGGACTGTAGTTAGAAGTAATAGCCCTTAAATGCCTACAACAGGATTTGCTTCGACACCTCTTCACCATTTTCCCCTCGATACTAAGTTTTCCCCTGTGACAGTAGTCAGTGGGTGTTAGTCTTGCTGTGGTTCAGGTCAGAAATTATACATCATTTAATCCAGCGGGTCAAACATCGCAATGTGGCGATGAAGGCTGCCATCAGCATACTTCCCATACTTTACAGCGTGTAACTGTAAACTAATTTTCCTGGCAGCTGCTGTTGCTGCTACTGCTGCTGGTATTTCAGTGCAGTGAAGTCATAGTCCCTGGCAATGTCATCAATCTGCTGCAAGCTTCAGGAACAAGGTGGGAGCCACCAACAGAGGATTGCAGTAAACTGACAGCATATAAAGGGTCTTGTGTCTGTTTATCGTATGAGGTTGAGCTGGTCGTTCAGCTATGCACGCCAATCACATATCCAGAAATGTGTACAGAATAACCTTATTACTAACCAAATCCTATGCACTGTGAACCATTGTATGTGGTTTTGTCCTAAACCAACCTTCTCATGACTGAACATAAACAACCACTATTTTTTAATGCTTGGGAATTATTGTTTCGACATTATGGATTTATGAATCTGCTGAACCTCAATTGAAATAGTCTTGGTTTGGCCAGTTACCATTATCTACCAACTATGTTGGGTAACTATTTTCCAGAGGCAAACCCTTACAACACAATCCATTTTCCTCATAACTGTCAATTTACTATGACAATGATTCCAATAAAAAAGTGATTAACTCAATGATAACATGAGAAAGACCTGCAGTCTCATACAGCTCATTTATTTTCAGCCTAAGAATGTTTGGCACTCTGTCCTACATGACCAGGTTTTACCATATTTCATCCTGATTCTCAACAAGTTTCAACAGTTTAGACTTCCGAGGGTAGGTTGTGAATGAGCGTCACTTCATGCTATATGTTCATGGTGTAGCCCTTACATTGAACCTTTATTTTACACCCCACCCCACTCCTCTCAGGCACACTGGACAAGTCATCGGGCAGCATACCACACATGATACCAATACCACCCTCGCATCCGTCCAACCCACACCCCACCAACACCTTATCACCGAATTCTTTATCAGATTATCACCCAAATTAGCCATCTGATAGGCATCTTTGGCTGGCCTGTATTGTGGGAGATCTCTATGTTATGATGTAATATACTGCCCTGAGGTCATTACAACGATTTGCTCTCCTCGTAATGGGAAGAGGAAACAAGATAAGCCGAGTGTTCATTGATAAACACCTGGGAAGTAAATTGCTTATAACTTTGAGCTCTTTCTCCGTAAAGTTGTTTTGACCCCTTTATTACACTGTATCCTAACTCGGAAGCCTATGCCATGATTTTTATGAAGTGGTGCTAGGTTCCGTTGAAGATCAAGGGATGGAGTCATTTAGAGAGGGTTCTACGTGGGTATAGATACTGATCTGATGGTAGGTAGTGGGAGTGAGGATGTTTGCTCAGAGGGTCACTGTGCTCTGCCAACACGAGTAAAAAAAGCGCATATCAACTCACGTGCACAAGACGGCTCATTCCCTGTCCAAAAGTAAGAGTTGATGACAGTAATTCCCGAGCACTGTCGACTAACTGTCCCAGAAGCCATGTGGTATCCTGTATCGCAGTGATAAGTGATGATGTCTTCTTTGGCGTAGAGTGCCTGAACAGGGGCGTAGTAGCCCCCTGTGATAACATCGGGAGGGGTGCACCCTTGACCTGATATAAGGTGCGGCAACCTGTAAACATAATAAGCACATAAAATGCATATTACAACAGGTGCTTTGGATGCGTTTCAAAAAATTTAGTTGTCAAGTACTTTGACACAGGTCAACAATGCCATTCTTCTTGGTTCAACCGATAATTTTATTAAATATCTATTTTTAATTTAATATTCTGAATTATTAGAGTGGTTGGTGCTTAGTGGTATCTGTGTGCCAAAATTCCATCTACATTCGGGTTGCATGGTCAGCGGTGACCTGATATAGCACCATTTAGTCGTTTATTTCTGGGTGGTCCCCACTTCAAATTTTGAGAAATGTTCCCAGTTTTCTTATAATTCTTCTTTTGTTGTCTGTGGTATTTCACTCCAAGACTTTGAGAATCTCACCATTAGGACTCATGACTAATCAGCTATAACCAAATTTCACACTTTGTGGCCCAGATTTTTCTGTTGCTGGGAACAGCAGTCAAGCCCTCGAACCTCACAAAGCCACTTGGCTGTAACACTATACTGTTGTAGTGGCACAGTTCATACCGAAAAAATGTCAGCAAGAGGTGTGATATTTTGTTTATTATTAAAAAGTATCAGGTTTTGTCTGATGATATGAGAAAAAGTATCAAACTTGAAACAGTACTCACCAGAAAACTGCTACCGCTGCCGCTAATATAACATGGCTAGTATCCAAAGCCATTCGAGGCATCCTGTGCGACGTGTGTCTGTATTGTATATGTTAATCCAGACTGTTTATTAATAATAATATTTCAATCCTCAATGTAAAGTGCTCATATTCAAAGCGATGCAACTCAAACCGACCAACAGCTTACGCTTATCGCAATCAAGCTTACAATGATCGGGGAGGGAGGAAGTTTCGCCAGGTCTTACTTCCAGCCGAGTGTCAAGTCGTTATAAGTCTTCAAGGAATGCTAGTTAAAAATTCTCCCAGGCTCATTAGTATGAATAAAGATGTAAGCCCTATAATTACTCTGCTCTGGGTTGTCAATACACGACCTTACACATACAACGCAACTGTCCAATTGAGCAGCAAGCGCTATACTAGAATATAAGCCTATATAATTATAATGTAGGCTCACAGCTTCACGCTGCTTTATAATAGACTGTTATAGAGATATGTATCAATGCCTCAGTCGCTTGGCTTGACTCTCAGTCCCCCTTTGTTGTTACAAAGCAAATGAACATTGTCATACAATAGTGTGGTGATTTTTATAAACAGGCTCTTATTGAACTGACACCTGTTTGTGAAAAGATTTAGAAATTCACAACTTACAGCACCATTCAGAGGCTATTATTAAAAAATTAAAAAAGAATTCAAAATGAGAAGAAAAGAAAATCGTGTCTATTAATTAGACCAAGTATAAAAGCTAACAATGTAGCCTCTTGACAAGCTATATAAATATAAGTTAATACTACATGAGGATTTGTGGAGATGGCCTTTGTCTGTGAGGGAAGCCGTAGAATAAACAGAGATTACTCTCATGTCTATGTTATTCTACATCACACATATTAGGTTCTCTGCTAGAAAAACAACAGCAGATAAAGCAATGGCACCCTCGCATCAACAAACCATGAAATCATTTCAATAGATGATCTGTGATTTGGAAAAATTCCCAACATTTTTCTTATTTAAAGTTTGTTTTAACAGTAGAGTTCTAAATACATCAAAGATTGGAGATTATGTGTGGAATTATTGCATTGAAACATTTGTCGCCAATGATCTGTCTGTATTCACTCACTGCTAAGTGCGTTTGTAATGTTAAAATGTGAGAAAGTTCATCTAACTGTTGAAATATGACAATGACATTTCAACAAACACAATAGGTATGTTTAACTAACAAAAAATAATATACAACCTGATAATAGCATAGTTGAAACTCACCAATTATAGCCATAGATTATGTGGAAAGAACAACTCTACAAAAATTCCCCAAAAATTCAAAACTACGCCTATGATAAGAATCAGCCTCATGGTCAAACCAAAGACAACAGATTATCTATGGTCTTTGATCAAACCAAAGAGGACATACCAGAGATGTGAGGGGGTATCGAAATTTTGGGAAATACTCAGCAGAATTTGTCTAAATTGGCTGCAAATCAAAGCCGTTACCACCATATTTCATAAACTTGAGATCAATGTGACCATCATGACTGGTGTGTTGCCGTTCAGGTGGTTGGTGATCAAGTTTCAACACAGGTCTCTACACAATTTTATGATGTAACACTTGAACGCTTAAAAATTGAGTACCAAGTAAAGAAGGATCCAATCCAGACAGGTTATGTTATGTGAAGTAACATTGCTGTGACTGGACCGTAAAATCGGGAAACCATACAGCGGTGGCGGGGCCACTAGTACCCTCTTATTATTATTTTGACGCAAGCGGCCTGTTTATACTTCCCACACTAATTATCACTGTGCTTGGGACGACCAAGCATCACTTGTTTAAGTGTATCTTATCTAGCTAATCAACCCTGAAGTATGAAGTCGGAACCGTGCACTGATGAAGATACTGTTGGTGTTAAGTGCATTAAACATTACACCAAGGAAATTAGGCTTCAGTCATGCCTTCACTTTTAGTAATTCAGCTATGAAGAAATTTTTCCGTATGAGAGGGGACAACTCGTATTAACTTGTAGGTCTTCTCATTTCTCGCTCTCCCAATTAGATTTAAAATCCTTCCTACTTATACCTGGTTGTAATTATAAAGAAAAACGGGCTTAATGCTTTAACTACATTCTGCTGCAACCCTTGCTTGTCTAGCAAAAGCAATAGATTAAAAATCAAACTAGCTTTTGGGCAATCAAATATTTCATAAATTGTGTCTGTACAACGGATGTAACATCTGTGCAATCTTTACGGAACAGTTCAAGCCCACTGAACCAGATTCTTCCATGGTTTCCAGTTGTTTTTGAATAGTTGCAGAATGTTAGGAGCAGATGTAAGCTGAGATATTAGGTCAGATCTAAGCCCAACAAAGCCCTAGTAGACTGGCTAATCTAAAAAATAATCTCATATTAATTTAGAGGTAAGCTCGGATTATCATCCTGATACATGGTCGAAGCTGAGTTCAGCTTATTCTGTCTGCATTGAAGCCCAAAACTGGAGTCTCCTGGCATTTTTGATAGTTTGAATATTGAGAGGCTGTGGAACCAATTATCAACGCCTGGCGCCTCTCTCAATTGCTGAATACAGCTCAGGCACCCAAACTATGAAGTAGAAGTGATACCAACCCATCAGTTAAATCTATTTTAATGCTATATCTAGCCTCCGTAACTATAGATTTGTAATACAGTTATTATACATTATAACTTGCGTTGCAATCATATTTATTGTCACAAATTATCAAATCCATTAATGTAACTGTACTACACTAATAGCGAAAATGGAGATGCGCCATCAGCAAGCCATTACAATACCAAGCAACTATATGGTGCAACATAGAAGCCGTTGTGAGCCATATGACATGGTCAGACAAGTCTTAGCTAGATCACACCACCCTTGACTGTAATGCAACTGTACTACACTAATAGCGAAAATGGTGATGCACCACCAGCAAACCATCACAAAGCAACTATATGGTGGAGCGTAGAAGGCGTTGTAAGCCATATCACATGGTCAGACAGGAATTAGCTGGATCACACCACCATGGTTCTGTGGGTAGGAAGTACTGATTCACATGTCTACTATTATATTAATCCCTTGGTAACACCTGAGAAAAAACAACAGAACAAGAAGTTTCGATGAGAACTTATGAGAACTTATGAGATGACGAATACAAACTCTAAATCCTAAAGATGATCCCGGAGTAATGAAGGGCTTCACGTGATTCAAGCTCAGTATCAGACACCGCACACAGCTATAAGTCCTCTCATTAGATCATAAAAAATTACATGAATTTACATGCTGTTCTTCCATCGCTTGTTTATTGCACGTCAAAGGACAAAAAACTGAAACCTGACGTTTTGCTTGTGTGTCAGAAAAACGAGACCTTGCCAGCCTTATACCAATAACTCCTGACTCAGATGGAACATTACATGACAACAACTAGGGTGCTACCAAACACTCGGGTAAAAAATACAACTCCAATACTTGCCTCCATAGTTGCCTTTCATGGAGTAAATATTGACAGGGGGGGGGGGGGGGAAGTTTCAATTCTCTGTACCGATGGCCACTCCTATTTTATATTCCTAAGCTAGCCTGCTACAGGCTTAGGTAAGCTGGGTTATTGAAACTACTGTCAAACTGCCTGATGAAGTCACAGTGCTCCTTTACTATGTAAGTATGCCCTTTCATTTGTAGTTGTTTATGGTACACTGCATGTCTTCCTACATGATTGAATGCACCATTACTTTACACATCTCGATTCTTGACTAAGCAAGAGAAAATATACCGGTGCTATGTCATCACATTACATATAACATTACATATAACCAGTCGACCCCTATCAGACCAGTATCGCAAGCACTAATTGGTAATTGATGACCCGACAAGAGTAACCTACTTCCTCAGCGTGGGATAAACTCCACACAGATACTAGAGAAGACCATGAGAACGATGAATAATAAGTAACTCATACGTATGCAGCACCACAGCGCATCGCAACTATAGGTTGTGCAGACGAGAACATCTGTTGGAAAGGCGGATAGGTGGATACCATGAGTGACAACCTTCGTATATTTGTTGTCACATTTTAAAAGCCAGTTTTCACAATTCAGATTTTAAAATCTACCTCATTCCGCTCTACTTACTACATCCAAATCTTCATTATGTCATAAGTGACAACCCCATTTCTCCAGTCCTCATGAGAGACGCTACACCATCCTCCACATACTTGATAAAACCATGATGGCATGCTCACCAAATGTAAAGATGCTCGTACATTTTAACAACAGAATCCTTCCATTCTGAATTTGAGAGGAAATTTGACAGTATAGACAAGGTGGCTTAATTTGACACTAATTGTTTGACCAGCTCCAATGATATAATATACACACAATGACTTATTGAGCGACTGCTACTGTCAATTTTGACAATGCTCAGCCAGTGTCACATAGAATATTAGCATCTGCGGTATAAGGGAGGATTAATAGGAAGAAATTGTTATGCACCAGAGGAAAGAACTGGAATACTACATAGCCAGGTGGCTCTGTCCGGAAGGAACACAACTAAACAGCAACACCAGTTATGTTAAACCAATAAACTCCCCGATAAAACCTAGAGCAATAACTATTTCCAGAACCTGAACCAGTATAGATAAATTATGCCCTGGACATCAATACCATTAACTGACAGCCTAAGCTAAGACTAGATTAAAATGAGTGACAATAGGAGGAGCAGATAAAATATCCTGAGCACCTGCTCAAAAGGAAGTGAAGGCTTACAACTGTAACTGTAACTGACACATTCATTATTTAAAATAATGTTGCAAATCTAGAAGTATTAATCTTGAAGAAATATGTATTATTTTATTTAATTACAGATGATATAGAGCATGGGCATTTTTTTTAAATAGGCCGAATATTACGCAGGCTCAACTGAAAAGGCCGCAGCCCATTTTCCAGGCATGAAATCGGAACAGGAGTAACAATTTTGGCACTTCCTATTATAGTCAGTACAAACTAAAACAGGTTTATGTGTAAAAACTACATTATGATGTAAAAGTATTAGCTCAATAGAAATACTCCGTTAACTAATCTTCTGAAGTATTGTGATGTCACTGTGTGATATTGTGTGATGTTGTGTGCATGTCTGTAATCTTTTGTTACATATGTTTGTGGCAGGGTGGGTGCGGGAGGGGTGCTGTAGCACCCCTCCCGCAAAGAGAAAATTTTTGCAAATGTTTGTGAAATGAGAGGCAATGTGGAAAATTTCACCCAAAATGTAGGAACACTTGTATTGTAACATGAGAACTTTTTAATACAAATCTGCCTTTCTTGCTCAAAATGACAGTTTTGCAACAAATAATAATTTCTCTTACATTATAGAACGTTGTAGTTCCAACCTCCAAAGGTCACTGTTCCGGGTTTTTTTTATAAAAATAAAGCGCTGGTAAAAGTACCAGTAGTTGCCCCGGGTGGGGTGGGGCAAGAGTCTGAGGGGGCTCAGACTAGCACCAGTAAAGTTGAGATGATTTCGTCTAGAATGCTTAGCTACATGCAGAATGGCCACTATTCTGCAATAAATTCAGTGCTTACAGAGTGCTATGCATACATGGATATCCATATAACAAAATTAGAATCAAAATTGTGTCATAAAATTCACAGGCATAAGGTCCCAATTAGGCCGAAAAAGATTACCCATTAGGCTGCACTGGCAAAAAGGCCGCAGGTTGCCCACAGCCGATATAGAGACATATCAAAGCAGCAATGAATGGAATATTAAAGTGAGAAATATAACAACCATAGATTTATTTTGAGCCCTCCGACTAGAATTAGAACTCTCACTCATGTTGTGACACAGGAGCAAATCTACTCAGTACTGATTTTGCGGACCGTGTGCAAAAAACCTATACATGCCAATCACAAAAAATTGCTAATCACAGAGTAAGGATATATCCTTACTCTGTGATCTAATCATAGACAATAAGTTGTAAGAATTATTAAACAATAACAATATGCGATGCGATGCAAAAAACCTATACATGCCAATCACAAAAAATTTAGAATATCTAATCACAGAGTAAGGATATATCCTTACTCTGTGATCGAATCATAGACAATAAGTTGTAAGAATTATTAAACAATAAAAATATGCGATGCGATACGGTGAACAAGGGTTCATGCTGGTCTGAGAACATCAAAATATCACCGCATATTTCAGCATGACTAATTCACTCTCATGTTCATAAATCAGAGCCATAACCTTTATAACTTACAGCTTAGAGTTATCTTATTAATACTTTAGATAACCCAAAATCCAGCAACTTGATTCTAGATGTGCTAGGTTACATTGGGGAGATATGTATCTCCCTAGTTGCATTCATTGAAGTAGCACATGGTGGTATAAATCCGAAATAATGAGTCGAAAGTGGCTCAATAGGCAAGAGCATTGGCACTTTGACACACAAATGTTTGAGGTCCTGAATTCAGATCCAGACTTAGTCTACTGACGTTCGAGCACTTTATGCGCTCCAAACTGCTTGTTCACTGAGAGCAGCTTGGCACCAAATATGGCTGCACTTTTACCTCGCATTTTCATACTGGAATAGAACTTGCCATCTTAACCAACATTTGATTTTTTTCTCTATGACTACAATACTTGAGTTCTCTGGGCAGGTGACGTCGGTGTGTCGTGACACTTACCATGAGTCAGAGTAGTATCAGTTTCACTGCTCTAACTTCTTGGTACGATGTATGAGGTCATTTGCTCCGATTCCAGATTGCACTCAATCACACACAATCATAGGTTACACTTCTTCTTTCCACTCATCAATTTCTCAGTCACACTAACGCGACATTAAATAAAATATCAACCTGTTTGCATACTTCAGCTAGGTAAGCTGCTAAAGCTAATGAAAATTTTGTTGCACAAAGAGCAGATAACTTCAAAATGCAGAGCTACATTTTGATTAAGTCATCCATCCGTTAAAATCAATCATGATTGTGAAACCACAGCTTAATTAATAACAAACTTTTGGCATATCACAATTGGGAATTTTGTAAGATGCAAGGTGATCATTTAAGGTTGGGTATGTAATATGTTTCTCAAGTAGAAATCGAGACGAAGGAGAGGACAACCCACCAGGATATCCAGTCTTGAGGTTATAATCAGACATTCTGGTCTGATCTCGAAGAAACGCGTAAGCTAATCATGTTTGGCAGACTGAATTGACTGTCAGTTGGCAGTACACGGTTGAATTAGCCGAGGCACCATCGACAGCCTGCCTAGGCTACAGTTGAATAATCTTGCCAATTTCCCATTTTCTGAATCCTCTTGATCCTCACAGTCCGAAAAAATTTGAGAAAGGTGAATTGGATTAAATGAATCTCGTTAATATTTAGATTACGAGAGCTATTAGAGCAAATATCATTATTTCAAGATAATAGCAGTACCAGGAAGGAAACAATAACGACCCTAGCGGTGTAGTATTGTAAACTGTCCCCCCCCCCCCCCTGAGCGACAAGAACCCCGGGACACTTTACAATATTGCAAACTGTCCCAGGGCCCAGGGACAATACAACAAAGACACTACAATCTGTTTTAATAACCATAATAAAGACAACCAACCTCAACCTACATGAATAGAAGGAAAACAAATAGTAATATCTATCTATACCAACAGAAGCGTTCAGCTTTGAGAAAAGGCAGGAGAAATTCATACTCTGTTCCAAAACAGTGGCTAGGTAAGAAAGATTAGTGGTACGCATTTACTTACACACAGTGGATATTCTAAAGTAGGGCTCCCCATTTATAACGTAAAACTGTCGCGTCTGTTCTACAAAATCTAGATACATATTTTTTTCAAGCTATGTTTTATGCGTATCAATTCTTGAAACTTTATGGTTTTCAATAGGAGACATTGCTGAATATAACAAGAAAGTTGGAAAGTTGTAAACCAAGAAGCCTCAGATTTATGAGTGGGGTACCATGCTGGTAAGCATGTGTTGACTTCGTTTAAACGTGATGAGATTGAAAGACATTTGCAAAACCTATTTGGAGTTTCAACTGATGAGGGAACCCAAGATCGACTATATCATCTCAGTATTTGAGATTGAGTGAATCCCCGTAAATTTTGATTGTTGGCATTCATGGTGAGGAAATGTTACAGCTAATCAACATGGATTTCAAAGAAGATCTGACCACCGTAATAACCATATATTGGGATTGTTATTATTATACATGCATTAAAACATATAAATCGAGAAAATTTGTAAAAAATGAGCAGGATTGACAATGACATGTAATGTAATATATATATATTATAAACTTTATTTTTGGATAATACTCACTCGCTAAGAATGTTTTACAGAATACCCAAACAAAATTGAAAAGTAAAAAATTTGGTCACTAAAATGTAATGGGCTCAAATTTATTGTAATATGTATCAAGTAACTACAAAATAACCATAACAGTTATAATACAGAGGGGTAAATGCTACAAATTGTGTGTAAAATTGCTATAATGTCGAACCATAAACTTGAAATTTATGATAAATTTAAAAGTTTATGAGTAGAACACATCATGGAATTGAAGCTTAGGCGATTGATAACAATCCTAAATATATAAAAGAGATGGTTTTGGGTCATGCAAAGTACCATAACCCTTGCAGGGGAGACCGTCAGCTGAGGATGTTGTTCTCTGCGGATGGGCAAGCGTTTGCTCCTTTGTCAATCCGAACGAGTTCTCCATTTCTCCAACAGTGAGTTGGCGGTTAGCTACCCAACCAAGAACATGGAATGGTATATGAGCACTATCATCAACCCAATTAACCAGATATTCACAGTTTGCACCAAAATTAGCAGGTGGCCCGATTGTCTGTATAGCCATTTGAGCTGCTGGAAATAGGAATGAGTTTGGCAGATTTTTTTCTATGTCCTGCTTGATTTGTTCATAAGAATTCTGTGTCCTAAAACTCTTGCCATGGAGACCAATTCCAGCAACTCTTTTTGGCCTTGTACCAAGCTCTTCTTCACCAATTGTGTGCCGAGGGGAGTCATAACCACTACAATCTGAGCCTGGTGTTGTTGAGTGAACGCCATTCAAATCTTGCTCCTCAGACCTCTGAATTAGTTGTCCAATTTCAACTGCGTTTGCAACAGCATAGCTATCCAATGAGTTGACTTTCATACTGTGTTGCTCAAAAGAAAACAGTTCATCATTGAACTTGCACTCGCATTGATTGCTCATGGAACCGATTTTTGGAGTGATGGCAGGACACGCATGTAGGTGCTGCTGAAAGGGTGTCACTCCCTCCATCTTCTTCAGTTTCTTGCATTGTCTGTTGCTACTGGTATCAAGCTTGTCAAACTTAGCTTTATAGTATGATTCGAGTTTCCTGGCTAAGTCATCATCTGTTACAGTCCGACTAAAAAAAACTGCCGTGGTAAGTGGATCTCGGTATGTAATTGATTGTGGGAGTTTAATGTTTGACGAATTCCCGAGGGCCATGATGACACGATGCGTCTTTTCTATTCTCGGATCCGTTCTGTACTTGACCAGTTTTGCTGGACATGATGGTGTCTTGGTTCTCTTTAGCCTTGAACCTATAACGACTTCACACACTACGACATTCCCCATGTCAGCTTGTGCCTCCGACTTGATACCATCCTCTTTCCCTCCTAGTATTATTTGAAGGTCAGAGATGTCTTGTGCAGTGAGCTGAGAAAAAGAATGACAGTGCAATTTACTATTGACAGTGGTTTGAATGAAGGGATTTTGGCATTTATATGAGATTATATGGGATGACTCACCATTTCATTTTGTGGGTCTGTGTTGAAAACTTCCAGAGTAAACTTCTTGCTGAGTTTCCTATCAGGATCCTTCTTGGTGTTGTGCTCGAATTCGGCATCAACTGCTAGCTGGAGAACACCACCATCCGAAGCAAAGCTGACAGATATCCCTTTATTGTGATGCATAACCTCAGGCTTGCCTAGCTCTAGATGGCAGATCTTGATGCTCTCGCCTTCCAACTGACCTGCAGCAAGCTTGTCCAGATCCTCACAGTAGAAATGAGAGATAGAGGCTGTCCAGGCTCCTTCATAGCTACTCTCCAGAATATGAGTGTGATAATTAGCAAAGTGAATCAGACCTCTACGAATAAACACCGTGGCATCGGACTGGCTCATGGTGTCCTTGAGAAGAAGCCGACTGGCAACAGTGATCGCTGTTGAAACATTTTTTACCTTCAAAAGAACAAAACAAATATTATAAAAGTATAATTTTGAGACATAGTTATGAAAGTGGGCGACATTGCAGGATTCTATCATGCAGTAATCTTATCATAGAAACTTCGATTGAGTGTAGCTTAAGTAATTGGTGGTTACATGTGTTTAATGTGAAGTTTCATTTGTTAACTACTTGTCCATTCTAGCCAGCCAAAAAGTTGGTGACATCGGTTCAAACTCAAGATTTGTAATAATAGAGCCCTAGGCCACGCCATCATAACTGTTGTGATGTTTGATTGAGTAGCAGTTTCCTTTTCCTCTTTTTTCGGCACTATTTGGAAAACATTCCGCTAATGGAATGAATTAGACTGCAAAAAAAATTTTATAAAAAATAAGGAAGATGTAAATAGAACTCTCTGTCTTCTTTCTTGTAATCTCACCTCAACACCTCCACTTCCATCATTATACCCCCTGATCTGCTCGGTTGCTTGCTTCAGTTTCTGTCTTATTTGGTATACATTGTAGATTTTAGATTTCTGAAATATAGAAGAAGGTCGTTTAGGTGATATGATCTTAAATTATATCATGGAAGTTATATAATTTTGGCACCATTGGATTCCTGTTTTTAAAAAGGTGTAGGTACGGGTTTGGCCAACAAGTCATTTTGCTGCATTCAAGGTTTGTCTTGCCTTAATAGTTTATGCAGATAACAATCTTCAGTCATGAATTGTAATAACCCAAAATCAATTATTGTGCCACATAAATAATTTGGTGATGTTATCATGTTATTATGAAATGCTGATCGAGATTAGTAGGGTTACTTTTTAGGTTTCACTCCATGATTTTCGCATTTCAGGTCAGTTGGAGTGGCTAGAATTGTCAAATGAATTTATGAAACACACCTCACCATCCTCCATGAAATGCCTATACTGTGTAGACAGATATTTGATCTTTGAAGGACTTTGAGGCTTATAGACCTCAATCTTCAAGTCGCTGTAAACATGAACGTATGCTTCGTTTCCTGGTTGCTCCACAGGGAGCACGATATCATTGCATTTATAGCAGTATTCTTCTTCACTCTCGTCTTCATTGTCACTGCCACTATCACTTTCTTCGTCACAGGGTTCATAAGTAGGCAGAGATCTGGTGATCACAAAACTGGGATTGCTTTTCAACAGAGCTTCTACCTTGTCTTGGCCTTTCAATGACCGCAGTGCTTCTTCACAATTCTCTTTTATACATTGGTGGAGTTGATCATTTAGAAACCAATGGGTGCTTACAACTTTATCCTCGTTTTCAAAGTCCATGGGTTCATTTAGAGATCCAGCGATCAAGTGAAACATAGAGTTGCAGGTGTTTCTTGAACGCATCCATACAATCGTGACTTGAAGGCAGTCTTCTGCTGAGCGGTACTCAGCGATCCTTTCTCTCACACAGTTTTCCATCTCTGTGAACTTTTGCACAGGCATGTCATTCTGAATAAGAAATAAAAGAAACATAATTTTTATTGGGATGGAGAAAACAATATAAATAATACATATGACTTAGGCGTTTTTACCAATTCGGTTACTACCTTATGGTTGTGGTGAAATTGCAGACATTTGACAACAATATATTATATTTGTCATAAAGACAGCTGGTTACTGACTGTGGGCAGTTAACTTGTGTATCAAGACAACAACTGCACAACATCAAACATATCAAGCTAATATGGCAAGCACTGTTTATAGCTGGTTTGGCTAAGGTATCATTTATTATCGTCGGTGAATCTCATGGAGTGGTTGGCACCAGATTTAGCCTGTTCTGGCAGCCTGTGCCAAAACCAAAAGTGTTACTCACTGGTTGACGAAAATCACAAGCTGACAAACTAGCGGATAGCGTTTGGGCGCTGGATTTTATGGCCCCGCTGGTCTGACGCTGCACCTCCTCTGGCAGTGATAAACATTTTGTAATGTTCTATCAATAATTAGTTAAATTTCATCAAGATAATCCAGGCTTGTTTACTGTCCCTATGTTGATAAATCTAAGATTTGTGGTGTGTAAGAAACCCTACTATGACTAATTAGTTAAATTTTATTATGTTTTTCCAGGCATGTTTACTGTCCCTATGTTGATAAATCTAAGATCTGTGGTATGGAACAAACCCTACTATAAATAAACAATTTGATAGACCTAAATTTCCATTGCATTATTTTAATTGCAAACAATAACAAACTTTTTCTTTTCTAGCATCTTTAAAACCCCAATTTCAATACACTGCACTGCATGATTTCGCTGCACTAAATCCAGAGATGGTCTGATAGTGAATGACTCAATTTGTTTTTGTTTTTAACTAAGTTTTTGGCAATTTTTCATCATTACATCTCCAGCAGCACAACCTACAACATGTGAAATCTGGACACAAAATATCGTAAAATCAGAATTATTCTGGTACTTCTCTGACATTATATATTATTCCGACATATACGAATAATATTTTATTTAATCTCAACATTTATACTCAGCTGCCCTAACAATAGCCTCTCCTTGGATGGTCTAATCAAGTTAAATTTACATTTTATCAATTTGTCGTAATATATTTCACGATCCAGGAATAACCTGCTTTTATTTGTAATTTGCGTAATTAGATTTAGAATAATTTGCACTAATTTTGAGCCATTGTTATCTAATGTTTAGTCTTACAATTGTTTTACAGCTGTGCTGTTCTCAAGATTAATTTGTTTTATATGACTCATTTTATATCAAAATTCTCAAAACCTTTACAAAAATGACATTTGTTAACCTTATTATTTTAGTTTCACGGTGTTATACGTGGATAGTGAGGAACAAATAAACAACAATTTATGCCACCTAGCATCTGTAAAACTAAAGCACTTCGATTAATCCGAGAGAGCCGCTACATATTTGAAAATCAAAATAATAATCAACCACATTAAAGGGAAAATCACACCATCCCCCCCTCATATTACACCTCCGAAAATCATAATCGTCTCAAGTCATGGGTACAAATATGTTTCTATTGAGGAATGTGATCTGTTCTTTTCTATTTAAATGCTTGGAAAACCTTTCCTTACCCCTTCCAATATTGGTTGTGTTGGAGGTTGACTGGTTGTCAAGGAAGCGTTATCATCACTATCATCATCTGCTAACACTAGATCTCCAAACTGACCTGCAATATCCGGATAATGAAACAGGGAATTAGTAATGAGTAATTGCTGGTCATAAAACAATTTAAAATTGTTCTTAAAAACGCAAGATCCAAATTTTGAGAAATGGAATTCTCGCAGTTAGAAGGTAGGAGTGCAGAACCCAATAGTCAATGTTGGGATTCAGGCGGACTCTTGAACTCGGGCTGACATCAAACACTCCAACCGCTCAGCCACGCTGGGCCGCTGAAGCCAGCAAAGCTCATTGCGAATTAATCCAGGTGTTTAAATTTGATGATGTAGTGGGTGTAAGAAGTAATAAATAGGTACCAAAACAAAACAAGTTAAACCACCATGCAAGTAGTAAAAGAGATGTAAATAAAATCTTTCTTCACCGGGATTTGAACTCAGTTGGGACCCTCGCGCTACCAGCATGTTATAATTGTGGTATATTTATATATAATTGTATATTGTTTATTGTATAATGTTAATTGTAAATAATTTTACATAATTGTAAATAATATATAGTTGTATATAATATATAATTGTATATAATATATTATTGTATATAATATGTAATTGATTATAAAATATAATTGTATATAATATATTATTTATAAAATACATAATTGTATATAATCTGTAATTGATTATTAAATATAGTTGTATATAATATATAATTGTATATAAAATAGAATTGAATTGAATATAGAATTGAATATAATTTATAATTGTAAATAATATTTGTTTGTTAATAATATATAACTACATATAAAATATAATTATAAAATAAATAACTTGAAAATTAGCAAAGCACTTCAATGTATAAATGTTGTCTTCACCACCTTCAAAATCCCACACAGAAAGCTCCCAAGGCGTTACACGATCCCAAGAACAAATAATCTTTTGTGCAGACAGTTCGGGCAATCATGGCAACGGTTAGAGTTAAAAAACAAAATAAGTCTCATTTTTAAGTAGGCTACTGCAACTATCAAGATAATGTATGGCAGTGGGAGTTTCAGCAGTATTGTTATAATTGGATATGCTACATTTGGCGTGACTTTTTACATCCAATTGTAAAGTTTTAAGGCCTTTAATCGATGTCAGACACAAAAGAATATTATACATTTGAATATATAGATATTGTGGCTACAGTGAATATGAGTAGATCTTTATTAGTGAAAAGTAAAACAAAAACCAAAGAAAATAATGTCATGGTATCCCCCTAGCATGGGCAGGGTATATATCCCCCTTATTTTGCTTTGATGTAAGACTTTCCCATTTTTTCCTTTTTCACATTGAACATTGTTTGCATCTTAAACAGTATTTACCATCATCTTCTGACTCACCATCATCATCACTCGATAAACGGCTCTGATCTGATATTGCAACCTTTGCAGTCTGCCCATCTTGACCAGCTCTCAGCCGGTCAGCATCTTTATTCAACTTATCGTCGTAAGCAGACATAGACTTCTCGTCTTGGTCAGAAAGTCTCCCAGACATTGCAACTGACCCCTCGACTAAAATAATAATAGTTTCACTGCATTACTGCTCATAACCATTGTCTGATTAATTGTATACAAGTAAAAGATTTCATCCAAATTAGAAGTTTGATTGCTTCCATGTGTGGTAGCACCTGAAATACATGTTTAAGCATTTGTTGATCAGACAACAATATCCCGTGGAACAGCATATCAGATTGAGTATGGTACAGTGAAGTGAAAACAAAGCGCCTACACATAATTAAACATAAGGTAAACAGTGTTTTTTCTCAGCTCTAACATGGGAATGCCTGCATATTTCAATTGCTGCCCTGTAACAGACAACAGACAATGTATACAATGTACAATTCTCTCAAACTGTTTTGGAGAACTGTGAAGCGATATATGGAATTTTAATGTATTTATGTAGTTTTCGTATCAATCCACCATCAGAATACCACACAGAAGGCCCCCTAGGCGTTACATGATCCCAATAACAAATAATTTTCTGTACAGACAGTTAGGGCAATCATGGCAATGGTTAGAGTTAAAAAAAACAAATAGGTCGTATTTATAAGTACTGCAACTATCAAGATATTGTATGGCAGTGGGAGTTTCAACAGTGTTGTTAGTATAACTGAAAATGCTGCATTTGCCGTGACTTTTTACATCTATTTGTAAAAGTGTAAGGCCTTTAATCAGTGTCAGACAAAAGTGAATACCATACACATGAATGTACAGTAATTTTTACGTTAATACAACCTATCTCTCAATCAGGTCTTGAGTACTCAATTTTTTTCCTGGAATTGATATAAAAGTGCATTACTACTTCTAACTCACACATGGTAATGACTAGTGAAAACTTGAGGAAGGGAGAAGACATCTGCCCTTTTCAAGTGCATAAACAGATCTATTTCTTATGAAAATACAATACTTCTGGTACGATTATAATATGCTGATTGTCCAAGAGCTAACCAATAGAATTTATAGTTCATTTTGGTTTAGTTAATGTAAGTACATATTCGTCCTCTACAATAACCAAAAAAATGGGTGGGGGGGGGGCTAGTATCTACACTAGCTTAAATAGCACTAGGTCTACAGCACTACAAACACACTACCGACTTTGTTCGAAATAGGCACAGTAAGGAGTAGTTCTTGGTCACACCAATACTAATTGAAGTTTTTTTTTTAAATCATGGGGTCTCAGGCTCAGAAATGGAATTCTCGCAGTTTGCAGGTAGGAGCGCAGAACCCAGTTGTCAATTGTCAATATTGGGATTCAGGCGTACTCAAGAGTCTGTTTGAGTGTTGGACAAAATCAACCTATTCTCGGTAGGTACAATAGTTTGAGGGCCTGTATAAAGCTACAAAAAATGTATTAAAGATAGTTTATCTCTTACAGTTATTATTGATGATGGCTCATCATTTACTCACTGTCCATGGTCTCTACTTGATGATCATGCTTCGATTGGGCCTCTGGAACAGACAACAGAAATGTATCATTTACAATTCTCTCAAACTATTTTGGAGAACTGTGAAGCGATATATGGAACTCTAATGTATTCATGTAGTTTTCGCATCAATGCACCATCAGAATCCCACACAGAAAGCTCCCAAGGCGTTACATGATCCAATAACAAATAATCTTCTGTGCACACAGTTAGGGCAATCATGGCAATGGTTAGAGTTAAAAAAAACAAATTGGTCGTATTTGTAAGTAGGCTACTACACGGATCTACAATGATGACAACAGTTGGAACATCGGCACTTTCTTTCATAAGGTGCCACCAAATCCTTGAATCACATGAATTCATACACTACTATACCAAAACACATGAGGCAGTCTATTGATTTAATTTTCAAAAAATGTGAAAACAAAATTATAAGCTGCCATTATCAATGATTATAAATAGTCAAAACCTCAACAACAACCTACCTTCCAATTGCCTCTCAAGTTCTTCAATTCTTCCTGAAAATGATAAATAAAACATTACTGCATCAACATAGAGGCAAGTTGTAATTTGGAATTCTCGCAGTTTGCAGGTAGGAGCGCAGAACCCAGTTGTCAATGTTGGGATTCAGGCGTACTCAAGAGTCTGTTTGAGTATGGGACAAAAATCAACCTATTCTCAGTGGTACAATAGTTTGAGGGTGTATAAAGCTACAAAAAATGTACTAAAAATAGTTTATCTATTACAGTTGTAACTGATGTTGACTTATCAGTTACTCACTTCTCAGCGTCTGTCTTCGATCATCATACTCTGTAACAGACAACAGACAATGTATACAATGTACAATTCTCTCAAGCTGTTTTGGAGAACTGTGAAGCGATATATGGAACTTTAATGTATTTACATAGTTTTCGCATCAATCCACCATCAGAATCCCACACAGAAAGCTCCCAAGGCGTTACATGATTACATAATTAATAGTTCATTTTGATTGAGTTAATGTAAGTACATATTCGTCCTCTACAATAACATACCTTTCAATTCCTTCTTACGCTCATCAAGCATTCCTGAAAATGATAAATAAAACATTACTGCATCTACATAGAGGTAAGTTGTAATATGATGAACCTGGAAGATTCCCCTCCCTGATCAAACCAGGGAGGGTGGGATCAAACTGTGAGAAAATGTTGTATTTTGGAAGTTGTCCCCTCATATCCAACTGATGAGATAATTTTGCTATATTATAAATTCTTGCTCATCCGTCTCTAATCGTAGAATTGTATTGGAGAGTTTTAGTCTAATTTGTTTAACTAAGACGTTAGCCTTGTCTCAGCTCCAACAAAAAAGTGGGTGGGGGCGGCTAGTATCTACACTAGCTTAAATAGCACTAGGACTACAGCACTACAAACACACTGCAGATTATGTTCTCGAAATAGGCATAGTAAGGAGTTATTGCAGGTCACACCATTATTAATTTGAAGTTTTTTTTTAAATCATTGGGCCTCAGGCTGAGGAATGGAATTCTCGCAGTTTGCAGGTAGGAGCGCAGATCCCAATAGTCAATGTTGAGATTCAGGCGTACTCAAGAGTCTGTTTGAGTATGGTACAAAATCAGTTACTCACTTCTCAGCGTCTGTATTTGATGACCATAGCTCAATTGCTGCCCTGTAACAGACAACAGACAATGTATACAATGTACAATTCTCTCAAACTGTTTTAGAGAACTGTGAAGCGATATATGGAATTTTAATGTGTTCATGTAGTTTTCGCATCAATCCCCCATCAGAATACCACACAGAAGGCCCCCTAGGCGTTACATGATCCCAATAACAAATAATCTTCTGTGCAGACAGTTCAGGCAATCATGGCAATGGTTAGAGTTAAAAACAAATAGGTCATATTTATAAGTAGGCTACTGCAGCTATCACGTTAATGCTTGACTGTGGGAATTTCATCAGTTTAAATTATAACATCTCCAAGACCGTCCTCTTTGGCTAAAAAAGCTCAACGGGGGGGGGGGGGGCAACAGTGACTGCAATCAGGAATAGCCTAGAGGTAAGTTGTAATATGATGAACCTGGAAGATTCCCTCCCTGATCAAACCAGGGAGGGTGGGATCAAACTGTGAGAAAATGTTGTATTTTGGAAGTTGTCCCCTCATATCCAACTGGTGAGATAATTTTGCTATATTATAAATTCTTGCTCATCCGTCTCTAATCGTAGAATTGTATTGGAGAGTTTTAGTCTAATTTGTTTAACTAAGACGTTAGCCTTGTCTCAGCTCCAACAAAAAAGTGGGTGGGGGCGGCTAGTATCTACACTAGCTTAAATAGCATAAGGACTACAGCACTACAAACACACTGCAGATTATGTTCTCGAAATAGGCATAGTAAGGAGTTATTGCAGGTCACACCATTATTAATTTGAAGTTTTTTTTTAAATCATTGGGCCTCAGGCTGAGGAATGGAATTCTCGCAGTTTGCAGGTAGGAGCGCAGATCCCAATAGTCAATGTTGAGATTCAGGCGTACTCAAGAGTCTGTTTGAGTATGGTACAAAATCAACCTATTCTCGGTGGTACAATAGTTTGAGGGTGTATAAAGCTACAAAAAATGTACCAAAGATAGTTTATCTATTACAGTTATTATTGATGATAGCTCATCATTAACTCACTTTCCATGATCTGTATTTGATCATCATGCCTCAATCATTGCTCTTGAACAGACAACAGAAATGCATATCATGTACGATTCCCTCAAACTGTTTTGGAGAACTTAAAAACTAGTGAAGCGATATATAGAACTTCAATGTATTAATGTTGTCTTCACCACCTTCAGAAGTAGCCTGTCTTAACAAAGCTTGTTAAGACAGGCTGCTTCAGAAGCTCACACAGAAATTTCCCAATTTATAGTTCATTTTGGTTTAGTTAATGTAAGTACATATTCGTCCTCTACAATAACATACCTCTCAATTCCATCTGATGCTCTTCATGCATTCCTGAAAATGATAAATAAAACATTACTACATCTACATAGAGGTAAGTTGTAATATGATGAACCTGGAAGATTCCCCTCCCTGATCAAACCAGGGAGGGTTGGATCAAACTGTCAGAAAATGTTGTATTTTGGAAGTTGTCCCCTCATTTCCAACTGGTGAGATAATTTTGCTATATTATAAATTCTTGCTCATCCGTCTCCAATCGTAGAATTGTATTGGAGAGTTTTAGTCTAATTTGTTTAACTAAGACGTTAGCCTTGTCTCAGCTCCAACAAAAGAATGGGTGGGGGCGGCTAGTATCTACACTAGCTTAAATAGCACTAGGACTACAGCACTACAAACACACTGCAGATTATGTTCACGAAATAGGCACAGTAAGGAGTTATTGCAGGTCACACCATTACTAATTTGAAGTTTTTTTTTAAATCATTGGGTCTCAGGCTGAGGAATGGAATTCTCGCAGTTTGCAGGTAGGAGCGCAGAACCCAGTTGTCAATTGTCAATATTGAGATTCAGGCGTACTCAAGAGTCTGTTTGAGTATTGGACAAAATCAACCTATTCTTGGTAGGTACAAAAGTTTGAGGGCCTGTATAAAGCTACAAAAAATGTATTAAAGATAGTTTATCTCTTACAGTTATTATTGATGATGGATCATCATTTACTCACTTTTCTTGGTCTGTATTTGATGAGCACGCCTCAATTGGTCCTCTGGAACAGACAACAGAAATCTATCATTTACAATTCTCTCAAACTGTTTTAGAGAACTGTGAAGCAATATATGGAATTTTAATGTGTTCATGTAGTTTTCGCATCAATCCCCCATCAGAATACCACACAGAAGGCCCCCTAGGTGTTACATGATCCCAATAACAAATAATCTTCTGTGCAGACAGTTAGGGCAATCATGGCAATGGTTAGAGTTAAAAAAAACAAAAAGGTCGCGATTTCTTCCTGAAAATGATAAATAAAACATTACCACATCTACATAGAGGTAAGTTGTAATATGATGAACCCGGAAGATTCCCCTCCCTGGTTTGATCAGGGAGGGGAATCTCATCATATTACAACTGAAAATACAATACTTCTGTAATGATTATAATGTATATGGTCCAAGAGTAATACGTCTACATCAGCTCACCAGTGGAATTTTCAGTTGATTTTGGTTAATGTATGTACATGTTAGTCCTCAACAACAACCTACCTTCCAATTGACTCTCAAGTTCTTCATTTCTTCCTGAAAATGATAAATAAAACATTACTGCATCAACATAGAGGCAAGATGTAATTTGAAGAACCTGAAAGAATCCCCTCACTGATCAAACCCTTTCCACCCTCCCTGATCAAACTGTCAGAAATGTTGTATTTTGGAAGTTGTCCCCTCATATCCAACTGGTGAGATAATTTTGCTATATTACAAATTCTTGCTCATCCGTCTCCAATCGTAGAATTGTATTGGAGAGTTTTAGTCTAATTTGTTTAACTAAGACGTTAGCCTTGTCTCAGCTCCAACAAAAAAATGGGTGGGGGCGGCTAGTATCTACACTAGCTTAAATAGCACTAGGACTACAGCACTACAAACACACTGCAGACTATGTTCGAAATAGGCACAGTAAGGAATTATTGCAGGTCACACTTTTACTAATTTGAAGTTTTATTCAAAATCATTGGGTCTCAGGCTGAGAAATGGAATCAGTTAGGGCAATCATGGCAATGGTTAGAGTTAAAAAAAACAAAAAGGTCGCGATTTCTTCCTGAAAATGATAAATAAAACATTACCACATCTACATAGAGGTAAGTTGTAATATGATGAACCCGGAAGATTCCCCTCCCTGGTTTGATCAGGGAGGGGAATCTCATCATATTACAACTGAAAATACAATACTTCTGTAATGATTATAATGTATATGGTCCAAGAGTAATACGTCTACATCAGCTCACCAGTGGAATTTTCAGTTGATTTTGGTTAATGTATGTACATGTTAGTCCTCAACAACAACCTACCTTCCAATTGCCTCTCAAGTACTTCATTTCTTCCTGAAAATGATAAATAAAACATTACTGCATCAACATAGAGGCAAGATGTAATTTGAATAACCTGAAAGAATCCCCTCACTGATCAAACCCTTTCCACCCTCCCTGATCAAACTGTCAGAAATGTTGTATTTTGGAAGTTGTCCCCTCATATCCAACTGGTGAGATAATTTTGCTATATTACAAATTCTTGCTCATCCGTCTCCAATCGTAGAGTTGTATTGGAGAGTTTTAGTCTAATTTGTTTAACTAAGACGTTAGCCTTGTCTCAGCTCCAACAAAAAAATGGGTGGGGGCGGCTAGTATCTACACTAGCTTAAATAGCACTAGGACTACAGCACTACAAACACTACAAACAACACTCTGTAACAGCTGAAGACTTTTTTCACAATGTGTGAAATAACTGTGTGCCCAGGAAATGATTTGGTCTCGGGATCATGTAACTCCGATGGTTTAACACATGGCGCCATTTATAAATTATAACATCTCCAAGACAGTCCTTTGGCTAAAAAAACTCAACCGGGGGGGGGGGGGGGACACACTCGAGCGTTTGATTAACCTAAGGTAACCCGTACTCGTGCAAACTCCAGAGTAACGCTACCAAGAACCCTGATATTTATCCTAATGAAAGACCAAAATGATAATAGCCTAAGTTGTTGCTAATTTATGATTGAGGCATGATATAAACGGCTGGTTGAGAAAGTCACCTGAACTGTGTGCTGCAGAAACAAATATTTTACTCGGGGGTCTCGGCCTGTCTCTCCAGGCCACAAGTACAAAAATTTGTTTCCTTTATTCGAATATGACCATATTAAATGATTTCCTTGACTTTATAAGGGTATAGATACAAATAATTCATATAAGTTCTGCTTGGGTATGTGAGTCTATCAATCACTCCTGAATTGGCACAACAGGATCATTAGTACAGTTCTAAAAACCGGTAATAAGAAAACCAAGGAGTTTGAAAAAACAATACAGGTTTTTGCATGTTTGCTTGTTGTGTGAAAGGCCTGCCAAGATTAATTGATAAGGAAATGGTTATCTGCAATAGCAATTGTAGCTTGATCTCATAGACATTTCCCAATGTTATTATCCCCCAGGACATTTCCCCACCGCTTGCTAGCCTTCAAGCCATTTCCACCAGGACGTTTTCCAACCAGGAAACTTTGCCACCAAGCACCAAGGATTTCTCTTGAAATCCTTGCAAGCACCAATCTTAACGAGACAAACCACAGTGCTGTTTTCCCATAGGACTTATCTACAACTATATTCATGTCCGGCCAATGTTGTAGAAAGCAGCTTGGGAAGCAAGCTGAGAATGGCTTCATGAGTAGTTGGATTACCATTGAAAAGAAAAGTATGTCCAGTAAAAAAAAAGTTAAAGTATGAGCAAGATGTAGTGATTGATGGTTTTTCACTGTCTCCTAGCGCCCACCCAAAATTCCTTGGAGTTTTTATTGATAATAAGCTATCTTTAAACATACGGGTAGATATTTTAGTCATGAAGTGTAGCTCTGGTGCAGTCTGGTATTCTCTTTCACGAGATCACAACCTGGGAAAGAGCTGCCCCGAAGATTTTAAAGTCTGACCTAGAATATGAGCAAAGACGGGAAGGCTTACACAATTCTGAAGCTCTGTGACTTCCTTTTTGACATGTCCTATGCCCATTTTCTTAAGATTGTTTCCAACGAGTCTCATCCTCTTTTAAGTAAGTTGATTCTTAACAATTCTACCAGAACATCCTCTGGAGCTAAATGTATTTTCAACCCTAAGCTACGTCGGACCGAAAACTTTTTTATGACTCACCATGACAACAGACTGATTTACAAGGAATAACTTTTAGTTGCTTTTTTTACTTTTTCATCACACCATTGCATTACATTCAGTACCATCGTCTTTGATGGTGACTGAATCAAATAAACTAAATCCTATCCTGAGCATCACAGCCCAATTTCATACATGCTAGCATGGGTATAAGTGTAAGACTGAATTATAACTATAAGACTCAATGATAGGGAAGATGATATTGAACTGAACTTCAGATTTGGATTAGTAGTGTACTGTGGTTTTTGTAATTCAGCTTTGGTATTCAATATTTTTAACCAACAAACTTTAATCTCACCCTCCACAAACATAGCTTGATTGACTGATCTATGCAGCATGTCACTTAAGGACACCCTGTTAAATTACCGACAGCACAAGAGAAACTGCTTCATCAACAGTATATGTATCCAACACAATGATTACCGTATGAAGTCGAAGGTTGAGACATCATTGCCCACGGCGGCTTCAACAGATTCCGCTGCCTCCACGGATCTACAATGATGACAACAGTTGAAACATCAGCACTTTCTTTCATAAGGTGACACCAAATCCTTGAATCACATGAATTGATACACTACTATACCAAAACACATGAGGAAATGATCTCCTAGACCGTATATAGATAGAGAATTGGTACCATGAATACTGGTGCAGGCAGTCTATTGATTTCATTTTCAAAAAATGTGAAATCAAAATTATAAGCTGCCATTATCAATGATTATAAATAGTCATTGCCACTATTATTGCTTTTTAATGTTTAGGCATTGCAATTGAATTATTTGCTCTGCATTTTGAATGTTTAACCAGTGAGTAAAATACTCATATCTAGAAGGTGTTAAGACTACTTTAATGTATTCATGTAGTTTTCGCATCAATCTCCCATCAGAATACCACACAGAAGGCCCCTTAGGCGTTACATGATCCCAATAACAAATAATCTTCTGTGCAGACAGTTGGGGCAATCATGGCAATAGTCTGAGCCCCCCAGACTTTTGCCCCTCGTCCGACGCCCCCCCCCCCCCCCGGGCGAGAGAAAGTCTGAGAACAATGCAGGATCTTGCTGGAGTTGTCTGCCCTTGAGTTTTATAAGTTAATCAAGGGGAGCACTAAAACTGCAATATCTATTGATTTCTATTCATGCCACCTACTATATAGCTCCAGGTATGAGAGTTTTCCAGTCAGACTCTGGGAAAAGAAGCCTCATGTTTGGGAAATATCCATGAGCAGAGATATTCACTGCCAAGTAGTGGAGGAAATGTCAGCCAGAATTTCTTTCGTTTTGAATAAGGGCGGTCATTCATGACATTGACAAAAGGTCATACAATGTGTATTATTGGACCCTAGGCTATATGAAGTAAGATTAATGTAGAAGTAATGAGAGGAAAAATCCAAGCATATCCTGCATAGTGCATGGACTATCATGGCAATGGTTGGAGTTAAAAAAAACAAATAGGTCGTATTTATAAGTACTGCAACGATCAAGATATTGTGTGGCAGGGGCAGTCTCAGCAGTATTGTTAGCATAATTGAAAATGCTATATTTGCGGTGACTTTTACATCTATTTGTAAGAGTTTAAGGCCTTTAATCAGTGTCAGACACAAGAGAATATCATACACATGAATGGACAGTAATTTTTACATTAATACAACCTATCTCTCAATCTGATCTTGAGTACTCAATTTTTTCCTGGAAATGATATAAAAGTACATTACTACTTCGAACTCACTAACTTAAATAGCACTAGGTCTACAGCACTACAAACACACTACCGACTATGTTCGAAATAGGCACAGTAAGGAGTAATTCCTGGTCACACCATTACTAATTTGTTTACTAAGTTTTTTTTTTAAATCATGGGGTCTCAGGCTGAGAAATGGAATTCTCGCAGTTTGCAGGTAGGAGCGCAGATCCCAATAGTCAATGTTGAGATTCAGGCGTACTCAAGAGTCTGTTTGAGTATGGTACAAAATCAACCTATTCTCGGTGGTACAATAGTTTGAGGGCCTGTATAAAGCTACAAAAAATGTACTGCTGATCGGTGGCGTATATTAGCAATCACGGCCCACAAAGTTCCGTGAATGGCTGATAGCTCAGTGTGTAGAGCGTCTGCCTAATAATCACTGTTAATAAAATTTTGTGGGTTCAGATCCCATCAAGGTCAGTTTTTTTTCAAATGGGTGCTTTGTAACTGGAGCAATTTTACCGTAATCTTCTACTGCTATTGAGTTGTTTTCTGAAAGTACCCAACAGCTCAGTGAGCTATTGAAATACCTCTCTGCTTGCACTATTTTGCTACCGATATGCAAAAATTTCCGTGGTGACAGGGCGCTTAAGTGCCCCTCCCACACCCTCCCCTCCCCTCAGCCGGTCAGCATCTTTATTCAACTTATCGTCGTAAGCAGACTTAGACTTCTCGTCTTGGTCAGAAAGTCTCCCAGACATTGCAACTGACCCCTCGACTAAAATAATAATAGTTTCACTGCATTACTGCTCATAACCATTGTCTGATTAATTGTATACAAGTAAAAGATTTCATCCAAATTTGAAGTTTGATTGCTTCCATGTGTGGTAGCATCTGAAATACATACATACATACACTCTGCAGGGTTGCATTTGTTGTCCAGGAAATAATATCTCATGGCACAGCATATCAGATTGAGTTTGGTACAGTGAGGTGATAACAGAGTGCCCACACATAAATAAACCAAGGGTACACTGTACAGTGTTTATAATCGAATAAAAAAAATTTTTGGCTTGAAAACCTAAATACAGGCAAAATGACTACTTGATCTAGATCTGCAGTGGTGTGCAGAATCAGGGAAGATGACAAAAAAGGGGCTCCCCGCGTATTTTACTGAAGATGGAGTGGTTTAAAGTTGAAGAATAGATTTAGTCAGTTCAAATGAAAAATCAGCAAAAGATTTTATACTTGAATTCAGCCCAACAATTTGGAGTTAGTTACTCAGATTATGTGTTTTGGACAAACAACTCCAAACAATAACAAACTTAAGCTCATCAGCCTATCAAAACAAAACCAAAACTCAAGCACATGGGTCTTTCTAAGCAGAAATGAGTAGATAACACCACGGTCCAGTTGTTTTGAAGAATTAAGTCTGAAGATGAGAGTTTTAAAATTGAAGATTGCTCTATTTTCTCTGAAAAAATTGAAGACAGCTTTGTGTGCAGTGAGCCCCAATAAAATTGAATAAAACAAAGAAAGTCCTATTTATATCTGTCGTGCTAAATAGCCGACAGATCATGTCCCGAAGAATAGGCCTCTGTGGTCGGCAGTAAAAAAGCGCAGTTAAGCAGTAGTTTTAATATTATTGACATGGCAAATGACAAAGATCACCCTCTGAAGCGCTGAGTGAAGATCAATAACTATTAACTATAGGATAAATTCTGCTCGCAGATCTAAGATCAACCAAGGTCTTTAACTCCTTGGATCAACACATATTGGCAACCAATAGACTAAAATGATGATCGAGTTTGACATAAGATTTGCAACTATCTCAGCACAGATGTTTTTGTACCATCTTTACTGACTCCTCTCATATTAGCTACTGTACGTCTCCACACTGACCAGAGTTGGCTCATTTATGGTTAACCTCCACTTACTCACACTAAGATGTCATAGGCTGGAAACAGATAAACAACCATTTCTATACTAACCTCGTTGAACGCTAATCACCAGATGGTTCCGTTGTCTGTTGACAGGCCGATATGTGGTTGGGGAGGATTATAACCTCCTAATACAGGCAATAATGTAGACTAAGGAGTGCAATGCAGCAAATTTAGCTCACCTAATTTATTTCAATCTGTGTTAGTATTCTGATCTCAACAGGCACAGTCGATTTTTTCAGTTCGCTCACTAACATTGTTTTCATTCATTATGTTACCATATAATATACACAATACAGTATGGAAGCTTTTGTGACTAAATCAACATTAAATCAACGTAGGAGTCCTGAACAGTTTTTTTGTGCTTAACCACACCGCGTGCCCGAGTGGAGTTTTCATGGGCACCCAAGTTTCTCATTCAAAACCATTCTAACCTCACAATAGTATTCATATCAGCTCTAAAATCCAAACAATTATTGAATGTGTTCATACATACATGCTACAATGCTTATCACTAGGCTAATATCTTACAGATATATTTACTGTATTATTATAAACTTTGTGTCAGGGAGTATAGAGAACCTGTTAAAAAAATCAAGGATACAAATACATACATCTTGACTTATGTTTTCTTCAGCAGATAGTGTCACAAACACAATGTTGGCGAGGGGAAACCGTAACTTTTACAATATCACAGGAGTAATACTGACTATTAAACGTGATTCAATATATTTAGGCAATAATGTAGATTTTTATACATGTAATAAGGCAAACAAATAACATAGGTAAGACAGTAAGAGTAAAGGCGTAACATCCATAAACCACCACGCAGGGTTTTGGTGCTCTACTTCATAAATTCTCTTTTGTACTGAAACAGATCTAGCCAACATATGTTTCAAGGCCGATGAAAAACAACAAAGACTTAAAGAAAATAACAGATCTCTTGAAGGAAATGTCTCTGGGAAATTTTACAATATATTTGACCTACTGAGTGAAGCTGATGCCGCATTGAGAACAAGCAGAGAGGAGGCATCAATAAACTACCACTGAGATTTTTTCAGTTAAAGTAGTTCACATCATAAATCACTGCTCAATACTCGATGTAGCATAGCTACACATCTGTATACAAGCTGATGTGTGGCAGGCAGGAAGTGACTGTCACTGTAAGATAAGATAAGTCTAGACCAAGTTTGATCCATTTGTCTGCATTCGGAGTTGCTCCCTATCCACTGGGAGCAACTAGAATGCAGGCAATTGGATTTAACTTGATCTTATACAAGTCACAAAGATGAGGTTCTGTTTTATATTGAGGAGTAAATATTTATTGACTAGGGTTATCCTATCACACTAATATATGTAGATAGCTCCAAATAAAAAATACAATTTATATTGGCCCTGTTTTCAGGGCGCCCTACCTGTTATATGTACAGAATTTACATGAATGTTAAACAAAAATCCATAGCCATGTAGCTACATGTTCTCTTCTATGGCTTTGATCACTAGATCAGGCTCGGGGAACTTGAGCTTCCTGGGTGGGCCCTTCTTGACTCCAGTCCACACATTCACCTCTAAAGCAGACAAAAAAAATAATTTAGACTGATACACCAAATTGGGTTTTTTTACATTTCCCTGAATTAGATGATTATTCAGCTGCTGATAACTCAGAGGTCTGACCCAATCTGCTACCGTCAGCAACAGAACATGCGAATATGGCCCAAGTATTATTTATACATGACCACAAGCTGTTAGAACATTTTTGCATGCATCAAAATCCATCAATGCCCTAGTTTTGTATTTATAACAGTAAAGATATATATCCTCTGTGATGTGGATAATTATTTTGTGGGAAGAATTTGAAAATTTTATCTCAATTTGAGACATAGATATTCACATACACAACACATACCAGAGCCATCTGACTTGATGATGGTAACCTCGAAGCTTTTAGATCTTGGTTTATTCTCGTTATAAGTTGTGTTGGTCACTCGGTCACGATAATGTGACTCAAGAGCTCCAGCGAGATCGCGAGCTCTCTTGCCGTATGTGTGTCAGGATTTGCTACAACAACATAATCAATCACTTGGGCATTTGTAAGACATATATACATTGACTTTTGGGTTAAGGCTCATAGATCGTGATTGTGAAGGAATCAGGTTTTTGGTATCAATCTAGAGTTCTCAGTCTAATTTAGAAAACTGCTAAAAGGTCCAGTTTCAACTGATTTTTCACTCAAAGTTGAGATGGGAAGGTACTTAAAAGGTACTATTTTGTATACAATATCATTAAAATAGTACCTTTTTGGTACCATCACATCTCAGCTTTGGGTGAAAAAGAGTTAAAACTGGGCCGTAGCCTATTTTGTTAATGAACCTTACAG
Source organism: Membranipora membranacea (assembly GCA_914767715.1). NCBI lineage: Eukaryota > Metazoa > Bryozoa > Gymnolaemata > Cheilostomatida > Membraniporidae > Membranipora > Membranipora membranacea. Next base: position 30,814,788 of record OU612066.1, on the reverse strand, counting down.
CAGTTTTAAAAATTAGACTGAGAACTCCAGAATGATTCCTAAAACCTTCACAATCACTTTAAAACATAAAGCTACATGCGTTTAGCCTACACATGCATGACATGTGTAACATGAATGAGGTAAGGTATCCAAACACTCATTTGCGTGTGACAAATTGATGCGTTGATGATATTGATAGCTTCCACTTACCAGTGTTCAAACCTGATAGCAAACTCTGTGGCGCTTACAGCAGTTTCATTTTCTGCAGACTTATCCTTCTATAACACAATGGGAACATTTGGCATGTAGCAATCATTGGTCTGCTTAATATGGTACTTGCACCTGTCACCGATGCAGAGCAACAAGCAAAATATGCAGAAGTTGGGAGGTATGATAGGAATAGGACCCTCAACTTTACTTTTGAATTACTTTTGGATTGGTTATGTCTTGAAATGTCTTAAAATTTAAGAAATCGATAAAAATGGTAAAAAATTATTGAAGAAATATCAATAAATATACCTGCTCGACAGCTGCGTCTACCAGTTCATCGTCCTCCTCTGTCTTTGGCACCTTGGCCTCATCTGGTTTCACGTCCACATCAGACTTGCGTTTCCTCCCGGTCTTTGCTGCGGGACTAGCTACTTTGCCAGCACCCTTCTTTTTCTTTGCAGCTGGCATGGCTTTAACCTATATATTTGTATTATAAAGTGAAACAACCACGCATACAATCAGGATGATTAAGACTGGTAATAAGAAACTAGGGATAAATAAAGACGAGACAGAATCACGCCCTTCTCTCTTTACAAGCCTACAATCCATATATGGGCTCTGGTGCTCTCAAGAACCAGAGCCCATTGTCACTCTGTTGATTCGAGAGGTGACTGACTGAAATTTTCAACTCAGCTCAACAATAAACAGAACAACTTTCTTTTACTTTGTTGATTTTTTATCAAGGAGACGCCTTGCTTTTACGCCACTGCCATGGGACATACATGCTTCTACTTGCCACTGTCCAGGGATTGGGGTTGATACTGGACATTGGCAAAGTACAGGCATGTATGTCCCAGAGGACCATGACTACTGCAATAAAAAAGAATGTATATTATTTATCAAATTGAAAACAAAAATGAAAACTAAATTTGAGTCTGTCACTTTACAAATCCAGGTGCATCCTAAAGTCAAAATTAACTTTGTTGTGTACTATCGACCGCCAAATGAATACTGTCTAGACAATTTAGAAGCCTTGATTGATGAAAATGTTCATGATAACTGCCTTTATTTTGGTGACTTCAATCTGCCAGATATTGTCTGGAGGAAAGATGGTGATACATCCTATGTTAAGCCTTCATCTAATAAGAAAGCATTGCACAACAAAGCTCTTGAAATTATAAATGATGCTGATCTGGTTCAACTTGTTCTTGATTCCACTCACATAGCCGGTAATACGCTTGATCTTGTTATGGTTAATAAGTCTGCATTGGATCAGTTGACTGTTACGTGCAAAATTAAACCATACATCTCGGATCATAAAATGATCCTAACCGAGATTGCTATCCAAAGCTTTGAGAAGAGTGAAACCAACACAACCCAGCAAAAAAGACTCAACTTCAACAAGGCAGACTACTCCAAAATCGAACAACACTTCTCCAGTCTAAAAACATTCTACAAAGAAACTGAAAAGGACAACCTCTCAGTTGAAAACATCTGGAATAAATTTGAATCTGCAACTAAAGAAGCTACAGCAACTATACCAGGTAAGCTAAATAGGCCTAAGGGACATCCATGGATTAAACGTGAAATTAAATGCCTCATTAGTAAAAGAGATCGGCTATTTGACCGGAATGAACGATTCCCTAGCATAGCCCATGAAAGTGAGTATGATGATATATGCTCTGAGATCAAAATGAAAGTTAAGAATGCTAAGAGCTCTTACCTCAAAGACCATCTTACCAAGCAGTTGGAAGATGGCAATTCTAAACCTTTGTTCAACTATCTGAAGAAAACCAGTGGTCGATCCAATAGTATCACTGGGCTCAAAGATACTCCATCTGACCAGGTACCTGATAGGTTAGCTGAGCATTTTGCCTCAGTCTACACTGCAAAGCAATATAATAAGCCTAAGATGGCAGAAACGCATATATCAGTTATGGATAAAATACATGTCAGTAAATCTGGCATAGAAGTCATGCTCAAGAAACTTGACTCTAGAAAATCTTGCGGACCAGACATCATTTCTGCTATGACCCTGAAGATGTTTGCCAACAATGTACCATCTTTTATAGATTGTGTTCAATATGTGATTCAGGCTAGTGTGAAGGCTGGTAAAGTACCGAAGATATGGCGCCATGCAAATATCACTCCAGTGTATAAAGGTGGTGACCGTTCCGATAGCAACAACTACCGTCCGATCAGTCTCACATGTATTATATCCAAGCTCACTGAACACATCCTCTGTTCTAACATGTGGAGTCATATAGAGGAGCATGATAGTGTGAGTGACAGGCAACATGGATTCAGGAGAGGGCTGAATACTACAACTCAACTATTACATGTCATTCATTTTGCAACCCAATCCCTTGATCAGCACAAAGATTACCATATTATTAGCTTTGATTTTTCAAAAGCCTTCGATAAGGTGCCTCATGCGCTGCTTATTCATAAATTGAAACATTATAAGTTTGATAGTAAATGCATTGAATGGATTGAAAGCTGGCTGACTGATAGGACATGTACTGTTAACGTTAATGGCAATAAATCGAGTATATTTCATGCTTCATCTGGTGTTCCACAGGGATCGGTCTTAGGACCACTTTTGTTTCTGATATACGTTAATGACATCTCACAGTCAATCCAAAACTCTGACTGCAGGTTATATGCAGATGACACCATCTTATGTTCAGAAGTCATAAATGATGCTAAATCTCTTCAAGATGATATAAATGAATTGAAAAGTTGGGCTGATAAATGGGGTATGATTTTCAACCATAAGAAATGTGTACATGTGAAAGTAGGAAGTGATCAGCCAGATATAAGTCTGAAGCTTGGTGACAATGTCATACCGCACTCAGACTCTGTCAAGTACCTTGGTGTGACCATCCATTCCAACCTGAAATGGAATGCACATATATCAAATGTAGTAAAGAAGGCGAATCGTTCACTCGGTCTCATAAAACGAGGACTCAAAGAGGCCCCGGTTAAAACCAAACTACTAGCTTACAAAACCATGGTTAAACCCATCTTAGAATATACATGTCAGGTGTGGTCGCCACATAACATTGGTCTGAATAATAGCTTGGAAAAAGTTCAGAGAAATGCAGTAAAATGGATCTATCATTTAAATAAAACTGACAGCGTAACTGAATGTATGACTAACCATGCTATTCCCCTTTTGTCTGACAGGAGAGAAGCAATAGATATTACATTTCTTAGAAAAGTGGAAGGAGGACTGTTCGACATAAAATTGAATACCTATATACGCTTTGTTTCATCTACCCACGACACCAGAGGTAAAACAATTAGTTGGCAGCATAGTTGTGATGCATGGTCACATAGCTACTATAATAGAATGAGGCCAGAGGTAAAGGTATATTTTCCTCCAAATTAACCTGACAACCTTCTAACAATTAACTAACATCTTAGCATTACATGTACATATCAAGTACATGCCGATACACATCGATTAACTATGGTCAACTTGTTTACTATAAATCCTTTCTCTTCATAACTGGGCAGGCAATTTATTGATGTTCAATTATTGGTGTATTTTTAACATTTTTTCTGTAAATTAATCACCTGCAATACCAGTACGCAATACCCCTGTTATATCTGGATATTGACATTTTAATTAAGGTTTCATTACCAGAGGAATGTCGGACTCTCATGATTGATTCATAAGTAGATTGTGTCAATTAAAAATAATGAGCAATTAATTTCCCTGGTATGTTAATAATGTTTCCTTTTAATGCTGTGCATCCCTAATTAGTATCATATATAATGTAATGTTCCCCTAACTATCGTCAGTTGTGATATTGGGATCGAGAATAAAAGTAGCAATTCTATCAGCTCACTCTTTCCTTATTAACATCTCACACTATCCAACTCATAAGAATTCTCCCAATATAACTCACCATCGAGACACAACACTAAATCATTACACGCAGCATAAATACAGGACATTATCAGAGACAAAGATGTAACTATAACACCAACCAAAAAGACATCTTTTCAGTTACATCACCCCTCTGAACACACTGAAGGTATATTTATCCAAATGTGCCCGTGATGTGGACGGTTTGGATTAAGTTGAAGGTAAGGTAAGGTAAGGTGCAAGCAATGAACTAAACCTAAGGTTTAGTTCATTGGTGCAAGCAGCAGCAGCAGCAAGGACTAGGAGCATTGAATTCCATATCTGGAATAGCATTATTAGCTTTCTTTTGCCCAACAATGGGCTTGCAAAAATAGCCAGTCCCTAGTAGCATTCTGGAAAAGCCCAAATCATCGACGTTGAATGCATTTTATTACTGTCTGCAGTTTTGTAAAGAAGTTGATTTCCAAGGCTATATAATTCATGCTAGTAGGGACAGCCAATCAGATCTATTTCAGATGAGCCCCTGTGTTAAGTGTTCTAACTGCATGATGTTATGATACTATTTCCATTCTAAGAAAAGAATTTAATTCTGTGACTAGGAGTAACTCCTTGCTAGGTGAAAGGAATAAATAGTGGTGAAAGTGACCAAATACTTACACTTCTAACTATGTCTGTGCCACTCAATATAAACTTCCTGAATGACAGTGCAGGGTTGCAGCTGCCAAACACAACAAGGGTGGGATATGCACTGTATCACCTACAGCTGTCAGTCTTCAACATGTGGTTACATGAGCAAGTGTGCCATAAACGCGGGTAATTCCTGCAATCTGATTGGTCAAATGCTATTTTATAACATAAAAAGGTTTTCTCAATATGTTTTCTATGGAAGCTTTTGGAGCTTGGAATTTAGAAGGAAATATTAGTTGTGACAGTCACAATGAGAAGAGGTGTGGCAGTTGCAGAACCTTTCCAAAACAGAGTGATGAACTTGGGCTTATCAAGGAGTAATCTCCTTGGTTTTATAGTCAAGATGTCCCAATAGATAGATTGCTTAATGTGTAGGCTGTGCCACAATCTCAGGCTGTAGGCCTGTCCAGAGGCGTTATCGCTATTCTCTATTCCTCCTTGATCTCACTAAGAAATATAATCGGTTGATGCTTGCATTTAAAAAAGGAACCAGAAAATCAAAATTCTCAATCAGGATCTTTGGTTTGGTCAATTCAATTTTTAAATTATCCAAAATATTATATAGGGCTTTTTAGTTTCACCGTTTTCAATCAAGTTTATTGAGAAGAAACAACCTCACTAGCGTGCGAAATTTTCCCTCTCTACAACAGGTGCTAAAAATTGACAAAGTATAAAACAATGTCAGACATGAACAGAAAGCATCAAATTTCTCGTGCCGATTGAAAATAGACACTCTGAGAGACCGTAGATGTAAATGGCATTAAGTCTACCGGTATTTATTATGCCACACATAGTCATATTTGCCTATATATTGTTGGCAGCCGAGCAAATTATTGTCAGCGGCATATTGGAAACTGAATGAATTAATGTTCAGTTTTTCAAGCCTTTCCTTTTCTGCTGCCTCATCTTCCAGCATCTGTTGTGAAATGGAAAAAATAGAGCATTTTACTGGCTAATCAAAAAAGCATATATACCGCTAGCTTGGTATTCAAGCCAAACATATGAAGCCTTGTCTGTATACCCTGGTACCAGAGTATCTCGCCGTATGTTGGTCTTAGTGATTATTTTTCTTGCTTGCATGGTGTTATCTACTCTATGCACAGCACCAGCTGCATGGTGTACTAATGAGTTACATGTGCACCAGTGTTTTGGTTTCTGTTTTGCCATTGACTGATAGATGGATGGATTGACAAACAGCCGATCACATGGCCAAAACAGAAACCAAATCACTGGTGCACATGTAACTCAGCAGCACACCACGCAGCTGGTGCTGCGCATAGAGTAGATAAGACCATGCAAACAAGAAGAAATAGTCACTATAACCAACATTCTGTGAAAGATACCAGAGTATGCTGACAAGGCTTCGTATTTTTGGATGCACTCAAGGCCAGGGTGCAAGAGAAAATGAGCACAGCATGTCTAAACAATTGAGTATTCCACTTAATGTCAGGGAGCGGGTAACTCTGCATTTGAATAATGATGGGCAAACGTCACATTGGTTAGATTTTCAGTTGTATGTCACTCTCATCAAACTACACGAAATGGGACACTCCGATTGAGGGATCTTCCCACCGAACACATCTCAAAGGGTCAGATACTGGCTATTTATTATAGTCATTGATATGAATATTATATCAGTGCTTATAGTCATCAATTAATATATATAACTGCTGTTATTTTGTACGCTGAAGCAGATCGTTTCAGTCTTACTTGCAAGAGAGAAAAAAATGATTATCACCCTCATTTGTTTCCAGTCTTGATTTAGAAAGACATGCTAATTAAACTGTGTCCTAAATGAGACTAACAGATCATACCAACTTGATACAGATTTATTTATTTAATAACACAGAAACATCATGAATATGGACAACTCACCACCGACTTCCACGACGATCCGATCAGCTTTAATAGGAAAGACGTAATGATTATTGCCACCTTTACCTCCATCCATACGAGAGCCTTGACCCTTTTTGGTGATTGCTTTCCACGGAGGATCAATCCGCCACACAGCAAAAGCTCTATTCAGATCCATCTTTCTGTTGATATTTAATCACATACCCTCAATGTGTCCGAATTTTAGATTTCCACCACCAAGAGCCTGTCCAAATATAACATCTTATGGTTGTTAACAAGTGTACAATGAAGCCTTGGATCCACATTTAAATTGTTCAGATATGAGAGGGCACCTGTTACAATATTCTTTTTTTTTAATACTTTATTTCAATGAAATCAATGAAAATTCAATGAAAATGGTTTGGTTCTCAGTTGTCATGGATCTCATGAGACAAATGATCGAGAGAAGAATTTGATCACAGGAGAATGGTCTCCTACGAAATCACCAGTTACATCCATTTATGTGCAGCGGCAGATTACATATTTAAAGCTTAAGTTGTGCCTCCCCATATTTGGTATCACATTAAAGGTCTCAGCTTAGAGTTATCTTATTATTACTTTAGATAACCAAAAATCCAGCAACTTGATTCTAAATGTGCTAGGTTACATTGGGGAGATATGTATCTCCCTAGTTGCATTCATTGAAGTAGCACGTGGTGGTATAAATCCGAAATTAGGAGTTGAAAGTGGCTCAATAGGCAAGAGCATCGGCACTTTGACACACAAATGTTTGAGGTCCTGAATTCAGATCCAGACTTAGTCTACTGACGTTCGAGCACTTGATGCGCTCCAAACTGCTTGTTCACTGAGAGCAGCTTGGCACCAAATATGGCTGCACTTTTACCTCGCATTTTCAGACTGGAATAGAACTTGCCATTTTAACCAACATTAAAAGGTTAGAATTTTTGAATTTTTTTCTCTATGACTACGATACTTGAGTTCTCTGGGCAGGTGACATCGGTGTGTCATGACTCTTACCATGACTCAGAGTAGTATCAGTTTCACTGCTCTAACTTGTTGGTACGATGTATGAGGTCATTTGCTCCGATTCCAGATTGCACTCAATCACACACAATCATAGGTTAAATTTCTTCTTTCTACCCATAAATTTCTCAGTCACACTATCGCAACATTGAATATAATATCGACCTGTTTGCATACTTCAGCTAGGTAGCTGCTGAAGCTAATGAAAATTTTGTTGCACCAAGCGCAGATAACTTCAAAATACATTTTGATTAAGTCCTCCATCCGTTAAAATCAATCATGATGGTGAAACCACAGCTTAATTAATAACAAACTTTTGGCGAATCACAATTGGAAATTTTGTAAGATGCAAGGTGATCATTTAAGGTTGGGTATGTAATATGTTTCTCAAGTAGAAATCAAGACGTAGGAGAGGACATCCCACCAGGATATCCAGTCTTCAGGTTATAATCAGACATTCTGGTCAGATCTCGAAGAAACACGTAAGCTAATCATGTTTGGCAGACTGAATTCACTGTCAGTTGGCAGCACACGGTTGAATTAGCCGAGGCACCCATCGACAGCCTGCCTAGGGTACAGTTGAATAATCTTGCCAATTTCCCATTTTCTGAATCCTCTTGATCCTCACAGTCCGAAAAAATTTGAGAAAGGTGAATTGGATTAAATGAATCTAGTTAATATTTAGATTATGAGAGCTATTAGAGCAAATATCATTATTTCAAGATAATAGCAGTACCAGGAAGTTGGCAGAGCAAACAATAACGACCCTAACGGTTTAGTATTGTAAACTGTCCCCCCCCCTGCCCGAAAACAACCCCGGGACACTTTACAATATTGCAAACTGTCCCAGGGCCCAGGGACAATACAACAAAGGCACTACAATCTGTTTTAATAACCATAATAAAGACAACCAACCTCAACCTACATGAATAGAAGGAAAACAAATAGTAATATCTATACCAACAGAAGCGTTCAGCTTTGAGAAAAGGCAGGAGAAATTCATACTCTGTTCCAAAACAGTGGTTAGGTAAGAAAGATTAGTGGTACGCATTTACTTATCAGGTTTCTTAAAAGGTGTATGTGTGGGTGGGTTATCATTCCAGGGTTCATCGATTGAATCAAAAATATTCCCTCACAGTGAGGTGTAGGTGAGTGATTGAAGAATGGGTATAAAATTTAAAATGAAATACCTCACCAAATATAAAACAATAAGGCTAATAGTGTGGTGGTATCTCTTTAATGAGAAAAATGAAAACTAAAGGTACAGGGGGACGGGGAGGGGGGTTGAGGTTTGGTTAAGAAAAAGCCAGTGCTGTAAATTTCAAAGAGAGTGTTTGTATTCCAGATCCCCTGTCAACTTAAATGTTCTGTGGGTCTACTACAGCCTTAATATGAGGTGATAGATCATTTCTGTATGTGACATGAAAATGCAGCAGGAACGTTATAATGATTTATCGTCAAGACCAGATACTATCATGGATGTGATATTTTAAAACTGAAGTTTGGGCCCCATGGAAAGTAGTAAATAATAACCAAAACGACTCAGCTAAAGAACACTATCAAGTGGGCAATCTACATAGCTTGTAGTGCATCTAGTGGATATTCTAAAGTAGGACACCCCATTTTTTAAGTAAAACTGTCGCGTCTGTCCTGCAAAATCTAGATGCATTTTTTTTCAAGCTATGTTTCATGCGCATCAATCCTTGAAACTTTATGGTTTATAATAGGAGACATTGCTGAATATGACGAGAAAGTTGTAAACCAAAAAGCCTCCGATTTATGAGTGGGGTACCATGCTGGAAAGCATGTGTTGACTTCATTAAAACGTGATGAGATTGAAAGACATTCGCAACAAAAAAATACCTATTTGGAGTGTCAACTGATGAGGGAACCCCCAAGATCGATATTTCAGAGTGAGTGAATCCCAAGTAAATTTTGATCGCTGGCATTCATGATAAGAAGATATTACAGTTAAGCAAACCAGGATTACGAAGAGAGATCTGTTCATTGAAATGGCCATGTATTGGGATCTTTATTATTATACATTCGTATAAACATTTAAATCGAGAAAATTTAAAGAAAAATGAACGCCATTGTCAAATGTTTTATGTTCACATGTTTCTCAAGCTGTGTAAATAAATTTTAAAACGATGACATGGACTCAAACTTATTGTAAAATGCATCAAGTAAATACGCTAGTTATACAACTAGTAATAATAGATATAATACAGAGGGGTTAAATACTACAAATGGTGTATAAAGGTTATAATGTAGAAATTATAATAAATTTATAAGTATTTGAGAAGAACTCATCATGGAATTGGGAACATTCTGCACACCATTGAAGCTTAGGTGATTTATAATACCTCTAAATTGATGGAATATATATATATAAGATCGCCAATGAAAGAACTAAAAAAGGTAATAATATGTAATAATATGTACCAAAATCACAGCAGGGGAGGCCGTCAGCGTAGGATGTTGTTCTCTGCGGATGGGCAAGCGTTTGCTCCTTTGTCAAACCGAACGATTTCTCCATTTCTCTATCAGTGAGTTGGCAGTTAGCTTCCCAGCCAGGAACATGGAATGGTATATGAGCACTATCATCAACCCAATTAACCAAACATTCACGGTGTGCACCAAAATTAGCAGGCGGTCCGATTGTCTGTATAGCCATTTGAGCTGTTGGAAATAGGAATGAGTTTGGCAGATATCCTTCTATGTACTGCTTGATACGTTCATAAGAATCCTGTGTTATACAACTCTTGCCACGGAGACCGATTCCAGCAACTCTTTTTGGCCTTGTACCAAGCTCTTCTTCACCAATTGAGTGCCGAGGGGAGTCACAACCACTACTATCTGAGCCTGGTGTTGTTGAGTGAACGCCATTCAAATCTTGCTCCTCAAACCTCTGAATTTGTTGTCCAATTTCAACTGCGTTTGCAACAGCATAGCTATCCAATGAGTTGACTTTCATACTGTGTTGCTCAAAGGAAAACAGTTCATCATTGAACTTGCACTCGCATTGATTGCTCATGGAACTGATATTTGGAGTGATGGCAGGACACGCATGTAGGTGCTGCTGAAAGGGTGTCACTCCCTCCATCTTCTTCAGTTTCTTGCATTGTCTGTTGCTACTGGTATCAAGCTTGTCAAACTTAGCTTTATAGTATGATTCGAGTTTCCTGGCTAAGTCATCATTTGTTACAGTCCGACTAAAAAACACTGCTGTGGTAAGTGGATCTCGGTATGTAATTGATCGTGGGAGTTTAATGTTTGACGAATTTCCGAGGGCCATGATGACACGATGCGTCTTTTCTATTCTCGGATCCGCTCTGTACTTGACCAGTTTTGCTCGACATGATGGTGTCATGGTTCTCTTTAGCCTTGAACCTATAACGACTTCACACACTACGACATTCCCCATGTCAGCTTGTGCATCCGACTTGATACCATCCTCTTTCCCTCCTAGTATTATTTGAAGGTCAGAGATGTCTTGTGCAGTGAGCTGAGAAAAAGAATGACAATGCAATTTACTATTGACAGTGGTTTGAATGAAGGGATTTTGGCATTTATATGAGATTATATGGGATGACTCACCATTTCATTTTGTGGGTCTGTGTTGAAAACTTCCAGAGTAAACTTCTTGCTGAGTCCATCAGGATCCTTCTTGGTGTTGTGCTCGAATTCGGCATCAACTGCTAGCTGGAGAACACCATCATCACCATCATCACCATCATCCGCAGCAAAGCTGACAGATATCTCTTTATTGTAATGCATTGGCTTGGGCTTGTCTAACTCTAGAAGGCAGATCTTGATGTTCTCGCCTTCCAACTGACCTGCGGCAAGCTTGTCCAGATCCTCACAGTAGAAATGAGAGATAGAGGCTGTCCAGGCTCCTTCATAGCTACTCTCCAGAATATGAGTGTGATTATTAGCAAAACGAATCAGACCTCTATGAATAAACACAGTGGCATCAGATTGGCTCTTGGAGTTCTTGAGAAGAAGCCGACTGACAACAGTGATCGCTGTTGAAACATTTTTTACCTGCCAAAAAGCAAAACAAATATTATAAAAGTGTAAATTTATGTCATGGTTATGTAAGTGGGCGATATTGCAGCATCCTATGATGCAGTAATCTTATCATAGAAACTTCAATTGAGTTCAGATTCACTTTCTCCCATCCCTATCCAGGTTGATAGATCAACCTATTGCGATTTTGTATTGCTGCATTTTGGCGCCAAATACATCATGACAATTTGTTAACATTGATAAGGAATGATTTGATGTCATAGGTGGGACACTCATAAACAATGCCCTATCAATCAATAATGACTGATTTACATTTAGCAATTTTTCTCAGTAAATAGTTATTATTTTTGAAAATCATTATATCTTTTCATTCCTCAACTATATTTGACTCCGCAGATGGATTTTTGAGAGCTAATTTTCTTTTTTTAAAGGAAATTAGATATGAAAAAGTGTAGGAATACAATAATTTTGAGTTCAGTTTATAGTTAAATGACAGGGTCACAATGTGTGCCACAGCAGGTGCACAGCAAATTTTGATTTTCTAGTGAATTATAAATCAATAGATCATTAATCATCATAATTTACGTTATTAAATATGGCTCAATGTAGCCTGTCTTGACAAGTCATGTTACGCTCCACTCCATGTCAAAAGATATTAGGATTTAAATTTGAGCATAGCAAATTGGTAAAAGTAAGTCTCATAAAAAAACTTTTTGTCCATATTATTACTCCCCGCACAAGTAAATCCCTGCAGATGGACTACCAAGTGTCTACAATTACTGCTGGATCTCAATTACACAATTGGTCGTTACATGTGTTTAATGTGAAGTGTCATTTTTTAACTACTTGTCCATTCCAACCAGCCAAAAAGTTGGTGACATCGGTTCAAACTCAAGATTATTAATAATAGAGCCCTAGGCCACGCCATCATAACTGTTGTGATGTTTGATTGAGTAGCAGTTTCCTTTTCCTCTTTTTTTTCGGCACTATTTGGAAAACATTCCGCTAATGGAATGAATTAGACTGCCAACAAAAGTGTTTAAAAAATAAGGAGGACGGAAATAGTGCTCTCTGTCTTCTTTCTTGTAATCTCACCTCAACAACACCACTTCTATCATTATACCTCCTGATCTGTTCGGTTGCTTGCTTAAGTTTCTGTCTGATCCGGTATATATTGTAGATTTTATATTTCTGAAATATAAAATAAGGTCGTTTAGGTGATATGATCTTAAATAATAACGCGGAAATTATATAATTTTGGCATCATTGGATTCCTGCTTTTAAAAAGGTGTAGGTATGGGTTTGGCCAGGGAGTTGGGGACATTACTCCCTGGTTTGGCCAACGAGTCATTTCTCCGCATTCAAGGTTTATTTTATTATTATTATTATTTAAGTTTATGCGGACAACAATCTTCAGTCATAAATAGTAATACCCCAAAATCAAGTATTGTGCCACATAAATAATTTGGTGATGTTATCATGTTATTATGAAATGCTCATCGAGATTAGTAGGGTTACTTTCTAGGTTTCACTCCATGATTTTCGCATTTCAGGTCAGTTAGAGTGGCTAAAATTGTCAAATGAATTTATGAAACACACCTCACCATCCTCCATGAACTGCCTATACTGTGTAGACAGATATTTGATCTTTGAAGGACTTTGAGGCTTATAGACCTCCATCTTCAAGTCGCTGTTAACATGAACGTATGCTTCGTTTCCTGGCTGCTCCTCAGGGAGCACGATATCATTGCATTTATAGCAGTATTCTTCTTCACTCTCGTCTTCATTGTCACTGCCACCCTCACTTTCTTCGTCACAGGGTTCATAAGTAGGCAGAGATCTGGTGACCACGAAACTGGGATTGTTTTTCAACAGAGCTTCTACCTTGTCTTGGCCTTCCAATGACCGCAGTGCTTTTTCACAATTCTCTTTTATACATTGGTGGAGTTGATCATTTAGAAACCAATGGGTGCTTACAACTTTATCCCCGTTTTCAAAGTCCATGGGTTCATTTAGAGATCCAGCGATCAAGTGAAACATAGATTTGCAGGTGTTTCTTGAACGCATCCATACAATCGTGACCTGAAGGCAGTCATCTGCTGAGCGGAACTCAGCGATCCTTTCTCTCACACAGTTTTCCATCTCTGTGAACTTTTGCACAGTCATGTCATTCTGAATAAGAAATAAAAGAAACATAATTTTTATTGGGATGGAGAAAACAATATAAATAATACATATGACTTAGGCGTTTTTACCAATTCGGTTACTACCTTATGGTTGTGGTGAAATTGCAGAGATTTGACAACAATACATTATATTTGTCATAAAGACAGCTGGTTACTGACTGTGGGCAGTTAACTTGTGTATCAAGACAACAACTGCACAACATCAAACATATCAAGCTAATATGGCAAGCACTGTTTATAGCTTGTTTGGCTAAGGTATCAATTTATTATCGTCGGTGAATCTCATGGAGTGGTTGGCACCATATTTACCCTGTTCTGGCAGCCTGTGCCAAAACTAAAAGTGTTACTCACTGGTTGACAGAAATAACAAGCTGACAAACTAGCTGGTCTGACGCTGCACCTCCTCTGGCAGTGATAAACATTTGAAAATCAAAGTAATAATCAACCACTTTAAAGGGAAAATCACACCACCCCCCCTCCCCTCATATTACACCTCCGAAAATCATAATCGTCTCAAGTCATGGGTACAAATATGTTTTGCAGTTTGCCTACATTTTATTGAAGAATGTGATCTGTTCTTTTTTATTTAAATGCTTGGAAAACCTTTCCTTACCCCTTCCAATATTGGTTGTGTTGGAGGTTGACTGGTTGTCAAGGAAGCGTTATCATCACTATCATCATCTGCTAACTCTAGATCTCCAAACTGACCTGCAATATCTGGATAATGAAACAGGGAATTAGTAATGAGTAATTGCTGGTCATAAAACAATTTAAAATTGTTCTTAAAAACGCAAGATCCAAATTTTGAGAAATGGAATTCTCGCAGTTAGAAGGTAGGAGTGCAGAACCCAATAGTCAATGTTGGGATTCAGGCGGACTCTTGAACTCAGGCTGACATCAAACACTCCAACCGCTCAGCCACGCTGGGCCGCTGAAGCCAGCAAAGCTCATTGCGAATTAATCCAGGTGTTTAAATTTGATGATGTAGTGGGTGTAAGAATTAATAAATAGGTACCAAAACAAAACAAGTTAAACCACCATGCAAGTAGTAAAAGAGATGTAAATAAAATCTTTCTTCACCGGGATTTGAACTCAGTTGGGACTCTCGCGCTACCAGCATGTTATAATTGTGGTATATTTATATATAATTGTATATTGTTTATTGTATAATGTTAATTGTAAATAATTTTACATAATTGTAAATAATATATAGTTGTATATAATATATAATTGTATATAATATATTATTGTATATAATATGTAATTGATTATAAAATATAATTGTATATAATATATTATTTATAAAATACATAATTGTATATAATCTGTAATTGATTATTAAATATAGTTGTATATAATATATAATTGTATATAAAATAGAATTGAATAGAATATAGAATTGAATATAATTTATAATTGTAAATAATATTTGTTTGTTAATAATATATAACTACATATAAAATATAATTATAAAATAAATAACTTGAAAATTAGCAAAGCACTTCAATGTATAAATGTTGTCTTCACCACCTTCAAAATCCCACACAGAAAGCTCCCAAGGCGTTACACGATCCCAAAAACAAATAATCTTTTGTGCAGACAGTTCGGGCAATCATGGCAACGGTTAGAGTTAAAAAACAAAATAAGTCTCATTTTTAAGTAGGCTACTGCAACTATCAAGATAATGTATGGCAGTGGGAGTTTCAGCAGTATTGTTATAATTGGATATGCTACATTTGGCGTGACTTTTTACATCCAATTGTAAGAGTTTAAGGCCTTTTATCGATGTCAGACACAAAAGAATATTATACATTTGAATAGATAGATATTGTGGCTACAGTGAATATGAGTAGATCTTTATTAGTGAAAAGTAAAACAAAAACCAAAGAAAATAATGTCATGGTATCCCCCTAGCATGGGCAGGGTATATATCCCCCTTATTTTGCTTTGATGTAAGACTTTCCCATTTTTTCCTTTTTCACATTGAACATTGTTTGCATCTTAAACAGTATTTACCATCATCTTCTGACTCACCATCATCATCACTCGATAAACGGCTCTGATCTGATATTGCAACCTTTGCAGTCTGCCCATCTTGACCAGCTCTCAGCCGGTCAGCATCTTTATTCAACTTATCGTCGTAAGCAGACATAGACTTCTCGTCTTGGTCAGAAAGTCTCCCAGACATTGCAACTGACCCCTCGACTAAAATAATAATAGTTTCACTGCATTACTGCTCATAACCATTGTCTGATTAATTGTATACAAGTAAAAGATTTCATCCAAATTAGAAGTTTGATTGCTTCCATGTGTGGTAGCACCTGAAATACATGTTTAAGCATTTGTTGATCAGACAACAATATCCCGTGGAACAGCATATCAGATTGAGTATGGTACAGTGAAGTGAAAACAAAGCGCCTACACATAATTAAACATAAGGTAAACAGTGTTTTTTCTCAGCTCTAACATGGGAATGCCTGCATAATTCAATTGCTGCCCTGTAACAGACAACAGACAATGTATACAATGTGCAATTCTCTCAAACTGTTTTGGAGAACTGTGAAGCGATATATGGAATTTTAATGTATTTATGTAGTTTTCGCATCAATCCACCATCAGAATACCACACAGAAGGCCCCCTAGGCGTTACATGATCCCAATAACAAATAATTTTCTGTACAGACAGTTAGGGCAATCATGGCAATGGTTAGAGTTAAAAAAAACAAATAGGTCGTATTTATAAGTACTGCAACTATCAAGATATTGTATGGCAGTGGGAGTTTCAACAGTATTGTTAGTATAACTGAAAATGCTGCATTTGCCGTGACTTTTTACATCTATTTGTAAAAGTGTAAGGCCTTTAATCAGTGTCAGACAAAAGTGAATACCATACACATGAATGTACAGTAATTTTTACGTTAATACAACCTATCTCTCAATCAGGTCTTGAGTACTCAATTTTTTCCTGGAATCGATATAAAAGTGCATTACTACTTCTAACTCACACATGGTAATGCCTAGTGAAAACTTGAGGAAGGGAGAAGACATCTGCCCTTTTCAAGTGCATAAACAAATCTATTTCTTATGAAAATACAATACTTCTGGTACGATTATAATATGCTGATTGTCCAAGAGCTAACCAATAGAATTTATAGTTCATTTTGGTTTAGTTAATGTAAGTACATATTCGTCCTCTACAATAACCAAAAAAATGGGTGGGGGGGGGGGCTAGTATCTACACTAGCTTAAATAGCACTAGGACTACAGCACTACAAAAATACACTACCGACTTTGTTCGAAATAGGCACAGTAAGGAGTAATTCTTGGTCACACCATTACTAATTGAAGTTTTTTTTTTAAATCATTGGGTCTCAGGCTGAGGAATGGAATTCTCGCAGTTTGCAGGTAGGAGCGCAGAACCCAGTTGTCAATTGTCAATATTGGGATTCAGGCGTACTCAAGAGTCTGTTTGAGTGTTGGACGAAATCAACCTATTCTCGGTAGGTACAATAGTTTGAGGGCCTGTATAAAGCTACAAAAAATGTATTAAAGATAGTTTATCTCTTACAGTTATTATTGATGATGGCTCATCATTTACTCACTGTCCATGGTCTCTACTTGATGATCATGCTTCGATTGGGCCTCTGGAACAGACAACAAAAATCTATCATTTACAATTCTCTCAAACTATTTTGGAGAACTGTGAAGCGATATATGGAACTCTAATGTATTCATGTAGTTTTCGCATCAATCCACCATCAGAATCCCACACAGAAAGCTCCCAAGGCGTTACATGATCCAATAACAAATAATCTTCTGTGCACACAGTTAGGGCAATCATGGCAATGGTTAGAGTTAAAAAAAACAAATAGGTCGTATTTGTAAGTAGGCTACTACACGGATCTACAATGATGACAACAGTTGGAACATCGGCACTTTCTTTCATAAGGTGCCACCAAATCCTTGAATCACATGAATTCATACACTACTATACCAAAACACACGAGGCAGTCTATTGATTTAATTTTCAAAAAATGTGAAAACAAAATTATAAGCTGCCATTATCAATGATTATAAATAGTCAAAACCTCAACAACAACCTACCTTCCAATTGCCTCTCAAATTCTTCCATTCCTCCTGAAAATGATAAATAAAACATTACTGCATCAACATAGAGGCAAGTTGTAATTTGGAATTCTCGCAGTTTGCAGGTAGGAGCGCAGAACCCAGTTGTCAATGTTGGGATTCAGGCGTACTCAAGAGTCTGTTTGAGTATGGGACAAAAATCAACCTATTCTCAGTGGTACAATAGTTTGAGGGTGTATAAAGCTACAAAAAATGTACCAAAGATAGTTTATCTATTACAGTTATTATTGATGATAGCTCATCATTAACTCACTTTCCATGATCTGTATTTGATCATCATGCCTCAATCATTGCTCTTGAACAGACAACAGAAATGCATATCATGTACGATTCCCTCAAACTGTTTTGGAGAACTTAAAAACTAGTGAAGCGATATATAGAACTTCAATGTATTAATGTTGTCTTCACCACCTTCAGAAGTAGCCTGTCTTAACAAAGCTTGTTAAGACAGGCTGCTTCAGAAGCTCACACAGAAATTTCCCAATTTATAGTTCATTTTGGTTTAGTTAATGTAAGTACATATTCGTCCTCTACAGTAACATACCTTTAATTTGCCTTGACAGTTCTTCAATTCTTCCTGAAAATGATAAATAAAACATTACTGCATCAACATAGAGGCAAGTTGTAATTTGGAATTCTCGCAGTTTGCAGGTAGGAGCGCAGAACCCATTTGTCAATGTTGGGATTCAGGGGTACTCAAGAGTCTGTTTGTTCATTTGGTTTAGTTAATGTAAGTACATATTCGTCCTCTACAATAACATACCTATCAATTCCTTCTGATACTCTTCAAGCATTCCTGAAAATGATAAATAAAACATTACTACATCTACATAGAGGTAAGTTGTAATATGATGACCCTGGAAGATTCCCCTCCCTGATCAAACCAGGGAGGGTGGGGATCAAACTGTCAGAAAATGTTGTATTTTGGAAGTTGTCCCCTCATATCCAACTGGTGAGATAATTTTGCTATATTACAAATTCTTGCTCATCCGTCTCCAATCGTAGAATTGTATTGGAGAGTTTTAGTCTAATTTGTTTAACTAACACGTTAGCCTTGTCTCAGCTCCAACAGAAAATTGGTGGGGGCGGCTAGTATCTACACTAGCTTAAATAGCACTAGGACTACAGCACTACAAACGCACTGCAGATTATGTTCTCGAAATAGGCACAGTAAGGAGTTATTGCAGGTCACACCATTACTAATTTGAAGTTTTTTTTTAAATCATTGGGTCTCAGGCTGAGGAATGGAATTCTCGCAGTTTGCAGGTAGGAGCGCAGATCCCAATAGTCAATGTTGTGATTCAGGCGTACTCAAGAGTCTGTTTGAGTATGGTACAAAAATCAACCTATTCTCAGTGGTACAATAGTTTGAGGGCCTGTATAAAGCTACAAAAAATGTACTAAAAATAGTTTATCTATTACAGTTGTTACTGATGATGACTTATCATTTACTCACTTGTCCAGGTCTGTTTTAGATCATCATACTCTGTAACAGACAACAGACAATGTATACAATGTACAATTCTCTCAAACTGTTTTGGAGAACTGTGAAGCGATATATGGAACTTCAATGTATTTACATAATTGTATATAAAATAGAATTGAATAGAATATATAATTGAATATAATTTATAATTGTAAATAATATTTGTTTGTTAATAATATATAACTACATATAAAATATAATTATAAAATAAATAACTTGAAAATTAGCAAAGCACTTCAATGTATAAATGTTGTCTTCACCACCTTCAAAATCCCACACAGAAAGCTCCCAAGGCGTTACACGATCCCAAGAACAAATAATCTTTTGTGCAGACAGTTCGGGCAATCATGGCAACGGTTAGAGTTAAAAAACAAAATAAGTCTCATTTTTAAGTAGGCTACTGCAACTATCAAGATAATGTATGGCAGTGGGAGTTTCAGCAGTATTGTTATAATTGGATATGCTACATTTGGCGTGACTTTTTACATCCAATTGTAAGAGTTTAAGGCCTTTAATCGATGTCAGACACAAAAGAATATTATACATTTGAATAGATAGATATTGTGGCTACAGTGAATATGAGTAGATCTTTATTAGTGAAAAGTAAAACAAAAACCAAAGAAAATAATGTCATGGTATCCCCCTAGCATGGGCAGGGTATATATCCCCCTTATTTTGCTTTGATGTAAGACTTTCCCATTTTTTCCTTTTTCACATTGAACATTGTTTGCATCTTAAACAGTATTTACCATCATCTTCTGACTCACCATCATCATCACTCGATAAACGGCTCTGATCTGATATTGCAACCTTTGCAGTCTGCCCATCTTGACCAGCTCGCAGCCGGTCAGCATCTTTATTCAACTTATCGTCGTAAGCAGACATAGACTTCTCGTCTTGGTCAGAAAGTCTCCCAGACATTGCAACTGACCCCTCGACTAAAATAATAATAGTTTCACTGCATTACTGCTCATAACCATTGTCTGATTAATTGCATACAAGTAAAAGATTTCATCCAAATTAGAAGTTTGATTGCTTTCATGTGTGGTAGCACCTGAAATACATGTTTAAGCATTTGTTGATCAGACAACAATATCCCGTGGAACAGCATATCAGATTGAGTATGGTACAGTGAAGTGAAAACAAAGCGCCTACACATAATTAAACATAAGGTAAACAGTGTTTTTTCTCAGCTCTAACATGGGAATGCCTGCATATTTCAATTGCTGCCCTGTAACAGACAACAGACAATGTATACAATGTACAATTCTCTCAAACTGTTTAAGAGAACTGTGAAGCGATATATGGAATTTTAATGTATTTATGTAGTTTTCGCATCAATCCACCATCAGAATACCACACAGAAGGCCCCCTAGGCGTTACATGATCCCAATAACAAATAATTTTCTGTACAGACAGTTAGGGCAATCATGGCAATGGTTAGAGTTAAAAAAAACAAATAGGTCGTATTTATAAGTACTGCAACTATCAAGATATTGTATGGCAGTGGGAGTTTCAACAGTATTGTTAGTATAACTGAAAATGCTGCATTTGCCGTGACTTTTTACATCTATTTGTAAAAGTGTAAGGCCTTTAATCAGTGTCAGACAAAAGTGAATACCATACACATGAATGTACAGTAATTTTTACGTTAATACAACCTATCTCTCAATCAGGTCTTGAGTACTCAATTTTTTCCTGGAATTGATATAAAAGTGCATTACTACTTCTAACTCACACATGGTAATGCCTAGTGAAAACTTGAGGAAGGGAGAAGACATCTGCCCTTTTCAAGTGCATAAACAAATCTATTTCTTATGAAAATACAATACTTCTGGTACGATTATAATATGCCGATTGTCCAAGAGCTAACCAATAGAATTTATAGTTCATTTTGGTTTAGTTAATGTAAGTACATATTCGTCCTCTACAATAACCAAAAAAAATGGGTGGGGGGGGGGGGCTAGTATCTACACTAGCTTAAATAGCACTAGGTCTACAGCACTACAAACACACTACCCACTTTGTTCGAAATAGGCACAGTAAGGAGTAATTCTTGGTCACACCATTACTAATTGAAGTTTTTTTTTTAAATCATTGGGTCTCAGGCTGAGGAATGGAATTCTCGCAGTTTGCAGGTAGGAGCGCAGAACCCAGTTGTCAATTGTCAATATTGGGATTCAGGCGTACTCAAGAGTCTGTTTGAGTGTTGGACGAAATCAACCTATTCTCGGTAGGTACAATAGTTTGAGGGCCTGTATAAAGCTACAAAAAATGTATTAAAGATAGTTTATCTCTTACAGTTATTATTGATGATGGCTCATCATTTACTCACTGTCCATGGTCTCTACTTGATGATCATGCTTCGATTGGGCCTCTGGAACAGACAACAAAAATCTATCATTTACAATTCTCTCAAACTATTTTGGAGAACTGTGAAGCGATATATGGAACTCTAATGTATTCATGTAGTTTTCGCATCAATCCACCATCAGAATCCCACACAGAAAGCTCCCAAGGCGTTACATGATCCAATAACAAATAATCTTCTGTGCACACAGTTAGGGCAATCATGGCAATGGTTAGAGTTAAAAAAAACAAATAGGTCGTATTTGTAAGTAGGCTACTACACGGATCTACAATGATGACAACAGTTGGAACATCGGCACTTTCTTTCATAAGGTGCCACCAAATCCTTGAATCACATGAATTCATACACTACTATACCAAAACACATGAGGCAGTCTATTGATTTAATTTTCAAAAAATGTGAAAACAAAATTATAAGCTGCCATTATCAATGATTATAAATAGTCAAAACCTCAACAACAACCTACCTTCCAATTGCCTCTCAAATTCTTCCATTCCTCCTGAAAATGATAAATAAAACATTACTGCATCAACATAGAGGCAAGTTGTAATTTGGAATTCTCGCAGTTTGCAGGTAGGAGCGCAGAACCCAGTTGTCAATGTTGGGATTCAGGCGTACTCAAGAGTCTGTTTGAGTATGGGACAAAAATCAACCTATTCTCAGTGGTACAATAGTTTGAGGGTGTATAAAGCTACAAAAAATGTACCAAAGATAGTTTATCTATTACAGTTATTATTGATGATAGCTCATCATTAACTCACTTTCCATGATCTGTATTTGATCATCATGCCTCAATCATTGCTCTTGAACAGACAACAGAAATGCATATCATGTACGATTCCCTCAAACTGTTTTGGAGAACTTAAAAACTAGTGAAGCGATATATAGAACTTCAATGTATTAATGTTGTCTTCACCACCTTCAGAAGTAGCCTGTCTTAACAAAGCTTGTTAAGACAGGCTGCTTCAGAAGCTCACACAGAAATTTCCCAATTTATAGTTCATTTTGGTTTAGTTAATGTAAGTACATATTCGTCCTCTACAGTAACATACCTTCAAATTGCCTCTCAAGTTCTTCAATTCTTCCTGAAAATGATAAATAAAACATTACTGCATCAACATAGAGGCAAGTTGTAATTTGGAATTCTCGCAGTTTGCAGGTAGGAGCGCAGAACCCAGTTGTCAATGTTGGGATTCAGGCGTACTCAAGAGTCTGTTTGAGTATGGGACAAAAATCAACCTATTCTCAGTGGTACAATAGTTTGAGGGCCTGTATAAAGCTACAAAAAATGTACTAAAAATAGTTTATCTGTTACAGTTGTTACTGATGATGACTTATCAGTTACTCACTTCTCAGCGTCTGTTTTGGATCATCATACTCTGTAACAGACAACAGACAATGTATACAATGTACAATTCTCTCAAACTGTTTTGGAGAACTGTGAAGCGATATATGGAATTTTAATGTATTTATGTAGTTTTCGCATCAATCCACCATCAGAATACCACACAGAAGGCCCCCTAGGCGTTACATGATCCCAATAACAAATAATTTTCTGTACAGACAGTTAGGGCAATCATGGCAATGGTTAGAGTTAAAAAAAACAAATAGGTCGTATTTATAAGTACTGCAACTATCAAGATATTGTATGGCAGTGGGAGTTTCAACAGTATTGTTAGTATAACTGAAAATGCTGCATTTGCCGTGACTTTTTACATCTATTTGAAAAAGTGTAAGGCCTTTAATCAGTGTCAGACAAAAGTGAATACCATACACATGAATGTACAGTAATTTTTACGTTAATACAACCTATCTCTCAATCAGGTCTTGAGTACTCAATTTTTTCCTGGAATTGATATAAAAGAGCATTACTACTTCTAACTCACACTTGCTAATACTAATACTTGAGGAAGGGAGAAGACATCTGCCCTTTTCAAGTAGTGCATACACGAATCTATTTCTTATAAAAATACAATACTTCTGGTACGATTATAATATGCTGATTGTCCAAGAGCTAACCAATAGAATTTATAGTTCATTTTGGTTTAGTTAATGTAGTACATATTCGTCCTCTACAGTAACATACCTTCAATTTGCCTTGACAGTTCTTCAATTCTTCCTGAAAATGATAAATAAAACATTACTGCATCAACATAGAGGCAAGTTGTAATTTGAAGAACCTGAAAGAATCCCCTCCCTGATCAAACCAGGGAGGGTGGGATCAAACTGTCAGAAAATGTTGTATTTTGGAAGTTGTCCCCTCATATCCAACTGGTGAGATAATTTTGCTATATTACAAATTCTTGCTCATCCGTCTCCAATCGTAGAATTGTATTTATAAGTACTGCAACTATCAAGATATTGTATGGCAGTGGGAGTTTCAACAGTATTGTTAGTATAACTGAAAATGCTGCATTTGCCGTGACTTTTTACATCTATTTGTAAAAGTTTAAGGCCTTTTATCAGTGTCAGACACAAGAGAATATCATACACATGAATGGACAGTAATTTTTACAATAATACAACCTATCTCTCAATCAGGTCTTGAGTACTCAATTTTTTCCTGGAAATGATATAAAAGTACATTACTACTTCTAACTCACACATGCTAATGCCTAGTGAAAACTTGAGAAAGGGAGACGACATCTGCCCTTTTCAAGTGCATAAACAAATCTATTTCTTATGAAAATACAATACTTCTGGTACGATTATAATATGCCGATTGTCCAAGAGCTAACCAATAGAATTTATAGTTTATTTTGGTTTAGTTAGTGTAAGTACATATTCGTCCTCTACAGTAACATACCATCAAATTGCCTTGACAGTTCTTCAGTTCTTCCTGAAAATGATAAATAAAACATTACTGCATCAACATAGAGGCAAGTTGTAATTTTGAATTCTCGCAGTTTGCAGGTAGGAGCGCAGAACCCAGTTGTCAATGTTGTGATTCAGGCGTACTCAAAAGTCTGTTTGAGTATGGGACAAAAATCAACCTATTCTCAGTGGTACAATAGTTTGAGGGCCTGTATAAAGCTACAAAAAATGTACTAAAAATAGTTTATCTGTTACAGTTGTTATGATTATAATATTGATGGTCCAAGAGTAACACGTCTACATCAGCTGACCAGTGGAATTTTCAGTTCATTTTGGTTAATGTATGTACATGTTAGTCCTCAACAACAACCTACCTTTCAATTGCCTATTTAGATCTGCAAGTTCTTCATTTCTTCCTGAAATTGATAAATAAAACATTACTACATCTACATAGAGGTAAGTTGTAATGTGATGAACCTGGAAGACTCCCCTCCCTGATCAAACTCTTCCAACCCTCCCTGATCAAACTGTCAGAAAATATTGTATTTTGGAAGTTGTCCCCTCATAAAACATTACTGCATCAACATAGAGGCAAGTTGTAATTTTGAATTCTCGCAGTTTGCAGGTAGGAGCGCAGAACCCAGTTGTCAATGTTGGGATTCAGGCGTACTCAAGAGTCTGTTTGAGTATGGGACAAAAATCAACCTATTCTCAGTGGTGCAATAGTTTGAGGGCCTGTATAAAGCTACAAAAAATGTACTAAAAATAGTTTATCTGTTACAGTTGTTACTGATGATGACTTATCAGTTACTCACTTCTCAGCGTCTGTTTTGGATCATCATACTCTGTAACAGACAACAGACAATGTATACAATGTACAATTCTCTCAAACTGTTTTGGAGAACTGTGAAGCGATATATGGAATTTTAATGTATTTATGTAGTTTTCGCATCAATCCACCATCAGAATACCACACAGAAGGCCCCCTAGGCGTTACATGATCCCAATAACAAATAATTTTCTCTACAGACAGTTAGGGCAATCATGGCAATGGTTAGAGTTAAAAAAAACAAATAGGTCGTAGTTATAAGTACTGCAACTATCAAGATATTGTATGGCAGTGGGAGTTTCAACAGTATTGTTAGTATAACTGAAAATGCTGCATTTGCCGTGACTTTTTACATCTATTTGTAAAAGTTTAAGGCCTTTAATCACTGTCAGACAAATGTGAATACCATACAGATGAATGGACAGTAATTTTTTATTAATACAACCTATCTCTCAATCAGGTCTTGAGTACTCAAATTTTTCCTGGAAATGATATAAAAGAGCATTACTACTTCTAACTCACACATGCTAATACCTAGTGAAAACTTGAGGAAGGGAGAAGACATCTGCCCTTTTCAAGTGCATAAACAAATCTATTTCTTATGAAAATACAATACTTCTGGTACGATTATAATATGCCGATTGTCCAAGAGCTAACCAATAGAATTTATAGTTCATTTTGGTTTAGTTAATGTAAGTACATATTCGTCCTCAACAACAACCTACCTTTTAAATGCCTCTTAAGTTCTTCATTGCTTCCTGAAAATGATAAATAAAACATTACTGCATCTACATAGAAGTAAGTTGCAATATGATGAACCTGGAAGAATCTCTTCCCAGGTTCATCATATTACAACTGAAAATACAATACTTCTGTAATGATTATAATATTGATGGTCCAAGAGTAACACGTCTACATCAGCTGACCAGTGGAATTTTCAGTTCATTTTGGTTAATGTATGTACATGTTAGTCCTCAACAACAACCTACCTTTCAATTGCCTATTTAGATCTGCAAATTCTTCATTTCTTCCTGAAATTGATAAATAAAACATTACTACATCTACATAGAGGTAAGTTGTAATGTGATGAACCTGGAAGATTCCCCTCCCTGATCAAACCCTTCCAACCCTCCCTGATCAAACTGTCAGAAAATATTGTATTTTGGAAGTTGTCCCCTCATATCCAACTGGTGAGATAATTTTGCTATACTACAAATTCTTGCTCATCCGTCTCAAATCGTAGAATTGTATTGGACAGTTTTAGTCTAATTTGTTTAACTAAGACGTTAGCCTTCTGTAATGATTATAATGTTGATGGTCCAAGAGTAACACGTCTACATCAGCTGACCAGTGGAATTTTCAGTTCATTTTGGTTAATGTATGTACATGTTAGTCCTCAACAACAACCTACCTTTCAATTGCCTATTTAGTTCTGCAAGTTCTTCAATTCTTCCTGAAATTGATAAATAAAACATTACTACATCTACATGGAGGTAAGTTGTAATGTGATGAACCTGGAAGATTCCCCTCCCTGATCAAACCAGGGAGGGTGGGATCAAACTGTCAGAAAATGTTGTATTTTGGAAGTTGTCCCCTCATATCCAACTGGTGAGATAATTTTGCTATATTATAAATTCTTGCTCATCCGTTTCCAATCGTAGAATTGTATTGGACAGTTTTAGTCTAATTTGTTTAACTAAGACGTTAGCCTTGTCTCAGCTCCAACAAAAAATGGGTGGGGCGGCTAGTATCTACACTAACTTAAATAGCACTAGGACTACAGCACTACAAACACACACAGACTATGTTCGAAATAGGCACATTAAGGAGTTATTGCAGGTCACACTTTTACTAATTTGAATTTTATTCAAAATCATTGGGTCTCAGGCTGAGAAATGGAATTCTCGCAGTTTGCAGGTAGGAGCGCTGAACCCAGTAGTCAATGTTGGGATTCAGGCGTACTCAAGAGTCTGTTTGAGCAATGAACTCCCTGAAGAGGGAGTTCATTGGTTTGAGTATGGTACAAAATCAACCTATTCTCGGTGTTACAATAGTTTGAGGGTGTATAAAGCTACAAAAAATGTGTTAAAGATAGTTTATCTATTACAGTTATTATTGATGATGGCTCATCATTTACTCACTTTTCAAGGCCAGTGTTTCACGCCTCAATTGGTCCTCTGGAACAGACAACAGAAATGTATCATTTCCAATTCTCTCAAACTGTTTTGGAGAACTGTGAAGCGATATATGGAACTTTAATGTATTTATGTAGTTTTCGCATCAATCCACCATCAGAATCCCACACAGAAAGCTTCCAAGGCATTACATGATCCCAATAACAAATAATCTTCTGTGCAGACAGTTCAGGCAATCATGGCAATGGTTAGAGTTAAAAAAACAAATAGGTCATATTTATAAGTAGGCTACTGCAGCTATCATGTTAATGTATGACAGTGGGAATTTCATCAGTATTGTTAGTGAGTGAAAATGCTACATTTGGCATGACTTTTTAAATCCATCTGTAAGAGTTTAAGGCCTTTAATCGTTGTCAGATACAAGTGCATACCATACACAGGAACGTGGAGTGATATCATATTAATACAACCTACCTGTCAATTTGACCTCAAGATATTGATTTTTACCTGGGAATGAGACATTATTACGTCTCAATCACGCAGGCTAAGACCTAGTGAAAGCTTATGGGAGGGAGAAGACCTTTTCAAGTGCATAAACAAAATGTATGAACAACACTCTGTAACAGCTGAAGGCTTTTTTCACAATGTGTGAAGTAACTGTGTGCCCAGGAAATGATTTGGTCTCGGGATCATGTAACTTCGGTGGTTTAACACATGGCGCCATTTATAAATTATAACATCTCCAAGACCGTCCTCTTTGGCTAGAAAAGCTCAACAGGGGGGGGGGGGGCAACAGTGACGACAGTGACTGCAATCGGGAATAGCCTACCGGCGCTTCTACAAGTTGAAACTTTATGCATAAACTGACTTTATATTAGGAAAAGATTTCCTGAAAATGCATATAGGATTGAGTATAGGAACAATCAATACAGGTGCTATCAGGACACACGCGAGCGTTTGATTAACCTAAGAGTACCTTACATTAGCCCTGTTCACACGGACGGTTGGTTTGGTTGGTGGCCATGTATTGTTCGGCATAGTATCAGTAGTTGTCTTCTGCTGTTTTTTTCTCTAATCTTCACCACTATGAGCTTTGACTTTTTCTCTGCTCCATAGGCAAATAAATTAACTTTGTCATTTATCATATTCAAAATAAATATAAATAAGTTGATTGCACTAAATATTGCAGTGATAATGTGAAAACATGGCTAAGTTAAAAAATATATAGAACACGGAAAACATTGAAAATGACCCAGAATGCACACTGATGACGTGATATACTATTGCATGTATATCTCTGATCGATAGAGAGTGAATTAATTCACTTAGCTTGAGTGCAGCTGAAATTCAGTATTTAGGAGACGTATGGATGATTACCCAAACTTTTGGATATACACTTATCATTTTCTCATTCTTTGTTAAAATATTCTAATTTATATTTAGAAAATCTGATATCACCTTTTAACAGTTTTAGAAGAGCATTTAGCACATGTTTTTGACAAGAAAAGTGACATCGAAACTGTGTATTACTAGCCTAAGCTCAGAAGAGAGAACTAATAATGCAGAGCTAGGTAATTCTGTTTCGATCATGTCTGTTTGATAAAATTAAAGTTGTCCTCTTTTTCAGCCAAATGTAGGTGCTCAATATTTGCGACAGAAGCTCTATCGATCAGAGATACACATACTAATAGTGTAATCTCGAAATCAGTGTGCCCAGAATGAAAATGACCATGGTATGACCAATCAGCCTGAATATAACTCATATGCTGTGTCCACACATACATGCCTGACAAGTTGCTGGACCCAGAAATCAGGAGGTTCCCGCGGACGAACTCCAAACCTGGAGAACCACTCTGCATCCTGGAGTGAGGATGCAGTTCAACCGCATGTAGCAGAGCACACCAGCCATCCACTTCACCATTACCTACATTCAAACCTCGTCACATCATAAAACCCCGGCCCTTCCTTAATTTAACACAGCACTTTGCGGAAAAAGCCCTTTTTTTTAAATTCACCGAACTACATCAATACCTTTCTTAATTTTTGATGTTAGTCACAAATACATGGTCATATTTGCTCCCTGAATTTATCGGTGTTAAAATTATTTATCAAAATATCAAAATAGAAAAAACTAAGAAGCATAGAAAAAGAAATCATTTTTTAATAATAAATTACATAGCGCAAAATACTATATATGTTCGATGCGCTTCTGTAGTCCTCATAAGTTGTGCAGTAGCGTCCAGATTGGCAATCTATCCCAAATTCATTTGTTAAGTGACATTTATCATGACTACCTATATCTGAGAGAGAGGGTCTGAGGTTGATTAGTCATCAGAGTGTAGATCGTAGAAAGGTGAGAACAATGCTCGATACAGGGGCGTATATTCTAAAAAATTTCACTCACTGACATTTTAGAGATGAGCATAATGATCGGGCACAGCCCGATCCACACGCCGTAGGTGTGGCGGGGAGGGTGTGGGAGGGGCGCTTAAGCGCCCTCCCACACGGAAATTTTTGCATTTCGGTAGCAAAATAGTGCAAGCAGAGAGGTATTTCAATAGCTCACTGAGCTGTTGGGTACTTTCAGAAAACAACTCAATAGCAGTAGAAGATTACAGTAAAAATGCTCCAGTTATAAAGCATTAATTTGAAAAAAAAACTGACCTCGATGGGATTCGAACCCACAACAATCTTACTATGAATTATAGGCAGACGCTCTACACACTGAGCTATTCAGCCATTCACGGCAATCTATGGGCCGTGAGTGGTAATATACGCCACTGGCTCGATACCAGCTATAACATCATGTAAAGTCTGTAAATGATCTTTGTGGTTGCCAATGTTTGGAGTAATCATTTGCTTGTTGAGGCACATCAAGTGACAAATGCACAAAACATGACACCATGTGCAAAACGTAACAAACTCTGGACAAAGTGTGACAACATGCAAAACCGACAACAATACGAAATGAGTCATGTCGGTGTAAATATCCAAATTTCCTTACCTACTTATCGTTTTTTGTTGCAATCATCGCTAGAAAATTGGGGCATGTGACAACCCACATGACTGTCAAAGATATGATGGCAATCGGATAGCCTTGCCCCAGTAATTGCACCTGCAATAAACACACTTAAAAAATATATATATGCTTCTCAATGCTAATGTTGAAGTTGATGGGTTAAGGGAATTATGAATAATCATAAAATGGAATTGAGGGTTTTGTTTTGACTTCTGAAAATATCTTAACATATCCAAAATACACACTGCTGCTATGTTATAGACAGCAAAATGTGTGGTGTACCCTTACTATGACACTTTATCATAACGAACAATACTGCATGCCCACTAAAAAATCAATCAAGAGATACTAGAGTCAACATAATAGCAATGTAAGAATCCACAACAAAGTAAACCGGCATTGTGCCTAGTATGTTATTATCAAATTATACGCTCGCCAATTATGTAAAAAAAAATACCTAGACTGCGATTCTCGTTATGGCTTCCAAAAAATCTATCATGCTGCTGCAAAAGTAATTAAAGACCCAACTTAGCACTCACAAATTTCTAATCTGAACTCTAAACTTCTGCCTCTAAATATGGACCAAAATTAATGGGGTTTACAGGTCAACCTGCACCTAACACTGCAGGATTACGGTCATTTTTACCACTTAGTATTCAAAACATCAAAACATAAAAGATCAAGTGAACGTCATCTGGCTCTATCGATTCAGTTATGTGTAAAAAACCATAGTGTCAAGATGTGAAAACCAATATTAACTAGGAATACACCAGCGGTATGTCAATTTTAACTTTTAATTCTGATTTAAACTGTAATTTTTCAATGGTATACATAATTTGAAGCTTATTGTTTTATAACTACATTGTAAATGAATATTCTTGGAAAAACCATTTTAATTTCGTATTTGATAATTTGATCATAATTTGATTAGTGTTACTCATGTTTTTTGAACAATTACAGGTTTCACGACTTTAAATGGAATATCAAATATTATGGATAACAGACAAAATATAGAAATCATAGTTCAGTGAACTTTGTCTAGATAATTCTAGTTATAAGAGTTCTACACCTAACCCAAACGGCTAAAGTTCATAAATAACTTTATAATGAAACCTTATGACAATAAGGAAAATCGTAAATCATTCACCAACGTTGAGCTTAATTACCGATAAAGTCTTTCGCTCAATCAAGGAACTGTGGATCCACATCAACACAGTTAAAAACACTATACGGACTTGTGTTACACACAGGTTACGCTTATATAACACAAGATAACCAAGATTGCTTACTAACGGTATTCTGCAGAATCGCATCAAAGAACATACATCAACTGTCATCAAACAAGGCTAAAACAATAAGGACTAACGGACAGTTGGTACACACAGCATACTGCAGTTTAAAATCTCTCAATTACGGAAAGTTACCAAGTCAAGAAAGGCACAAGTATAAACGGAGCTGTTTTCTGTGTAACATTGTCACAGCACAGCATTATCACAACGTCTCAACGGAAACAGATGGCTACTTGTATTAACGGATCTGTGTAACATTGTCACAGCCCAGCATCATCACAACGTCTCAACGGAAACGGATAGATACTTGCATTAACGGATCTGTGTAACATTGTCATAGTACAGTATTCTCACGGCATGAAGGTCGAAATTAACAGTCGGGATTGCTCGTTCTCATATTGAACCACACAAATATCACAGCAATCACCTCAAACACATACAGAATAACATACAGTACACGGACTGAACTCCATACAGCTAGGATACTAATTGGTTTGCATCACTCATACTGCAGCTGATCATCAAAGAATCTACCTAGCTTCAGACTGTCAGCTAAGTACAATCACAGAGTAAGGATCCTTACTCTGTGGTACAATACAATATTAATTGAGGTCAATCATAACAAAATCTCAGTGTGTTAATGAACTTCGACTGGTATCACATAACCAGACAACAACGACCCAATATACCACAGTATACAAATAAAGAAGACTTTGTTCATTGTGGGTACATACTGCATTATTTTATACACAAATTAAAGTTTGGAGTTGTCTTATGACAAGATAACCTTTTATGAATTTTCACTACTGTGTGCATTGCTATTGAGGTATTAAGATCTATTTTGGAACAAGGGACAATTTTTTAGATTTCATAGTTTTTTTTTAAAAACTGAATTCGACAGAGCCAGGTAAATCAAAACAAAAGTGCAGTTTAAATCAAACCGTTGAGTAATTGAATTGACAACTGAACAATAAGCCTTGTAACCAACGCAAATAGTAAGAGCGTAACCCTAAAGTGTCATGATGTCAGACAATCCAGGGTCAGAATTGGCTTCTCAAACAATAGAGTCAGAAAATCAGTTAGATAGCCCAAATCACCCCTGTGAACTCAGATGATCCGCGCTTACAACGCACTCAGTCGCGCCAAGCAAAACATCTCAAATATGAAATTTTACAATCAGCAGCAAATTTGTCAGCGAAATTAACCAGCAGTCAGCGTGCATGATAGATTTCTTGGATAAATTTACTCATTCTGTTGAAAGTGAAAGTCACTCAATTTCTACTAAAGATGTTGATTCATTTGTAAGTGAAACTGAGAACAAAATCAAGGGTATTGTTGAAACATATGAGAAACTCAAGGTAATGAATGAAAATGAAGTCAACCCTGGACATGAAAAGCTTTTAAATGAATTTCTTTCCGATGTCGATATATTGAAAGCGCAAATACAAAGGCGTCGACAAGAAGAAGAGGAAATTATCAATGAGGAACAAGCGCTGCAAGATGCAAAGGAAAAACTAGAAGAACAAATGCAGGCTTACAAAACGAAGAGGGATATCTTCCTGAGAAAGGTTGAGTCATCAAAGGTAAGTTCTCCCTCGCTCGTCGGTCCGCATACGAGAGCTGCGGCGTCTTCCACCCCAAACATAGACAGATTCAACACATCTAATCTACCAAGTGCAGATGAAACAAATGGAGCTCAGCAACCTCAAACCAACACCCAGGAGATACTCAAGGCATTCACTGACAACCTGGCTGAATCTTTTAACTCTAAGCTACAGGGGACAGCTGAAAACCAACCCAAACCTTACAGAAAGTCTATGGAACCGAATACCTTCTCTGGAACACCTTAGAATTTGGTGACTGGGAAGTTGATATGGATGCTTATGAGGCTGATGAAGGTCTGTCCGACAGAGAAGCCCTGCGTTATCTCAAGAACTTTGTCGCGGGGGATGCCAAGAAAGCCATCTTTGCACTACTGACCTACAGAAATGGAGACTCCTATCGTGAGGCTCGTGAAAAGTTACGGGAGAGGTTCAGCATGCAAGGCGGCGTAGGAAGGATACTACTTCAAAAACTGGACAACTGGCCAAATATTCGACACGGAGATGGAATGAAGATGAGAGAGTTTGGTGACTTTCTGGACCAGATAAGTCGGAGTATGAGCTCTACAGAAGGTTTGAGGATAGTGGACACAGAGACATACAATGAAAGAACATGTCAGAAGCTGCCAGACAATGCTAAGTTTGCCTGGACACAGAAGGTATGCAGAGCTAAGAGACAAAAGATCGACCACCCCTCTTTCTCCGTTTTCACCGAGTTCATACTTGAACAAGCAGATTGTTATATGAGCAGCATCATGCAATCTACAAGCAAAGAACAGAAGTCTGAAAACTTAAGGAGCCGGAATGACGTGTGACCAAATAGGGGAGCCTCATCTTATCAGACAGAGAGCAGCAAGAAGGCGCCTTACTGTCATTTTTGTGGTGAAAATGTACATTACACAAGAGATTGCTTCGAGCTTGCCAAGAAACCGCTGAAAGAAAGAAAAGACTTCACACCAAGGAAGGGCCTGTGTTTCTCTTGTATGAATGGCAAACACCGATCAAATGAGTGCAATCGAAAGCAGACCTGTAAGACCTGCAACAGAATGCACCCGACAATGTTACAAGACCCTGAGTGGAAACAGTTCGAGAAATCAGACTCACAGCAAACAAGAGCGAGTACTTCCAGCAGCACTTCTAAGGAAAAAGACGCAGCAGATAAAACGAGGACCTGCAACTCAACTGGTGTCGCAAGTTCATCGAGTTTCAGCACAATGGTTCCAGTATATGTGTCTGCAGGTGGAGAGGAAAAGCTGGTATACGCTCTGTTAGATAATCTCTCAGATATTACCTTTATCGAGAGACAAACAGCTCTGGACATCGGCGCTTGTGGCATCCCAGATACATTAGACCTAGAGACCATGAATGCCGTAACCAGATCAGATACACTAAGATACGAGAACCTACAGATAAGAGGGTACCTGAAAGATGCGACATCAACCATCGAAGCAGTAGAAAGACCCGCTATAAGATGCAACAAGGACAACATACCGACTGATGAAAAATGCAGCAAAATTTCTCACCTGAGATCTATTGCTAATCACCGACCCCCACAACTAGATATCCCTTTTGGTCTCATGATTGGCAAAGACAGCCCAGAGATCATTACACCTTTACTCACAATGCGTGGAGAGCCTAGAGAAACAACAGCTTGTAAAACAAAGTTTGGCTGGACACTCTGTGGGGGGAAAGCTAAGGAACAAGTTGGTGTCAAGCTACAAGACCGACGGAAAACTGTTCCCAATAGTAGAACAAGACTTCGAAGACCCTGGAGGCAAACCAATGTCTCAACAAGATTTGAAGTTTCTAGAAATTCTTAATGACGGGATATTTCAGGACGATGAAGGAAGTTATGTGATGCTGCTGTCTTTTAAATCAACACCAATCCTACCAAACAACCGACATCAGGCAGAACAGAGACTAAAGCTGCTGAAAAATAAGCTGCAAAAGGACCAAACCTATCAACAAGATTATAGGGCATTCATGAGCATGCTGCTGGACAAAGGATTTGCAGAAGAAATTCCAGGAACAGATGTCCCCGGCGATGGTAAATGTTGGTACATCCCACATTTTGGCGTTCTTCACCCTAAAAAGCGGAAACTGCGAGTCGTGTTTGATGGAAGCGCCAAATATGCCAACACCTGTCTGAACAACCTTTTGCTGACTGGACCTGATCAACTCAACAACCTGCTAGGAATACTCTGCCGTTTTCGTACTGGAAAGGTAGCAGTTCCATGTGATGTAGAGTCCATGTTTTAAAATTTTAGAGTTACCCCAGAGCACAGAGATTTTCTCAGATTTCTATGGTACGACGATGACCTGACAACTATCAAGGCATACCGCATGAAAGTACATATTTTCGGAGCTACCTCTTCACCAGGGGTAGCTACTTTCGGTCTAAGAAAATTAGCTCAAGACAACACAGCTCTGTCCAGGGAAGCAGCTAGCTTCTTGAACGACAACTTTTATGTGGACGACGGAATAATCAGTACTGAAAATGTTCAGTCTGCAAAAGACCTAATCAGCACAACTCGAGAGATGTGAAGCAAAGGAAATCTGAGGTTACACAAGTTAGTCAGTAATAAAGCAGAGGTGCTTGCCGACTCACCAGATTCTGAGAAAGAAGCTGAAGCAAGTTCGTTCAACAGTATAGTACCAACTCAAAGGACACTGGGAGTGAGCTGGTGTCTGAAATCAGATCAACTGTGCTTCACCAGCAACATCAATATCAAACCATTCACAAGACGAGGAATTCTCTCAACCGTGGCACAGGTGTACGACCCCATAGAACTTGTGTCACCCTTCACACTGCTGGGAAAAAATATCCTACAAGAAACTTGCAGACTAGGCCTCTACTGGGACGACCCTATCGACACACAGCTGACCACAAGATGGAAAGACTGGATTCAGCAATTGGAGACTATTGATAGTATTCGTGTCGACCGCTGTATAAAGCCAAATTATTTTGGAGATATCAAACGAGCAGAACTGCATCACTTCAGTGACGCCAGCGAGGATGGATTTGGAGCATGCTCGTATATCAGGTTCATTGATGCTGCTGATCAGCTACATTGCTCATTGATTTTGTAAAAGGCTAGAGTAGCACCAATAGAACCCCCGACTATACCAAGGATGGAGCTTCAAGGCGCCGTCGTGGCTACTAAACTTCACATGAAACTGAAGGAAGAACTAGACATTGAGATCGATGCCACTAACTTCTGGTCTGACAGCACCATTGTGCTAGGATATATCAAGAACGAAACTACTAAATTCTCGCCCTATGTGACAAACAGAGTAACTCAGATCAGAAAGCCGACAGAACCTCAACAATGGAACCACATAGCCGGTACTACTAATCCTGCCGACATAGCCTCTAGAGGTAGCACAGTTCACCAACTGTGTGACTCCAGGTGGTTCATTGGCCCCGGGTTCTTATGGAAAGTAGATCTAAAAGATGAGCTAACACAGCAACCCCAACAGTTTTGATATCCCATCAACCCATCCAGAGTTGCGCAAGACCGTCACCGTGAATGCTACCCAAGTCAACCAAGGCATCAAAATGGAAAATTTTTCAAAGTGGGGCAGTATCATCAAAGCCGTTACCCAGCTGCGTCTGATCAGCAAAAGAGCGAAGGATAAACAGAAACCTATATGGAAACTTCAACCGTTATCAGGCCAAGATTTGCAGGAGACAGAGGAACTACTCATCAAACTCGATCAGAGAAAACACTTTTAGTCGGTAATAGACTCTATTCAAGCTGGTCGCCACATTAGTAAGGACAGCAAAATACGTCACCCTATCTTGATGACAGAGGGATATTAAGAGTAGGCAGTAGAGCGCGCCCCACATCAGCTCTTACAGAGAAGGAGTTAAGACCAGCATTGGTGAGCAAGGCAAGTCACCTGGCTACCTTACTCATCAGACACTACCACGACACAGTGAAGCACCAGGCGAGGATTTTTACTCAATCCGCACTGAGACAAGCTGGCTTTTATGTCATAAATGCCCAGAGTCTGATCAAGTCACAAATAAAATGTATCACCTGCAAGCGGCTGAGAGGCATGCCATTGCAGCAGCAGATGGGTTTGTTGCCAAAGGAAAGAATTCAACCTAGCCCGCCGTTTACTCACATCGGAATAGATACATTTTGTCACTTCATGGTGAAGGAGCGACGCACAGAACTGAAATGGTGGTGTGTAATTTTTACGTGCTTCTACTCAAGAGCAATTCACATCGAAGTGGTGAACGACTTATCAACAGAGAGCTTTATCCAGGCTTTGAGGTGTTTAGAGAGTATCAGAGGCCCGGTCGCAACAATCTTCTCAGACAACGGAACTAACTTCATGGGAGCAAAACACGTTCTTGAGCGAAGGATTACATTCAAGACGAACCCTCCAGGCGCTAGTCACCAAGGTTTGGGAGAGGGGAATCAGAACAATACGCAATGTGTTCAACAAAATGAAAGGTAGGTTCTCAGGTAGAATGGATACAGCGGCGCTCAGAACCTCTATGTTTGAGGAATTATAACTCCAAACCACCTTCTTACCATGAAATCAAACATGGCAAACCACAAATTAGAAGGCGAAATTAACAATCAAGAAGTCTACGGAAGAAACATGTACAAGAAAACTCAACAGTTCGCTGAAGAGTTTTGGAGCCATTGGAAGGACTACCTAGCAAAAGTTGAAACTCGACAAAAGTGGACCTCTCCTTGCGCAAACCTGAAGGTGGGAGATGTGGTGGCAGTTGTAGACGAAAACGCTGATCGAGGACAATGGACAATGGGAGTGGTTAACGCAACCAAAGTTGGAACAGATAACCTAGTGAGGTCAGCTACAGTGAGGATTTCTAGCCCATGTCAAATAACTGAGGCTGGTAAGAGGAAGGGTAACCCTATATTGAGAACAAGACCAGTGCAGAAGCTGATACTTCTCCTGACAAAGTAAGAACCTTACATTTATTAATAATTACACCACACCAGCTATTATTACAAGGTTGTAATTACATAGTTATTCAGAGCTTTAGTATTTAGAATTTACATGTATAACGGATATCATCGACATCTTTTTAAATCATGTCATGTCATAATCTATATAAACTTTATGTTTGAATTTTTTATAAGAAAAAATTAAAGTGGGAGAATGTAAGAATCCACAACAAAGTAAACCGCGGCATTGTGCCTAGTATGTTATTATCAAATTATACGCTTGCCAATTATGTAAAAAAAATACCTAAACTGCGATTCTCGTTTATGGCTTCCAAAAAATCTATCATGCTGCTGCAAAAGTAATTAAAAACCAAACTTAGCACTCACAAATTTCTAATCTGAACTCTCGCTGAACTTCTGCCTCTAAATATGGACCAAAATTATCATTAGTGTTACTCATGTTTTTTAAACAATTAGAGGTTTCACGGACTTTAAATGGAATATCAAATATTATGGATAACAGACAAAATAAAGAAATCGTAGTTCAGTGAACTTTGTCTAGATAATTCTAGTTATAAGAGTTCTACACCTAACCCAAACGGCTAAAGTTCATAGATAACTTTATAGCAATGTTACCAAAGTGAAACTGATACATGTGTGTAACTAGCCTAGGCTTGATCTCTTGTGTAGGGTTATGTCACACCACCCCAGACAGCCTGCCAAGGCTGTGTAAATATTCCTCACTTTACCTTTAACTATGTAGGGCAGTAACACCTTCAAGGATTGGTTGGGTCATTTTCATGTAGGTGTCTGATTGGTTGGGTCATTATCATGTAGTTGTCTGATTGGTTGGGTCATTTTCATTTCCGGTTATAGACTTTTTGTACTTACTTACTTACTTACCAATATCGGAATGAGTCGGACAGCTTGAGATGACCCGGACCTCGGGTCATTTTCATTATGTCGGTCATTTTCTTTCCAGGTTATTTTCATCTCAGGTCATTTTCATTTTGGGTCATTTTCATAGTCACCCATGAATATGACCATGACTTAACCTTGACCTAGAAATTTTCATGGTCATAGTCATTCTGCTTGCAGGATAGCCTTGTGACATAGTCTATCTCTGCAGCACAGCAGTGGTGGCGCTGCCTTCCATCAAGAAAGGCAACTCCTAGGGTTCAAGGTTATGAGATATCAAAACCAGTGTTCCATTTAGGTCCAAATATTTCCAAATTATGGGTTTCCATTGTTTTCCCAATTTTGGTACTCAGACTAGGTGAACTAGTTCAAGCCCTATGCTGCAGAGACGAACGTATGCCTCAACAGTTCGCACATGCGCAGACTGGGTCATAGTCATGGGTGTTTTAAATTTTTTTTAACTTAGCCATGTTTTCACATTATTACGGCAATATTTAATGTAATCAACTTATTTATATTTATTTTGAATATGATAAATGACAAAGTTAATTTATTGCCTATGGAACAGAGAAAAAGTCAAAGCTCAAAGTGGTGAAGATTAGAGCTAAAACAGCAGAAAACAACTACTGATACTATACCGAACAATACATGGCCACCAAGCACCAACCAAACCAAAAACACCAAAACTCGTGGCCGTGTGAACAGGGCTAACCTTACATAGTGTGAATCAATGGGAAATTCTATGCTCAGTTGGTGTTGCTTCCAAGGTAACCCGTACTCGTGCAAACTCCAGAGTAACGCTACCAAGAAGTCCCTGATATTTATCCTAATGAAAGACCAAATGATAATCGCCTAAGTTGTTGCTAATTTATGATTGAGGCATGATATAAACGGCTGGTTGAGAAATTCACCTGAACTGTGTGTTGCAGAAATAGATCTTTTACTCTGGGGTCTCGGCCTGTCGCTGCAGGCTACAAGTACAAAATTTTTTTTTCTTTATTCGAATATGACCATATTAATAATGATTTCCTTTGACTTTATAAGGGTATAGAGTATGTACCAGTGAGTACCAGAGAGTAAAATACTCATATCTAAAAGGTGTTAAGACTACTCAGATAGATATTGTGGCTACAGTGAATATGAGTAGATCTTTATTAGTGAAAAGTAAAACAAAAACCAAAGAAAATAATGTCATGGTATCCCCCTAGCATGGGCAGGCTATATATCCCCCTTATTTTGCGTTTATGTAAGACTTTCCCATTTTCCTCTTCTTCACATTGAACATTGTTTGCATCTTAAACAGTATTTACCATCATCTTCTGACTCACCATCATCATCACTCCATAAACGGCTCTGATCTGATATTGCAACCTTTGCAGTCTGCCCATCTGGACCAGCTCTCAGCCGGTCAGCATCTTTATTCAACTTATTGTCGTAAGCAGACTTAGACTTCTCGTCTTGGTCAGAAAGTCTCCCAGACATTGCAACTGACCCCTCGACTAAAATAATAATAATTTCACTGCATTACTGCTCATAACCATTGTCTGATTAATTGTATACAAGTAAAAGATTTCATCCAAATTTGATGTTTGATTGCTTCCATGTGTGGTAGCACCTGAAATACATGTTTAAACTCTGCAGGGTTGCATTTGTTGATCAGGAAACAATATCCCGTGGAACAGCATACCAGATTGAGTATTGTACAGTGAGGTGAAAACAAAGCGCCTACACATAATTAGCCATAAGGTACACAGTGTTTTTTCTCAGCTCTAACATGGGAATGCCTGCATATTTCGAGATCGAGCCAAGTGGTGACAACTCAGCTTGATCTCGAAACTCACATGGAAACATAGTGATTGTGTTTTGTGTACACTACACAAAGACTAAAGCAATATATAGTCAGGCAGCTAGTTCTCCATAAGTTATGCAGTATTTTTACAATGAGAAAATTCACAGTCTATCTGGGTATAAATTATGGATAGAGTTAGAACTTGCCTCCCCTCTGTGCTCATAATTGATGTAATGGTGGGGTATGGACAGTACAAACCGAGCGAACTGCAACTTATATCTACTTTAAATAACTGCAAAGGCTGGAATTCTCAACAAATACTATATTACAGTATTGTACGCTATCCCCTGACGATGGAGATGAAAATGGTTTTATTTGTAATTTATGTGGAAAGAATCAGTAGTTAAAAGTAATGGAAGTGACAGGATAATGGGCTTGTACAGTACATGTATGTACCTTTATTGTGTCAATGATGACAAATAAAATGTTTCCTGCTGATAAAAGATGAGAGCTTATAAGAAATATGATATAAAATGTATGGTAATAAAAATATATTCCTTCACTATTAAATAATTCAATAAGAACAACTACTGCTTCAGCGCGAAAGCAGTTCTTTCTGAGATTAGTTCTTTTTGTAATGGCTCGATACCCCACATTTATATCATAGATGATCCGGGGGGGGGGGGGGGGGGGGTACAAGTTCTATTCATATTACTTTGGTTTCCGAGTAGACATTAAATATTATTTCAATAGGAGTTGTATCT
This sequence comes from Membranipora membranacea, assembly GCA_914767715.1. Classification (NCBI taxonomy): domain Eukaryota; kingdom Metazoa; phylum Bryozoa; class Gymnolaemata; order Cheilostomatida; family Membraniporidae; genus Membranipora; species Membranipora membranacea. The sequence continues at coordinate 30,772,851 of OU612066.1, read as the reverse complement.
AAGGAACTCTAAAAGAAGTTTGACATATATTTGTAGAACTGAACGAACACCCCTGTCGATATCAACTTGCTGTGAATCGCCTTGAAACCCTAAATGTAAGCAAAATGGCTCACACCCCATCTAGATCTGCAGAGGTGTGCAGAATCAGGGAAGATGAGATTGGATAGAATAAAGCAAGTGCAATTTATATCTGTCGTGCAAAATTGTTGACAGGATCATGTACGGAAGAAAAGGCCTCTGTGGTCGGCAGCATAATAACACAGCAGATTCCATATTACCAACATGGAAGCTCAGAGTCAAGGTTCATAACCATAGGATAGATTCTGCTCGTAGATCTAAGATCAACATATATTGGCAACCAATCGACTAAAATGTTGTTTGAGTTATACATAAGGTTTGCAACTAACTGAGCTCAGACGTTGATGGTCCATCCTTTCAACATGCATGACTTAGGCATGTTGAAAGGATGGACCATCAACGCCACCAACACCTCATTAACTACTCTACTCTCAGCTAAAGGAATGAAAGCGGAGCCATGGGTGGAGAAACATGAACAAGGTAGGAAATGGACAGAGCCAAGTTGCAAAAGAGGATGATAAGGTCAACTTGGTGGCATCACAGGAGGATAAATAGCGGTGAATCATAGTCAGTTCTATACATACAGTACTGACAATAATCTATAAAGCTACACAGCAAATCTGACTCACCTTCTTGTCATCAGACTAGAAGCCCACTTAGGTTCAGATACACTGTGCCCTGTTCCTGATATAAGATGTATTTCAGACTACACTGCAAGGAAGAATGTCATCTCTTGTTTTGTGCATTCATCAAATTGCCAAAGAATCATGGATTATGTTTTACTTCCTGATCATGCAATGACCAAAACGAGATTACACGATATTCTTCGGAGTAATAAACATTAACTGATAACTGTATATTGCATATGCAGTTATCAGCTAACATTATTTGAGGTGCTTATCTGTGTTGCATACATGACAACGTTACCTTCCCACTCACGACTGTTATTGAGTCAACATATGAAGTACCCAACCTTATTTTGTTTCAAGGTCTTAGGCAAGGCTCACTCATTCCTCTCAGATCGCACAAACTGTACACAAATAAAAAAAAACTTCCTATACATAAAAACAAAAACATATAATTTATACTTTATTATTGCCGACCAAATTATACAAACTATACTGATTGTACGCATACCTAAATTGCTATTCTGAGAGAGGTTACTAGAATTATTTTCATGTCAAGACATTTATATTTCAGACTTGGAGATAATGATTAGTTTCATCAAGGATTTAGGTTTGATCGACGCTTTCCTGCAAAATAAGCTTGAAACCTTATTATGTCATTACATAGCATTTTGAAATGCACTCACAAGATTTAATGGTTGTCGCAACTCACAACTTTGAAGATATATACCAAAAAGGATAAATTTGATGCTGATGTCTCAAAGCCTCATGTGGATCATCCCATATAAAACCTACCATCGTGTGCGAGTTTCAGATAATCTCGAACCTGTGACACACGAGTTGACACCTACAAAAGAGCTAGAACTTCTTAAGCACCTGGTCTTGTTAACAGTCTCGATAACGATAGTGGAAATTGATGCAAGTACTTTTCCATAAGCCAGGTATTCCATCAATGCATCTGCTCTATTGATAAGCATGAAAATCAGCAACAGATATGGACGGACTGAACCTACGAGTTATGCACTCATTCCACGGGATTCTTGACTGTGGTGGACATTCAACTGATCATGAGTGAAATAATCTCAGAAAATATGGTTACTGATACTATTAGTAACTCCTATTAAGCCACTCGATTGTTTGACCAGTATTTATGTCAGGGAGGTCAGACAACCTGCCAAAAGATATTTCAGATACAAGATACTTTCAAATACATTCATCCTGACCAGAGTTAACAGTTAATAGTCCAACTTCCTGTCACGAAGACAAACAATATATTATCTATAATATATACATATACAACTGCAAAGAAACAACATAGGTTAGCCAGTAAGAGCAAAGGCTTAACATCCGTAGACCACCACGCAGGGTATTGGTGGTTTACTTCATGAATTCTCTTATGTATTTGAACAGATCTAACCAGCATATGTTTCAAGGCTGATGAAAAAACAACGAAAAACTTAATGGAAATAACAGTAATATAAAATACCAGATATTTTTGAACAAATGTCTCAAAGAAATTTTACAATATATTTGACCGAGGCTGATTCCACATTGAGAACAAACAGAGAGGAGGCATCAATAAACTACCACTGAGTTGTATTCAGTTTAAGTAGTTCACATCATAAATCACTGCTCTATACTCAATGTGGCACAGCTACACATCTATATACAAGCTGCTGGGTAGGCAGGCGGGTAGTGACTGACACTGTCACCAGCAAAGCTTCACCACTGCTTTAACTACATGTAGTAAAACAATTTTATGTATTCTAGGTATATACAAGTCACATATATGACGTTCTGTTTTGTGTCAACGCGTAAATGTTTATGGGCTAGGGTTATCCTATCACAATAATATATGTAGATAACTCCAAATAAAAAATAGAATTCATATCGGCTCTGTTTTCAGGGCACCCTACCTGTTATAAGTACAGAATTTACATGAATGTTTTTTAAAATCCATAGTCATGTAGTTACATGTTCTCTTCTATGGCTTTGATCACTACATCAGGCTCGGGAAACTTGAGCTTCCTGGGCGGACCCTTCTTGACTCCTGTCCACACATTCACCTCTAAAACAGACCAATAAAAGCTTTAAGACTCACATACCAAATTTGGTTATTATGTTTTGTTTTTACATTTCTCTGAGTTGGATGATTATTCATCTATGGATAACTCAGGGGTCTGACCCAATCGGCTACCGTCAGCAACAGAACATGCGAATATGGCCCAACTATTATTTATACATGACCACAAGCTGTTAGAACATTTTTGCATGCATCAAAATCCATCAATGCCCTAGTTTTGTATTTATAACAGTAAAGATATATATCCCCTGTGATGTGGATAATTATTTTGTGGGAAGAATTTGAAAATTTTATCTTAATTTGAGACATAGAAATATAAAATCTAATATGAGGTGGACTTGAGACATTCACATACACAACACATACCAGAGCCATCTGACTTGATGATGGTAACCTCGAAGCTTTTAGATCTTGGTTTATTCTCGTTATAAGTTGTGTTGGTCACTCGGTCACCATAATGTGACTCAAGAGCTCCAGCGAGATCGCGAGCTCTCTTGCCGTATGTGTGTCAGGATTTGCTACAACAACATAATCAAGTTTTCAATCACTTTAGGCATTTGTAAGACATATATACATTGACTTTTGGGTTAAGGCTCATAGATCGTGATTGTGAAGTGATCAGGTTTTTGGTATCAATCTTGAGTTCTCAGTCTAATTAAGAAAACTGCTAAAAGGTCCAGTTTCAACTGATTTTCACTCAAAGTTGAGATTGGAAGGTGCTAAAAGGTACTATTTTGTATACAATATCATTAAAATAGTACCTTTTTAGTACCATCACATCTCAGCTTTGAGTGAAAACGAGTTGAAATTGGGCCGTAGCCTATGTTGTTAATGAACCTTATAGCAGCTTTCAAAATTAGACTGAGAACTCCAGAATGATTCCAAAAACCTTCACAATCACTTTAAAACATAAAGCTACATGCGTTTAGCCTACACATGCATGACATGCGTAACATGCATGAGGTAAGGTATCCAAACACTCATTTGCGTGTGACAAATTGATGCGTCGATGATATTGATAGCTTCCACTTACCAGTGTTCAAACCTGATAGCAAACTCTGTGGCGCTTACAGCAGTTTCATTTTCTGCAGACTTATCCTTCTATAACACAATGGGAATTTTTGGCATGTAGCAATCATTGGTCTACTTAATATGGTACTTGCACCTGTCACCGATGCAGAGCGACAAGCAAAATATGCAGAAGTTGAGAGGTATGATAGGAATAGGTCCCTCAACTTTACTTTTGAATTACTTTTGGATTGGTTATATCTTGAAATGTCTTATAATTTAAGAAACCGATAAAAATGGTAAAAAATTATTGAAGAAATATCAATAAATATACCTGCTCGACAGCTGCGTCTACCAGTTCACCGTCCTCCTCTGTCTTTGGCACCTTGGTCTCCTCTGGTTTCACTTCCACATCGGACTTGCGTTTCCTCTCGGTCTTTGCTGCGGGACTAGCTGCTTTGCCAGCACCCTTCTTTTTCTTTGCAGCTGGCATGGCTTTAACCTATATATTTATATTATAAAGTGAAACAACCACGCATACAATCAGGATGATTAAGACTGGTATTAGTAAGAAACTAGGGAGAAATAAACAAAGACGAGACAGAATCACGCCCTTCTCTCCTTACAAGCCTACAATCCATATATGGGCTCTGGTGCTCTCAAGAACCAGAGCCCATTGTCACTCTGTTGATTCAAGAGGTGACTGACTGAAATTGTCAACTCAGCTCAACAATAAACAGAACAACTTTCTTTTACCTTGTTGATTTTTTACCAAGGAGACGCCTTGCTTTTACACCACTGCAGTGGGCCATACTTGCTTCTACTTGCCACTGTCCAGGGATGGGGGTTGATACTGGACATTGGCAAAGTACAGGCATGTATGTCCCAGGGGACCATGACTACTACTGCAATAAAAAAGAATGTATGTTATTTATCAAATTGAAAACTAAAATGAAAACAAAATTAGGTGCAAGGACTAGGAGTAACTCCTTGCTAGGTGAAAAGAATAAATAGTGGTGAAAGTGACCAAATACTTACACTTCTAACTATTTCTGTGCCACCCAATATAAACTTCTTGAATGACAGTGCAGGGTTGCAGCTGCCAAACACAACAAGGGTGGGATATGCACTGTATCACCTACAGCTGTCAGTCTTCAACATGTGGTTACACGAGCATGTGTGCCATAAGCGCGGGTAATTCCTGCAATCTGATTGGTCAAATGTTATTTTATAACATAAAAAGGTTTTCTCAACATGTTTTCTATGGAAGCTTTTGGAACTTGAATCGAAGGAAATATTAGTTGTGACCATAGACAAAACACATGTCTATGGTTGTGACAGTCACGATGAGAAGAGGTGTGGCAGTTTCAGAACATTTCCAAAACCTGACCGAATGATGAACTTGGGTTTATCAAGGAGTTAACTCCTTGGTTTTATGGTCAAGATGTCCCAATAGATAGATTGCTCAATGTGTAGGCTGTGCCACAATCTCAGGCTATTGGAAGTTCAAGAGGCGTTATCGCTTCATAATCTCTATTCCTCCTTGATCTCGCTAAGAGATATAATCGGTTGACGCTTGCATTCAAAAAGAAACCAGAAAATCAAAATCCTCAATCAGGATCTTTGGTTTGGTCAATTTAATTTTAAAATTATCCAAAGTATTATAATAGAGAGCTTCTAAGTTTAAACGTTTTTAATCAATTTTATTGAGTCCAAGTTCAAAATCCTACTCTCAGAAACAACCTCACTGGTGTACAAATTTTCCCTCTGTGCAACAGGTGCTAAACATTTACAATGCCTCCTAAAACAATGTCTGACTTGAGCAGAAATGAGAATTTCTTTGCCAACAACTCTCAATCATCAAATCTCTCATGCCTACTGAAAGAGATGTAAATGGCATAGAAACTATCTGTATTTATTATGCCACACATAGTCATATTTGCCGATATATTGTTGGCAGCCGAGCAAATTATTATCAGCGGCATATTGGAAGCTGAATGGATTAATGTTCAGTTTTTCGAGCCTTTCCTTTTCTGCCACCTCATCTTCCAGCATCTGTTGTGTGACGACCCGAGCTTTGAATGGCATTTTGTGAGAGGATATCTTCAGTATCCATTGCACTTCATCAAACTCTAACGTCCCTGAAATAAAAAAAGGGAGCATTTTACTGGCTAATAAAAAAGAACATATATACCGCTAGCTTGGTATTCAAGCCAAACGTAAGAAGCCTTGTCTGTACACCCTGGTATCAGGATGATTCACAGAATGTTGGTAATAGTGAGTAGTGACTATTTCTTCTTGCTTGCATGGTGTTATCTACTCTATGCACAGCACCAGCTTCATGGTATACTAATGAATTACATGTGCACCAGTGTTTTGGTTTCTGTTTTGCCATTGACTGATAGATGGATGGATTGACAAACAGCCGATCACATGGCCAAAACAGAAACCAAATCACTGGTGCACATGTAACTCAGCAGCACACCACGCAGCTGGTGCTGCGCATAGAGTAGATAAGACCATGCAAACAAGAAGAAATAGTCACTATAACCAACATTCTGTGAAAGATACCAGAGTATGCTGACAAGGCTTCGTTTTTTTGGATGCACTCAAGGCCAGGGTGCAAGAGAATATGAGCACAGCATGTCTAAACAATTGAGTATTCCACTTAATGTCAGGGAGCGGGTAACTCTGCATTTGAATAATGATGGTCAAACGTCACATTGGTTAGATTTTCAGTTGTATGTCACTCTCATCAAACTACACGAAATGGGACACTCCGATTGAGGGATCTTCCCACCGAACACATCTCAAAGGGTCAGATACTGGCTATTTATTATAGTCATTGATATGAATATTATATCAGTGCTTATAGTCATCAATTAATATATATAACTGCTGTTATTTTGTACGCTGAAGCAGATCGTTTCAGTCTTACTTGCAAGAGAGAAAAAAATGATTATCACCCTCATTTGTTTCCAGTCTTGATTTAGAAAGACATGCTAATTAAACTGTGTCCTAAATGAGACTAACAGATCATACCAACTTGATACAGATTTATTTATTTAATAACACAGAAACATCATGAATATGGACAACTCACCACCGACTTCCATGACGATCCGATCAGCTTTAATAGGAAAGACGTAATGATTATATTGCCACCTTTACCTCCATCCATACGAGAGCCTTGACCCTTTTTGGTGATTGCTTTCCACGGAGGATCAATCCGCCACACAGCAAAAGCTCTATTCAGATCCATCTTTCTGTTGATATTTAATCACATACCCTCAATGTGTCCGAATTTTAGATTTCCACCACCAAGAGCCTGTCCAAATATAACATCTTATGGTTGTTAACAAGTGTACAATGAAGCCTTGGATCCACATTTAAATTGTTCAGATATGAGAGGGCACCTGTTACAATATTCTTTTTTTTTAATACTTTATTTCAATGAAATCAATGAAAAATCAATGAAAATGGTTTGGTTCTCAGTTGTCATGGATCTCATGAGACAAATGATCGAGAGAAGAATTTGATCACAGGAGAATGGTCTCCTACGAAATCACCAGTTACATCCATTTATGTGCAGCGGCAGATTACATATTTAAAGCTTAGGTTGTGCCTCCCCATATTTGGTATCACATTAAAGGTCTCAGCTTAGAGTTATCTTATTATTACTTTAGATAACCAAAAATCCAGCAACTTGATTCTAAATGTGCTAGGTTACATTGGGGAGATATGTATCTCCCTAGTTGCATTCATTGAAGTAGCACGTGGTGGTATAAATCCGAAATTAGGAGTCGAAAGTGGCTCAATAGGCAAGAGCATCGGCACTTTGACACACAAATGTTTGAGGTCCTGAATTCAGATCCAGACTTAGTCTACTGACGTTCGAGCACTTGATGCGCTCCAAACTGCTTGTTCACTGAGAGCAGCTTGGCACCAAATATGGCTGCACTTTTACCTCGCATTTTCAGACTGGAATAGAACTTGCCATTTTAACCAACATTAAAAGGTTTGAATTTTTGAATTTTTTTCTCTATGACTACGATACTTGAGTTCTCTGGGCAGGTGACATCGGTGTGTCATGACTCTTACCATGACTCAGAGTAGTATCAGTTTCACTGCTCTAACTTGTTGGTACGATGTATGAGGTCATTTGCTCCGATTCCAGATTGCACTCAATCACACACAATCATAGGTTAAATTTCTTCTTTCTACCTATAAATTTCTCAGTCACACTATCGCAACATTGAATATAATATCGACCTGTTTGCATACTTCAGCTAGGTAGCTGCTGAAGCTAATGAAAATTTTGTTGCACCAAGCGCAGATAACTTCAAAATACATTTTGATTAAGTCCTCCATCCGTTAAAATCAATCATGATGGTGAAACCACAGCTTTATTAATAACAAACTTTTGGCGAATCACAATTGGAAATTTTGTAAGATGCAAGGTGATCATTTAAGGTTGGGTATGTAATATGTTTCTCAAGTAGAAATCAAGACGTAGGAGAGGACATCCCACCAGGATATCCAGTCTTCAGGTTATAATCAGACATTCTGGTCAGATCTCGAAGAAACACGTAAGCTAATCATGTTTGGCAGACTGAATTCACTGTCAGTTGGCAGCACACGGTTGAATTAGCCGAGGCACCATCGACAGCCTGCCTAGGGTACAGTTGAATAATCTTGCCAATTTCCCATTTTCTGAATCCTCTTGATCCTCACAGTCCGAAAAAATTTGAGAAAGGTGAATTGGATTAAATGAATCTAGTTAATATTTAGATTATGAGAGCTATTAGAGCAAATATCATTATTTCAAGATAATAGCAGTACCAGGAAGTTGACAGAGCAAACAATAACGACCCTAACGGTTTAGTATTGTAAACTGTCCCCCCCCCCCCTGCCCGAAAACAACCCCGGGACACTTTACAATATTGCAAACTGTCCCAGGGCCCAGGGACAATACAACACAGGCACTACAATCTGTTTTAATAACCATAATAAAGACAACCAACCTCAAACTACATGAATAGAAGGAAAACAAATAGTAATATCTATCTATACCAACAGAAGCGTTCAGCTTTGAGAAAAGGCAGGAGAAATTCATACTCTGTTCCAAAACAGTGGTTAGGTAAGAAAGATTAGTGGTACGCATTTACTTATCAGGTTTCTTAAAAGGTGTATGTGTGGGTGGGTGGGTTATCATTCCAGGGCTCATCGATTGAATCAAAAATATTCCCTCACAGTGAGGTGTAGGTGAGTGATTGACCTATGGGTATAAAATTTAAAATGAAATACCTCACCAAATATAAAACAATAAGGCTAATAGTGTGGTGGTATCTCTTTAATGAGAAAAATGAAAACTAAAGGTACAGGGGGACGGGGAGGGGGGTTGAGGTTTGGTTAAGAAAAAGCCAGTGCTGTAAATTTCAAAGAGAGTGTTTGTATTCCAGATCCCCTGTCAACTTAAATGTTCTGTGGGTATACTACAGCCTTAATATGAGGTGATAGATCATTTCTGTATGTGACATGAAAATGCAGCAGGAACGTTATAATGATTTATCGTCAAGACCAGATACTATCATGGATGTGATATTTTAAAACTGAAGTTTGGGCCCCATGGAAAGTAGTAAATAATAACCAAAACGACTCAGCTAAAGAACACTATCAAGTGGGCAATCTACATAGCTTGTAGTGCATCTAGTGGATATTCTAAAGTAGGACACCCCATTTTTTAAGTAAAACTGTCGCGTCTGTTCTACAAAATCTAGATGCATTTTTTTTCAAGCTATGTTTCATGCGCATCAATCCTTGAAACTTTATGGTTTATAATAGGAGACATTGCTGAATATGACGAGAAAGTTGTAAACCAAGAAGCCTCCGATTTATGAGTGGGGTACCATGCTGGAAAGCATGTGTTGACTTCATTAAAACGTGATGAGATTGAAAGACATTCGCAACAAAAAATACCTATTTGGAGTGTCAACTGATGAGGGAACCCCCAAGATTTCAGAGTGAGTGAATCCCAAGTAAATTTTGATCGCTGGCATTCATGATAAGAAGATATTACAGTTAAGCAAACCAGGATTACGAAGAGAGATCTGTTCATTGAAATGGCCATGTATTGGGATCTTTATTATTATACATTCGTATAAACATTTAAATCGAGAAAATTTAAAGAAAAATGAACGCCATTGTCAAATGTTTTATGTTCACATGTTTCTCAAGCTGTGTAAATAAATTTTAAAACGATGACATGGACTCAAACTTATTGTAAAATGCATCAAGTAAATACGCTAGTTAAAAAACTAGTAATAATAGATATAATACAGAGGGGTTAAATACTACAAATGGTGTATAAAGGTTATAATGTAGAAATTATAATAAATTTATAAGTATTTGAGAAGAACTCATCATGGAATTGGGAACATTCTGCACACCATTGAAGCTTAGGTGATTTATAATACCTCTAAATTGATGGAATATATATATATAAGATCGCCAATGAAAGAACTAAAAAATGTGTAGTATGTAATAATATGTACCAAAATCACAGCAGGGGAGGCCGTCAGCTTAGGATGTTGTTCTCTGCGGATGGGCAAGCGTTTGCTCCTTTGTCAATCCGAACGATTTCTCCATTTCTCTATCAGTGAGTTGGCAGTTAGCTTCCCAGCCAGGAACATGGAATGGTATATGAGCACTATCATCAACCCAATTAACCAAACATCCACGGTGTGCACCAAAATTAGCAGGCGGTCCGATTGTCTGTATAGCCATTTGAGCTGTTGGAAATAGGAATGAGTTTGGCAGATATCCTTCTATGTACTGCTTGATACGTTCATAAGAATCCTGTGTTATACAACTCTTGCCACGGAGACCGATTCCAGCAACTCTTTTTGGCATTGTACCAAGCTCTTCTTCACCAATTGAGTGCCGAGGGGAGTCATAACCACTACTATCTGAGCCTGGTGTTGTTGAGTGAACGCCATTCAAATCTTGCTCCTCAAACCTCTGAATTTGTTGTCCAATTTCAACTGCGTTTGCAACAGCATAGCTATCCAATGAGTTGACTTTCATACTGTGTTGCTCAAAGGAAAACAGTTCATCATTGAACTTGCACTCGCATTGATTGCTCATGGAACTGATATTTGGAGTGATGGCAGGACACGCATGTAGGTGCTGCTGAAAGGGTGTCACTCCCTCCATCTTCTTCAGTTTCTTGCATTGTCTGTTGCTACTGGTATCAAGCTTGTCAATCTTAGCTTTATAGTATGATTCGAGTTTCCGAGCTAAGTCATCATCTGTTACAGTCCGACTAAAAAACACTGCTGTGGTAAGTGGATCTCGGTATGTAATTGATCGTGGGAGTTTAATGTTTGACGAATTCCCGAGGGCCATGATGACACGATGCGTCTTTTCTATTCTCGGATCCGCTCTGTACTTGACCAGTTTTGCTCGACATGATGGTGTCTTGGTTCTCTTTAGCCTTGAACCTATAACGACTTCACACACTACGACATTCCCCATGTCAGCTTGTGCCTCCGACTTGATACCATCTTCTTTCCCTCCTAGTATTATTTGAAGGTCAGAGATGTCTTGTGGAGTGAGCTGAGAAAAAGAATGACAATGCAATTTACTATTGACAGTGGTTTGAATGAAGGGATTTTGGCATTTATATGAGATTATATGGGATGACTCACCATTTCATTTTGTGGGTCTGTGTTGAAAACTTCTAGAGTAAACTTCTTGCTGAGTTTCCCATCAGGATCCTTCTTGGTGTTGTGCTCGAATTCGGCATCAACTGCTAGCTGGAGAACACCACCATCCGAAGCAAAGCTGACAGATATCCCTTTATTGTGATGCATAACCTCAGGCTTGCCTAGCTCTAGATGGCAGATCTTGATGCTCTCGCCTTCCAACTGACCTGCAGCAAGCTTGTCCAGATCCTCACAGTAGAAATGAGAGATAGAGGCTGTCCAGGCTCCTTCATAGCTACTCTCCAGAATATGAGTGTGATAATTAGCAAAGTGAATCAGACCTCTACGAATAAACACCGTGGCATCGGACTGGCTCATGGTGTCCTTGAGAAGAAGCCGACTGGCAACAGTGATCGCTGTTGAAACATTTTTTACCTTCAAAAGAACAAAACAAATATTATAAAAGTATAATTTTGAGACATAGTTATGAAAGTGGGAGACGTTGCAGGATTCTATCATGCAGTAATCTTATCATAGAAACTTCGATTGAGTGTAGCTTAAGTAATTGGTGGTTACATGTGTTTAATGTGAAGTTTCATTTGTTAACTACTTGTCCATTCTAGCCAGCCAAAAAGTTTTTGACATTGGTTCAAACTCAAGATTTGTAATAATAGAGCCCTAGGCCACGCCATCATAACTGTTGTGATGTTTGATTGAGTAGCAGTTTCCTTTTCCTCTTTTTTTTCGGCACTATTTGGAAAACATTCCGCTATTGGAATGAATTAGACTGCCAACAAAAGTGTTTAAAAAATAAGGAGGACGGAAATAGTGCTCTCTGTCTTCTTTCTTGTAATCTCACCTCAACAACACCACTTCTATCATTATACCTCCTGATCTGTTCGTTTGCTTGCTTAAGTTTCTGTCTGATCCGGTATATATTGTAGATTTTATATTTCTGAAATATATAATAAGGTCGTTTAGGTGATATGATCTTAAATAATATCGCGGAAATTATATAATTTTGGCACCATTGGATTCCTGCTTTTAAAAAGGTGTAGGTATGGGTTTGGCCAGGGAGTTGGGGACATTACTCCCTGGTTTGGCCAACGAGTCATTTCTCCGCATTCAAGGTTTGTCTTGCCTTAGAAGTTTATGCGGACAACAATCTTCAGTCATAAATAGTAATACCCCAAAATCAAGTATTGTGCCACATAAATAATTTGGTGATGTTATCATGTTATTATGAAATGCTCATCGAGATTAGTAGGGTTACTTTCTAGGTTTCACTCCATGATTTTCGCATTTTAGGTCAGTTAGAGTGGCTAGAATTGTCAAATGAATTTATGAAACACACCTCACCATCCTCCATGAACTGCCTATACTGTGTAGACAGATATTTGATCTTTGAAGGACTTTGAGGCTTAAAGACCTCCATCTTCAAGTCGCTGTTAACATGAACGTATGCTTCGTTTCCTGGCTGCTCCTCAGGGAGCACGATATCATTGCATTTATAGCAGTATTCTTCTTCACTCTCGTCTTCATTGTCACTGCCACTATCACTTTCTTCGTCACAGGGTTCATAAGTAGGCAGAGATCTGGTGACCACGAAACTGGGATTGTTTTTCAACAGAGCTTCTACCTTGTCTTGGCCTTCCAATGACCGCAGTGCTTCTTCACAATTCTCTTTTATACATTGGTGGAGTTGATCATTTAGAAACCAATGGGTGCTTACAACTTTATCCCCGTTTTCAAAGTCCATGGGTTCATTTAGAGATCCAGCGATCAAGTGAAACATAGAGTTGCAGGTGTTTCTTGAACGCATCCATACAATCGTGACCTGAAGGCAGTCATCTGCTGAGCGGAACTCAGCGATCCTTTCTCTCACACAGTTTTCCATCTCTGTGAACTTTTGCACAGTCATGTCATTCTGAATAAGAAATAAAAGAAACATAATTTTTATTGGGATGGAGAAAACAACATAAATAATACATATGACTTAGGCGTTTTTACCGATTCGGTTACTACCTTATGGTTGTGGTGAAATTGCGGACATTTGACAGCAATATATTATATTTGTCATAAAGACAGCTGGTTACTGACTGTGGGCAGTTAACTTGTGTATCAAGACAACAACTGCACAACATCAAACATATCAAGCTAATATGGCAAGCACTGTTTATAGCTGGTTTGGCTAAGGTATCATTTATTATCGTCGGTGAATCTCATGGAGTGGTTGGCACCAGATTTAGCCTGTTCTGGCAGCCTGTGCCAAAACCAAAAGTGTTACTCACTGGTTTACAGAAATCACAAGCTGACAAACTAGCGGATAGCGTTTGGGCGCTGGATTTTATGGCCCCGCTGGTCTGACGCTGCACCTCCTCTGGCAGTGATAAACAATTTGTAATGTTCTATCAATAATTAGTTAAATTTCATCAAGATAATCCAGGCTTGTTTACTGTCCCTATGTTGATAAATCTAAGATTTGTTGTGTGTAAGAAACCCTACTATGACTAATTAGTTAAATTTTATTATGTTTTTCCAGGCATGTTTACTGTCCCTATGTTGATAAATCTAAGATCTGTGGTATGGAACAAACCCTACTATAAATATAAACAATTTGATAGACCTAAATTTCCATTGCAATATTTTAATTGCAAACAATAACAAACTTTTTCTTTTCTAGCATCTTTAAAACCCCAATTTCAATACACTGCACTGCATGATTTCACTGCACTAAATCCAGAGATGGTCTGATAGTGAATGACTCAATTTGTTTTTGTTTTTAACTAAGTTTTTGGCAATTTTTCATCATTACATCTCCAGCAGCACAACCTACAACATGTGAAATCTGGACACAAAATATTGTAAAATCAGAATTATTCCGGTACTTCTCTGACATTATATATATTATTCCGACATATACGAATAATATTTTATTTAATCTCAACATTTATACTCAGCTGCCCTAACAATAGCCTCTCCTTGGATGGTCTAATCAAGTTAAATTTACATTTTATCATTTTGTCGTAATATATTTCACAATCCAGGAATAACCTGCTTTTATTTGTAATTTGCTTAATTAGATTTAGAATAATTTGCACTAATTTTGAGCCATTGTTATCTAATGTTTAGTCTTACAATTGTTTTACAGCTGTGCTGTTCTCAAGATTAATTTGTTTTATATGACTCATTTTATATCAAAATTCTCAAAACCTTTACAAAAATGACATTTGTTAACCTTATTATTTTAGTTTCACGGTGTTATACGTGGATAGTGAGGAACAAATAAACAACAATTTATGCCACCTAGCATCTCTAAAACTAAAGCACTTCGATTAATCCGAGAGAGCCGCTACACATTTGAAAATCAAAATAATAATCAACCACATTAAAGGGAAAATCACACCACCCCCCCCCCCTCATATTACACCTCCGAAAATCATAATCGTCTCAAGTCATGGGTACAAATATGTTTTGCAGTTTCCCTACATTCTATTGAAGAATGTGATCTGTTCTTTTTTATTTCAATGCTTTGAAAACCTTTCCTTACCCCTTCCAATATTGGTTGTGATGGAGGTTGACTGGTTGACGCTAGCTCAGGTGAGTCAAGCAATGTCAAGGAAGCGTTATCATCACTATCATCATCTGCTAACTCTAGATCTGCAAACTGACCTTCAATATCTGGATAATGAAACAGGGAATTAGTAATGAGTAATTGCTGGTCATAAAACAATTTAAAATTGTTCTTAAAAACGCAAGATCAAAATGTTGAAAAATGGAATTCTCGCAGTTTGAAGGTAGGAGCGCAGAACCCAATAGTCCATGTTGGGATTCAGGCGGACTTTTGAACTCGGGCTGACATCAAACACTCCAACCGCTCAGCCACGCTGGGCCGCTGAAGCCAGCGAAGCACATTGCGGATTAATCCAGGTGTTTAAATTTAATGATGTAGTGGGTGTAAGAAGTATATAAATAGGTACCAAAACGAAACAAGTTAAACCACCAAGTAGTAAAAGAGATGATGTAAATAAAATCTGTCTTCACCGGGATTTGAACTCGGTTTGGCCTCTCGAGCAACCAGCATGTTATAATTGTGGTACATTTATATATAATTGTATATTGTTTATTGTAAAATGTTAATTGTATATTGTACATAATTGTATATAATTTTTTATAAATATATCTTTTATATTGTAAATGATTGTAAATAATATATAGTTGTATATTATATAGAATTGTATATAATATATTATTGTATATAATTTGTAATTGATTATAAAATATAATTGTATATAATGTATTATTGTATATAATACATAATTGTATATAATATGTAATTGATTATTAAATATAATTGTATATAATATATAATTGTATATAAAATAGAATTAAATAGAATATGGAATTGTATATAATTTATAATTGTAAATAATATATGATTGTTAATAATATATAATTACATATAAAATATATTTATAAAATATATAATATATAATTGTAAATACTATATAATTGTATATAAGATGTAAATGATATAGATGCCAATAGGGTAATAGAAAAAATGGTCTCCACGTGGTATATATAGAAATATTAGATAATTCACATCTTTTTTGGTCACAACCGGGAATTGAACATAGGCCACTTGCGCTGTGATCGAGCACACTAGCCACTCGGTCACCCAAGCCTTTGAAGCTTACTGATTTTCATTGATGTATGTTGGAGATATATGGGATTTAATTTTAATTGATTTCAAGCTTTCATGGCACATATCAGACAAAAAAATATAAATAGCTCCACCTCAACTGGTTATACTAAACATATGTGGTAGAACCATAGACTTAATATACTATCGGGAGTATATTAAGTCCATGGGTAGAACACAGGACTGTGATTCAGCCGTTTCTTCTGTTTTATTTCAAAAACATTTTCTGAAAAAGTGATATGAGGTACTGGTTTGGGTTTTCCATAAACATATAAATACTCTTATTTATATGTTTATGGGGTTTTCTTTACGCATGCGTTTATCATAAACACAAAACTGAAGTTTTGTGGATTATTGAGTTTTGGTTTTAGTATAATGTGTTAAGCTTAGACCATAGCCTTATATGGCTCCAACACAAAAAAAGTGGGAGGGGGCTAGCATCTACACAATCATAAATAGCTTAAAATGAACTGGGCACTGCATACAAGCCAAACACACTGCAGACTATGCTTGAAGATGGCACTGTATTTGTAAATCCTGTCACACAATAACCATTTAAAGTTGTTTTTAACAACAGAAGGTCCAAATGCTGAGAAATGTAATTTTCTCAGTTTGCAGGCAGGTAGGAGCACAGAACCAACTAGTTAATAGTCAATATTTGGATTCAGGTGTACTCAAGAGTCTGTTTGAGTATGGGACAAAGTCAATCTATTGTCGGTGGGTACAATAGTTGGAGGGTGTTCAAAGCTACAAAAATGTATTAAAAAATGTTTTATTTTAGAAATCTATGGCAGCTTTTCCTGGTGATGGCTAATCAAGTAATGTTGAGATTCAGGCGTACTCAAGAGTCTGTTTGAGTATGGTACAAAATCAACCTATTCTCGGTGGTACAATAGTTTGAGGGTGTATGAAGCTACAAAAAATGTACTAAAAATAGTTGATCTATTACAGTTGTTACTGATGATGACTTATCAGTTACTCACTTTTCAAGGTCTGTACTTCACTCCTCAGTTGTTCCTCTGGATCTGGAACAGACAACAGACAATGTATACAATGTTCAATTCCACTGATTTATAATATTATAAATCAGTGTTCAATTCTCTCAAACTGTTTAGGAGAACTGTGAGGCGATATATGGAAATTTAATGTATTTATGTAGTTTTCGCATCAATCCACCATCAGAATCCCACACAGAAAGCTTCCAAGGCGTTACATGATCCCAATAACAAATTATCTCCTGTGCACACAGTTAGGGCAATCATGGCAATGGTTAGAGTTAAAAAAACAAATAGGTCGTATTTGTAAGTACTGCAACTATCAAGATATTGTATGGTAGTGGGAGTTTCAACAGTATTGTTAGTATAACGCTCTTCATGCATTCCTGAAAAGGATAAATAAAACATTACTGCATCTACATAGATGCAAGTTGTAATATGAAGAACCTAAAAGATTCCCCTCCCTGGTTTGATCAGGGAGGGGAATCTTCTAGGTTCATCATATTACAACTGAAAATGCAATACTTCTGTAATGATTATAATGTTTATGATCCAATAGTAATACGTCTACATCAGCTCACCAGTGGAATTTTCAGTTCATTTTGGTTAATGTATGTACATGTTAGTCCTCAACAACAACCTACCTTTCAATTGCCTGTCAAGTTCTGCAAGTTTTTCTGAAAATGATAAATAAAATATTACTGCATCAACATAGAGGCAAGTTGTAATTTGAAGAACCTATCAGAAAATATTGTATTTTGGATAACCGATAGAATTTATAGTTCATTTTGATTGAGTTAATGTAAGTACATATTCGTCCTCTACAGTAACATACCTTCAGATTGTCTTATAAGTTCTTCAATTCTCCCTGAAAATGATAAATAAAACATTACTACATCTACATAGAGGTAAGTTGTAATATGATTAACCTGGAAGATTCCCCTCCCTGATCAACCCTTCCAACCCTTCCTGATCAAACTATCAGAAAATATTGTATTTTGGAAGTTGTCCCCTCATATCCAACTGGTGAGATAATTTTGCTATATAACAAATTCTTGCTCATCCGTCTCCAATCGTAGAATTGTAGGCTGAGGAATGGAATTCTCACAGTTTGCAGGTAGGAGCGCAGATCCCAATAGTCAATGTTGAGATTCAGGCGTACTCAAGAGTCTGTTTGAGTATGGTACAAAATCAACCCATTCTCGGTGGTAAAATAGTTTGAGGGTGTATAAAGCTACAAAAATGTACTAAAAGTAGTTTATCTATTACAGTTATTATTGATGATGGCTTATCATTTACTCACATCTCAGCATCAGTATTTGATCATCATACTCTGTAACAGACAACAGACAATGTATACAATGTACAATTCTCTCAAGCTGTTTAGGAGAACTGTGAAGCGATATATGGAAATTTAATGTATTTATTTCATTTTCGCATCAATCCCCCATCAGAATATCACACAGAAGGCTCCCGAGGTGTTACATGATCCCAATAACAAATAATCTTCTGTGCAGACAGTTCAGGCAATCATGGCAACGGTTAGAGTTAAAAAAAACAAATAGGTCATATTTATAACTACTGCAACTATCAAGATATTGTATGGCAGTGGGAGTTTCAACAGTATTGTTAGTATAACTGAAAATGCTACATTTGCCATGACTTTTTACATCTATTTGTAAAAGTTTAAGGCCTTTAATCAGTGTCAGACAATGTGAATACCATACACATGAATGGACAGTAATTTTTAATTAATACAACCTATCTCTCAATCAGGTCTTGAGTACCCAATTTTTTCCTGGAAATGATATAAAAGTGCATTACTACTTCTAACTCACACATGCTAATACCTAGTGAAAACTTGAGGAAGGCATCTGCCCTTTTCAAGTAGTGCATACACGAATCTATTTCTTATAAAAATTCAATACTTCTGGTACGATTATAATATGCTGATTGTCCAAGAGCTAACCGATAGAATTTATAGTTCATTTTGATTGAGTTAATGTAAGTACATATTCGTCCTCTACAGTAACATACCTTCAGATTGTCTTTTATGTTCTTTAATTCTCCCTGAAAATGATAAATAAAACATTACTACATCTACATAGAGGTAAGTTGTAATATGATTAACCTGGAAGATTCCCCTCCCTGATCAACCCTTCCAGATCAAACTATCAGAAAATATTGTATTTTGGAAGTTGTCCCCTCATATCCAACTGGTGAGATAATTTTGCTATATAACAAATTCTTGCTCATCCGTCTCCAATCGTAGAATTGTAGGCTGAGGAATGGAATTCTCGCAGTTTGCAGGTAGGAGCGCAGATCCCAATAGTCAATGTTGAGATTCAGGCGTACTCAAGAGTCTGTTTGAGTATGGTACAAAATCAACCCATTCTCGGTGGTAAAATAGTTTGAGGGTGTATAAAGCTACAAAAATGTACTAAAAGTAGTTTATCTATTACAGTTATTATTGATGATGGCTTATCATTTACTCACATCTCAGCATCAGTATTTGATGATCATACTCTGTAACAGACAACAGACAATGTATACAATGTACAATTCTCTCAAGCTGTTTAGGAGAACTGTGAAGCGATATATGGAAATTTAATGTATTTATTTCATTTTCGCATCAATCCCCCATCAGAATATCACACAGAAGGCTCCCGAGGTGTTACATGATCCCAATAACAAATAATCTTCTGTGCAGACAGTTCAGGCAATCATGGCAACGGTTAGAGTTAAAAAAAACAAATAGGTCATATTTATAACTACTGCAACTATCAAGATATTGTATGGCAGTGGGAGTTTCAACAGTATTGTTAGTATAACTGAAAATGCTACATTTGCCATGACTTTTTACATCTATTTGTAAAAGTTTAAGGCCTTTAATCAGTGTCAGACAATGTGAATACCATACACATGAATGGACAGTAATTTTTAATTAATACAACCTATCTCTCAATCAGGTCTTGAGTACCCAATTTTTTCCTGGAAATGATATAAAAGTGCATTACTACTTCTAACTCACACATGCTAATACCTAGTGAAAACTTGAGGAAGGCATCTGCCCTTTTCAAGTAGTGCATACACGAATCTATTTCTTATAAAAATTCAATACTTCTGGTACGATTATAATATGCTGATTGTCCAAGAGCTAACCGATAGAATTTATAGTTCATTTTGATTGAGTTAATGTAAGTACATATTCGTCCTCTACAGTAACATACCTTCAGATTGTCTTTTAATTTCTTTACTTCTTCCTGAAAATGATAAATTAAACATTACTACATCTACATAGAGGTAAGTTGTAATATGATGAACCTGGAAGATTCCCCTCCCTGATCAAACCCTTCCAACCCTCCCTGATCAAACTGTCAGAAAATGTTGTATTTTGGAAGTTGTCCCCTCATATCCAACTGGTGAGATAATTTTGCTATATTACAAATTCTTGCTCATCCGTCTCCAATCGTAGAATTGTAGGCTGAGGTATGGAATTCTCGCAGTTTGCAGGTAGGAGCGCAGATCCCAATAGTCAATTTTGAGATTCAGGCGTACTCAAGAGTCTGTTTGAGTATGGTACAAAATCAACCCATTCTCGGTGGTTCAATAGTTTGAGGGTGTATAAAGCTACAAAAATGTACTAAAAGTAGTTTATCTATTACAGTTATTATTGATGATGGCTCATCAGTTACTCACTTCTCTGCGTCTGTATTTGATGATCATACTCTGTAACAGACAACAGACAATGTATACAATGTACAATTCTCTCAAGCTGTTTAGGAGAACTGTGAAGCGATATATGGAAATTTAATGTATTTATTTCGTTTTCGCATCAATCCCCCATCAGAATACCACACAGAAGGCTCCCGAGGTGTTACATGATCCCAATAACAAATAATCTTCTGTGCAGACAGTTCAGGCAATCATGGCAATGGTTAGAGTTAAAAAAAACAAATAGGTCATATTTATAACTACTGCAACTATCAAGATATTGTATGGCAGTGGGAGTTTTCACAGTATTGTTAGTATAACTGAAAATGCTACATTTGCCATGACTTTTTACATCTATTTGTAAAAGTTTAAGGCCTTTAATCAGTGTCAGACAATGTGAATACCATACACATGAATGGACAGTAATTTTTAATTAATACAACCTATCTCTCAATCAGGTCTTGAGTACCCAATTTTTTCCTGGAAATGATGTAAAAGTGCATTACTACTAATAACTCACACATGCTAATACCTAGTGAAAACTTGAGGAAGGCATCTGCCCTTTTCAAGTAGTGCATACACGAATCTATTTCTTATAAAAATTCAATACTTCTGGTACGATTATAATATGCTGATTGTCCAAGAGCTAACCGATAGAATTTATAGTTCATTTTGATTGAGTTAATGTAAGTACATATTCGTCCTCTACAGTAACATACCTTCAGATTGTCTTATAAGTTCTTCAATTCTCCCTGAAAATGATAAATAAAACATTACTACATCTACATAGAGGTAAGTTGTAATATGATTAACCTGGAAGATTCCCCTCCCTGATCAACCCTTCCAGATCAAACTATCAGAAAATATTGTATTTTGGAAGTTGTCCCCTCATATCCAACTGGTGAGATAATTTTGCTATATAACAAATTCTTGCTCATCCGTCTCCAATCGTAGAATTGTAGGCTGAGGAATGGAATTCTCGCAGTTTGCAGGAAGGAGCGCAGATCCCAATAGTCAATGTTGAGATTCAGGCGTACTCAAGAGTCTGTTTGAGTATGGTACAAAATCAACCTATTCTCGGTGGTACAATAGTTTGAGGGTGTATAAAGCTACAAAAATGTACTAAAAGTAGTTTATCTATTACAGTTATTATTGATGATGGCTTATCATTTACTCACATCTCAGCATCTGTATTTGATGATGACGCTCTGTAACAGACAACAGACAATGTATACAATGTACAATTCTCTCAAGCTGTTTAGGAGAACTGTGAAGCGATATATGGAAATTTAATGTATTTATTTCATTTTCGCATCAATCCCCCATCAGAATATCACACAGAAGGCTCCCGAGGTGTTACATGATCCCAATAACAAATAATCTTCTGTGCAGACAGTTCAGGCAATCATGGCAACGGTTAGAGTTAAAAAAAACAAATAGGTCATATTTATAACTACTGCAACTATCAAGATATTGTATGGCAGTGGGAGTTTCAACAGTATTGCAACATTTGCCATGACTTTTTACATCTATTTGTAAAAGTTTAAGGCCTTTAATCAGTGTCAGACAATGTGAATACCATACACATGAATGGACAGTGATTTTTAATTAATACAACCTATCTCTCAATCAGGTCTTGAGTACCCAATTTTTTCCTGGAAATGATATAAAAGTGCATTACTACTTCTAACTCACACATGCTAATACCTAGTGAAAACTTGAGGAAGGCATCTGCCCTTTTCAAGTAGTGCATACACGAATCTATTTCTTATAAAAATTCAATACTTCTGGTACGATTATAATATGCTGATTGTCCAAGAGCTAACCGATAGAATTTATAGTTCATTTTGATTGAGTTAATGTAAGTACATATTCGTCCTCTACAGTAACATACCTTCAGATTGTCTTTTAATTTCTTTACTTCTTCCTGAAAATGATAAATTAAACATTACTACATCTACATAGAGGTAAGTTGTAATATGATGAACCTGGAAGATTCCCCTCCCTGATCAAACCCTTCCAACCCTCCCTGATCAAACTGTCAGAAAATGTTGTATTTTGGAAGTTGTCCCCTCATATCCAACTGGTGAGATAATTTTGCTATATTACAAATTCTTGCTCATCCGTCTCCAATCGTAGAATTGTAGGCTGAGGTATGGAATTCTCGCAGTTTGCAGGTAGGAGCGCAGATCCCAATAGTCAATGTTGAGATTCAGGCGTACTCAAGAGTCTGTTTGAGTATGGTACAAAATCAACCCATTCTCGGTGGTACAATAGTTTGAGGGTGTATAAAGCTACAAAAATGTACTAAATATTTGTTTATCTCTTACAGTTGTTACTGATGATGGCTTATCAGTTACTCACTTGTCAAGGTCCGTATTTCACTCCTTACTTGTTCCTCTGGATCTGGAACAGACAACAGAAATGTATATAATGTTCAATTCTCTCAAACTGTTTAGGAGAACTGTGAAGCGATATATGGAACTTCAATGTATTTACATAAAGCTACAAAAAATGTACTAAAAGTATTTTATCTATTACAGTTATTATTGATGATGGCTCATCAGTTACTCACTTCTCTGCGTCTGTATTTGATGATCATTCTCTGTAACAGACAACAGACAATGTATACAATGTACAATTCTCTCAAACTGTTTTGGAGAACTGTGAACGATATATGGAACTTTAATGTATTTATTTCGTTTTCGCATCAATCCCCCATCAGAATACCACACAGAAAGCTCCCAAGGCGTTACATGATCCCAATAACAAGTAATCTTCTGTGCACACAGTTAGGGCAATCATGGCAATGGTTAGAGTTAAAAAAACAAATAGGTCGTATTTGTAAGTACTGCAACAATCAAGATATTGTATGGCAGTGGGAGTTTCAACAGTATTGTTAGTATGACTGAAAATGCTACATTTGCCGTGACTTTTTACATCTATTTGTAAAAGTTTAAGGCCTTTAATCAGTGTCAGACAAATGTGAATACCATACACATGAATGGACAGTAATTTTATAATTAATACAACCCATCTCTCAATCAGGTCTTGAGTACTCAATTTTTTCCTGGAAATGATGTAAAAGTGCATTACTACTTCTAACTCACACATGCTAATACCTAGTGAAAACTTGAGGAAGGGAGAAGACATCTGCCCTTTTCAAGTGCATAAACAAATCTATTTCTTATGAAAATACAATACTTCTGGTACGATTATAATATGCTGCTTGTCCAAGAGCTAACCGATAGAACTTATAGTTAATTTTGATTGAGTTAATGTATGTACATGTTAGTCCTCAACAACAACCTACCTTTGAATTGCCTCAGTAGTTCTGAAAATTCTTCACATTCTTCTGAAATTGATAAATAAAACATTACTACATCTACATAGAGGTAAGTTGTAATATGATGAACCTGGAAGATTCCCCTCCCTGATCAAACCAGGGGGTGGGATCAAACTGTGAGAAAATGTTGTATTTTGAAAGTTGTCCCCTCATATCCAACTGGTGAGATAATTTTGCTATATTATAAATTCTTGCTCATCCGTCTCTAATCGTAGAATTGTATTGGACAGTTTTAGTCTAATTTGTTTAACTAAGAAGTAAGCCTTGTCTCAGCTCCAACAAAAAATTGGTGGGGGCGGCTAGTATCTACACTAGCTTAAATAGCACTAGGACGACAGCACTACAAACACACTGCAGATTATGTTCTCGAAATAGGCACAGTAAGGAGTTATTGCAGGTTACACCATTACTAATTTGAAGTTTTTTTTTAAATCATTGGGTCTCAGGCTGAGGAATGGAATTCTCGCAGTTTGCAGGTAGGTGCGCAGATCCCAATAGTCAATGTTGAGATTCAGGCGTACTCAAGAGTCTGTTTGAGTATGGTACAAAATCAACCTATTCTCGGTGGTACAATAGTTTGAGGGTGTATAAAGCTACAAAAAATGTACTAAGAGTAGTTTGTCTCTTACAGTTATTATTGATGATGGCTCATCATTTACTCACTTTTCAAGGTCTGTATTTGATGATCATGCCTCAATTGTATCACTGGAACAGACAACAGAAATGCATATCAAGTACGATTCCCTCAAACAGTTTTGGAGAACTTAAAAACTAGTGAAGCGATATATAGAACTTCAATGCATTAATGTTGTCTTCACCACCTTCAGAAGTAGCCTGTCTTAACAAAGCTTGTTAAGACAGGCTGCTTCAGAAGCTCACACAGAAATTTCCCAATTTATAGTTCATTTTGGTTTAGTTAATGTAAGTACATATTCGTCCTCTACAATAACATACCTCTCAATTCCTTCTGATGCTCTTCAAGCATTCCTGAAAATGATAAATAAAACATTACTGCATCTACATAGAGGTAAGTTGTAATATGATGAACCTGGAAGATTCCCCTCCCTGATCAAACCAGGGAGGGTGGGATCAAACTGTGAGAAAATGTTGTATTTTGGAAGTTGTCCCCTCATATCCAACTGGTGAGATAATTTTGCTATATTACAAATTCTTGCTCATCCGTCTCTAATCGTAGAATTGTATTGGAGAGTTTTAGTCTAATTTGTTTAACTAAGACGTTAGCCTTGTCTCAGCTCCAACAAAAAAATGGGTGGGGGCGGCCAGTATCTACATTAACTTAAATAGCACTAGGACTACAGCACTACAAACACACTGCAGACTATCGAAATAGGCACAGTAAGGAGTTATTGCAGGTCACACTTTTACTAATTTGAAGTTTTATTCAAAATCATTGGGTCTCAGGCTGAGAAATGGAATTCTCGCAGTTTGCAGGTAGGAGCGCAGAACTCATAAGTTAATGTTGGGATTCAGGCGTACTCAAGAGTCTGTTTGAGTATGGTACAAAAATCAACCTATTCTCGGTGGTACAATAGTTTGAGGGTGTATAAAGCTACAAAAAATGTATTAAAGATAGTTTATCTATTACAGTTATTATTGATGATGGCTCATCATTTACTCACTTTTCATGGCCAGTGGTTCACGCCTCAATTGGTCTTCTGGAACAGACAACAGAAATGTATCATTAACAATTCTCTCAAACTGTTTTGGAGAACTGTGAAGCGATATATGGAACTTTAATGTATTCATGTAGTTTTCGCATCAATCCACCATCAGAATCCCACACAGAAAGCTTCCAAGGCATTACATGATCCCAATAACAAATAATCTTCTGTGCAGACAGTTCAGGCCATAGAGTTATTATATACTCTAGAGCGGACAATGCAGTGCTCAAAACGTCCTACTTAATTATTGCGAAATCCATGACGCAGTGCAATCCGGTTGTGCATGGCTTGTGCCTGTATCATATAAGTTATCATTGAGAATATAGGAATTGAGCATGAAAATTTATGTTTTAGAGCGCTAATAGCCATTTTTACGGAAAATTTTTCATGTCACGCCATGTGGAACACTTGTAGGTATTTTCACTTGCAGCCATTGGAAAATTGTTCTATGTTTTCCCCTCAAAATAAGCCATAACCCCAACCGCAAACATTACCGGGCTAGCTTGTTTTTTCCACATTTTTCTCAACCATAAGTTGGATTCTGTCTCTTTTACTCATATGTTAGCCATCAAGTGAGTTAATGTTATTTGTTCAGTATAAGGTGTACACATAGCTTGTGGAAAAGCTGACTGGAGGTTAAAAGTTCGCCGCTAAGTTCCGCCATTTGCAGAAGCAATTTACATACGGTTCTGACTTAGATTCGGCGTTTAGATTTGGCTGTCATTTAGAGCTCTAAATTCCCTCTCCAGTGGTGTCCTCTAGTTTTTGAATTCGGAAAACCATTCAACCATACACAGCAGGTTTTGAAAGCATATAAATGAATGCATTTTGTAACAAAACTATCCTGACTGACTCCAGATTTTTCAGAACATTACTCACTAATGTGACATTTTAAGTTGACGGATATTTCTGATTTCTCACCATACTTGAAATAAGGGACCATTTGCTTCAGAGCGGTCGCTGTGGATGTTTGATACAAATTTCTGGTATGATTATTATGACTATGGTTGTTTGTTTGTGTGTGTAAATTAGTTGAGATGGCAACTTCAGCATCCCTCATAATATTTTGTATATACTCCAGAAAAGGCACTGGCAGTTGACGTATACATGTGTATTTGTTTGCATAGTTTTGAGGGAAGGGGGATGAGTGTAGTAGGTGTTCAATCCTTTGAAATGACCAGAGTTAGTATTTCACACAGCTGTGATTCTCCGGCAGAAATAGATTGATGCTATAAAAATATAAGAGAGGCAGCCAAAAAGTGATCTAATGAGCAATGAGGACTGACAGTAACGCCACATCTGATTTTAGCACCAATCTTAATTGATCTTCTTTGACATAAGAAACAAAAAACCGATAATAATACCCTCAATAAAGTAACGTTATCTGGAGAGCAAATCTGAATCATGACATTATGTACATTGTGGCTGAAAATGAGGCAAGCTGCAAACTTCTACACCTCCGATCACTTGTTCACAGGCTACTCATACTTCATTTAATCAAAAATTAAAAAGACCCACTGAATGTGTAACATATGAGTAAGAGAGACAGGACACAGCTTATATGGCTGGCAAGTGGCAGTAGAAAAAACAAGCTAGCCCGGTAATTTTTTTTCATCACAATGATGTGTTTGCGGTTGGGGTTTTGGCTTATTTTGATGGGAAGAAATAGAAAATTTTTCCAATGGCTGCAAGTGAAAATACCTACAAGTGTTCCACATAGTGTGCCATGAAAATTTTTCTGAAAAAATGGCTATTAGCGCTCTAAAACTTAAATTTTCATACCCAATTCCTAAATTCTCAATGATAAATTATATGATACAGGCGCTGGCCATGCACAACCAGATTGCATCGCGTCATGGATTTCGCAATAATTAAGTAGGACAAAAACTGATGCTATTTTTGTACACATTGTCCACTCTAGAGTATATAATGACTCTATGGTTCAGGCATATCCTGGTCATATAACTTTCTGTCATCACGTACACAGCGAGTGAAAGTAGGTAATACTCTATCTAACAGCATCATAACATCAACTGGATGCCCTCAGGGATGTGTCCTCAGTCCCATCCTCTTCTCACTTTACGTAGACGACATGGCAGTAAGCGATGATCACACCATCATAAAATACGCCGATGACACTGTGATATTAGAATTCATCTCGCCAAAATCACCATCATCACTGCAAGTTGAAATCAATAATATCGAATCCTGGTGCACAAGAAACAGTCTGCTCATCAACACAAAGAAAACCAAAGAGCTTGTTTTCTGTAATCTACGCGATGATCCTGACCCTCCACCCATCATGATCAACAACTCCGCCATCGAACGAGTAGATGAATACAAATATCTTGGCACCACACTCAATCATAAGCTTAACTTCAATACGAACACCAAAAACATCATCAGCAAAGCTAACAAACGACTATTCATCATGAAGCAGCTAGCCTTTATGAATGTCAAGACAACTACCATTAAGCTGGCATACACCTCATTTCTCGAAAGCGTCCTACAATGTCACCTATGTATTATATACGGACACCTCTCATCTGATATTAAGAACCAGTACAATCACCTCATCAACACAGCACGTAGACTAAGCAAAGGCAGGCTTGAAGTTACAACCATAGACGATATATTCGATAAGTTCTTCAAAACTAAATGCCTGAGAATGTTCGCTTCGGGCAAAGACACTGTCATAACGCTAGAACAACTCCCATCTGGTAGATACAGAGTGCCAGCCTACCGTGTAAACTGCCGTAAACACTGTTTTCGCTCATTATGTGTAAAACTGCTCAATCGAATAGCTTGATTCATTTATTATAAATCTAGTCAATGTTTTATTATAATTTTTAAAACTTTATTTTTATTCACAGAGCACAAGAGAAACATTGATTTTATCATGAGAATTGATACAAATATATACATACATACATAATCATGGCAATGGTTAGCGTTAAGAAAACAAATATGTCATATTTATAAGTAGGCTACTGCAGCTATCATGTTAATGTATGACAGTGGGAATTTCATCAGTATTGTTAGTGAGTAAAAATGCTACATTTGGCATGACTTTTTAAATACATCGGTAAGAGTTTAAGGCCTTTAATCGTTGTCAGATACAAGTGCATACCATACACAGGAACGTGGAGTGATATCATATTAATACAACTTACCTGCCAATTTGACCTCAAGATACTGATTTTTACCTGGGAATGAGACAAGAAGACATTATTACATCTCAATCACGCAGGCTAAGACCTAGTGAAAGCTTATGGGAGGGAGAAGACCTTTTCAAGTGCATAAACAAAATGTATGAACAACACTCTGTAACAGCTGAAGGCTTTTTTCACAATGTGTAAAATAACTGTGTGCCCAGGAAATGATTTGGTCTCGGGATCATGTAACTCCGGTGGTTTAACACATGGCGCCATTTATAAATTATAACATCTCCAAGACCGTCCTCTTTGGCTAAAAAAGCTCAACAGGGGGGGCAACAGTGACGACAGTGACTGCAATCGGGAATAGCCTACCGGCGCTTCTACAAGTTGAAACTTTATGCATAAAGTGACTTTATATTAGGAAAAGATTTCCTGAAAATGCATATAGGATTGAGTATAGGAACAATCAATACAGGTGCTATCAGGACACACGTGAGCGTTTGATTAACCTAAGAGTACCTTACATTAGCCCTGTTCACACGGCCACGGGTTTTGGTTTTTTGGTTTGGTTGGTGGCCATGTATTGTTCGGCATAGTATCAGTAGTTGTCTTCTGCTGTTTTATCTCTAATCTTCACCACTTTGAGCTTTGACTTTTTCTTTGTTCCATAGGCAAATAAATTAACTTTGTCATTTATCATATTCAAAATAAATATAAATAAGTTGATTGCACTAAATATTGCAGTAATAATGTGAAAACATGGCTAAGTTAAAAAATATATAGAACACGGAAAACATTGAAAATGACCCAGAATGCACACTGATGACGTGATATACTATTGCATGTATATCTCTGATCGATAGAGAGTGAATTAATTCACTTAGCTTGAGTGCAGCTGAAATTCAGTATTTAGGAGACGTATGGATGATTACCCAAACTTTTGGATATACACTTATCATTTTCTCATTCTTTGTTAAAATATTCTAATTTATATTTAGAAAATCTGATATCACCTTTTAACAGTTTTAGAAGAGCATTTAGCACATGTTTTTGACAAGAAAAGTGACATCGAAACTGTGTATTGCTAGCCTAAGCTCAGAAGAGAGAACTAATAACGCAGAGCTAGGTAATTCTGTTTCGATCATGTCTGTTTGATAAAATTAAAGTTGTCCTCTTTTTCAGCCAAATGTAGGTGCTCAATATTTGCGACAGAAGCTCTATCGATCAGAGATACACATACTAATAGTGTAATCTCGAAATCAGTGTGCCCAGAATGAAAATGACCATGGTATGACCAATCAGCCTGAATATAACTCATATGCTGTGTCCACACATACATGCCTGACAAGTTGCTGGACCCAGAAATCAGGAGGTTCCCGCGGACGAACTCCAAACCTGGAGAACCACTCTGCATCCTGGAGTGAGGATGCAGTTCAACCGCATGTAGCAGAGCAAAACCAGCCATCCACTTCACCATTACCTACATTCAAACCTCGTCACATCATAAAACCCCGGCCCTTCCTTAATTTAACACAGCACTTTGCGGAAAAAGCCTTTTTTTTTTAAATTCACCGAACTACATCAATACCTTTCTTAATTTTTGATGTTAGTCACAAATACATGGTCATATTTGCTCCTTGAATTTATCGGTGTTAAAATTATTTATCAAAATATCAAAATAGAAAAAACTAAGAAGCATAGAAAAAGAAATCATTTTTTAATAATAAATTACATAGCGCAAAATACTATATATGTTCGATGCGCTTCTGTAGTCCTCATAAGTTGTGCAGTAGCGTCCAGATTGGCCATCTATCCCAAATTCATTTGTTAAGTGACATTTATCATGACTACCTATATCTGATATCTGAGAGAGAGGGTCTGAGGTTGATTAGTCATCAGAGTGTAGATCGTAGAAAGGTGAGAACAATGCTCGATACCAGCTATAACATCATGTTAAGTCTGTAAATGATCTTTGTGGTTGCCAATGTTTGCTGAAGTTGGAGTAATCATTTGCTTGTTGAGGCACATCAAGTGACAAATGCACAAAACATGACACCATGTGCAAAACGTAACAAACTCTGGACAAAGTGTGACAACGTGCAAAACCGACAACAATACGAAATGAGTCATGTCGGTGTAAATATCCAAATTTCCTTACCTACTTATCGTTTTTTGTTGCAATCATCGCTAGAAAATTGGGGCATGTGACAACCCACATGACTGTCAAAGATATGATGGCAATCGGATAGCCTTGCCCCAGTAATTGCACCTGCAATAAACACACTTAGAAAAAATATATATGCTTCTCAATGCTAATGTTGAAGTTGATGGGTTAAGGGAATTATGAATAATCATAAAAAGGAATTGAGATTGAGGGTTTTGTTTTGACTTCTGAAAATATCTTAACATATCCAAAATACACACTGCTGCTATGTTATAGACAGCAAATCATAACGAACAATACTGCATGCCCACTATAAAATCAATGAAGAAGTTCATTGATCAAGAGATACTAGAGTCAACATAATAGCGATGTAAGAATACACAACAAAGTAAACTGGGCATTGTGCCTAGTATGTTATTATCAAATTATAGGCTTGCCAATTATGTAAAAAAAATACCTAAACTGCGATTCTCGTTATGGCTTCCAAAAAATCTATCATGCTGCTGCAAAAGTAATTAAAGACCCAACTTAGCACTCACAAATTTAAAATCTGAACTCTCCCTGAACTTCTGACTCTAAATATGGACCAAAATTAATGGCGTTTGCAGGTCAACCTGCACCTAACACTGCAGGATTACGGTCATTTTTTACCACTTAGTATTCAAAAAATCAAAACATAAAAGATCAAGTGAACGTCATCTGGCTCTATCTATTCAGTTATGTGTAGAAAACCATAGAGTCAAGATGTGAAAACCAATATTAACTAGGAATACACCAGAGGTATGTCAATTTTAACTTTTAATTCTGATTTAAACTGTAATTTTTCAATGGTATACATAATTTGAAGCTTATTGTTTTATAACTACATCGTAAATGAATATTCTTGGAAAAACCATTTTAATTTCGTATTTGATAATTTGATCATAATTTGATTAGTGTTACTCATGTTTTTTGAACAATTACAGGTTTCACGACTTTAAATGGAATATCAAATATTATGGATAACAGACAATATATAGAAATCATAGTTCAGTGAACTTTGTCTAGATAATTCTAGTTATAAGAGTTCTACACCTAACCCAAACGGCTAAAGTTCATAAATAACTTTATAATGAAACCTTATGACAATAAGGAAAATCGTAAATCATTCACCAACGTTGAGCTTAATTACGGATAAAGTCTTTCGCTCAATCAAGGAACTGTGGATCCACATCAACACAGTTAAAAACACTATACGGACTTGTGTTACACACAGGTTATGCTTATATAACACAAGATAACCAAGATTGCTTACTAACGGTATTCTGCAGAATCGCATCATCGAACGTACATCAACTGTCATCAAACAAGGCTAAAACAATAAGGACTAACGGACAGTTGGTACACACAGCATACTGCAGTTTAAAATCTCTCGATTACGGAAAGTTACAAAGTCAAGAAAGGCACAAGTATAAACGGAGCTGTTTTCTGTGTAACATTGTCACAGCACAGCATTATCACAACGTCTCAACGGAAACAGATGGCTACTTGTATTAACGGATCTGTGTAACATTGTCACAGCACAGCATCATCACAACGTCTCAACGGAAACGGATAGATACTTGCATTAACGGATCTGTGTAACATTGTCAAAGTACAGCATTCTCACGGCATGAAGGTCGAAATTAACAGTCGGGATTGCTCGTTCTCATATTGAACCACACAAATATCACAGCAATCACCTCAAACACATACAGAATAACATACAGTACACGGACTGAACTCGATACAGCTAGGATACTAATTGGATTGCATCACTCATACTGCAGCTGATCATCAAAGAATCTACCTAGCTTCAGACTGTCAGCTAAGTCATAGGCGTATTTAATCTGTCTGGTCAACTCTCTAAAAAAAAAAGCCCCGCGCAGCGGAAAAAATTTTTTCAGGAGACAAGCATCTGTTAGAGACTCTAACAAATTTGTTAGAGTCTCTAACAAATTGTTAGAGTAGAGAATATTAACATAACCAGACAAACTCCAATGGTAAGTAAGTGACTTGTTGACCTCCAGGTTAAAGATTGGAAAATCAACATCATTCCCCAGAATAAATATGATGTATATAATTTACTTACATTGCATTACTTTACATCTTTGAGGAAGAATAAAAGGCTTCAACTGCAATTATTATGATCGTGAAGTCTAAACCACCATCCATTCACAAATCTTTAGCAGTGGGCCTGCTGGGATTGTGATTGGATCTTTGGCTTGAGGTGGTGGTGGTTTGGACCTCATCTATTCTCAAGAATATCTAACCACCCCAAGCCTCAGATCCACTCAAGGATTTTTCAGTGAAGCTTGTGAGTGGATCGGAGGCTTGTGGTGGTGGTTTTGGCCTCAGCTATTTCAGCATGTGATTGGATCTTTGGCTTGAGTTGAGGTGGTGGTCTGGCTCGGCCACAGCTACGCTTTAGAATGTCTGACTTGACTTGAGGCCCTAAGGCTGCCAACAAACTTCAGGTTCACTCACAAATCTTTTGCAGAATTCAGTCATGGGTATCTGGGAGATCAGACATAGTACACATTTCAAAAGCCCATTATCAACCCATTGGTTGGGTGGTTGATAAGAATCCGTGACAACTCGAAAATGCAATTTCAAAAATCAAACCACAAACACCATTTTTGAAATGAACATTTTCGCAGTGTCCGTATACCGGTTGATAGTAGACTTTTGCAATATGTTGTGTACTATGTCTGATCCAGCAGGTGCCCATGATGACTGCAGTGGGTCTGACTCTGAGGCTGTGTTGTGTCCATGATTGATAGCTATGACTATGATGGCCAAGTGGTGGTTCTGTGGGGTTCTGTTGACAGTCTCAACCAATCAACACAACAATAAAATCAATGAATCAACAACAAGCAATCAATCAACCACCAACCATCATCATCAATAATGAAATGATGATCATGATGATGAATGATGATGAAAAAAAAAAAACAGACAGGTGTGCTTGCTTTGCTGCTAAATATGCATATGGATGAGAGGATTGGAGGGATAAAAGTCAAGGGACTTTCTGGGTAACAATATATACAGAGCAATACTCCAGAGATTTGGGTAGCATTAGGGCACACTGATTTCGAGATTACACTATTAGTATGTGTATCTCTGATCGATAGAGCTTCTGTCGCAAATATTGAGCACCTACATTTGGCTAAGAAAGAGGACAACTTTAAGTTTATGAAACACGGGTTCACTAAAATGCGGAAATCCGTGATCACGCAAATTCACGTGCGTGTTGCGGGAATTAGTGCGTATTTCCGCATTTTAGTCAATCCTGTGTGGGATTGACTAAAATGCGGAAATCACCTTGTGACCTACTTGTGACCTTGAAAAGCATTTTTCCGCATTTTAGTCAAAATTGACTAAAATGCGGAAATTTCATATTTAGCTTTTTTTACCACTGAATGTGGCCTATAAGTATAAAATTGATATGTGTTCTATGAAAACATCTCATAGGCCATGTGTATGGGCAATCTGGGTTAGAAATTATGTGTTATAGTACAGCTGTAGCACTATTTATGTAAAGCGGAATTCCCAGTGAAATATGTACATGAGTATTCAGGGGAAGATAACTCTAATATGATGATTTGTCAAACAAAATTCCCATGATAGTTACTATTTCTGAAATGCAGATTTTGATAGAGGCAAGTTTTATTGAGCAGAAATGCTTTTATGGGCATATTATACATTGAGAGTGAAGCTATAAGACACTAGTATACATTGAGAGTGAAGCTAGATAATATATGCAATTAGCAACCCGGGTGTTTACACATCGATAGTTAACCTGATATCTTACAAGTGGTGACGTTAGGTGATTATCATTGTAGTAGCAAAAAAGTCATCGGAGAACATAGGAAGACATCTGTGAAAACATGTAGATCAGTCTATTGGTGATCAAGTCCTTCGTAGCGGAACCGTATACAGTAGAGCATAGCCACCCACTTTGACACCAAAGATCATTTTTCGGGAAAGGCAGGGTGGTCCTTATCACAACAATTCATAGGAGTGTTTTTGGTTTTTCTTTCTGCTCTATTGAAGTGCAAATGAACTAATTATAACTTATAATATCTAAGCACATAGTCAAGATTACGTGATGAGACTGAGTAATTATAATATTTATTTTCATAAGCCACACAATAATCATATTGATCAGCCTGTATAAAAGCACAAGTGAGTCCAACAATGTAGTTGGTAGATATTTATAAAACAATTCATTGTTTCAGTTATTGATAGTGTAGACGCGTAATATCAGCCAATGTTTTACTAAAATCAGGGGTAGTTTATAAGCATACATACATCTGTAACTTTGTATTTAGCAAGATTAAACCTTGATTCACTGTGGTGTTTATGAAATAAAACTGACCTACATTAGATGAGTTGAATTTTGGCAGGAGGAAAAGTTTGACATTTCACAATCTGAACTTTATCGATAGACTACATTTCCTTTGAAAAGCTCTCTATCGTTTCTACGAAGGTACCAGCTTTGATGGCTGTGTCTTTCGGCTCAAAGACACAATTTATGTTGATTGGAGAGTCTGTTGTGACCTTCTGAACAAGATGGACTAGAATCTATCGATCATGAGGCAGCTTCAGTCCATAGCAAGAGTTATTCTCAGCAAT
Organism: Membranipora membranacea; assembly: GCA_914767715.1. Classification (NCBI taxonomy): domain Eukaryota; kingdom Metazoa; phylum Bryozoa; class Gymnolaemata; order Cheilostomatida; family Membraniporidae; genus Membranipora; species Membranipora membranacea. Next base: position 30,736,933 of record OU612066.1, on the reverse strand, counting down.
CACAGAACTCCGTAGATGCATCCCTAGAAGAATATATAAAAATGCCAACTGTCAGCTGAGCAGTCTGGGGGCAACTTATCACCGGTTGTCCCCTCATTGAACATACATGTCAAAGAGAGAACAACTCTATGATTTGTCTCAATTTGAAGTGAAAAAAGCAGGGAACAGGGAGGGTATCCCACCCGTCCTCCCTGCCGAAAAGGAGACTCCATGATGAGACAGAAACAAACAGACCGCAGCTTCTTCCCTAATGATATTGAAAATGCTTTGACCACCCCCTAGCTAAAAGCTGATGGTTGATCATTGTGCGGGTCTCTAAAGGTCTAATGTTTCAGAATTTATTTCATATCTTTTACCTACAACTAGGGCATATGCCTCCAATCGGACAAATCATCCTGTCACAGTATCATATGACATAAGGTTATGCTTTAGATACACACAGACCACCCTTGGTATTAAATCTAACTGCTAACTGCACGGTAGGTAAGTCTTTTGGACAAGAGCGATCAACTTCTAGCATGTCATGGCAAGATTGGCAGTCTTTTCTCAAGATCAGCTTCCAATATTAGAACTGTTTGTTTGACATGCTAGCTTCCTAGTCACTTTTGGTTCCGCACCACATGTATATCTTCCCACTCAGTTGTGAGATGCCTAGCGATTTTGGAGGTATTGAAACATGTTTTTTATGCACATTATACTCATCAAGCCCAAGGGTCTCGCAGTTATAAAACTGAAATTAAGACAGGTTATTTGTAAAATTATATTTGCTGCAGCAGGCCTGTATAATGCAAGTCCCTGACCAGCAGTAGTATGACAAAAAATTTGAAAGTGGGATTCTGAAGTATTGAACAATGATGTGGTTTGATTCAACATATGTCTCAATATATATATATCACTGACCTTATTGTACACAGTTCTTCACCATTATAAATAAACATGCTGCATAACATCAGTATACTAAATACTGCAAACGTGACCAAGGAGTCTGGAAATCATCTGAAAAAAAAAAGAAATATAAAATTTGTGGGGACGGTGAGATGGTGCGATCGGTCAGCGCGCTTGCTATTCACTGCCAGGTGATTGGTGCCGCAGGATTTGTGAGTTCAATTCCCGTTGGGGGAGCTTTCAAGGTTGATTGTTCCAGCCCCAAGCACCCTCGGGTGTATACCTCTTCTATAATATGGGGAACCATTGTTACTGCCTGTTAAACACATTAATAGTTTGTTTACTCAAACCCTAGAATGTAAGGAAGGGTAATTTTGTGGCAGCAGGGAGGGTACATGTGATAGTCCGTTACGTTACTCAAAACAAATTTTCAGGCCATGCAATGAGTACTACTGAAGCTGGATTTTTAGTCACAGAGCATTTCTAGCACCTTACTTCTTAGGGGTGTATATCCTCTCTACCCAAGAGCACAAAAAAAACGTGTTTGAAGAGGATAGCTTCTTTTGAACTACCCAAGAGGAGTTTTAATAAAATGGCTTTGTGGAAGTTGGGGTGTGCTAACATAAAGTCACCTCCTAACTAGCATTTTTATTTACTTCTCTTGGGTTATTTATGAAGGATGTACACAAATCAATTTTCAAAACTTAGGCGTTGCGCGAAGTGACATTATGAGATCGTACTGTTTTTTTAGCTTGTCTTCAAAAGCTAATATTTATATGGGTTATAAGGTAGTTTGAGTTTGAAGTACTGAATGATGGTTGGATTTCACACATGCGGCCACGGGATAAGTTAAGTTTCACATTATACTTCTTTCTGACAGGTATTTCTTACCTGAATGTTATTCATCGCCATAACACATAAACATGCATCATAACATCAGCACACTTATAACTTCAACCTGAACTGGAAATCTGGGAACAACCTGAAATATAAAATATGTAGGAACCATTGTTACCGTTAGTGGTTTGTTTACGCCAACCCAACAATGTAAGGGACTTGTGTGGGTGGGGAGGGTATAAATCAGATGGATTTACTGTAAGTAGTCTGTAAAATTACTCCACATACAACTGTGTGTGGGGCTTATCAAACTTGCTAATTACCAGTATCAATCCTTTTCATAATAGCACACTATGTGATGTGCTCCGTATTTCAGGCTATGCAATCGACACAACAGATTTTCAGAAGTCATGGACCGGTGGGTAGGGCACTCACTTATTTGAGGTATTTTAGACAATTGCTGTTATAAACTACCTGCTGTCAACCCTCTGTATCAGACTAATTATGTTGTCAGAAAAGTCTTGATCATGGGGCAAGAGCTATGATGAACACCTACTCCCACCATGTGATCACTCAGGGATTATGAGGCAACTGAGATAGGTCTAGAACATATCACTCGCAGCACGTAATGCCAAAAATTATCAAAATTACCTCAACATAAAGTCTGTTTCCCATGTTTCCCACTCTTTGGATAGTCATGATCACGCATGCAGGATTGTCCTTGCATGGTATGATGAGAGTAATCGACCTGTATTCACTCACAGATTGAATTAACTTTTAGTGACACTCAGTTCTACAAGTACCAATAACAAACAAAATCAGTGCCAAGCTACTTCAAAAAACGCCTGCGATGGATTTTTGAGGCAAGATACAAACAATTAAACATCGTTGGACAAACTGATCAATGATGAGGATACAGATATATTAGTTGTTTCGCAATTGATGAATCAAATTGAATTAAGGGAGCTCAATGGGGAAAAAAATGAAAAACTGCTGATTTTTCACATAATATGACACTAATTACCTTACCACCAAGCAACTCAAGCTTTCTTCACATTATTCGGCAATTTTTTAAGTTTCATGACTAGGTCAACTTACAATGGCTTTTGCTTGTTAGACCAATGAACTCCCTCATTGGTTAGACAGGCACACTGTATAGTGTTGAGTACTGCAGACGAAACAGTGGCATTGCCTGTGAGTAACCAGTGAACATCTGACATCTTCGCTACCGCACATCTAAAATGACAAGTGGTCTTCACCTTCATTTCACTTAATTACTGATGCCAAATTCAATTGTACATGGACAAGCAGTGCAACTAAATATGCTACTTCGCAGCAATATGTTTAGAGATAATTTCATATGTTCAAGGCAAAGAGCAGCGAGGATGCCGCTTTTTTTTGTAGTGCAAGTATTTCACTTAATGGTTATCCATTTAAAAAAAAAGACTATTGGGATTAATGCACTATAAGCTGTCTAATAAATAATTCTGTGAGCCAAAACCAGAGACCTAGGATCTCCATGACAAATTCATCAACTTTAATGATGAAAGAGGCGGTAAGTACATTAACACTAAGCTGTTCAGTGTAGGCATATGGCCCAAGTGTCATTTTTATTCCAAACAGTGCACTGTCTAGCGTGCTGGTCTATGAAACTTAGTAATAGCATCTGAATGATGTGGAGCACAATTAAGTCAGGTCTAAATGGGTGTGCTTACAACCTCATGACCTATCTATAGGCGAAAGGGCTCGCACCACCCTCACCCTGCCTGCACTCTCACTGCTCTCACATAGCTAGCGTTAAATTCCGTTAAAAGTTACCTACTCAATAAGTGTGAGCAGACAACTCAGCAAACAAATCATCTAAAGCATATTTCTACACAGGGTCTGAAATATGATGAAGTAATCTTATGGGAAAAATAAAAAGCCCACAGACATCTTTGTCATCTAGACTTGATTTTCCTAAAAGACTAGAGGTAGCCTACTCACACTGATCTTTGTCTCAGTCGCAGTTCTCAATGAATAGAAATGAGTATGAAGACCACCAATCGCTCTTCTCACAGTAAAACCATCGCCAGTAAGAGAAAAAACCTTTTTTCCGGCAACAAGCAAATATCATGCACTTACAGGCCCAGGTAATATCCATACTGTACATTGTTTTTTCTGCATATTCTTTCAATGCAATGTGGGTTATGATCTTCAGAAGTAATACATTCAGAAGCAATACTATGGATAAATTGACAAATTTCTAGTAATCTGAATACAACTACATGTACATTTCTAAGAACCACCAAGCCTCACTACTTTCAGCTTTCTAAAGTGGAGATCATAAGAAGGAGGGGTGTATGGTATATGATTAAGTTAGCTTGAAAAATCTTTTTTTTTTCATTTAGCCATATGGCATAAACAAACCAAAGCTCAATTTTGGTGTGATATGAAGTGTATTTGTATGCATATCATAACAAAAACTTTTTTATCACACATTCTAATGTAGGCTACAGCAACTGTGCTTGATCAAACCAGCAAGTAAGCTAGGGGAAAAACATTGGTATTTTGTAGCTGGCAACAGTAGTGTAGTTTTATTATGCCCATACATAGCTATAGCAATTACAGAGCAAACGAATTTTGAGAATTCCATCGACCATTGATATTTCTGTGGTCGAGTACAATATCAATTACGACACGGACAATGCTTAAGGATATGTCCCCATTGATTCCCCAACAACCAATGTAAGAGGAATTAACTGAGCGTTAGGCGATCTACTGACCAAGGAAGCCTTTGAAGCACAGCACATGTTGTTTCAAATGAGTACAAATAAATTGCAATTTTATATCGAATTAATATTAATTAAAGTCACTCATTGTTGTGCTGTTGTACGGTGAGTGAGTATAATGCAACCACACGCAGGTCCCATGTCCCAAGGGCCGTAACATCCACACCCAACTCATCACAACCCAGGGTTAATGTGTTGTGCGCCATGTGACGCAGGGGGTTGGATCAAGTTGAAGTTAAAAGTTTAGTTTGAGCGCACCAAACCAACCAAGACCTTGACAAGATTATGGACTTGAGTTCCTACCTAGGCTTATATATATAATGTAAAATAAGGCTTGCAAGTAAGTCCCAGGCCAGGGGCACCATGGGACTATCGGCATCTGGAGAACTTACAAGCATGCAATTGTATACTTCGCCAATCCGATGTCCATCGGCAAAGTTAGCCTGTCTTGAAAAGCTTTGTTTGAGGGTGGGCGCCGAAAAAAGCTTGTCAAGATAGGCTATGGCAAAGTATACATGCTTATAACCTCCACACAGTCACTGATCATCACACAATACAGCACGGACTTGAGTAAGTGCAATGTGTTGGTATATAACAGCAGAGTATTGGTTTAGATCAGTGAGTGGGAAGACTACTAGACTTGTAACTAGTAAGCTGAGTAAGTAGTAGTAATAGTACTACCTACAGTAAAGTCATAGGCATCTGGAGTTAAGAGCATGTATACTTTGCCAATGTCCATGATCATGATCATGGACATTGGTCACCCATCCTAGTCCTTTCCAAGCAAGGTATAGGCCATAGATAGGCATCTGGAGTTACAAGCATGTCCAGTATCAACCATACTGGACATGCTTGTAACTCCAGATGCCTATAGGGCCTATGGTAAAGGCCTGGGCCCCTGGGACCCATGAGTAAAGTAGAAAAAGAAGTGATTAGTTAGTGAAGTAATGATGATGATTATTATTATCTATACATACATAACATTCATACATACATTACAAACGTTGGAAATATTTCGCTAAATTAGTGAGTGCTACTACTATACAAGGATGGAAACTGTTACCTGAAACTTGCTGAGACTGGAAAGGAAAACACTAAAGCAGTATAGTCTTCATTAGCAGAGTAGAGTATGCAGCTTTACAGAGCTTCTTCACGAAGAACACCACCAGGCATCAACCAAAATCCTGACCATGTTTTGGATTAGGCAGAAAATGAGATGACTACCCCTGATTGGCTTGGTGGGATTCAATTAACCAATTAGAATGTGTTTTCCAAATTTCCGCATTTTAGTCAATTCATCGTAAAGCTGAGAAACACGCGTGCTAACGCGTACTTTCAAGAGAAATTCCGCATTTCCGCGTTTTAGTGAACCCCTATGAAACAGACATGATCGAAACAGCTTTACCTAGCTCTGCATTATTAGTTCTCTCTTTTGAGCTTAGGCTAGCAATACACAGTTTCGATGTCACTTTTCTTGTCGAAAAAATGTGTTAAATGCTCTTCTAAAACTGTTAAAAGGTGATATCAGATTTTCTAACTATAAATTAGAATATTTTAACAAAGAATGAGAAAATGATAAGTGTATATCCAAAAGTTTGGGTAATCATCCATACGTCTCCTAAATACTGAATTTCAGCTGCACTCAAGCTAAGTGAATTAATTCACTCTCTATCGATCAGAGATATACATGCAATAGTATATCACGTGATCAGTGTGGCATTAGGGTAGCATGAGGAAGTTTTTAGGGAGAAAAGATTTGCTCTATCTGTATTTTCCTGTAACTTCGTTGCATCCCAAAGTATGAATTAAGATGACCTTGGAATGTCAATAGACAACAAAAAGTCTACTGGTTTCATATCAAAATTTTACTTTTATGTCCAGTGACAAAGAGAGGACAACTAATAATAATAACAGAAAAAGAAGACAATTCCTCATTACTTGATTCGAGGGTGGAACATTTTTCCCAACACTCTAACCATCCTTGCCTCTAACATTCGAGAGTTCGAGATAGTTAAATACGCCTATGAGCTAAGTACAATACAATATTAATTGAGGTCAATCATAACAAAATCTCAGTGTGTTAATGAACTTCGACTGGTATCACATAACCAGACAACAACGACCCAATATACCACAGTATACAAATAAAGAAGACTTTGTTCATTGTGGGTACATACTGCATTATTTTATACACACATTAAAGTTTGGAGTTGTCTTATGACAAGATAACCTTTTATGAATTTTCACTACTATGTGCATTGCTATTGAGGTATTAAGATCTATTTTGGAACAAGGGACAATTTTTTAGATTTCATAGTTTTTTTTTAAAAACTGAATTCGACAGAGCCAGGTAAATCAAAACAAAAGTGCAGTTTAAATCAAACCGTTGAGTAATTGAATTGACAACTGAACAATAAGCCTTGTAGCCAACGCAAATAGTAAGAGCGTAACCCTAAAGTGTCATGATGTCAGACAATCCAGGGTCAGAATTGGCTTCTCAAACACTAGAGTCAGAAAATCAGTTAGATAGCCCAAATCCCCCCTGTGGACTCAGATGACCCGCGCTCACAACGCACTCAGTCGCGCCAAGCAAAACATCTCGAATATGAAATTTTACAACTCAGCAGCAAATTTGTCAGCAAAATTAACCAGCAGTCAGCGTGCATGATAGATTTCTTGGATAAATTTACTCATTCTGTTGAAAGTGAAAGTCACTCAATTTCTACTAAAGATGTTGATTCATTTGTAAGTGAAACTGAGATCAAAATCAAGGATATTGTTGAAACATATGAGAAACTCAAGGTAATGAATGAAAATGAAGTCAACCCTGGACATGAAAAGCTTTTAAATGAATTTCTTTCCGATGTCGATATATTGAAAGCGCAAATACAAAGCCGTCGACAAGAAGAAGAGGAAATTATCAATGAGGAACAAGCGCTGCAAGATGCAAAGGAAAAACTAGAAGAACAAATGCAGGCTTACAAAACGAAGAGGGATATCTTCCTGAGAAAGGTTGAGTCATCAAAGGTAAGTTCTCCCTCGCTCGTCGGTCCGCATACGAGAGCTGCGGCGTCTTCCACCCCAAACATAGACAGATTCAACACATCTAATCTACCAAGTGCAGATGAAACAAATGGAGCTCAGCAACCTCAAACCAACACCCAGGAGATACTCAAGGCATTCGCTGACAACCTGGCTGAATCTTTTAACTCTAAGCTACAGGGGACAGCTGAAAACCAACCCAAACCTTACAGAAAGTCTATGGAACCGAATACCTTCTCTGGAACACCTTAGAATTTGGTGACTGGAAAGTTGATACGGATGCTTATGTGGCTGATGAAGGTCTGTCCGACAGAGAAGCCCTGCGTTATCTCAAGAACTTTGTCGCAGGGGATGCCAAGAAAACCATCTTTGCACTACTGACCTACAGAAATGGAGACTCCTATCGTGAGGCTCGTGAACAGTTACGGGAGAGGTTCAGCATGCAAGGCGGCATAGCAAGGATACTACTTCAAAAACTGGACAACTGGCCAAATATTCGACACGGAGTAGAATGAAGATGAGAGAGTTTGGTGACTTTCTGGACCAGATAAGGCGGAGTATGAGCTCTACAGATGGTTTGAGGATAGTGGACACAGAGACATACAATGAAAGAATATGTCAGAAGCTGCCAGACAATGCTAAGTTTGCCTGGACACAGAAGGTACGCAGAGCTAAGAGACAAAAGATCGACCACCCCTCTTTCTCCGTTTTCACCGAGTTCATACTTGAACAAGCAGATTGTTATATGAGCAGCATCATGCAATCTACAAGCAAAGGACAGAAGTCTGAAAACTTAAGGAGCCGGAATGACGTGCGACCAAATAGGAGAGCCTCATCTTATCAGACAGAGAGCAGCAAGAAGGCGCCTTACTGTCATTTTTATGGTGAAAATGTACATTACACAAGAGATTGCTTCGAGCTTGCGAAGAAACCGCTGAAAGAAAGAAAAGACTTCACACCAAGGAAGGGCCTGTGTTTCTCTTGTATGAATGGCAAACACCGATCAAATGAGTGCAATCGAAAGCAGACCTGTAAGACATGCAACAGAATGCACCCGACAATGTTACACGACCCTGAGTGGAAACAGTTCGAGAAATCAGACTCACAACAAACAAGAGCGAGTACTTCCAGCAGCACTTCTAAGGAAAAAGACGCAGCAGATAAAACGAGGACCTGCAACTCAACTGGTGTCGCAAGTTCATCGAGTTTCAGCACAATGGTTCCAGTATATGTGTCTGCAGGTGGAGAGGAAAAGCTGGTATACGCTCTGTTAGATAATCTCTCAGATATTACCTTTATCGAGAGACAAACAGCTCTGGACATCGGCGCTTGTGGCATCCCAGATACATTAGACCTAGAGACCATGAATGCCGTAACCAGATCAGATACACTAAGATACGAGAACCTACAGATAAGAGGGTACCTGACAGATGCGACATCAACCATCGAAGCAGTAGAAAGACCCGCTATGAGATGCAACAAGGACAACATACCGACTGATGAAAAATGCAGCAAAATTTCTCACCTGAGATCTATTGCTAATCACCAACCCCCACAACTAGATATCCCTTTTGGTCTCATGATTGGCAAAGACAGCCCAGAGATCATTACACCTTTACTCACAATGCGTGGAGAGCCTAGAGAAACAACAGCTTGTAAAACAAAGTTTGGCTGGACACTCTGTGGGGGGAAAGCTAAGGAACAAGTTGGTGTCAAGCTACAAGACCGACAGAAAACTGTTCCCAATAGTAGAACAAGACTTCGAAGACCCTGGAGGCAAACCAATGTCTCAACAAGATTTGAAGTTTCTAGAAATTCTTAATGACGGGATATTTCAGGACGATGAAGGAAGTTATGTGATGCTGCTGCCTTTTAAATCAACACCAATCCTACAAAACAACCGACATCAGGCAGAACAGAGACTAAAGCTGCTGAAAAATAAGCTGCAAAAGGACCAAACCTATCAACAAGATTATAGGGCATCCATGAGCATGCTGCTGGACAAAGGATTTGCAGAAGAAATTCCAGGAACAGATGTCCCCAGAAATGGTAAATGTTGGTACATCCCACATTTTGGCGTTCTTCACCCTAAAAAGCGGAAACTGCGAGTCGTGTTTGATGGAAGCGCCAAATATGCCAACACCTGTCTGAACAACCTTTTGCTGACTGGACCTGATCAACTCAACAACCTGCTAGGAATACTCTGCCGTTTTCGTACTGGAAAGGTAGCAGTTCCATGTGATGTAGAGTCCATGTTTTACAATTTTAGAGTTACCCCAGAGCACAGAGATTTTCTCAGATTTCTATGGTACGACGACGACCTGACAACTATCAAGACATACCGCATGAAAGTACATATTTTCAGAGCTACCTCTTCACCAGGGGTAACTACTTTCGGTCTAAGAAAATTAGCTCAAGACAACACAGCTCTGTCCAGGGAAGCAGCTAGCTTCTTGAATGACAACTTTTATGTGGACGACGGAATAAACAGTACTGAAAATGTTCAGTCTGCAAAAGACCTAATCAGCACAACTCGAGAGATGTGCAGCAAAGGAAATCTGAGGTTACACAAGTTCGTCAGTAATAAAGCAGAGGTGCTTGCCGACTCACCAGATTCTGAGAAAGAAGCTGAAGCAAGTTCGTTCAACAGTATAGTTCCAACTCAAAGGACACTGGGAGTGAGCTGGTGTCTGAAATCAGATCAACTGTGCTTCACCAGCAACATCAATATCAAACCATTCACAAGACGAGGAATTCTCTCAACCGTGGCACAGGTGTACGACCCCAAAGAACTTGTGTCACCCTTCACACTGCTGGGAAAAAATATCTTACAAGAAACTTGCAGACTAGGCCTCGACTGGGACGACCCTATCGACACACAGCTGACCACAAGATGGAAAGACTGGATTCAGCAATTGGTAGTATTGATAGTATTCGTGTCGACCGCTGTATAAAGCCAAATTATTTTGGAGATATCAAACGAGCAGAACTGCATCACTTCAGTGACGCCAGCGAGGATGGATATGGAGCATGCTCGTATATCAGGTTCATTGATGCTGCTGATCAGGTACATTGCTCATTGATTTTGTAAAAGGCTAGAGTAGCACCAATAGAACCCCCGACTATACCAAGGATGGAGCTTCAAGGCTACTAAACTTCACATGAAACTGAAGGAAGAACTAGACATTGAGATCGATGCCACTAACTTCTGGTCTGACAGCACCATTGTGCTAGGATATATCAAGAACGAAACTACTAAATTCTCGCCCTATGTGACAAACAGAGTAACTCAGATCAGAAAGCCGACAGAACCTCAACAATGGAACCACATAGCCGGTACTACTAATCCTGCCGACATAGCCTCTAGAGGTAGCACAGTTCACCAACTGTGTGACTCCAGGTGGTTCATTGGCCCCGGGTTCTTATGGAAAGTAGATCTAAAAGATGAGCTAACACAGCAACCCCAACAGTTTTGATATCCCATCAACCCATCCAGAGTTGCGCAAGACCGTCACCGTGAATGCTACCCAAGTCAACCAAGGCATCAAAATGGAAAATTTTTCAAAGTGGGGCAGTATCATCAAAGCCGTTACCCAGCTGCGTCTGATCAGCAAAAGAGCGAAGGATAAACAGAAACCTATATGGAAACTTCAACCGTTATCAGGCCAAGATTTGCAGGAGACAGAGGAACTACTCATCAAACTCGATCAGAGAAAACACTTTTAGTCGGTAATAGACTCTATTCAAGCTGGTCGCCACATTAGTAAGGACAGCAAAATACGTCAACTGTCACCCTATCTTGATGACAGAGGGATATTAAGAGTAGGCAGTAGAGCGCGCCCCACATCAGCTCTTACAGAGAAGGAGTTAAGACCAGCATTGGTGAGCAAGGCAAGTCACCTGGCTACCTTACTCATCAGACACTACCACGACACAGTGAAGCACCAGGGGAGGATTTTTACTCAATCCGCACTGAGACAAGCTGGCTTTTATGTCATAAATGCCCAGAGTCTGATCAAGTCACAAATAAGATCGTGTATCACCTGCAAGCGGCTGAGAGGCATGCCGTTGCAGCAGCAGATGGGTTTGTTGCCAAAGGAAAGAATTCAACCTAGCCCGCCGTTTACTCACATCGGAATAGATACATTTTGTCACTTCATGGTGAAGGAGCGACGCACAGAACTGAAACGGCGGTGTGTAATTTTTACGTGCTTCTACTCAAGAGCAATTCACATCGAAGTGGTGAACGACTTATCAACAGAGAGCTTTATCCAGGCTTTGAGGTGTTTAGAGAGTATCAGAGGCCCGGTCGCAACAATCTTCTCAGACAACGGAACTTACTTCATAGGAGCAAAACACGTTCTTGAGCGAAGGATTACATTCAAGACGAACCCTCCAGGCGCTAGTCACCAAGGTTTGGGAGAGGGTAATCAGAACAATAAGCAATGTGTTCAACAAAATGAAAGGTAGGTTCTCAGGTAGAATGGATACAGCGGCGCTCAGAACCTCTATGTTTGAGGTCTCCAGCATTCTAAACGGTAAGCCTCTGACATGCACAAGCCTCAGCGACCCGGAAGAAGGAATTATAACTCCAAACCACCTTCTTACCATGAAATCATACATGGCAAACCACAAATTAGAAGGCGAAATTAACAATCAAGAAGTCTACGGAAGAAACATGTACAAGAAAACTCAACAGTTCGCTGAAGAGTTTTGGAGCCATTGAAAGGACTACCTAGCAAAAGTTGAAACTCGACAAAAGTGGACCTCTCCTTGCGCAAACCTGAAGGTGGGAGATGTGGTGGCAGTTGTAGACGAAAATGCTGATCGAGGACAATGGACAATGGGAGTGGTTGACGCAACCAAAGTTGGAACAGATAACCTAGTGAGGTCAGCTACAGTGAGGATTTCTAGCCCATGTCAAATAACTGAGGCTGGTAAGAGGAAGGGTAACCCTATATTGAGAACAAGACCAGTGCAGAAGCTGATACTTCTCCTGACAAAGTAAGAGTAAGAACCTTACATTTATTAATAATTACACCACACCAGCTATTATTACAAGGTTGTAATTACATAGTTATTCAGAGCTTTAGTATTTAGAATTTACATGTATAACGGATATCATCGACATCTTTTTAAATCATGTCATGTCATAATCTATATAAACTTTATGTTTGAATTTTTTATAAGAAAAAATTAAAGTGGGAGAATGTAAGAATCCACAACAAAGTAAACCGCGGCATTGTGCCTAGTATGTTATTATCAAATTATACGCTTGCCAATTATGTAAAAAAAATACCTAAACTGCGATTCTCGTTTATAGCTTCCAAAAAATCTATCATGCTGCTGCAAAAGTAATTAAAAACCCAACTTAGCACTCACAAATTTCTAATCTGAACTCTCGCTGAACTTCTGCCTCTAAATATGGACCAAAATTATCATTAGTGTTACTCATGTTTTTTAAACAATTAGAGGTTTCACGGACTTTAAATGGAATATCAAATATTATGGATAACAGACAAAATAAAGAAATCGTAGTTCAGTGAACTTTGTCTAGATAATTCTAGTTATAAGAGTTCTACACCTAACCCAAACGGCTTAAGTTCATAGATAACTTTATAGCAATGTTACCAAAGTGAAACTGATACATGTGTGTAACTAGCCTAGGCTTGATCTCTTGTGTAGGGGTATGTCACACCACCCCAGACAGCCTGCCAAGGCTGTATAAATATTCCTCACTTTACCTTTAACTATGTAGTGCAGTAACACCTTCAAGGATTGGTTGGGTCATTTTCATGTAGGTGTCTGATTGGTTGGGTCATTATCATGTAGGTGTCTGATTGGCTGGGTCATTTTCATGTAGTTGTCTGATTGGTTGGGTCATTTTCATTTCCGGTTATAGACTTTTTGTAACTTACCAATATCGGAATGAGTCGGACAGCTTGAGATGACCCTGACCTCGGGTCATTTTCATTATGTCGGTCATTTTCATTCCAGGTTATTTTCATCTCAGGTCATTTTCATTCTGGGTCATTTTCATAGTCACCCATGAATATGACCATGACTTAACCTTGACCTAGAAATTTTCATGGTCATAGTCATGGGTGTTTTAAATTTTTTTTAACTTAGCCATGTTTTCACATTATTACTGCAATATTTAATGTAATCAACTTATTTATATTTATTTTGAATATGATAAATGACAAAGTTAATTTATTTGCCTATGGAACAGAGAAAAAGTCAAAGATCAAAGTGGTGAAGATTAGAGCTAAAACAGCAGAAAACAACTACTGATACTATACCGAACAATACATTGCCACCAACCAAACCAAAAACACCAAAACTCGTGGACGTGTGAACAGGGCTATCCTTACATAGTGTAAATCAATGGGAAATTCTATGCCCAGTTGGTGTTGCTTCCAAGGTAACCCGTACTCGTGCAAACTCCAGAGTAACGCTACCAAGAAGTCCCTGATATTTATCCTAATGAAAGACCAAATGACAATCGCCTAAGTTGTTGCTAATTTATGATTGAGGCATGATATAAACGGCTGGTTGAGAAATTCACCTGAACTGTGTGTTGCAGAAACAGATCTTTTACTCTGGGGTCTCGGCCTGTCGCTCCAGGCTACAAGTACAAAATTTTTTTTTCTTTATTCGAATATGACCATATTAATAATGATTTCCTTTGACTTTATAGGGGTATAGAGTATGTACCAGTGAGTACCAGTGAGTACCAGAGAGTAAAATACTCATATCTAGAAGGTGTTAAGACTACTCAGATAGATATTGTGGCTACAGTGAATATGAGTAGATCTTTATTAGTGAAAAGTAAAACAAAAACCAAAGAAAATAATGTCATGGTATCCCCCTAGCATGGGCAGGCTATATATCCCCCTTATTTTGCGTTTATGTAAGACTTTCCCATTTTCCTCTTCTTCACATTGAACATTGTTTGCATCTTAAACAGTATTTACCATCATCTTCTGAGTCACCATCATCATCACTCCATAAACGGCTCTGATCTGATATTGCAACCTTTGCAGTCTGCCCATCTGGACCAGCTCTCAGCCGGTCAGCATCTTTATTCAACTTATCGTCGTAAGCAGACTTAGACTTCTCGTCTTGGTCAGAAAGTCTCCCAGACATTGCAACTGACCCCTCGACTAAAATAATAATAATTTCACTGCATTACTGCTCATAACCATTTTCTGATTAATTGTATACAAGTAAAAGATTTCATCCAAATTTGATGTTTGATTGCTTCCATGTGTGGTAGCACCTGAAATACATGTTTAAACTCTGCAGGGTTGCATTTGTTGATCAGGAAACAATATCCCGTGGAACAGCATACCAGATTGAGTATGGTACAGTGAGGTGAAAACAAAGCGCCTACACATAATTAGCCATAAGGTACACAGTGTTTTTTCTCAGCTCTAACATGGGAATGCCTGCATATTTCGAGATCGAGCCAAGTGGTGACAACTCAGCTTGATCTCGAAACTCACATGGAAACATAGTGATTGTGTTTTGTGTACACTACACAAAGACTAAAGCAATATATAGTCAGACAGCTAGTTCTCCATAAGTTATGCAGTATTTTTACAATGAGAAAATTCACAGTCCATCTGGGTATAAATTATGGATAGAGTTAGAACTTGCCTCCCCTCTGTGCTCATAATTGATGTAATGGTGGGGTATGGACAGTACAAGCCGAGCGAACTGCAACTTATATCTACTTTAAATAACTGCAAAGGCTGGAATTCTCAACAAATAATATATTACAGTATTGTACGACTATCCCCTGCCGATGGAGATGAAAATGGTTTTATTTGTAATTTATGTGGAAAGAATCAGTAATTAAAAGTAATGGAAGTGACAGGATAATGGGCTTGTACTGTACATGTATGTACCTTTATTGTGTCAATGATGACAAATAAAATGTTTCCTGCTGATAAAAGATGTGAGCTTATAAAAAATATGATATAAAATGTATGGTAATAAAAATATATTCCTTCACTATTAAATGATTCATTAAGAACAGCCACTGCTTCAGCGCGAAAGCAGTTCTTTCTGAGATTAGTTCTTTTTTTAATGGCTCGATACCTCACATTTATATCATAGATGATCCGGGGGGGGGGGGGGGTGTTGAACCCACAAACGTCGCAAACGTCAAAACGTCGCAATCTAGCATTCCACTAACGTCGCAATCCAAAAAACATCGCAACGAAGGGTTTTTAATACGTCGCAAACCCACAAACGTCGCAATTTTTTAAACGTCGCAATAGCTCGACCCCACTAACGTCGCAAATGTCGCAACTCAACAAAAATACGAAGTTGTCCTCTCATTTGATGCAAATTGGTGATGATGATATGTTGCGAGAAATAGAAAGGAGCATACAAACTGCAAAACACGGTGGGGAATTGAATATCAGCATTATATATTGTGCCATGCATAATTGTTGTGTATTTTTCAGGTTATTTGAATCATTTTTTCACTTTCTAGGGTTGTTTATTGTTACCTCAGAATCCATTAATGCTGTCATAAATGGGTGCTAATCAAGATTTACCACAAGTAAGGCAAATATCTGCATACATGTCAAGCTTGAAATATACTGTCATGTTTGATATAGGCTATGCTTAAAATTGTTAAGAGGCTTTTACACAACTTGAAATGCCATAAATGTTGAATCATTTATGCATGAATCCCTTTATCTCTTTATGACTTACCCTTTATCTACTGAATAAGGAATTTTTACATCATTCCCAAGATGCAACTTTATGGTTTTATGGATTGATAATAAAACCTCAACAGGATACCATAGGAACCATTAGCATACAGTAGGATGCGATATTACACCTTGCATTGCATAACGGCAATTGTATTTTCATCACTAGAATTATATGCAGTTTGTAAACTCAAATCCTGGGTTATGGACAAGAGATGACAATGATAGTGCAGTTGAAAATTTACAGAATTAAAATCGCTTTGTGACCCAGCGGCTTATTGTTAATGGCCATGGTTATATAATAAATGGGTTTCCCTAAAAAATTGAAGTCAAATTATAATTGGCCTCAAAATACTTTGGTAATTCCATATCCATTATATGCATTATGGGAACCGTTAACCTCTTAAATTTTATTGAATCTGTTATTGTATACTCTCTGAAAGAGAAGTCTTCAAAGTGCCACATCCTGCAAGACAATGGCAAACAGTGGCATTTCTTGACAAGCATTGCTGGAAGGAGAGGGGAACCCCTCCGACAAAGCTTGTCAAGACAGGGTAAGGGACCAGCAGATGAAATTTTTTGACATATCGTGATTTGCTTGTATAGTAATGAAATCAATTTAAAAAAATTGCAGCTCAACTATGCCTGGGTACCCAAAGACTATTATCCTACCTCTAAAAATTCAACCTGCTTCTGCCTAACTAGCCAGCAAGTTAAGCAGTATCTATCTATTGTACCTATACATACAGTGGGCTGCCTATACTATCTATTCAGTGGTATGGAGGAGGGTCAATGAATAAAATAATAAAGAGCTGAGAAGATCTGCTGTAGCCATAGCCTACTTATTATCCATATTGATAAATAAATCTAACATGGTCAGCCAGCGCCTATATCATAGATATATATTATATATAAGACAAAACATTCTCATGGCACACAGTATTGTCTAGGAACACAGGTTTTTGTTTCCATTGATCAAAATAAAATTAACTCAATAAACACGCTCAGGGCTCTCAGATGGTTGTTCATGTGCATCTGTTTGTAATCAAGGTTCATTAATATAATTAATAACGTTCAACCAGGGAGAATGGATGAACTTTATCATACCATTTTATTTCATAAGTGGGGTGTAGAAAACATGTTATGAGTCATTCTATTTTACTTTGTGAGGAAACACCTCCCAACAAAATGAAAATTAAAAAATTACATGGTGCATGGTATGTAAAACAAGTTTGAGTTTATTTATCTGGGAAATCCAAAGCGTTGCATCATGGGAAGGCTGTGCAATTTGATGGATTAAGGCCATGTCAGCAAGAAGAAAAAATATAGCACTCAATCCAACTGTGTCAATACCTCTTGAAGACTTCAGCCATTGGCTAAATCAAAGATTAAGGTACATTAGAAATTGGAATATCACTATATCTGCTAGATAGTGATTAGCATCCCTTTTATGACAGCATTAATGGATTCTGAGGTAACAACAAACAGCCCTAGGAAGTGAAAAAAATGATTCAAATAACCTGTAAAATACTCAACAATTATCCATAGCACAATATATAATGTTGATATTCAATTCCCCACCGTGTTTTGAAGTTTGTATGCTCCTTTCTACTTCTCGCAACATATCATCATCACCAATTTGCATCAAATGAGAAGACAACTTCGTATTTTTGTTGAGTTGCGACATTTGCGACGTTAGTGGGTTTGAGCTATTGCGACGTTTGAAAAATTGCGACGTTTGTGGGTTTGCGACGCTTTAAAAACCCTTCGTTGCGACGTTTTTTGGATTGCGACGTTAGTGGAACGCCAGATTGCGACGTTTTGACGTTTGTGGGTTCAACAGGGGGTACAACTTCTATTCATAATATTACTTTGGTTTCCGAGTAGACATTAAATATTATTTCAATAGGAGTTGTATCTAAGGAACTCTAAAAGAAGTTTGACATATATTTGTAGAACTGACCTGTCCTTCGAACACCCCTGTCGATATCAACTTGCTGTGAATCGCCTTGAAACCCTAAATGTAAGCAAAATGGCTCACACCCCATCTACATCTGCAGAGGTGTGCAGAATCAGGGAAGATGAGATTGGATAGAATAAAGCAAGTGCTATTTATATCTGTCGTGCAAAATTGTTGACAGGATCATGTACGGAAGAAAAGGCCTCTGTGGTCGGCTGCATAATAACACAGCAGGTTCCATATTACCAACATGGAAGATCAGAGTCAAGGTTGATAACCATAGGATAGATTCTGCTCGTAGATCTAAGATCAACATATATTGGCAACCAATCGACTAATATGTTGTTTGAGTTATACATAAGATTTACAACTAACTGAGCTCAGACGTTGATGGTCCATCTTTTCAACATGCATGACTTAGGCATGTTGAAAGGATGGACCAAGGAGTCGTTATTACTCCTTGGATGGACCATCAACGCCTACCTCATTAACTACTCTACTCTCAGCTAAAGGAATGAAAGCGGAGCCTTGGGTGGAGAAACAAAAACAAGGAAATGGACAGAGCCAAGTTGCAAAAGATGACGATAAGGTCAACTTGGTGGCATCACAGGAGGATAAATGGTGGTGAATCATAGTCAGCTCAATCAGTTTACTCCTTGGTTCAATTCAATACAGTAGAGTAGCCTACTGACATTTGACAATAATCTATAAAGCTACACAGCAAATCTGACTCACCTTGTCATCAGACTAGAAGCCCACTTAGGTTCAGACACACTGTGCCCTGTTCCTGATATAAGATGTATTTCAGACTACACTGCAAGGAAGAATGTCATCTCTTGTATTGTGCATTCATCAAATTGCCAAAGAATCATGGATTATGTTTTACTTCCTGATCATGCAAAGACCAAAACGAGATTGCACGATATTCTTCGGAGTAATAAACATAAACTGATAACTGTATATTGCATATGCAGTTATCAGCTAACATTATTTGAGGTGCTTATCTGTGTTGCATACATGACAACGTTACCGTCCCAGTCACGACTGTTATTGAGTCAACATATGAAGTACCCAACCTTATTTTGTTTCAAGGTCTTAGGCAAGGCTCACTCATTCCTCTCAGATCGCACAAACTGTACGCAAATAAAAAAAAACTTCCTATACATAAAAACAAAAACATATATACTTTATTATTGCCGATCAAATTATACAAACTATACTGATTGTACGCATACCTAAATTGCTATTCTGAGAGAGGTTACTAGAATTATTTTCATGTCAAGACATTCATATTTCAGACTTTGAGATAATTATTAGTTTCATCAAGGATTTAGGTTTGATTGACGCTTTCCTGCAAAATAAGCTTGAAACCTTATATGTCATTTCATAGCATTTTGAAATGCACTCACAAGATTGAATGGTTGTCGCAACTCACAACTTTGAAGATATATACCGAAAAGGATAAATTTGATGCTGATGTCTCAAAGCCTCATGTGGATCATCCCATATAAAACCTACCACCGTGTGCGAGTGCAGATAATCTCGAACCTGTGACACACGAGTTGACGCCTACAAAAGAGCTAGAACTTCTTAAGCACCTGGTCTTGTTAACAGTCTCGATAACGATAGTGGAAATTGATGCAAGTACTTTTCCATAAGCCAGGTATTCCATCAATGCATCTGCTCTATTGATAAGCATGAAAATCAGCAACAGATATGGACGGACTGAACCTACGAGTTATGCACTCATTCCACGGGATTCTTGACTGTGGTGGACATTCAACTGATCATGAGTGAAATAATCTCAGAAAATATGGTTACTGATTTATGGTTACAACATAGGTTAGCCAGTAAGAGCAAAGGCTTAACATCCGTAGACCACCATGCAGGGTATTGGTGGTTTACTTCATGAATTCTCTTATGTATTTGAACAGATCTAACCAGCATATGTTTCAAGGCTGATGAAAAAACAACGAAAAACTTAATGGAAATAACAGTAATATAAAATACCAGATATTTTTGAACAAATGTCTCAAAGAAATTTTACAATATATTTGACCGAGGCTGATTCCACATTGAGAACAAACAGAGAGGAGGCATCAATAAACTACCACTGAGTTGTATTCAGTTTAAGTAGTTCACATCATAAATCACTGCTCTATACTCAATGTGGCACAGCTACACATCTATATACAACCTGCTGGGTAGGCAGGCGGGTAGTGACTGACACTGTCACCAGCAAAGCTTCACCACTGCTTTAACTACATGTAGTAAAACAATTTTATGTATTCTAGGTATATACAAGTCACATAGATGACGTTCTGTTTTGTGTCAACGCGTAAATGTTTATGGGCTAGGGTTATCCTATCACAATAATATATGTAGATAACCCCAAATAAAAAATAGAATTCATATCGGCTCTGTTTTCAGGGCACCCTACCTGTTATAAGTACAGAATTTACATGAATGTTTTTAAAATCCATAGTCATGCAGTTACATGTTCTCTTCTATGGCTTTGATCACTACATCAGGCTCGGGAAACTTGAGCTTCCTGGGCGGACCCTTCTTGACTCCTGTCCACACATTCACCTCTAAAACAGACCAATAAAAGCTTTAAGACTCACATACCAAATTTGGTTATTATGTTTTGTTTTTACATTTCTCTGAGTTGGATGATTATTCATCTATGGATAACTCAGGGGTCTGACCCAATCTGCTACCGTCAGCAACAGAACATGCGAATATGGCCCAAGTATTATTTATACATGACCACAAGCTGTTAGAACATTTTTGCATGCATCAAAATCCATCAATGCCCTAGTTTTGTATTTATAACAGTAAAGATATATATCCTCTGTGATGTGGATAATTATTTTGTGGGAAGAATTTGAAAATTCTATCTCATTTTGAGACATAGAAATATAAAATCTATTATGAGGTGGACTTGAGACATTCACATACACAACACATACCAGAGCCATCTGACTTGATGATGGTAACCTCGAAGCTTTTAGATCTTGGTTTATTCTCGTTATAAGTTGTGTTGGTCACTCGGTCACCATAATGTGACTCAAGAGCTCCAGCGAGATCGCGAGCTCTCTTGCCGTATGTGTGTCAGGATTTGCTACAACAACATAATCAAGTTTTCAATCACTTGGGGCATTTGTAAGACATATATACATTGACTTTTGGGTTAAGGCTCATAGATCGTGATTGTGAAGGAATCAGGCTTTTGGTATCAATCTAGAGTTGTCAGTCTAATTTAGAAAACTGCTAAAAGGTCCAGTTTCAACTGATTTTCACTCGAAGTTGAGATTAGAAGGTACTTAAAAGGTACTATTTTGTATACAATATCATTAAAATAGTACCTTTTTAGTACCATCACATCTCAGCTTTGAGTGAAAACGAGTTAAAACTGGGCCGTAGCCTATGTTGTTAATGAACCTTATAGCAGTTTTAAATATTAGACTGAGAACTCCAGAATGATTCCAAAAACCTTCACAATCACTTTAAAACATAAAGCTACATGCGTTTAGCCTACACATGCATGACATGCGTAACATGCATGAGGTAAGGTATCCAAACACTCATTTGCGTGTGACAAATTGATGCGTTGATGATATTGATAGCTTCCACTTACCAGTGATCAAACCTGATAGCAAACTCTGTGGCGCTTACAGCAGTTTCATTTTCTGCAGACTTATCCTTCTATAACACAATGGGAATATTTGGCATGTAGCAATCATTGGTCTGCTTAATATGGTACTTGCACCTGTCACCGATGCAGAGCAACAAGCAAAATATCCAGAAGTTGGGAGCTATGATAGGAATAGGACCCTCAACTTTACTTTTGAATTACTCTTGGATTGGTAATGTCTTGAAATGTCTTAAAATTTAAGAAATCGATAAAAATGGTAAAAAATTATTGAAGAAATATCAATAAATATACCTGCTCGACAGCTGCGTCTACCAGTTCATCGTCCTCCTCTGTCTTTGGCACCTTGGCCTCATCTGGTTTCACGTCCACATCAGACTTGCGTTTCCTCCTGGTCTTTGCTGCGGGACTAGCTACTTTGCCAGCACCCTTCTTTTTCTTTGCAGCTGGCATGGCTTTAACCTATATATTTGTATTATAAAGTGAAACAACCACGCATACTATCAGGATGATTAGGACTGGTAATAAGAAACTAGGGATAAATAGAGACGAGACAGAATCACGCCCTTCTCTCTTTACAAGCCTACAATCCATATATGGGCTCTGGTGCTCTCAAGAACCAGAGCCCATTGTCACTCTGTTGATTCGAGAGGTGACTGACTGAAATTGTCAACTCAGCTCAACAATAAACAGAACAACTTTCTTCTACTTTGTTGATTTTTTATCAAGGAGACGCCTTGCTTTTACACCACTGCCATGGGCCCTGGGACATACATGCATCTACTTGCCACTGTCCAGGGATTGGGGTTGATACTGGACATTGGCAAAGTACAGGCATGTATGTCCCAGGGGACCATGACTACTGCAATAAAAAAGAATGTATATTATTTATCAAATTGAAAACTAAAATGAAAACTAAATTAGGTGCAAGCAATGAACTAAACCTAAGGTTTAGTTCATTGGTGCAAGCAGCAGCAGTAAGGACTAGGAGTAACTCCTTGCTAGGTGAAAGGAATAAATAGTGGTGAAAGTGACCAAATACTTACACTTCTAACTATGTCTGTGCCACTCAATATAAACTTCCTGAATGACAGTGCAGGGTTGCAGCTGCCAAACACAACAAGGGTGGGATATGCACTGTATCACCAAGGAGTTTGAAACTCCCTGGTATCACCTACAGCTGTCAGTCTTCAACATGTGGTTACATGAGCAAGTGTGCCATAAACGCGGGTAATTCCTGCAATCTGATTGGTCAAATGCTATTTTATAACATAAAAAGGTTTTCTCAATATGTTTTCTACGGAAGCTTTTGGAGCTTGGAATTTAGAAGGAAATATTAGTTGTGACAGTCACAATGAGAAGAGGTGTGGCAGTTGCAGAACCTTTCCAAAACCGAGTGATGAACTTGGGCTTATCAAGGAGTAAACTCCTTGGTTTTATAGTCAAGATGTCCCAATAGATAGATTGCTAAATGTGTAGGCTGTGCCACAATCTCAGGCTGTAGGCCTGTCCAGAGGCGTTATCGCTATTCTCTATTCCTCCTTGATCTCACTAAGAAATATAATCGGTTGATGCTTGCATTTAAAAAAGGAACCATAAAATCAAAATTCTCAATCAGGATCTTTGGTTTGGTCAATTCAATTTTTAAATTATCCAAAATATTATATAGGGCTTTTTAGTTTCGCCGTTTTCAATCAAGTTTATTGAGAAGAAACAACCTCACTAGCGTGCGAAATTTTCCCTCTCTACAACAGGTACTAAAAATTGACAAAGTATAAAACAATGTCAGACATGAACAGAGAGCATCAAATTTCTCGTGCCGATTGAAAATAAACACTCTGAGAGACGGTAGATGTAAATGGCATTAAGTCTACCGGTATTTATTATGCCACACATAGTCATATTTGCCTATATATTGTTGGCAGCCGAGCAAATTATTGTCAGCGGCATATTGGAAGCTGAATGGATTAATGTTCAGTTTTTCAAGCCTTTCCTTTTCTGCTGCCTCATCTTCCAGCATCTGTTGTGTGACGACTCGAGCTTTGAATGGCATCTTGTGAGAGGAGATCTTCAGTATCCATTGCACTTCATCAAATTCTAACGTCCCTGAAATGGAAAAAATAGAGCATTTTACTGGCTAATCAAAAAGGCATATATACCGCTAGCTTGGTATTCAAGCCAAACATATGAAGCCTTGTCTGTATACCCCGGTACCAGAACCAGAGTATCTCGCCGTATGTTGGTATTAGTGATTATTTTTCTTGCTTGCATGGTGTTATCTACTATATGCACAGCACCAGCTTCATGGTGTACTAATGAGTTACATGTGCACCAGTGTTTTGGTTTCTGTTTTGCCATTGACTGATAGATGGATGGATTGACAAACAGCCGATCACATGGCCAAAACAGAAACCAAATCACTGGTGCACATGTAACTCAGCAGCACACCATGCAGCTGGTGCATAGAGTAGATAAGACCATGCAAACAAGAAGAAATAGTCACTATTACCAACATTCTGTGAAAGATACCAGAGTATGCTGACAAGGCTTCGTATTTTTGGATGCACTCAAGGCCAGGGTGCAAGAGAATATGAGTACAGCATGTCTAAACAATTGAGTAATCCACTTAATGTCAGGAGCGGGTAACTCTGCATTTGAATAATGATGGTCAAACGTCACATTGGTTAGATTTTCAGTTGTATGTCACTCTCATCAAACTACACGAAATGGGACACTCCGATGAGGGATCTTCCCACCGAACACATCTCAAAGGGTCAGATACTGGCTATTTATTATAGTCATTGATATGAATTCATTGACATTCATTGGTATGAATATTATATCAGTGCTTATAGTCATCAATTAATATATATAACTGCTGTTATTTTGTAGGCTGATGCAGATCGTTTCAGTCTTACTTGCAAGAGAGAAACAAATGAGTATCACCCTCATTTGTTTCCAGTCTTGATTTAGAAAGACATGCTAATTAAACTGTGTTCTAAATGAGACTAACAGATCATACCAACTTGATACAGATTTATTTATTTAATAACACAGACAGCATCATGAATGTGGACAACTCACCACCGACTTCCACGATGATCCGATCAGCTTTAATAGGAAAGACGTAATGGTTAATGCCACCTTTACCTCCACCCATACGAGAGCCTTGACTCTTTTTGGTGATTGCTTTCCACGGAGGATCAATCCGCCACACAGCAAAAGCTCTATTCAGATCCATCTTTCTGTTGATATTTAATCTCATACCCTCAATGTGTCCGAATTTTAGATTTCCACCACAAAGAGCCTGTCCAAATATAACATCTTATGGTTGTTAACAAGTGTACAATGAAGCCTTGGATCCACATTTAAATTGTTTAGATAAAAGAGGGCACCTGTTACAATATTCTTTTTTTTAATACTTTATTTCAATGAAATCAATGAAAAATCAATGAAAATGGTTTGGTTCTCAGTTGTCATGGATCTCATGAGACACATGATCAAGAGAAGAATTTGATCATAGGAGAATGGTCTCCTACAAAATCACCAGTTACATCCATTTATGTGCAGCGGCAGGTTACATATTTAAAGCTTAAGTTGTGCCTCCCCATATTTGGTATCATATTGAAGGTCTCAGTCTAATCAGGAGCACCATGGCAACCTTTTGAATAGCCTATGGACTCAGTTGAAACCATTCGCTGTAGTAAAAACTACTTTAGTAAAGCTAATGGTTTCAAATGTGATCAGAGGCTATTCATAAGGTTGCTATGGTGCTCTTAATTAGACTGAGCCTTCAATACGATACCAAATATTGGGAGGCGCAACTATAGAGTCCCAGCATAGATGCATACCTGGATACCGAACTGCTTGTGTATAAGTTTGTTGTGGACCAGCTCAGGGCCTCGTATATCTATCAGGTTTTTCCTGTACTTTAGTGGTCTGTTTCCTGAACCGGGGAAAGAATGTGGCACTTTTGACAGCAGAGGTAGTTTCCGCTTATCCCACATAGGAAAGTTTACATCTTCAGTCAGAGAATATATATATCATATAATAAAAATACAATATAATATAAATATCATTTTATAAAACATCATCATGTTTAACAGATACATGATTGTTAATACATCTCCCATGTTCTGTATCATAATACCTTTGAGTACAAAACTCTATTTCTCTATAACTTTTGCATGTGTTCCTGCGTGTTCCTGCGTGTAGGGGTTGTTAAAACCAAAGAAACATAGTACTAATTGATGCTGTGATGTACACTGAATACTAATACCGCATGGTGAGATTTGAGTTTTAATATGATGGATATCATCTTATGGCTAGTGTGTGACCGGAATACATCATTGCTGCTTTACGTAAGTAAACAATGAAAATTA
Source organism: Membranipora membranacea (assembly GCA_914767715.1). Taxonomy (NCBI): domain Eukaryota; kingdom Metazoa; phylum Bryozoa; class Gymnolaemata; order Cheilostomatida; family Membraniporidae; genus Membranipora; species Membranipora membranacea. Next base: position 30,710,672 of record OU612066.1, on the reverse strand, counting down.
TCTTCATGCCACTACCCTGATCAAACTGGTGAGCTGTATCCAGTCATGGGAAAACTTATCGCATCAACTAATGAGAAATATGATGACAATGAGAGCTATCTCCAGTGGTTAGGCCCCCAAGATTTCTACCAACACACTGCTGGATACTAGGTGGATACTAGGAGGATAATAACTAGGTGGGTAAGGGGCTGATCTGGTCCCACCTTAGAGACAGAACACTTACGGTCATAGTTTGGGGGATCTTTGTAAGAACCGATACCGCGACAGCACACAACCATGGCCATATTATTCATTCCTGAAAAGGAGAAACACTACTATTATCATAAATACTTACATGTATCTATGTGAGAAGTGATATAACTAATTGTCTGAATGCGACATTGAGCGTGTCGATTCTACTCAAAAGTCTAAGAAAACAACTTGCATGCATGAAAAACATGGTAACTTTAACATGTAGAAAATGAGTATTATAAGTCATCACTACTATATGTCAGCATTTCTAATGCCACCAAATTACAACATTCTTAATGTTGAGATCCTTTCCCCGTCCATAAGTACAAGATATTACCAAAGCGTCTGTATGCCAATTGTGAGATTTAGACGCATGTGTCACAGTTCAATCATAGGCTTACCAGTCTGATGTAGCGCTCCCAATACTCTGGAGCATATACCCATTGTGGCGCTCATATTGCGAACCTGCAAAATGGAGAGCATTGATTTTAGAATAGTCCATGGCAGTCATTTTCTCTAGGTATTTCACTATGACCATTTCACCAGTGTAACAAGAATTGATGTGTTTTTTTGTATGACTCTCACCACAGATTTTTATTCTACTCCAGAAAGACTAACTCACATATGCTAATGCGCAAACGGTGGGGATTGCAAACGGTACAGAAACTCGATTTTCTACTAAGGATGGGGGTTAAGCTGTGCCAGGATCAGCCACCCAAAAACTCACTAGCCGATAGATTGTTTAAGGTGGCCGACTGATCCGAGCCACTTGCTGTCTCCTCTACCTACTCAGAAGAAGAGTCAGACACTGGTATAACTAATAGTTGACTAGGGTAAAGTACTATTTATACAACAGCTAACTCATTATTATTGTTCTAAGGCAAGTGGTCCATGCGTCTCCTGTCCTTTAATTTTCATCGCCACCATAATCAAATTCATGATGATGATGATGATGTACATCACATGCAATAACAACACAACAACCTACCTAATGAACCACAGGCCCTCTGCAGTAACTGCAAGTCAAGTGGAAGGGGCGGACTTTCACTTACTGCAGACTTTAGGCCTACTGTGTATTGAGCTAATCTATCATATCATAATAATAATAACCTCATGACAAACCAGAACTGAAGCCCTGGACAGATACTTCTACTCCAGGCTAATCTTATCTATCCAGTCCACCATTCCATCGCATCTGTGTTGAATGTAAAGTAGTTACTAGTCTAATCAAGGAGTCTTTTACTCCTCTGGTCAAGGGTATTACTAATTTCTATTAGTTAGATACTATAATTGATATGAATATATATCAGTGGATACTATGACTCTTGCTCTGTGTCTGGTTTAACCAAGTTGCAGAGAATACCTTAGCTTATGTGTACAAGGGTTTTAGTATCTAAGAATCTGGGAAATAAAGGAGTAGAGTAACAGGTTACTTCTTGGTTCCCATAATTGGTGTGTTCAATCAATGAACATTGGTTCAATGAACTAATGCTATAAGAGAACGCAGAAGACTCGGCCTCTTCAGAGCAATCCATTTCAACAAAGTTGCTACCGACATCACTGACTTCACAAGCCCCCACCACCTTTCTACTGGCAGCCGGAGACATGATCAGCAGTACTTTATACCTCACTGCAACATTGACCTCCACAAAAAGAGCTTCTTTATTTCAACAGCCAAACTTTGGAATAATCTTTGTTGCGATTGCTCACTACTTGTAGTTCCACCGGTGGCAGGTTAAGGTTCCAGTAGCGATGGTACGATTACAAATGGTTGATGACTCAGAACGTTTACTTTACACCAGCCTGACACATCGCTGGAACCTTCACTAGAAGAAGCGATCAATCTACAAGTATCAAGTAAGTAACCTCCCTCCTCCCTCTTGCGAAGTGTGCAGAAAAAAAAGAGATGCCAAAAAGAAAAAGAAAAACTACAGCAGCTGTTGATAGTAGCTGAGAGCCTAATTTGTCACGGGGAGACAACTAATAAAAAAGGAAAAGCTTTTGGTTTGGGCAGGTTTTAGTGAACTGTAGTCTTATCGCATGTTCTCTATGACGTGTCTGTTTGCAGTTTACAATCAATGGTTAGCTTTATAGTGCACACCACTGACCCTTTACTCCAGCCCGAACACACCCAATAAAAATTTCAGGAAGTGGCCATCCTATAGTGAACATCAAAGAAAATGAGTACCCCTTGTTGAAGGCATCCTTCTCACTCTAATAGTTGTTTCTCCCTGGACAGTCAAACATCACTGCAGAATCAGAAACATGCACAAATCTCTATTCACATCTTGTATTGTAACCGTTGCAGTCATACAATCAGCAAATTATCCATCCTCCCAAAAAACCCTGTAAAGGCATTGTTCTCGGCAGTAGGAATTGTTTGGCGATGTAAACTATAATTAGTTCAGATATAAATCAACATTTGGGAAACCTGAAGAAAGCAAGAAGTTTACTAAGAGTACTGAATGGCAGGTGAGATGACAGGTATTATAATCTTGGGCTAGTTGTCCGGTTGAGATTTCAAGGTAGTTCACCAATAGATGCAGTAAAAGTACAACACTTTATGCTAACTATTTGGGGAAAAACGCGGGTACACCGTACACATATTCGCTTATATTATATTATATATATCTTTCATGCTAGAAACAAGTAAAGATTGTCTTTTATTCGTATTGATATTTTTGTTATATTTATTTATTATAGTAATTGATAACTTTATTATACAATGTAAAAATAATGGTTCCAGCGTCAAGTAAAAGTGGGCAAAGCTAACATAATCTGTGATGAAAAAGGGCAATTAAAACTAAGTCACCACCCGCTACTGAAATACGCCACTCCCAAAGTGTGTAAAGGAGGAAAATTGTCCAAGAAGTAGTTAGTGGCCGAATAATCATACTTATCATATCACTAGAAATATAACAGATATGACAGGAGTGAATCAATGATACTCAAAACAGGAAATTTGGGTTAAGAACGCGTCAGCATGACGTATCGGTGGTGAATTATAAAAAGTAGGCTCGATGTCATATAATATGAATAAAAACATACAAGGTGTCAAATCTCTCTAAAACCTGGTAATTTTCACTTGATTTCAACATCAATTTTTCCAGCTGATTTTTTAACTTGTTTAAAAGATTGCTATAATAAACCCGTTGAGCAGCACAGGGGCCATCTTGAAACATTGCATCTCCTAACATTTTCTACACATGATTAGTTTAAAAAAGAGGTCCATAATCAGAAATCTTTTTTTTCTGATTGGCCCTAAATAGTGGGTGCCAAAAACACTAAGTAAATATGTAAATATGTTGCAAAATATGTTATTTCTCTCGCAAACAGATATAATGAACAGGATTTCAAGCCCTGGATCTAGCCCCTTTTTTTCTAAGTCCTAGGGTTAGAAAATCCAGGCCGGCAGTCAAACCAATGTCCGCAAATAACAGCAGAAGAACTAGTCATACTGTCATTCACGGTAATCAAAATGGTTTGAGAGCGTTGAAAAATTCACCCCACCTCCCAAAGGGAACCATACATGTAGCTAGAGCGTCTCAGCCCTCACTGTGAGATGAACTGCACGCAGACATCCCTTGGGACAGCTAAGACACTCTAGCTGTCTACTGTACAAACCCTGAGTGTGTTCTTACGAAAGATTTCTGCACCAGAGCATGGAATGGATGGTTGCAAGGCAGTGAAAGTGTGCATGATGGTGCTAGAGAGTATTTTACAGTGAATTGATGCACACGTCGTTGTCGCTAGTGTCGATATACTTTCAGTGTTACATGGTAGGTTTTACTAAGATATGTCCTATATCACATTTCGTAAGTAGCTAGCAAAAGATACATTTGTCAGGATGGACTGTTTCATGTCAAAACAGCAGTGATACAAATAAAATAAACAATCAACGTAGACCTTTGGACGTCGGCATCAAATGTTAGATGCAAAAAACTGAAAACGCCGCCCATGTCCTCTTAGCAGATCTGAAATAACCAATACACCAACAGCTCTGAGGCATATGCAAAGTATTACATTAACTGGCCCTTGTGTGTAGGGGTTAAACTAAAGAGGAAGATTGCTTTAGGAGGTTGTAGTAGTCGATGCAGCTGCTGCTGATGTTTAAGCGTAGAATTCTTTATTAGGAGCTCGTGTGTAGGTGTGAAGTCTCGGTGGTTTGGAGTCAGGGTCGAGGGGATAACTTCCCTCATCTTTCTTTCTCATTCTGTATACGACGAACATGATGAGCAGCAGAGCACAAAGAAGGGCCACAACTCCGCCTCCAATAACAGCTACAACGGAAAGAATGTTGAATAGTCAGACTAAATCATACGGCCAACACGGAGAATATTATACACACCGTACATAATAGGGTTGGCTTTTTATTTTTGGTGAAAAAAATTGATTAAGATAAGATAGTCATTTAATCCATAGCTAATATTTGCTGCCTAGGGTAGTAGAAATGCTATGCAGTGCGCTGTTGATGTGTTGTGATGGTAGTGAAACATCTAGATGTCATTTCATAATCTAATAATTGTGTTTGTTTATAACTTTGGTGCCAGACTAATGGTTCCGGCTTAAATAGTGTTCCATACGCAAACCAGGAATAAAGTTTTAACAATTTTGATCATTTCACAAAGTACTTTAGATCACAGACCAGAAATGAGACTGTGTCACGTCCATTGGACTTATTACATGAGAAACATGTCTCTCGTGTTATTTTAAAGGGATTACAATGCCACTGATAATGCAGTTCCCAACCATGACAGCCCATGGTGTCTCCTGATTTTCATGGCTGTCACTTCATTTGACAACCACGGACAGGCACTCTGGCATCACATGCCACAATTTGACATTTCACCATTACATAGGACCCCCCATTATGTCAAAAATTATCTGCATGAAAACGTAGTGTGTCAATTTCTGTTTCGATAACCTGCACAAACACACCCAGTATTCCGCAGCGTAGGCATCTCAAGTGATTCTGTAACAACTTCATATTACAGGATAAATTTGCCCTGGCCGTCAGGCAAAAGTTTGATTTTGAGGCAATCAGATTCTATATTTGATTGAGTTGAGACACGAAACTCTACTATTGAAACTGTAATTCAAGAAGTTAGTAACTGCAAAAGATACATTGCACACAATGGGCAATAAACCTATTCAAAAATATTAATGGATTTTATCTGACACTTGCAAAGCTTTTGACTTGAATAAATGCTATTGAGAGTAGTTCACACAATCTTTGAGGAAAATAAATTGACTGTTGCATGCAGGCATGCTGAGTGTTTTCTAGAAAAATTGTTTTGGTATATTCATACTTTGCTACAATGTCATGTCTTGCACCAAAACACTGTTTAATTTTGAATTATGAATTTAAACTTCTGATTTACATATGTAGAGAAAAAAACTTAAAATTAAAAACAAATAATCAAAATAATTCTTCAACGCAAAACAGTGACTCATGGTATTGGTGGTTAAAAACTGTCAGAACTAGACTATGTTAATGAACTGTTCATGTTAATTCCTCAACTTGACAACTGTGACACTGAAAAACAGCAACCTAGGTGCCAACTCTTACAGATAGAATCATCGACTACTTCAGCTTGAACAATAACAGGATCAGGAGTCGGACATGTTATGAGCTTCGGCGTCTCTTTGTGTTAGTCGTGAGGATTGCATCAGATTAAGATCTGGTACAAATATTCTCAGGGTTTGATTCCAACAACTCACTGTTTAGTCAAAACTTAGGGCTCTGATGTTTGATTCGGACCTGGAACCACATTTTGGCAAACTACGCTGATCGCTAAGTAAAATTCTTGAACGCAGCATAAGCCTTGTCAGTATTTGCATCGAAAGTCTCATCATTTTTCTCAGAAAATCAAACTTGTTCTAAAAAAACAGAGCCCTCCCTGTGAAAGTTCATAATTAAAATTACCATCAAGCGATTTGGCCACCATTATTAACTAGAATTCCTTACGCACTGATGATATTTGGAGCATCTCTGCCACAAATCTAATATCCACTCCAGTTTAGCCTTATATCCTACAAGAGAAATAGCCTTATATCCTACCTGCAAGGATTCCTGGATGGGAGAAGAGGGGTCGCATGACATCAACAGGTTCTTTATCTACATCGTCTCCCCTGAATACTCCATCTGATCCCACACCCTCCTGTGGCTCTGTCACATCAGCTGGCTTACCTGTGATACAAAAATATACATTATCAGCATATATATTACCTGGTGATGAATCCTAACTTATTCTATAATGACTGATGGATTTGGATTTTATGGATTCCTGACAAAATTTAGTTGACTTAGTTTTTGAGTTTTGCTCTTCAATTGTGTGATCATGATCACTGCCTTATTTAAATCAGTTCAATACATAGTTTGTTGAAGGATGTTCACAGCGCAGTGAGGAAAGCTCACGTATATTAAATTGTCATTACTCTGTTCTTGTGATTGAATGAGCAGCCTGGAGCATTAACTCGTGATCATTTCACATCCTAGTGAACTTTAACAGTCAATGTGCACTCAATCAGTCAAATATGGGCAAATTTCAAAGGTTTTCCAAAATTCGCCAATCCGAAAACTTTATGCGAATAAATGAACAAAAGTTATTTTTGCGTTGTAAGATCATTAATGGTTATAACAATCCGGCAGACTTTTTTGGTGGTGAAAGACTGGAAAATTTATGCCACAGCTTTGTTCTCAAAACCACAACTTTGCATTTTTGATCCTTTACTGGAATGTAAATTGGCCTCAGTTTCGGAAATCACAAACAAAGCAGTTCGTGTTTTCTATTGAGCGAACACATCCCAACAACTAGTAATTTAAAGAATAATTGTTGCCTTCGCTAAGTTACTTGTTTATAAAGACCCTTGAAAGCAATGTGAGGTCGTTTGTAAGTTAGTGAGTCACCTAAAATCCTTGTTCACAGACATAGAGAATGATATTTATAAGCCAAGGCTTATGTGGGTTCACCCATGCGCATTGTACCAGCTAGACCAGATGTTGTTGATACAGTTATCGCAGCAGTAGCAGTGAGCTAGCTTATCTAATAATTACAGATGATTACCAGTCACACTAGAGTAAAACATCCTTCTGTTAGCCCCTCCAACATTATACATAATTTACACTCCTTTTCATAATTGCAAATTTTTGCGTTGATTAATATGTAAAGTTTCTCACACCCTTCCCTATAATACATTCCAAACCTACACGCTGAGAACTTCTCACCCCTTTGATCATGAAAATACCGCTGGTAAATATCCCTGTCCAGTTAGTTTTGAACTGGTGTCCAGTTAGTTTTGAACTGGTACCATGTAGTCTATTCATTGGCCTCAGCAGTCGATCCATCAACAATTTTTAGAAGATTAAGGCTATCTTTTTACACACCATGTTTTCTTTCAACTACAGCAATGATATTACCCCTGGACTTTTCTGAATTTGAAGATAAGAGTGAGGGCAGAGTGAGGGCAGAGTGAGGGCAGAGTGAGGGCAGAGTGAGGGCAGAGTGAGGGCAGAGTGAGGGCAGAGTGAGGGCAGAGTCAGTCTGAGAACACAAACCCTAGACCAAGTTACAGTAGCAATACTCACCAAACTTGGTTGACACCTGATCGACCTCATAAGGAGGTTGTACGGTGGTTCTCCTTCTCTGGGTGGTTGGCTGCTTAGTCGTTGGAACTGCAGCTTTTGTCGTTTCTTCCTCGACAATAATCTGGCGCACTGTTTCTGTAACTTCTGCAACAAAAGAAAAATCAGTTTACAAACTCAGACAGGCCGCTGATTCCCGCTAGGAGTTATAATTCCTTCCAGCAGTTAGAAGGATATTCTAGTACATCATGGCATTAAGTTTGACCCGTTTGAGATTTTCCTCATCAATGGTTTGGAGTACGCTGGTTCTCTCTGATAGATGGGCCTTGATACGGTAATTTTTATGATGGAATAGATTCCCACCCATTTTGTTGTGAAAATAAAAAGATAGTGGTCGAGGCGGTTATGTCCCCAAACCGCTATCAGGATCACACCAAGTGATCATTGACATCATTGACAGACCAGGCGGCAGCATTGATAATATCTCAGCTGCACAATATAATATCCAGGGGTTTTAGTAAAAGTTTCCCGGATAGCCAAAACAAATTTTCAGCGTACATATACCAGAGACTTAAGGATATATTGTATCTGTTTGTACCTTAGACTTAATAATATTATTAAAAGTCTTTGGTTTACAACCTGCATGATTTGTGAGCCTGAAAGTAACCTAAATGATGACATCTATCCTGTCAGCGACAGCTGAATGTCCACCAAGAATATCAACAAGCTGGCACCACACGAATTACCACATTCGCTTAGATGGTATCTATGTCAAGATCATTGTGGTCAAATCAGATACATCAAAATAAACTCAATAAACTCTAAAACTGGCAGTAAAATATTCTCGACTGGATACTATCCTCAATCAGTTCTAGAGCCAGGGCAGGCCAGGGCAGGGTGGTCAGTAAATACTAGTAAAAAGTTCCAATTGCAACACAAAAATACTTCAAAACACATTTTGAGTACCCATTTTCCTTTGTTTCGCCACTATTTTATTACCCATTTTTATGTCAGAGCCTAACGAGTATTGCTTTTCTACTCAATAGCAGTTCACACTGAGCCTGTCAGAAACTATACAGTGCAGCTGGGAGGCTTGCATGTTATAGTGTTTAGTATCGCTGATTTTCAAGTGGCCACTTGGCAATGCTGGCATCTATAATCCTCGTCTTGAATTGAGATGATTTATTTTATTCTGTGTATAAATTATCATAACATCCCTGCCATTACTGAAGCATATTTTCACATATATACAGTCGAAGAGACGGACTATAATTTAGACCAGGTGTTGGCATATATAAAACAATTCTACTTGTTCAACATTTTCCATCAGCATGTTAATTACAGAAATTGCATCCACAATGCACCTACCCAGTTTGGCCTTGTGTGTTGAATTATCGATCTGTTTGCCTCGGAGCATTGTGTGTGTATTTGATAAAGCCAACGGCTTATATTTGAAGGGTGCCGATTCATGATTTCATGAACTTGTACAGGTTAATTTAAGTACTGGTGGGGTCTGGCCCACTGAGGGTAATTACGACAAACACAGGTCTTCTCAAATTCGCTGTCTTGCTCATTACATTAGAGTAGTACATAACAAATTTTCTCTTTGTACTAGCAGGTGAGGGGATTGGTATGTTTACCAATGGAAAACTTGATGCTGCGCCGCTAGAGATCGAAACTTAGGCTAAGCAATCATGAACGTTCCACGGGGCTAATTACCATTCCTTGTGATCATCTTGAGAAACCAGCGAACATGACTGCCTGCTATGTTTTAATGGCATCAATTCCATCGAGTAAACTGGAGCAGGGATTATTGCCCAACCTAACACACAACACACAATTTTGAAAAATCAAAAGACAGAACACTTTACTATCAAACTCTCTAACCAGCTCCACATCTTAGGAGCTCTGGCTACAAATCAGGCTAATCACTTTATAGTGGGCTGTAACCTCAATAAAAATATCTAATAATTATTATTACTAGGAAGACAGAAAACCAGGCCCTGTGATTATAATTCTGCTCAAAGGATCGTGTTTTCTGCCCATGTTTGATAACTTTTACTGTGGATTTGAGACAGAAGAGTGAAACCCTACCAAACAACATTCACCTCATGTTTTCCCAAACACCCTCTGACCTCTTTGCAATAACCACAAGCTTCGCAATCCAATAAAGACCAAAAACAACGGCTGTAAAGTGATTCAAAATGTCACTAGGCAGCGACCTTATCTACGCCCAGGCATCACAACGGCAGGACCAATTCCAGTGGCCCTGTGAATTACGATGTCGAAACTGAACCAAGCTAACTTAAATCCGCAATCCAACACTTTAGCTAGAAGTCAGTCAAACGCACAGACCTAACAAGACTTCTATTATAGCCAACACACAACGAAACACCTCAGGCTTTCAAATCTAACTCAATCACTATGGTTCTATGCTTCTAATTTGTGGTTCACTCCAATTTCGAATGGTTAGAATCCAGTGTATTCTAACTATTCCCATGATGGAAAAACATGAAAAACATCTACCGCGGCATCCCCGTCTCCCACGTCTAATCCCTTTGAAGGCATTGTGTGCAAGCGCGCTAACCATTCAGCCAAGCTGCCAATTAGGAAGTAGGGCGAATTAACACTGTATGGGTATTCACGTCCAAAAAGTCATTCATCACAATCTATAATTGACTTTAATGTCATTTCCATGGGGCGATTACTCCCGAAATCCTTACAAAATCGCAACATGGGATCATAGTGATTGCTGAGTGCATTTGAATGGATTAAAATTCTTTAAAACTAAATTTCAAAGGTTGCATCACGTTAATAGTACAGGAGAGAGAAATACAATGAGATATAACATGACCTATCCCAGTAAATAGACCCTGCTACCTGTTTGATAAAAGTGAATTCAATACACATACATAGAGACACATGCTCAATCAATCCTACAAACGTGTTGATTTTTCTGCGCTTGTGACGTTTAGAATGTTGGTGCAAGTAATTGGATAAAAGGGGCAGCAATAATGTAGTCTTTATTAATCATTAACTCACAATTGCTAAAGAATGTTTTCACATGTATAAAACATGTTTTTAAAGGTCACTTAGGAAGTTTGGTTCGATTACATTTCAGTGCTCTGCTGTGGAGAAGTTTGTTGAGTAGACAAATAGATAAACAAAACTACAGCCCTAGGGTCAGAGTCTTGGGACAGCAGTGATCGTTCAACAGACTAATAAACTAACAGCGTGAGTTCTCTGTCCAGATTCCTGCTGCCATATTAACAATGAACTATTGTGATATTTTATCCGACACTTCAAACTTTCCATTTCAAAACAATTATAGAACCAGATCTCCCTGCTTGATATCGAAGGCTGGTCACATGACACAACATGTTCCTCATTGTGGCTTTTTCACACTATGGAGTGATCAATGGCCATTATCAGCAACAATAGGGGGCTCCATGGCTGCCAATATATCAAACTGTGTTTACTTTTCATGGCTTTCAATTTTGACAATGGCAGGACTTTTCACTTTCCAAAAGAGATGGGAAGTACATTTATGGAAAATCTAAACTTCCCAAACGAATATTCCCCAATCAGATTCCCATTCTTCCTGTCAACAATCTGCCACTTCGCTCAAGGTGATAATTATAGATAATTTACTGAGTCACAGTCATAAACATTACAAAATAAACCCTTTCTGGATCTCAAGCATTCAAAATATCCACACCATTCATGGTGCTCATGATCAATGCACACAACCATCAAGGTACCAAACAGTAATCATAAATGTAAAAGTGACTGTAGCCAAAACTGGTCTGGCCTGATAGCATGTTTTGATAGGGAAGTGCTTTAGCAGTGCCATTCACCTCAAACAAAGCTGATTGAGTCACTCTCCAATCTAGGTAGTAACAGAGTCACGAAGGTTATGAGTCACCTAACCTTTTATTCTATTATATGCACCCCTACTGTAGCTGGTTTTTTTGAAGTTGAGAAAATGATTGGACCAAGGAGTCCTTGATTGGACTAACTATACCGTAAAACCTGAAATGAGTCACATAGTTAAATCCACTCACCAGTTACTTCGAGAGGAGCGATAGGCTCAGTGGTCCACTCTCTGTTGGTCAGTAGCGCTGTACAGTCTACTTGTAAGAACTGAGCGTCACCCTGGTAATATCTGGAGCCAGGGATCTCTAGTCCTTGCTCATTTTTACACCAGCAGTACAAAAAATTTGAAGAGCATTCCATATTCTCTGGCATGGAACTCATTGTTCCTTCTGGGACAAAGGTTGTGTCATCTCCACTACCATCTACTAAAAAAATTGTACACATGATTTCTATTAGGCCTACAATTCCCAAACAATAACAACTCTTATGGCCTATACTCTTGAGTAGCCAACATCAAACCAACCGGTGACATTTCACGGTGTCCCTTAAAAATATCGTTGGCAGGTTGATATAAAATGAATGTCCTGGGTATCCTTATCCCAACCTCAAAACATAGAGCAGTGCAGCCCGAAAAACACTGGATCATTTCATTTAGTCACTTTGTGTAGACATTTTAAATTGAGTCTTCACTGTAAATTATAACACAGCGCGGACTGAGTGCCCTGATTTTACTGGGATTCATTAGCAAAAGCGCATTCTTTAGTCTCTATTTTCAATACTATCATACCTATAATCTCAAAGCTCCTATTCATTGTCAAGTACACTATGTTTGGAGTAAACCACCTAGCATAGCGCAGTGTCAATAATACCCTCAAGCTCAAGATAATCATCATTCTCATGCAGTATACTGATAGCAAGTTACTAGGCTTCTGACAATTTTACCAAGGTAACGGAATCCGCTTCACTGGTCAAAGTTGGTATTCCACGCAACAAAGCAAGGATCTTGGTAATGTCACAAGGTGAACAAGGCAATCAACAGGCTCATTAACTTTTTGAATGGAATAATTTCATCCATTCAATACAAAGGGTAGCGAATGCTCTGACTGTAGCTATTTACTATGGTGTAATCTTTATACACTGCGCTGTAAAATAAGCTGAGCGGTGATTTTTATTAATCCCAAACAAAAACACCTGCAACAGGGTGGAATTAAAACCATAAAAGAAGTTGATCATGCTAATTCCAAAGTGATTCAAGTTCAGTTAGAATGAACCACAGAGCTAAGATCTAAGAGCCAAGAAAAAATATCTAAATTATTAACAGTTGAATCTATCTTGAGCGATAGCCAACTCACTCAATACAAAGATACTCAGTACGTTGAGCGTAGTTTGTTTATATGAATTAAATATTTAGCAAACTTTCCAGCTCTGAACTGGGGTTGTTTGTATACATACTGTACACAATAACTATGTTTCACGTTCTATAATCATGCTTTGTTAACAAATACATCTCAATAGGCCTATGAACATAAACGTGTAAGACCTATTTTAAACTTCTCAGGTTATACCTTTTAATCCTAGTGGTATTATCAATGGACCCAGGAGCAAACAGGAGTTCAACACAACATACAAACTATACAAAGTTATCCTCCCTTTAAAGCCGCCATATTGGATATACTGACCTGGACCGCTGCCTTCCATTATGATGATCTCATTATCATCATCGCCGCCCTCATCATCAGGGTTAGTCGATACTGCAACTGTAGTTGCTTTTCTAGTGGTCGTCTCCCCTGCCCCCGACCCAGGTACTATTAAAATGTCCTCATCGTCGCCACCCTGAGTGTCAGGAAGGTCACCTGACCCTGATATTGCTGTAGGTATGTCTATAGATGATCCGGCTTCCTGATCATCTGATCCAGAGCCTATCTCAATCTGCTGACACTGGTAATTAAAAGTACAAACAATAACAAAACATGGCTGGGAAACTGGAGCATAAGTTTTGTATACAACATTGTTTCAAAGAATTGCTCAATCTACCATCTGAAATATCCTCTACCTATGCCGATGTCTGGTGCTCAGTGATGATAACAATGCCAATATCATTTGACATATCATAACATCGTTCCTGAGGTTTAGTTGTCAGATGCTGAAGAGAACAGTGCATGCTTAAATCAAATTCCCATCTTTTCAAATTGATTTTAATTTAACGCAGTCCCGGCCATCAATGGTTTGATATCTGAGATGATACGTCCATGCTCAGTCAGTTATGTCCTGTTAGCTTCATTGAGGGGGATAGCAATTTGCTTTCGTATCAGACTAAGCTTCAAACAGCCTCGGTCTAATCACACATACTCAAAAGTTGTAAGGATGATAAAATGGATTAACTTGATCTGGTGACGTATAATGACTTGATGTGATTCCTAATGCCTCCTGGAAAAGGGCGTGAGAAGGATGGTCTATGTTATCCATAATGTTTTTATTCAAAGCACTCGGTTGACCTCAGAAAGATGATCCAGATAAGCACAGTTCATGAAAGTTCGAGTAGAAGGATCAACGCAAAAACTCTTAGAATCACTTGTAACCACGTTGAAAGAGCCCTCATTAAAATTGTAAAATCTCGCTGCACTCAATCGGTTTGGATTCCAGCCAAATAAAGTCAACGCAAATACCTGTCACACCTATAAAAATTTTATTTTCAAACCATGAGTAAGAAGAATGGCCTTCACATACTGTGGGCCTTATATTATGACATGTAAATAATCAGCTACGAATTATTTAACACACCATGCAGCAGCGATACATATCTGCTGTAACACAATCCTGTTTATTTGTGGGCTGTTTTCACTCGAAAGTTGACCATTTAGACATAAACATGTCACCCGGGTAATGGATGTGTTTACTTTCATTTGGCAACTTGGCTTAGTAGGCTGAGACTACCTTTCCACTGATCCCAGATTATGGATAATAGTCTTACTAAAGAAACTAAATCATCATCATCTCGTGGATCATTCTGATCACTATTCCAACATCATCAACTGCCCCTCAATAAACAATACAAATGATCTTATCTCAGTGAATTCCTAACCAAGATGTTATCAGTCTGATTCACAAAGCCCCTCTCGGACCACAAGTGTTTGTTGACTTACAAACATTGTAAAATTCTCTTTATTAACACCACCATGTGTCCCTATGGGTCGCTCATTGCTTGATGCCAATCATAGAGCTAATAAATTAAGGCCCCTATAATGTAAACCCATTTAGGGTTGATGATGCTAGGAAAACTTGGAGATCCAATTTTGTCTGAGTGTGTGTTTGGAGTTCATTCAATCCAACCTAATCCCATATTGATTGCCCAGCAAATTACCAAGATGATTGTTTGAAACTTTGATCTCCAGAAAGCTGACATTAAACAGCTGTCCCTGACAATGTCAATAAAATAACCAGATTCGTACCAACTGTCCATGACATTACAAAGTTATTAGTGAATCCTTGGCTGTGTTTGATCATTGAGATTAGTGCCGCCTGAAGCCATAATGGAGCCAGCTTTGGAGAGGATGCTGGGTTAGGCTGTCTGCCAGATGAAGGCTAAGGTTCATATTCCAAGCCATAGTCTATTTCCGTCCCACTGCTGCTGTTCCTGTATCCTGTATTCTCTTCTGAGATTTGAGTAGGATGGTATTTCAGCACACTGTAATCTTTTGTTGCCTCTGTTTGCGGGGTGTTTTTGTACCATGAAACCTGGGTGTCATGACTTTACACACCTCAAATACCAGGGACTATATAATATATCAATATTCTGTAGCGAACAATAAGCTCAATAGGCATAGCGTTCTGTGTGGGAAACCACTCCTCCCTCAGGAATAAATGCTGTTCATGCGAAATGCGTACTTTGCACGATCGCGCACACTACAGAAGCTACTATGATCTTGGTGTTAGCCCCTACGTAGCTTCCTTTGTCCAACTTGTAACATATGAACATATAATGAATCAAACGGAAAAGTTTCTTGGAATCATCAGATTCAACTATTTCTGCTCTATTAGGAATCACATACGCACAGGTATTTCAACTTGTGGAAAGCTGGTGTGAATGCGATTTACAGCCTCCCGGTGTGTAAATTGACAACGTAGTCCAGCAACTAACACACAAAGGTGGTATGATGACGTACATAGATGACACCTTCCCCGTCCTCCCCACTATTCGAAAGGTATACGCAACATAATTCTCTAGATTACAGACTATACTTTGAATGGTAGCATAAGATACAACGTATCCCTATTGAAGACTGCTTCTAACAACACAGAAGCCATGTCTTTCTATGTAAAATTTTCAGAGCCTGAAAGTAGAGCAGTTTGGGTAGCAGGAGGGATAAAAAATGTACAGCTGAGTAGCTGGTTCCCAAACCTATTTCATTTATCAGTTTGATAGCACAAATGTATCAAACCAAATCATTCTCCCTGATCAAACATAGCAGTCCATTGATTGATGAGATAAAAATAAATCATAAGTTATGCTCCATACAATTAAATTGTCATATGCCAAATAATTGAGGACTGAGTACAGTAGTAGTAATCATTTGAAAGTAAAGACTTATTGCCTCTTTGGCATGTACCTGTAAATAGAATATGTGCTATGTGGAGGTGTCAGGATAGTTTATAATTTAATATATCATCACCATGTATACATACAGTATTAGGCCTTGGACAGGTCCTCACACTTTTACCTGGACCATTTTTTAATAATACGGGGATAGGATCTTCATTTTATTTTCATGACTGACCAATATTATCCAAACAGTGTAAGACCTTCCACTATCCCAAACCAGGTAAACATACTATACTTGACTATTATTATTACCATCATATGAATCATGAATGAACTCATGATACAACTCAAAGTGAAGAAAAACTCATCAAAAACTAACTTCTAAGTTTACTTACTCTATCCAATTAATTACAATTCAGATTACTTACATTTGAGATTGTAATTATACAACAGAGGTATAATCCAAGTTTGAAAAGAAGCTTTATATCCATAATAGTGCTAAGATATATATCCTTTTTAGCCAGTCATTACTGTGTTACTAAAAATAAGTTCCAGTGTGGCTTGGCCTCTCAATTTCTTACTATGATAATATTAAATTGTTACTCAGAATTTTGGCAAGTGTTCTCAGGTGCTTTATTATTAATGGCCTCATTACATTCATATTACTACACAGTAGGAAAAAATCCATGTCATTGAAATCTTATGATCATATAGGCAAGCACCCATCAATACAACATACAAAGCACTCCTAATATTCATGGAATTATAGTTCACATATGCTTGGTATTGTATGTGATATTTTCTGTGGCCTAAAGCATATTTTACAGGGACCAGTTAGGACCAAAATATCACTCCACCGATATGGGGAAATAGACTTCCAAACCTTTCAACTTTATCTATGCACTATATGCTTTCATTTGATGCTGTCTATTGACAGCCAACGCAAGATAACCTGTAATCCTCAATAAGTAAAAACATTTTTCAATCAGGCTTCAAGTATCGGGTGCGTTCTATGTTCCGCTTCGCCGATGTTCCGCTGGTCTATGGTCCGCTTGAAATGGGTCTATAGTCCGCTGTTTTTTAGCCCACTGTATCGATCCTTATTCATCCATACAAACTGCTCCATGTTAGTTTAGCCCATTATCAAGGACTAAATTAATCAATAGGACCAGACCTTCTTGCCCATTATAGACCACTAAACCAAGGAGTGACTGAACTCCACAGCTGAATCTATAGATTGTGAAGATATTCCCCACTGAGTCACCAGTCCATCCATGTACTGACTTTAACTCTTACATTATCTAATGATGGACTATTTAAGTGCATTGGAACAATGAGTAAGTGATTTGAAACCTGTTTGAATGTACACTTATTGCATAGGACATCATTGCTGATGACATGCAAACCACAGGCCTTCTGTAGTTGGTGCAAGTCCAGTGGTCGAGTGCCCCAGTAGCCGAGGCCCTTTCTTGAGAGAAAAGGCCTCGAACAGCGGGGCACTCTACCACTGGACTTGCACCAACTATAGAAGGCCTGTGATGCAAACCCTAATTTATGGAACTATATGACTGTCCTGCTTTCATAGCTTCTGTATTTTCTGGAAACCATTTTGGTGCTTGCTTAATTTGTTGTTTTTGCATTGTCATTGCGGCCAGTCAGATTCAAAAATTCCTCGATTAAAGCAACAAATTAAGCACATGTTAATGACCCGGAAATGTTAAACCGATTTTGAGCAGAAGTTTCTAAAGTCACAGCTGGAGAGCTGGCGCTTGAGACGAAGAAGACGCAGGTAAATACGCAGGTAAATAAGCAAGCGCCAACATGGTTTCAGAAGCTATGAGAGCCAGCCAGAGCCAGAACAGATTTGCGACATTTCACAACAGTTTGACAAAGGAGAGGAAGCGGATGCCGGTTTCCTAGACTTCAGTAAAGATTTCGACCAAGTTGACCACAATAACTTCTTCAGAAACTCGCTTATATCGGAGTTACCCCTCAAGCTACTTTCTAGGTACAGAGTCTACTAGAAGGTCAATCCCAAGTATTTACAATTGATGGCCATAGTTATAGCCCACGCCAAGGTCATCCCAGGGTTCAGTAATTGGCCCAATTCTGTTCCTGGTCTACATAAACGACCTAGCTGACTCAGTCATATCCAAAACCCGTCATCTGTTCGACCGGTGAAAACTTTTTCCAGCTCCAAAAAAATCTAGATGCCCTCCAAGTATGGGAGAGTAGTTGGAAGATGGAGTTCAATCCTCTCAAATGCGAACATGTTAAATTTACCCAAAAAAAGAACTAAAGGAGCCAAAAACAACCACATACATAATGAAACAGACATCCCTAAGACAAAGGGTGTAAAATACCTAGGATTAAGGCTGGAGAGCTCTCTTAGATGGAACGAAAACTTCAACTATATTACCAACAAAGCGGCCAGCATAAGGTGAGGGTTCATAAGAAGAGCACACAATATCATACTTTCTAAAACATCTCAGAGCAAAAGCTTACCCCATACTCGTCAGGCCCATTCTAGAATACACATCATCAGTATGGGATGGTAGCCTGACGCAAGCACAAGCAACAAAGCTCGAAGCTGTGTAACGCAAGGCCGTGCGCATGTGTTTACAATGTTCCGCGGTCAGACCACACAACTAGCACCTCGCAGCTGATTGAACAACTAGAATGGAAAAACCTAGGTACCAGAATGGCGAAGAATTGTACTCTTCCGAGCCATCCACTTTGGTAAAGTAGAGACTGACATGGGAGATTACATCAACTTCACCCACATCCTGGCAGTTCTAGAAGGCACAACCCACAGTACCTAATACCTCACTGCAGCACTGACCTCCACAAAAAGAGATTCTTTGTCTCCCCCGCTAAATTGTGAAATGATCTTTTTTATCACTCTTTGATACTTGTAGATCCTCCGGTGGCAGGTTAAGGTTATAGTAAATGGTGAAAATCTGGTTATACGATCTATGACACGGGCTGATTACCGATAGACGAGCCTGAAAAAATACTGGAAACTTCAGATGAAGAAACGATTACTCTACAAGTATCAAGTAAGTATGGTATGGGTATTTGTCATAAGCGGATGGCTCTTTTATGGAGATATGTTGCTGATGGCCATTTACCGGACACATTTGGCTCATCTGGAAGAATGGTTACAGCAAATATTACTGCTCAAACAAAACCCACCCGGATGGAGTTAATTTAGCAAACATTACTATTCCAAGCCTGTCTGGATGGGTTTGTTGCAGTTATAATGCGAAAAATGTGGCCGGTCCACCACAAATCTTTACGTTAAAGGTCCATCCACTCATGACAAATATCCATTTCACATTATATCAATTTCAAAGCTCGGCAGTCACAAACCAATCCTGTTGCAAATTTTGCAACCAGATGGCTTCGTGGCAGATGTCAATTGTAAAACAGACCCATCCGGATGGCTATTTGGCAACCGTTGGACACCAAATAGGCGTCCTGATGGGTTACTTTCACAGCAAACTCCCTGTAACAAAACCCATCTCTGTCTAAAGTGCATTTGCATCTGTTACAAGCCAATCCTGTCCCATGAATTTTATGTCCGGTAGCGTTAAAAGCAACCGGAAGCCTATTTGTCCTTTGGGCAACCGGAAGCCTATTTGTCCTTTGGGCAACCGACGGCTGCCAAATAGTAGGTTCTCATCGCAGAATAGCTATCAGAGTCCGAGAGGACAAATTTAGCATATTGTTTATACCTGGTTCTGGAAGTAGTTCATTGTGTTATGCGATTTTATCTCTGTTCGAACTCCACTGTTTTTGATGGCTATTGCACATTTGCCTCTAAGCGATCAACTTGCACTTCCAGTATGCCCGTTCATGTCTCCGGCCAAGATAAGCTCCTCTGTAGCACTGCAACAAACTGTCCAAAATCTGTCTTTGGCCTCCTCGTCACAGTCTTGCTGTTCGCATAGGCAGAAACGATGTTATAGGTCTGCCTTTTGGTCACCAAGTTCACATTGGTAATCCCCTCAGATTTCCTGGTTACATGACTCATCCCACACCATTCCTTGGTCTTATCCCGCCACTGTTGTACAGCTTGATGCCATCGTCAATGTATCTTGCCTTTCCTCCAGGCCTTTCTCCTCCCATCTGGTCTCCTATAGGCATATGTTGTGCCTCACCATCGTATCAGCTATCTCTCTACTCTTATTTGTGAGTGTAGCAATGTTTAGGGCCGCTAGCTTGATAATCGTCTACCTCGCTCGCCTACTTTCCACAAGGTCCCCAACAAGGGAGATGCCTTGGCAAAGTCTGGTTCTCTCTGGTTTGATGACAGTCTGTGGCATAGTTTTTCCAGCCGGATGCTCTGCCTGTCGCTGAACCCGTCTCTATCCAGGATTGGGACTGGCTGAGTCTGGCACAGGATTGTACATTCCTCAAGCAAATTTTTCATAATATCATAATATCTACAAAACAACCAACTCTATTGCAGAAATAACTGTTGGTCTTGTTCTTGACTTTTTTGCTAGTTTTCATATTTTATCCTGCCCCCTACCTGCTCCAGCTAAGAATTGGTCACTTGCCATAGCACACCAGGACATGTAGGTATATACATAAAGTACATAATTATTTTGCTTTATTTTTATCAGATCCTATGCGGAGAAAATTAGTTGTGCATTTGGCTGCGACTTGAGATGATTTCCACCAATCTACATCAGGTTTGTTAAGTTATCATGAACGTGAAAAATACCACTTGCCTTTGCCCCATAAGTGAGCCCAGAAGGTACAATATGAGGATTGAAAAAAAACAAAGCTGAAAGACATAATGCATAATATGGTAATTCGCAGTTGGGCAGTAAAAATATTGACATTGAATGTACATCATATCAACTACCCTTGCGGATAAACTATTTCGGTTCCAAGTTTCAATCAAGGTAATTTGGTACCGAAAAACATAATATGTCCTGATTGGGAGGTCTGCATCAACCCATCACCCTATCCCTAATGACAGGATACCAGTGCTAAGATGAGAAAGTGTCCATCTGTTCATCTTCACACTATTTCAGAGTGACCTACAATGCTGGTTGGTAAATAGAAGTGATATGTACGGGGATGTGACCTACCATCATGCCTACCGCGTATTGAGATATGGTATGTACAAAGGTGTTACTTTCATTTTCATTCCATAAGTACTGTAACCAAAAAATAGCTTCTCTCTGTGGAAGTGTTTATATTTCTATTTATAGCAATCAGCAAATTTTTTTCCCCAGAAAGAAAGTATTTTTACAATCACAATACCTAAATTTGTTGTCAGTTGTTATAAGTTTTGATAGCACGAGGTCCTGGGTTCAATTTCCCCTCTTGTTATGAGAGATCTCCCTGCTCATATCCCATAACACGCCGAGCAACATAAACCAACACCAACTGAACTGACTCAAAAGTCGCCACTTCTCTAACGACAACTCTACAACTATACTGTGTGGAACATTCTTAGTCAACCGACATCAAAGAGGCTGTCTATCAGTAATAAACCTATTAAGACAAGAAATTTCAAAAGTTGAAACTTGGTGCATGGCCAACAGGCTCACTCTAAATTATTCAAAAACGTTCCAAGTTATTTTTAAATCGCCAAAAAAGCAAATTGTTTTGGCGGAATATAAAATTGATCTCAGCTGTAAAACACAATTTTTTAGGCATTATTCTTGACTCTAATATAACTGATATGAATCACCTCGTGGACCACTGCCGAAAATTCAACCTAATTTTAACATTGATTAGGGCAGCTCTCCCTTATTTTGATAGCAAAACAATGGTTGACCTGTATTACCGTTGTTTTTACCCACATTTAATTTAAAAACCTGAATTCTGGGGCCATGCCACGACACAGATCTCCATTCCATTTCAGTTTCCATTCTTCAAAAAAAGTATGTACATGTTATTCTGAACAAAAAACCCAGAGAAAATGTCACATCATTTTTAAAACATAAGGAATCATGTGAATTCAAATGCTATTTTAATTTTGTACTTTAAAACATGCTCAACTACTAAAAAAAGCCAACCGATCGGGATGAGAGGTCCTTGTTGTGCACTCGCTTGTCACTGTACAACAAGCACCTAAAGGGGGTGGAGATGGGGTCTCAGACTTGTGTGCCCGCGCGCCTGGCTCCCTGTCTGGGGGACAGTGATGACTGCAGCTGGAAGGGGCACATGTCCTGTACGTGTGTCTCGTATTTGACCTTCAAGCTTTACAATTGGGCTGTCTACGCTCTAGCGCAGGCTATAAGACTGTCCCTTTGCTTTTGACATATTTCTATTGCAATTATCTACATTTTTTGATTTAATCTTTTTTTGCCTTTCTCTGAGTCATACTCAATTGAACTTTATCTATATATGTTATCAATTTTATCTCTAGCAATAAACACACATGAAAGAAAAAATTGTCTAACAGTCTTCGAGTTAGGGCGTCAATTACCTTTCTGAAATGTGCAGTCTCACACCACTACCCTCCCTCATATCGGACAAGGGATAGAAATACCCATATAGATAATTATGACAAACCTATACACAAAATGACCTAATGACCTAATTTTACACCAGTACCCACTCGGTAGCTAAAACTACATGCATCTTTAGTGGCTAGTTATTGCATAGCACCTTTTACGTGATAATCCCATAATAACCTAATACTAATAGTTATTTTTCTGGCTGCTTTGCGATGCCAATCAATGTTGCAGCTAGCTTTCTGGATATTGTAGTCTTTATTTCTGTTTTAGACTGCCATAGAAAGACAGAGCATCTTAAAGAAACTCAGTACCATTCACCAGCTACAAGCAAACAAATAACCACACCTACTGAAGCATCAGTGTTGTGATTTAAAAAACATTTATGGGCGTTGTAGCCATTTATAATGATTTAAGAACGAGGATTTATATTTCGGTCCATTTCCATAATTTTTATATAATCCCCATAGGGGAAAATGGAACTCTATCCTCTGTGCTCCCATAGATCTCAGCCAAACCTCAAATGTATTTTCCGGTAATTATTTATTCCTCTCCCTGAGAATAAAGCTTAAAATTCATTTTATACGATTATTTTATTAATGGTGTATTTTGATAAAGTATAACAGCTTCAATACAATGTAATGAGTGATGGATAACCAAAATTTTGTCTTTTTTAAACCAAGGACTAAGCAACTTCCTAATAATATGCAAGTTGCGATTGTTATCAATATCCAGCGCGTTTGGTGCTGTTTTGCTCCAGGAATCTGGTAAAGATATCTGGCAACCATTGGAATATGCCTCGCGTAAGATGACTGACACTTAGACGCGCTCTTTGATGGTAGAGAAGGAAACTCTTGTCATCATGTGGGCAGTTTGACTAGTATATGATAGGACGAAAGTTTGAAGTTGAAACGGTCCATAAACCCTTGGTACAAATTCTAGGTGGTAAAGATCTGAGTGATCTACCACCGAGGGTGCAAAGGTTCAAACTGAGGATAATGAGGTATGGATATAAAAATTTTGGTGTTAAGATGTTTGTTGCCGATAGTTTGAGCCGACCCAACGAGGCTTAGAGTGCAGCCAGTGTGAAGCACTGTGCAGCTGTTGAGTACTATATTGACAGTATTTGTGAGGACTTAGTCCCTGATTTACATGAAATAGAGGCGTTTGAAGCCACCGTGACTGACGAAGTCGCAGTTAAATTCAAGCAGTATTTGGTCGAGGGTTGGCGAAGAAACAAGCAGTCATAAATTGCCCGGGTACAAAGGTTGCCTCATGTTTAATGATAGACTTGATGTACCTGCTAGTTTGCGTAGTGCCTATATTGCACATGTACATGCTGGACACCAGGGTACTGCTAAACCTGCAGAGCTGCTCGACAGGTAGTCTGGTGGCCGAGCTATCACCCAACGACAAATTTTTGTCAATTTTAGCTCTTGCTTTTGGCCTGAGTCCCGCAGCAATTGATCTCGGGAATATGCTGTGCAGCTAAAGCCAAGCTTCTTTCAGATTGTCTGCTCAACAACCCGTAGCAGACAACTCCAATTTGTACTTCAATGGACATTCTGATGCGTTAAAAGTGCTCAGATAGCTGTATATGCATGTTTGAGGCATCACATCATCAAATTCCTTACAAACATTATCAAACAAAAGTGAATAGTTGTAATGTGATGCCACAAACTCGCACTTGCAGCCATCTAAGGAGTAAGAACCTAAATTATGTTCGGGTATGCATAAAAAAGTATCATGTGAAATTGCTTTTATAAGCATAGTTTTGGCAATCAGACATTACAGATATTTCGTCTGCCACATTATGGGCATTGATTTTTGCTTACTGAAATATTATAGGAGAACTACTGATCTTTCAATTCCAACACATCTCACCATGTCGTAAAATACAACCTCATTAAATGACAATTGATATCTGAAACCTGGGAACTTGAATTGTTTTTCATATTATGTATGTTAATGATGGCCTTCTCCAATGGATTTGCCCCGGTTTTGGAGCACCTCTACAACATCAAAAAATATACTATATCAGGGTATTATGTTATATTCGCTGCAGGGTGCCAAAGTATAGCGTTATGTGGTCTAGAAAAAATTGAGAGAAATTGAATTGAATTCAATGCACTCCACTGCGCAATCAAAATGGTTTTGACGCCACCACCAGCATCATTTGCGACGCAGCAAACAGCAGAGTTGTCGAGTTAAGTAGGTGATACTGTTTACCTGAAATGACCCTTGCAAAAAATCTTCATGTATGAAAATGAGCAACCAGATACACTACTCCGGCTTGAGCTTCTTGAAGACCTGTTCATGGTTTCGTTCGATCCAATGAGTAGATTTGATTCTTGCAATTTTAGCGTTGTTCTAGTATCGCGTTTGATTTTTATTAGTTTCTTTGATCTTGAAATCTACAAATACACTCACACCAGTACCTTGTGATTCAAATTGATATGATAAGTTTTACCATGGTTCTATAATCAAAGGACGATCGGTAAATGATACATCTTCAACTTGGCAACTTTTTCAGCTAGTGTTGCTGAATCTATTGATTGCAGAGATCATCATAAATAGAGTTTCTGCTTCCAAAAATGATCTAATTTTCAATATACACGCCTCCGTATATTTAAAATTAAACAATGAAATGAAACAGATCAGAGCAAAAATCGGCAGCAACAATGTTTCCTTCATGTCAAGCAAGTTCATATTCAAGAAAAGAAATGTAGGAGCGCTCATATCAGGTTTCTTGACCAGAAAGCTCACCATCAAGGTTGCGCTGTCAGCTGTCTCTTTCAAACAGATTGTCTTAGTTTAATTGTGCCTTGTCAATAATTACTGCAATTACATGCATACTTTTAGCACAGAACTCGCCTGTCGTAAATTCATGATCACTCTGTTTGGACAATTCCAACAGTAAACGGGGATGATGCTGTTATGATATAAAAAATACAGATCCGCAGCACTAGTACTCATGAGTTTGGTCTTGTCAGGTTCTAGATTTTTCAGTTCACCAACTCAACATGTAACTACCCCCAATAGCTGCGACATCTGTAGGGGTAACAGTATATTGTTAACAGTGATAACATGGCAAATCTGAAAACAGTCCGCATATTCATTACCATGTTGACTGATATAAACAAGGTGCCCCTCCTCAATATTTAATTTATATCTCAAAAACTTAATAAACATAATTCCTACATCTCAACTTTTGGTAACCTATCACATTCATTCATAAACATGATCTAGGGAAACCCAATTAGTTCATTGTTGTAGAGTTAAGTTTCATATAAATACTATGTGTATATATATATATATGTATGACATACAAATCTATAACAGAGGAACATGTATGGTCCTTGAATCATTCCGCTCCTAACTGATAAGGGGCCAAAACTCTGAATTCAAAACATGGGAAAAAGGACCTCTTATTTAATGAAGGTAAAATAAAAACATCCTATGTAGATTGATTTTATCGATTAAATATGTTTTCACTGTTCAATTATATTGGATCAGCTTTTACCCAGTTCAGAATATGTTTGAACCGGTTACCTTATTTCCAAACAGTCTCATGACAATTTTTATGTACTTAGGAATAGAAGCGAGACAATTTTTTGCAGGTGATTTTTAGAGTGGCTGAGCTACATTAGAGAGTGTGCCTATCTCTGAAACTTTTCTCTCAGAGACTATGATGACACAAACTGTTGATTTAGTGTTTGAAAACTCATTGATTATACTATTATAATTGCAGTCACATTAAAAAAATCAAATGTTAGATGGAACTTTTCCTGTTTCACTGCTTAACAATATAATAATTGTGTACCATCTTTTCGCCTGCAAAAAGAGGCATTTTACCGCTTAAGTCACTAAAGTTGACAAGCTATTCATAATAATTCTAAGCTAGATTTTTCATTTTTCTCAGTGATTAGTATCAATGAAAACGATTTATATTGATAATGTTGAATGCTCAATGTCTAGTAATCAAAAATTTTGACAAGTGATTTTAATAATGAATTTTTATTATTATAATTATCAGCTAGTTGTCTATCCATGGAGAGAGAGGAGACAACTGGTGTTTGATTAAAAAGCATTAAAATCGCTATCTGATTATTCCGCCTGTAACATGTCAAATTGCAAGTCATATTGCTTTTTGCATGATGGAACCATATTCTGAATGGACAATTTGGAAATGAATTTGTCTAAATTGAAAGACTAAAGGAGCGAGGATTTTGAGCAACGTTTGTTTGTCAGGATTTTTCTAAAAAG
Source organism: Membranipora membranacea (assembly GCA_914767715.1). Classification (NCBI taxonomy): domain Eukaryota; kingdom Metazoa; phylum Bryozoa; class Gymnolaemata; order Cheilostomatida; family Membraniporidae; genus Membranipora; species Membranipora membranacea. The sequence continues at coordinate 30,683,692 of OU612066.1, read as the reverse complement.
GCTTCACCACTCGGCAGCAACAGCCGGCATAACGATAACCAGCGTGAAATTATCAGATCTGTATTTCAACAGTAACTTTGCTGTTCGATATGCTGTCCAACTGTTAGTTTCAACTGTGTCCCCAATCTTATAAAAAATATCATATTAGAGAGTTTGATGGTGCAGGCAGTGTTGCGTACTAAATGCATTTTAAGTACTCAGTTCCATTAGACACTCATACAACTTCCTGAGGTGCAATGGGTGTTATAAGACCTGTGGCAGGTGCTGTATGGAACACAACAAAACTGTATAGGCCTTGAGTGCTGTAAGACGTGTCCCATACAGCACAGGCCACACGCCTTACAACACCAGTTGCCAGCGCCGGATTTTAATGCCCATTCAGAACAGCATAAACTTTTGTAATGCAAATTCCATCGGTTATCAAAAATGGCGTGATGCTAACTTTTGTCAAGGTTGATAAATCCCATGAGAAGATAAGGCATATTGCCAAACCTAACTTAAATGGTTGAGCTCAAGTGTATTACTAACTCATTGGTTGGCTCATTGATAACAGTTGGGTTTTGCTATGATTCCCACTCTCCCTGTATTCTCTTTTTTATTATAGGGAGTTGCCTTTTTTTGGAGTTATCAATTGTCAGTTGGGGCGAAACATAATATGGGCATTGAGTATAGGCAGGAGCAGCGGACTAAAGACCCAAAAATCAGCGGAACATAGACCCATACGGAACTTAGATCCGAACGGAACATAGACCTGCACCCTCAAGTATCACCCTCAATGAAATTCATAAATTGGAGCTAAACTTGCATGTTTCCTGTGCATGCAAGGTTCTAAAAGAGTGGAAGACTTATTACAGCTCACGAAGCCGGCTTCTTGTTGAAAATCCCTTACCTTGATCACCTAAAACATGGCAAAGGCACTGCAGAAGATCAAGCCTCTCATCATGGGAAATGGCAGTCATGCAAGAAGTCTGATGGCTATCCAAAACAGGCAGAAGTTAGTACAATAATTAATTCAAATGATTGATAATTCATAATTGATGATTGATATGATTTAGATTTGAGTTTGACTTTGACTGACTGATGTTATTGACCATACCTACTCCAAGCCTGCAAGGATTCTGGAGTAAGAGTCTTGATCTCCTTGCAATGATCATGTTGATTGTTGAAGCAATGATTCTTATGACTGGTGTTAAGATTTAAGCGTACCTACCTGCCTCCCTCTCCATATATGTATATTGCAGAGCCAGGGCCCAGACCAGAGAAAGTGTTCAACAAAGCTCCCTCTTCTTCAGTCCTTATTGTTATATTGTTTAGAAGTATACACACAGGCTGGATAATAATACTCATACTCTTCGGCCTAACAATGATTAATATAATAAATTGTCAAACTGTGGTATATAAGTTATGCGTCATATTTCTATTGTAGGGGATGGTGGTCCAATGTAGAGATGGGACCTCCTGATGCTATCCTTGGTGTATCTGAAGCCTTCAAGAAAGACTCCAATCCAAACAAGATCAACCTTGGTGTTGGAGCTTACAGGGATGGAGAGGGCAAGCCTTATGTGCTGCCTGTCGTCAGAAAGGTATGAATATGGAGACCGGACTAAAGACCTTGAACACTTTTAGATGTGGTATTTCTCACAGATTTCCCGCTTCTTTAGGGATACTCATGGCAAAAGTACAAAGTTCTGCGGGTATGATACGGCAATGCTTCCTCTGAGGGAGGAACTGTTGACTACTGTTGCAACTATTATGCGTCATGGAGGTGTACAGACAACACAACTTAAATTTGTAGTTTCTCTTACAGGTCAAGTTTCGAACTTGTGCGCTGAAGCACTCATTATTATCCCACCTTGGATGTCTACTGCTGAATGCCCTTAGGCAGCATTATATACATTGTGAAGAATAGTTTTACGCGTTGGTCTCTGCTTAACTTAAACCACTGCTGACACAGCTGGGCTCTGCCCAGCAGTGCCACCAGACAAAAATGTAAATAGAGAGCTGTGGTATCAAAACATCTAGCCAGTAGCTTTGAATGGAGTTATATGAGCTCTCAAAATGTAAGGAGTATCTTCTTCCCCAGCCATCCACCATTAGTGATGACATATGTTGAGGTTGGCCAATCAGGTTGGAGCTCAGCTAGATTTTAAAGGCACCTGATTGGTCAACCTCAACATGTGTCATCACTAATGGTGGATGGCTGGGGAAGAAGATACTCCTTACATTTTGAGAGCTCATATAACTCCATTCAAAGCTACTGGCTAGATGTATTGATGCCACAACTCTATATTTAATTTTTTGTCTGGTGGCTATGACTGGGCAAAGCCCAGCTGTGGCAGCAGTGGTTTAACATCATGTTTTTACTCTCTAGGCTGATGACTTGATCAGAGCTGAAAATTTAGATAAAGAATACGCCGGAATCATCGGTATCCCAGAGTTCCCTCTAGCCTCTGCTAAACTAGCTCTGGGTGCTGACTCTGAGATCATCAAGTCAGGACGTAACGTCACAGTACAGAGTATCTCAGGTTTGTAACACTTACCATGATGATTGGTTAGTTGAGTGAGTTCCTCATGTATGATTGGCTAGCTATAAGAGTGTCTCAGCTCTAAGGTATTCAAGGAAAGCCTCTACAAACTATCTATCAGAATTAGGCCAGAAGCAGCCTAGCTGTAACTGCTCTATAAAATAATGGCACGGACAATTTTTGATGGCAGGAAACTGGTCGCATATTATACTTCATTGATGTTTCTTCTGTAAAATTCACCGGGTGTACCAAGTTGTAGTGGTCATATTTAGAAATTAAAAGGTGTTTTGTTTTTGCTTTATATGTGTGGGGACATAACTCGTATTCTGTGTAATCTTACTAATCTAATCTTCAGGGACTTCCAGGTTGAAACTGCATTGTGGGGATTTTGTTGACTTGCCAATTTATTTACCAAGTAAACTTGCAGAAGTCTGCTCGTGTTAGATCAGGACAAATTAAAAATTTTCAATAAGTATAATGTCAGATCTTTATGAGGTTAGTATGATATTGTCTTGCGGCAGCATATCCGCAATATTTCTCAAAATTGCATATAATCAGTGAAATGAAAGGTGTTTCTAGGGTGGAACAATGTGGTGAATCCAAAATTAAGTATGTACGCAGTTGTAGCGATCATGTCAGCGGAAGCGCGGCAGCATATCCTCATTTCTTCTAAAAATTGCTTTTAATGAGTGAAACATTAAGAGTTTAAATAAAAGGTGTTTCAAGGGTATAACAACGTGCTGAATAAAAAGAAATAGGGTGTAACCTAGAACAAGTTTTATCCAATTGCCTGCATGCCTATTGCTCCCAATCCACTGTTAATGCCACTGGTCGCGTGACCAGTAGATCTGGAGCCACAGCTCGGAATGCAGGCAAATGGACCAAATTTGGTCTAGTGTACCCAGTCGTAGCAATCATGTCAGCAGAAGATCGGCAGCGCGGCAGCATATCGCAATTTTTCTCAAAATCGCTAATAATAAGTGAAATGTTACGAGTTTAAAACAAGGTATATCTAGGGTAGAACAACATGCTGAATCCAAAACTGAGAGTGTACCCGGTTGTAGCAATCATGTCAGCGGCAGCGCGGCAGCATACCTGCAATTTTCTTCACAATCGGTTAGGTAAGTGAAATGTTAAGTGATTAATATGGTCAGCAGGAAACACTACTATATGTATGATTTTAACAAGATATTATATCACATCATTTTAAAAGGTGGTCAGCGACAGCACTACATCTCAAGGAGAACAAGACAAAAATCAGCCTAGACATAAGACTGCTCAAAACATGATAGCGTGAGACAAATTTTATGTAGGAAAGAAGTGTGTACCCAGTTGAAGAGGTCAGCCGCAGCACTACTGCATATCCCAAATATTCACGCTATCGATATGTGATTAGTGAGAAGTCAAGAGTTTGATGCAGTTGGCACAAGTCAAGACTATAGTACTGGGTTCTACATTGTATATGTTTTATCATTGCATGAGATGGTTGATGAGAGACAGCGCTACCGCATATCCCCATATCATGTCATTAGCATGTTAGGAAAGTATGCGAAGCTGGCATATCTAAGTTTTTCAGACTCTGACAGTTTGGTTTCTTTCTGAAAAGTGAGGCACTCATTGAACTCTTTGCTCATGTGTTATGCAAAAGATATCCAGCCAGAAAATGGCATAAGAGGCAATTGAAACGTCAAAAATGTTGTTTGTAATTGCCCCAAGACAGTGGTCTTAAGACCATACAATAACATCAAGTATCCTGCCATCAAGTATTTATAATCTTTGATACTAGTCCTGTAACAAGTTTGACATAATTCAATTGAAATTTTTCGATTTGTGCTGGTCTGATACGAGCAGCCTTCTCTCCATGTTTACTTGGTGAATTAATTGCCATGTCAACAAAATCCTACAATGCAATTTCAACCTGGAATTCCCTGATGATTAGATTACTTAGATTACACAGAATAGGAGTTATTTCCCCACACATATAATGCCAAAACAAAACACCTTTTAATTTCTAAATAAATGACCACTACAACTTGGTACACCCGGTGAATTTTACAGAACATACACCAATGAAGTATAAAACGTGATCAGTATCCTGCCATCAAATATTGTCCGTGCCATAACAACTTATGCTATAGCTGCTTCTGGCCTATATACATTACTAACTGGCCATGTACCCATGTGGCACTAAAATCACAATAAAATGAATTTTGTGGCATATGTTGTTGATTGGTCAACCTCCATGATGTGATCTCACCTTGCGCATGTAGATGTGAAGATATTAGGTTGGCCCCCATCTACCGTACCGGAAAACAGAACAACTGCAGCAACGAACTTGATTTAACGGTGTATCAGTAGCGGTCATTAAAAATGTTGGTAATCACATCATTTACTTTTTATTATGTCTGATAGGTACCGGTGCTTTGAGAGTTGGAGCTGCATTTTTGGCAAAGTTTCACAGTAACAAGACAGTATATCTTCCAACACCTTCCTGGGGCAATCACAACCCAATCTTCAAGTGAGTTTATGATATTCGAATTGTCATTTTACAATCTGTCCCTTTGCAACTCTAATGGTTTCCAGATGTTGAAAGACCATGGCTGCAAAAAAAGAAGTATGAAAAGAAGAATTTGGGATCTTGCCAAAATCATACATTTGATAAACTAGAGCTTTTACAGCTCCCAAAAATTTCTCACTCAATGATTCAACAATACTTACTGAATACTTGCCCAAATTAAAAGACCAAGATATCAAAGATTCAGAGTGATTGCAAGGATTTGTTTCAAATTCTTCCACTCACTCCAACTGAAAAACCCTTTAAATTTGCCCACATGAATTGAAGCTGCTGGTGTATAGTGCTCACGCATTGCAGGCTCAGGAAAGTACATTTGCATATTATATGCACATCTAAATATGCCACATCATGTAGTTTGGCATTTAGGTATTTATTTTTACATTTGGTTGTTAAATCTGACCACAAACTAATCAATCAAAAAGTAAAAGCTTGTACAATTTTTTGGAAAAACCCTATGATGAGCGAATTTTAATAGTGCCAATATCAGTTTCATATCACTTGACTGACATCCAGCGGATGGAATTGTTTTGCACCACTGGAGGAAACTCAAACTCAATTTAATCCGCTTAATTTATCACCATTTGTCATCGTTTGTCAGATCTCACATTTCAATTCCGTCACAATGACTATAACAGTCACATCCATCAATGTTATTTGATGGAATATCTGTTTATCTACCACAGTATTTAGCCAGTGGAATACAATCTGCCATCCAGTCCCATCAAACCACACCCCAACCCACACCCAAACTTATCATGTAGCTGTTAGATTAATTGATCATGGGCCCCTTGGGTCACATTCCTAAACTTACAAAGTCTGATCTTCAAATGATGAAATTTTGGATAATTCAATAAACATAAATTATGAGTATTTATATGTTTATGGATAATTCAAATCATATGATGATCTTATGTAGCACTTAGGTGATGCTTACCAACTTCAAGCTCCTACTCTTGGTGTTAATTTTGTACAGTTGACTGAATGCAGGATATGCACAATGTGTACCCCACTTGGCTTACTTTCTTATTATGATTCTGACCTTTATTTTGTGGCATATCACTATATAAACTACTTTGATACCGACATGGAAAGCGGGCAAAGCACTGAAAGGATTAACTTTAACGGTATAGCTTTAAATACATTCATCCTGATATGTATTAATATTGGTGATAATATCACCTTCCTCAATATTAGGGTGATGATTCTTATACCTCTGAATTGTACTCACGATGATTAAAGAATTTTTGAATAATTGTGTATGATGATCTATGAGTTCCTACAGAGGTATTAGAATTATCTCCTTACTGTGTGAGACAGGACAGTTTTGAAATTGTGTCTGTCTTCTTTTTCCAAACAGCTGGTAATTTTTTCAATTGATGTATGACATATGCTACAAGATTGAGGTCTTTCATCAAAGCCTGTATGTAACCTTTGGGTCTACTCACCAATGATGTCAGTGAGGATAGCACTTTTGGGGAAAGCGTTACTGACCCTGCCGCAAACTGCTTGGCCTTTTTGCATGCCAGTAGTGTAGCTATCTGGTTCACCTTCGAATCTTTCAGGAGGGATGTTCATATCAATTTTTTTATCAATTATTACAGGCATTGCAACATAGACGTGAAATCATACCGGTATTATGACTCTGCTACCTGTGGTATGGACTTTGCCGGAGCCATGGCTGACCTTTCGGTAAGATTCTACCATATATATTATATTATATGACCAGCTGTTATGCAATGTTTGAGAGTGCAAACTTTGGGGAGGGATGACAGAAGTGACACCATGATCAGCTGCAGGCGATAAGTAAAGGAATACCGCTGCCGCTGATCTGATTGAGATTTTCTGCACCTACCCAAGTACCCAGAACACCCTGTTCTCCTGTCATTACAAACTCAAATCTAACGCTTTTGGATTTGTTACTCTGAATAGGTCCACCTTCTGTCTCAACGAGCCACTAGAAGCATGAACAAGCTGAAATGTAAAGTGGTTTTTCTCTTTGAAAAAACATGAGTTCCTCAACTACACTATTTATTAAAGGGCCCATAGCATTGCTGTGTAGTGCTTTACCCACCTGCACTCACTATCTGTTTGGCTTTACATTAGCAGAGACAAACCTTAGGGTAATATCATCTTCAGGCCCATTTGCACCAAGTGCTACTAAGTGCTGGTAATTAGATACACTGCAGCTAATTGCTCTTAGCTCACATCTAGATCTGGGCCCTTCCCTCATTACAAAACAATGAACTCTCTCTCCCAGAACTACAGTTATAGCCAATCTAGAAGAACATTGTCAGCCTATAATAACAATGTGCTAGCAAACTGTGATATAAATTTTCTGGTTTGTGACTTTGTTTATCCATTCTTGAAGTAAGATAATTTTGATAAGATAAAGTTATTTTTACTCCCAGCTGGCGACAGCCTAGCCATGTCACACGGCTACAAAACAAAAAGAGTGGCCGCGTGACATGGCTACTGACAGCCCATGTCAATATGCCAAAGATCACATTTTCTTGTAATATGTATTGCGCGCAGACTTGTTATTTTTTGTTGCAGATCCATATATGGTCATATATTTGTTGTAGTAATATGTATGATGGCTGTTTATATTTTAGGAAATACCCGAGGGCAGTATCGTGATGCTCCACGCCTGTGCTCACAACCCTACAGGAGTCGACCCCTCCGTGAGTTATATTTAATTTCACAAATAAAAAATGACTATTTATTACTAATTTAATTTAATAATAAATAAGGAACTACGGTGAGCATGTTAGTGCGATTTTTTGCTTTTCCTCCAAATTGGAAGAAACCTGACGATCTTGGTCATGGATAACAATCAATTGTTTACCAACTTTGCCTTCTTTGATGTTGAGATCAAATTTATCAAAACGCTACTTATTCGAAATCCAGTGGAGACATTGATGGAACAAAAATTTAAAAGAATCCATAAATTAATTTTTAATGCCACAGCTATGCAAATCTTTGCTTGATCAACTTTGAATCACTTTTAAAAAGCGCTACCTGCGCCCTAAACTCCTTTATTTTTATCAACTTCGACTTCCCTGACAAGACTGTGATTAGCCCTCACAGTGTCATCCGATGAAAGCAAGACAGAAAATCAGTAATCAATGAGTTGGAAATCATTTATTTAGTAAAAATTGAGACTGATGATCAGCATCCGGCTTTCTCTATGTACAAGGTGTCATATTCAACACTGAGGTTTTATATTTGTGCATGAGGTCAATCAATGTTAATTGAAGACACGACTGCCATCTGAGAAATTATAATAAAACATGATGCTTGAATGAATTATAAACCAGTGCACTTTAAAGGCGCTCATCATGGGGCATTACCATGCACAAATTTAATAGTAAACCCACACATGTGGCAATACTGGAAATGTACTCAAAATATGGCCCTGTCTGTATTTCAAAAGACAAAAAACTGTGATACCGAGCAGCATGACTGATCAAAATCATGTATGCATTGTCCTGTTTCTTTCGCTGTCTTCTCTGAATTTAAAAAGGAAATTTCAATATTAGTGTGACGATAGGAAAATAATTTGAATCTTTGTAATTCAATTCAATATTAGCACTTAATGAGTCCTCTACCTTGCAATAAAATTAAATCATCTATATTATAGGGGGAAAGTTGAAATTCAATAGAGCTAATATGTTACCTGTACAGTACAGCACTCATAGGAAGGTAGTATCAATGAGTATTATTTTATGATCTTTGGTAGTATCTTTGGGTTATTTCACCCTCAGTCTCACTTTTATATTCGTATTCATCCAATGATGCCCGTTATATATTTTATCGATTGAAGAAGTCTATCTAAATGTTATAGAGAGAGCAATGGAAGGAAATCTGCCAGCTGGTCAAATCCAGGAATCTGTTCCCATTCTTTGACATGGCCTATCAGGGCTTCGCCAGTGGTAGCCTCGATAACGATGCCTGGGCTGTCAGACATTTCGCTGACGAGGGCCTCAACTTCATCCTCACTCAGAGCTATGCTAAGAACATGGGACTTTACGGTAAGTGACAACTACCTCGATATGTCTGGTTTGATGTCTAAAATACCTAGTTGGGTCTCTCAGTTGAGAAATTAAAAATCGGAATACTCCATTAACAGGCTCTGGTCAAGTTGGTAATTTACATCATCAATTTTATGTTGGGTGGTGCAATACGTTTTTTTTATCCACTACATGATATATGGCACCGCTTTATTGGAAATCAGCGTTGCGAGAACGGTTGTAATGCGATTGTAATGTCTGACTTTAATTAGCTAAAATTGTTGTATATTAAGAGTAATTTATTGGCGTAGCCAGATACTGGAGCAGGGTGGAGATAATACTAATCTGTTGTCAGTGTGCATTCCTACTGAGCAATTGGCAAACGCTTATCAGACTAATCAGTTATTGCACTATAAAAAATTATAAAATCATATCAAAATCACATGACTGTGGAAAATTGTCACGAACATTATCATAAACGATATGCAACATGCTGACACAAAAAGTTCCAGATATCAGTCGCAGAGTAACACATATACATCCTATATTCTGAACCTGAGACATGTGCAAGCATATCTTTTAATCAATCAATCAAGTATTGTCAGCATCCACTGCTTTTTACTTAAAACAACTGCGAGCTGAGAAGCTTCTAACTGGTCCGTTGCTCAGCAAATTGATGGCATCTACAATATCTCTCTAGTTCCTTGATAGAAGATTAGAGATTCATCGCCTCATCCAAGCCAGATTTATTGTGGCTGATTTTCCATGAGAGTAAATTAGTGCATATTTACTCTTGCCGTATGGCGTGGTTGCTATTAAAAACAGATACACATTACATCACATGTTTTGATGAAGGATTTTTATGCTACAAAATTACAACTTGTTATTGGCGTCCTCCAGTGACCTTTTCTCACATGATGCAACCCGTCACAATAAACAGAGTATAGATAATACTCTGCATATGGTATCAACTCTCAACTTTTTTTAATCATTTGCATAAGTCTGAGTCCTGACACACACATCAGCCTGAAGCTGTTAGGCAGAGGTGTTTATTTGAGTAAATCATGATAACTTGTAATTTGAGAAAAAGCTGTGGTTTTAATCTTATGGCCAAACAGTCTAGCATTCTTTGATGTATTTTTATGCTGTCCAAAATTTAGGCCATCAGTAAGGCTCAGGCAAGATGAAATAATTGTTGTTTGCAAAAGGTCTCACTCAATCCAATCTAACGCCTTGGGAGAGGGATTAACACTCTCCCACATAGCTGGGGAGAGGGATTAACACTCTCCCACATAGCTGATCTATCCAGCAGTAGACAAAGTTTGATCCGCTCTGCCTGTATTTGAAATTGCTTCCCCTACCTTATCAATTAAAGGGGAGCAAACTTGTACGTAGACAGGAAAACTGCATCAAACTTTTTTCTAATCCAACAGTGACGCCAAAATAACTCAACTTGAATCATCATATCATCATCATTCTGTTTTACAAAAGCTATAATCTCGGTAATTTGTATATGCCATGAACAAGGCTGTCTAGGGGCATCAAGTCAGATCAAGTCAACAATCATACAATATCTATATCAATAACCAATCTACCAAGTGCAATACATGGCTCAAGTTGCATTTTGAAAGTGTTATTTAATTTAGCCTGTTATTGGAGTTGTTTGGTGATGAAAATATTGTCATTGATGGCAGGTATTCATTTTGACAATCCTAATCAAAACTCCAGTGCTTATAAGCACGATTCTTCTGGTCCCTCTTTCACGTAAAACATTGTCAGTGAAATGTACTCCTCAACCCTGCAGCATAATTTTTCCCCATGATAACAAAAAATGTAAGTTCTTCCTTCTAACCATCTCCATATGCAATCCTCCTCTCTAAAACTTACTATGAACTGAGTATGGCCAACAAATCAGTTCAAAATCCTGATGCATATTCAACCAGTTTTGCTGACACTATAGTATCCAGTGACACGATGGAGATTTGTACAAACCTTTATATGATTATTATTATGATGTACAGTTTATCTCGTCTACAGGTGAGAGAGTTGGAGGCTGTACTATCGTATGTCAAGATCAGGAAGAGGCTGCTCGTGTGATGTCACAAGTTAAGATCATCATCCGACCAATGTACTCTAATCCACCAATCAATGGTGCAAGAATCGCCACTAAAGTTCTCAACGACCCAGAACTCTACCAGCAGTGGTAAGTGATCTGTCGGCAGAGACCATAGATGGACTATCTAATGTCTCTGATCGTTTTACATACATGCACTCAGGAGTTGTCTGACTCGGTGGTGTCAAAAACTAGCGCTCGGCATGTTACATTAAGAATCATGAGCAAAATGTTACATGTGCCAAGTTATAAAATTAACTTTCCTGAAAAACTGGTGTATCCTATTTTAGATGCAGCACTCACAATGCTCATTAAATCAGTCCACATCATCACAACAGTAGTCATTAAAGATCATACCTTTTGATATTTATGTGATGGTATCATTGACTATATGTAGGTTGGTCGAACTGAAGGGAATGGCTGATCGTATTATTGACATGAGAACAAGACTACAGGAAGGACTGACTAGAGAAGGCAGCAGTGTAAACTGGCAGCATATTACTGACCAGATAGGCATGTTCTGCTTCACTGGACTCAAACCAGAACAGGTATGCTGGAATGTCCCTTTTATATACTCGAACATAATATAACGGAGAACATGATAGACTGGAAGCACTCTATTAAATTTTAGCATTTTCATCGTGAAGTATGCAGATGACGGAGTCAATTATGATATACCCGGGCAATAGCACATAATATGACTTTTGTTTGTTTTGTTATTGTCTCCTTGGTATACTGTTATATTGTTATATTCGAGTTAACCCTTTTGTCTGGTCAGGGAGGTCACCTGGCCTGGTTAAGGGATCTAGATGACATTTTATCAGGAGTTGTGTCGTCTCTTTTAGTAAGAGGACAACTCCTCTGTACAAGATACACTAAGCAAGTCAACGGCGCCCAACCTGATAACAAAGAGGTGTAACTTATTTTTTGTTTCATAGAAGTTGCCACAATAACCAATTGCTATGTGTTTTTCATTTTCCATAGGTTGAGAGAATAACAAAAGAGTTTTCAGTCTACTTAACTAAAGACGGACGGATCTCAATGGCTGGTGTATCTGGTAAAAATGTGGACTACCTGGCTACCGCCATGCATGAGGTCACAAAGTAAAACTTCGTAGTATTATTGGTGAGAATACGGGAAGCAGAACAAATCACTCATATCACTAAACATCATGGCAGCTTACTACCTGGTTGTTCTATTTACTGGTTTTCTATACATGTAGATTGTAGTTTACCGTTTTTCATTTTTGTAAGAACTGCTTTGCGATTGCTCACATACCGGAACAGTTTAGCTGTTTCTGGGATAATTTTGTGTCTTTCAGCACTTGTTGTGATTTTATAAACTATTTTCTAATAGTTGTGCTTCACAAAGTTAAGAGGTTCGGCCATGATTTGTTACCTATTTTGTGCATTTTTCAGTGTTCCGTTTGCCTCGTCCGATGGCAACAAAGAGATCTGGATATTTCAATACTGCTTTCAATGTGTCTATATGGAGAAACTGAAAAAACTTGTTTGGAATTTGTATTTTCCTGTTACTAGTTTAGAGATAGGATAAAAATTGCTAACCAATAGAGTAATTTTCAATACATAAAACTCGGAAACAAACACAGAATTGTGGTGCTTGATTATCTATATGTAACTTTCGATTGCAACTCATTTCGGAAGTCCACAGTTCATAAAATGAGTAATGTAGTCAAACTGATGCTGAACTCCATCTGATCTGCAGCAATTCTGCTAGAATTGAAGCAAGGCTAAAATCATACAAAACTGCAAAATGTCAAAATTAAACCTGTACACTTGTAGGCAAAGTACTAATTGTCATGATTACGCTTTGAGTGGTGCATCAAAATGCCATCATAGTTACGTTACATCAAAACAGCCAAAAAATGCTGCTGATAAACACGAAATTGGGATATGGAAGCAACAAATAACTGACAAAATGGCATCGCCAACGATGATTGTGCTATGATTGTGTTGGCAAAAAATGAATTTCAATAATTAATATACCATTTTCATGCATGTAGGTGTAAAGGATGGTTATTACGTAAGTTTCGATGCAACCGCAAGTGCTCTTGATTGCGGCTATAAGGCAGTTATGGGCGGCCTTGGTGGTCAAGGATTCACAGCTACTCCAGAGAGATGATTCACAGAAATAACATAAGGACAGCAAATGCGGTTTTGTAAAAATGCGAAAAATCAGCAATTATTTTCATTTTCTAATCACAGAACTCCTTGGCCAACATACTTCTCCTACGCTTTGGGAATCATAAAATATCATAGAATAAAGTCCCCATTTGGGTTCTGCTGTGGTCCACTTTGCATGCTGTGGCCCGAGTTACTTGGAGTTATCTCATTAATGTATACATGTGGAAAACCTTCTTCTCCCTGAAGTTTCTCTGGGCCTAATAGTGATTCATTTTGATTTTCATCAAGAACACATTGCAAATAATCTGGAGGATCGTTGAGGCTGGATTGTGCTTCCGGGTCAATGTTCCCAACTTGTTGAGGGATGGCTGTATCATTTTGACTGCGCTTGCGTTTCTTTTTAAGAATACGACCTTTGTCATGTGCCATTTTGGTCAGTTGCATGAGTGGAAACCACTTGTCCTTTGCTGCGCAGTCATTAATATAAGGTGGAAGCTTGCTAGGTGATTGCATCTGTATTTTTGCCGGTGTTGGCGGCTGGCTAATTGTGGATATTTTGTTTATTTGCTCACAGTATTCTGGTATAGGATTCCCGGTCGTATTTTGAGGAGAGTTCGGTATTATCTCCGGAGTTTTAGGCGGATCGGAAATCTTTGCTGTACCTTCACTGTCTACTGAATGTTGAGGGGATGTGCCCTGTTTGGCTGTTTTAGTCAATGAAGCAGTCACATCGGCTAGTTTGCTGCCTTGCTCTATCTCTGCCTGCTTCTCAGCGGCTCGGTCTAATATTAGCCTGTTTGTGTATTCCATACTCAAGCCCTGCTGAGATTCTAATTTTATCTGAAGTAGTGTCTTCATTTTTTTCTCTCGTAAATCAAATAGCACCACGCAACATATGATAATGAGGAAGGAACCCACTCCTATAAAACTAGGTCCGATGTACGTCAGCGATTTCAGGCCTTTAAACATAGCCTGATTCGTACTATTGGTAGTTACGTTATTCACTATCGTGTACTCAAGTGCATAATAGTCAGCATGAAACGCTAAGTTACACATGTATCCGCCAAGTACCATAACTCCCATCGATACCATCATGATGGTGCATGGTACCTTGGCACAGGGGAGGAAGCATCCTTTAGCCTTTGGTTGTATGGTCATGTCTGGTTGAGGTGGGGGGCGCGGAGGGTTACGGGCTAATTTAGATCTCCTGGCATTGTGCTCTCTGCACACACGACTGACAACCGCCGCACCTGCTGACATCTTCACTGACCCTCAGTCTCGCTAATGCTGCTGTAAAAACGGAACAGAGACAGAATAAAATCCTCACAAGGATGCTTTTGACACAATCAATGTACAAAAATGAGAAGTACATGTTTGAAAAGGAGAGTCAACTCTGACAAAGCATTCTTTGAGTTGTAAATCAATGTCAAGACTGAATTCATGATTAATAGATAGTTGCAAGAAAGCTGCCCAATAGCTCAGCTATCTTATTGGAGATTGACTTTAATTTTAGATCCCAGTATCACTACTGCACTGATACTTTGTCAACCTTCAACCAGAAATATATTTAAAATAGGGTTTTTTTGTTTTTCTCGTATCCTTTTTATAAGGAAACCTAGAAAGACGTAACGTAATTTTATTTTTGGCTGATTTTAAATTGTATTTTTACTTTTGCTTTCAGCATGCCTTGTTAATTTTTATTGGTTATTGGTATAAGGAACTTGTTCCCACTTGACAGTTTCCGGCAGAACTATGCTGTTGAACCGATGCTATCAATAATGTGATATTGTGTCTGGGAGCATGGGTTCAAGTATTTCCAGTTCAGAACACTCGTTACGTCAATTTGGGCTGTGTTGCCGATGTAAGAAAAGCATGTACTTCAAATTTTTAAAGGTGTTTCATATTTTTGTATTTTGCAACTATAAATGAATAAAACTACTTTAAAATTGTTTAACAGTTCCTGTCTTATGAAGTGCATTCATGTAGTTATGTTTTAAGAAACAAACACCGCCTGAAGGCTTAGACTATGACTTACGTGATGTTTTCGATACATTCTACCAGAAATATGTACAATTCTTACAGTTCATAAGGTTTAGAAGCACAGTAGGAGCAAACTTATACAGATTCCAGACCTTTGTTAAAGCCTTCAAGAAGAGTCCAACCCTAAGAAAATCTACCTTTTTTTATAAATGTACCCACAGACAGACATAAACAAAAACCGAGATGTCTGCAAGTACCGCAATGCACCAAGTGACTAATGTTACCACATTTTGACCCTTGATGAGGTATAGACTCCGCATGTACTATTATTCATTCATATCTTAGTCTCAGACTAATTGCATGCACAGTTTTGTCTAGTTCTCTGCATGTTCATGATTTGCATACCCCGTAGTCTCGAGAGTGTTTTATTAAAATTGAGTTACGATTTATGCTAGTTTTTTTCCAATTTACAATATCCTAGTACGTAGACTAGTGAGTCATTACTATCGATAGAGCTAAAAATATTACAAGTCTACAAGCGTACTTGTTTGAAGGAGTAGCATACTCGGCAAGAAGTCGAAACGAATGCGAGATTTTTGTGAATGAGTTTGATGTGAAAACAAATTATACAACCAATATGAACATGACAGAAAAGAGAAAAACATTCTGATTTCAAAAACCCTTCCCTCGTTCTTTCCCCTATCATACATGCCTTTGCAGCCGTGTCAAATACAAAATATTGGACCCTCAGTTACACAATTGCGAAGACGTTTGGGACTTCGCGGCCACCGTCACATGTGTGAAATTAGCCATTAATGCTAAAAATATCGCATTATGCAGCAGAAAGTTTTTTATTGCGATGAAATTGAGCAGAATTATATCATTTGTATGTTGTACAGGCACTAGGAATGCATTCCCATTTATAAAACAAGGTTGTCAAACCTACCGTTCATGATCGCCATTTTCAGTTTCTCAAGTTTACTTCAGCAAAAATTTGAAAATTCAATAACTATCCAGTAAGACGCAAACAATGTCTCCTCAGCCTCAATGTCAGAACAAAAATGACTATCTGATGCATTTACCACGTCTTACAACCTATGACGTTTCACTAAAGAGCGCATACAAAATGGCGTGCAATATCATTTGTCAACGAATTGTGTTGAGCTTGGATTTGAGACCAATATTCAAAATAGATAGCATAAACTGGCAGCGATTTTGATAATCTGTTCTGGCATTGGCAGCTCATATCATAAATTTGTTATGATATCATGCAGCGTTCCAGCAAAGACATTTGATGAGCATGCATGCGTATTTTATAATCACGTCGTGTAGGCAACAGGCCAAATTTCAAGCGAAGAGACATATGACAAACAAATAAAAAAACATTCTCCACAAAGACATGATTTTCTCAACTGAGTAAGACAGTCTGTCCACTCAACTTGACGTTTCAGATTTCAGATTACGTTATCAATTTGGTGCTACCAGAGTCTATGGATGGATTATCTATAGTCTTGGATGATAACCCAAAAAGACACAATACCGATGAATAAAAATACAATGCTTTTTTGCCTACAACTGTGAGATAGAATTAAGAATTTCTTTGATAATGATTAGAACTAGTCTTCAATGATTCGTAACAAAATAGAAAGTTACAAGATAGAACAAAACACGTAGCATGGAAACAAATTTTATTTCCCCAAATTACATTCCATTAAGAATTGCCAACATTGAACAAACTAACTCACGTGTAATATTAATGTTTGACCTGCTATACCAGTATCTATATTCCGAGATGAGCTTACAACTGACGCCACAGAGAGTATGTTTTATTCTTATACCCTCACCCCAAAATGCCAGCACATCAGGTGGCACGGTTTTTTGTATGTCATGTGAATATCACAGACAGTTTGTACAAGTTTTCTAGCTGGAGATATAAGCGCATTTTGATGTCCCATACCCAAAGTGACAAAATCACTAACAACCCTTGACTAGCTAATTATATCCTTGATGGCACCTCACTGACTCAACTTAACTCCTTGGAGAGACATTTACGGAAGTTAAATAGCACTTACTGTCTGATATCAGCCTCAAATATGACTTTTTGCTGCAGAGCCCAACAATTTGAGAGTCAACGTCCTAAAACACTGAGATGCCATGTAAAGCATGCCCATTGTCCACTTTACTTTGTTAGTAATATATAGTTTTTTTTATCAAATCAACCTGGGGTCAATGTTATAACTCTTCAAGTCCTACGAACAAGTACAACTGTTTTGTGTTTTGATTCTTTTTAGCAGCTTGGGACATGACGCAATAGATTTTGCTGTTGGAAAACATCAAATTTAATTGAAAGCGCTTCTTGCCTTAACACAACTCACCTGAATTAGTCAAAAACTTCATGACCGACATGCTTTCAGAAACAGGATATAAGTCAGACTAAATTTGATCAGAGTACAAGACGTGTAAATCGAAAAAACGACGTAGCGTGACTTACCTTGTAAATCTGTATTTATCTCATGTAAGTACGTGTTTAAATGCCTCTCATAGACTTAAGTGTTCCTCAATCGTAAACCACAATGCTGTTCAGTCTAAATCTCGATTTGAACTCCAATATCAGCTGGAACAATGAGCCCAATACTTGGGTACATATTCCATGTCAGCGATAAGCTCCCTCTTCATTCTCTGTGCGTATGATGACCAAGTTCTCATAGCCGTTAGCTAATACTACATAAGGCATCATCTAATCACGCACTAATTGGTATAATGACTTGATCAGTGGTGTCAAGTTGCAAAAATCAATCGGTAAAAAATGTAATTTGGAGCCTCATAGGAGAGCAAGGAAACTCACTGCTCGCTGTAAATTATTACAAACACATGTAGTCTGTTACGTATTGTAATGTTGTGCAACTAGAGCAATTTGGGCTTGATTACATTTCACTTTTATTGAGCGACTTTTGGTTTTGTTCATTTTTTGTGACAGCATGGCAATCCATTGTCCAGTGTTGAGAATTGTACTTGTGCAACTTTTTGTAATGGCCCTCAATCACACTGCACTCGAGAGTAATGTCGCTTTTTTATGTGAATACCATCTAAATAGCCTGATTTATTGCGACTAGCTCAAGTAGATCCTGCTTGGAAATTGATGCCATGATACACAAAAAACTGCTCAATTAGCGGACATCGATGAATTCACCTGCTTGATCTTAGATAAAAGAAAGAAAGTCTGGAAATTGAAAGGGCAACATCCAAAGGTTAAGCAGGGATATCGATGGGAGTTTATCCATGATCGGTGTTACTGTTTCAGATATTTGTGAAACCATTCCTACTTAGCATAAACGGTCTAATACTGTGTGAGGGTGAGCGGAATGTATCGTCATACAGTAAAACTATGAATGGTATTTAGTTATAGGATGATCTTTATTTGAAAAAAGTTTAATCCAATTTGCCTGAACTTCCTGTTGCTGCAACCTTACTAGTGAGTCAACTTCAAATGCAGATAAGTAGTATCGGAGTTGATCTAATCTTAATCTCAGGCCTCTACCTTGTTCCAGTCAAGCCCTAGAGGGTTTAGTCAATTTCCTAATTTATGTTTAATGTAGTTTTCTTTGTTTATAGGTTGTGGTCTCTTTTAAATTCTTTGCCTGAAAACCTCAACACTTGTGATTGAGCTGAACAACATGTCAATCCCTGACCTATACGATATAAGATCAGAGACTATAGATATCTATAGTCTCTGATAAGTTATCATATTATTTGTGCCTACAGCCTGTTTGTTTAGCCTGGGCAGGCTATCTGGGTTTGGTGGGTTTTCCCACCCACACACCGCAGACAGCCTGCCCGGGCTACTGTTTGTTACTGATGCTGTCAATTCAACGGATACTTTTTTGAAGTGCTTCCAATCTGAGGGTCCACTGAAATCAAACATAAAATTAAAATGGGTGATGAGCTTGAGATATGGGATTTCATGAGCCAATATAGTATTTCAAATCAAAACAGCATCTACATATCTAGCTATATAAATAAGACATCTAAAAATACTGTAATAAACATTTAGTTACAAAACATAAAAAATAAATAAATACATTGAAAATCAATTTCATTCAAAATACTCTCATTTCACAACAAACAGAAGAACACTAACAAATAATAAGAACATGTGCAGTTTAAAAATCAAAAAATTAAATGATACAAAGTTTAAATTTATTTGCCTCTGTGCATTCATTCTCATAAGATACACAATCCATTTAGGAGATGTAAACATCGACATTTTCAGCAAATATTCCAGCAAAAGTTTTAAAAACGTGAGCAACTGACAAATGCAACTAAAGAAAAAGCAGTGAAGGCGGTATAGAATATCTGTCAAGTCAAATACATGGAGCATCGCTGTACATACAAATACAATATAATCTCATTCATCAAGAAATATATGACCACAAAAATTGAAAAAAAAAGTTTGTATAGCAGTAAATGGTACGTAAAATGTAATAAATATGAATACATAATATTGTATATTGTATATAAATTTTATTATTATAGCAGAAAACTCTATGTTTATGATTTATAAAACAAAAAAATAATCTCTGTACATGGGAGAAATACAGACAAAAGAAAAAACTGCTAGCAAAAAAAGAGCCTGCATACCGATGTAGACATAGCCACAGAATTAGGACCACAAACATTTGAAAAGACCACATTTAATGCATATACTGTATTGTATGGGTTAGCGACAGCATCTAAGAATAGCAGCAACATTGTCCATAGCAGGAACTGGTGAATATATGAAAATGTGCGGCAGCAGAGCTGGTGTATTGTACATGTGGCACTGTTGCTTCAAAGTAAGCATAGCTAACTGTCCCAGAGACACTCTTTTTTATGGTCTCAGAGACAGTATATGTTATGGTCTCAGAGGCACTACATCTTATGGCCTTCAGTCGCAGAGTATAATCAGGCCAACCGATTTTAGGTGACGTCTTTAGTTCTTAGAGCGACCGGATCGCCTGCAAAAGTTAATAATGAATATGATGATTTAACTATCATCTCAATTTGAAGCTAGGCAGAATGAACGGTGATAGACTACATGTCGACCAACACTGAAAAAGACATTTTCACAGGAAGTTGGTGGTGAACGAGGCAAACGTGACCTGTGAGCCATTTTAACTGTTAAAGAGCTAAGAGGAAAGATGGCGCTGTAGGCATATTTACACCAGAGGTATTAGTATCACCTATTAATGTTCTAAAAATAGCATAATGCTTATGAGCAAAACTCACAGTTTCATGCCGGCTGACTCGGTATGGAATCTTGTGACCCTCTTGTTCACTGGCTGACTGTTCAGTGACGAGTTACTCGAGTGTTTTAGTGGTGACGTCGACGATGCCTTAGTCGACGCTGACAGGGATGACACTGACCTTGACTCAGGGCCCGCTGACCTTCGTGTGTAGAGTTTGGTGTCATGATTACTGCAATACAAAAAAAAGGTTATGTTATCAACGTGATCAACAACAGTAATGATATTCTGATCAATTATCTTTCTGTTTTGTTTTTTTGATTTTTTTTGGCACCGAGTGCAAAACACTTCCGAGATGACTTTGGTCGCTAAGACAGTTAATGGCAAGTACAAGAGATGACAACTTGAAAGTTGGAGAGCAGTTTGCTTAGACGTGTGAGTGCCGTTGAATCAGAGAGAGTGAACAGTTTCAAAGTTTCAATTCACAATGGAAGGAAGACATGTTGAGATGTGAGACCTGTTGGGACAAAAAACGGAGGATATTGGGGTATTTTATTTTGGTCAGGTGCACTGTTCAAAACAACAAGGGAATTCAGCTAGACTCAATCATGCCGACAGGCCATGCTGCACAAAAAACAGAGCTGATTAAATTATAGCCATTCGCACAGTATAAAATTATAGTGAAAGTGAAGGATGATTGAAATTATAATACAACTGCTCATTTATAATACATATCAAGGATGTATATTTGATCGAGGTTGATCCATGTTGGCGGCACTTGGTTTTCCTTATCAACGCAAGGGGGTTATGTTTAATGCAAAGAGGCACATCTTATCCTGAAATAGATCTGTGTCGTACACTTCTATGACTCAGGTGTATATTTTTAGTAAGACTTGATGGGCAGGAGAGCTTTAATGCACAAGTAGAGAGGAAAGAGCATTAAGGGTGGATTAAACTTTGCATACAACAGTTTTACTATAGACTGAGTTTCTCGGACGATTGCATTCAGGATTTCCTGTCAGAGATTTCCCGAAAACAACTGTCTGAGAACTCAGGCTATGTTTACTAGATAGAACTACTATCATATGACTATTACTACTTACACCAGGGCGGAATCATAAACAGCCCGACCTCGAGCTGAATTTTTGAGATAAGGTTTCTGTCTGCAAGTGGACATGAATATTTTCTCAAAAACAATAATCATTATTATCGCTTTATTGTAGTGGGTCATTTTACTAAACTCCGAACCAACTGGTTTGAATCGAGGCTCAGACTTAGATAAGCATTCATTGTTCACTTCTTGAGTTCAAAACCTGAATAGCAGTTAGATCCATTTTCACAGAGAACATTAGACTAAAACCTGTTTTCAAACTATAGTTAGGTAGGTAATAGTTAACAGACACGCATCACAACATTTACATACCTGGTAACTTTGGTAGAGATTTTCAGACTCCTTCTTGCTGCTTTAATAGCATTCAGCTCATCACCCTGGGTCACACTCTGTGTAAAGAAATGTATGGTGTCTGATAATCTATCAGTATTCAAAATAAAGTTAAGTGTGTCTGAAAGAAATGATTTTGAATAAATTTTTACTCATTCATACCGTATACTAGGTAGCTCTCACTTGACTTCCTTCATAATGCTTTTGAATTAGTTTGTTACCAAAGTCATATATTCAGAATTATATTAATCAATTAATTAATTGATTAATTAATTAATTAATTAATTGATATTGTTTTATCTAGTACAATTTACAAGGTTGATTTCACTCTCTTGAGTCTAATGCTATCATAATATTATTTTCATCACTTTCCATCATTTCCTGCTAATGCGATCATAATGGTCACAGTAACACAGATTTCAAAGTTAAATTCCGGAAACAGGAAGTTACAACTTCAATACTTCAATACTTTCAACGTCATATTCAAAAACATGAACATGAATTACCCCTTCAAAAGTGTTTTCATTGGTTTGTAGCATATTTATTTGCAATTTTATGACGTCACGTCAAATGCTGCTGTAAGTTGACAGCAAACAAAGTCACAGAATTTTCAACGTCATATTCAAAATCATGAGTGTTGATTATTTTCTTTGTGGTGATTAAATTGTGTTGTGGCTATTTGTGCTTCTATGACGGGCACGACAAATGCTGCCGCTAGTCAACAAATTCATCCAAATTTAAACTCAGTATTCAGGTTCATGAGAGTCTATCACCCCACTAGTGATGTTTTCATCGGTTTCGCTACGCATTTTAATTTCTATTTGCTACGCACTTTAATTTATGTCACGTCATGGTATGTGCTTCCGTTACCTATGAGCAGACTATTTTGAACTGAATTCTTTTTTATTCTTGATCACCATGCTAAAAATCCCCATAACACATCTAGCTGTAAAAATCAGCGGCTGGGTTAATAATTTTGTCAATCCACAACGCCATGTGTTGCAAACTTAATGGACTGACCGATATATCTGGTCATCACCTATAATACCATTGTTAACAGTGAACAGCTACAAAAATACTGTCATCTCCCAGGCTAGTTCAAATCTCAAAGAAAATAGTAATGATTGCAGCTATCACCAATCAAAGATAGCTAATAGCAGCAAGAAACTACTTATTTCTATGACGACTGTACTAACAGAAGCAATGATTTGACTTTTTATCTAGCTGAGTTAATGGGTTCACAGAATTTTCAGCTGATGCTGTACGAATAAAAGGATAATTTCATTTCATCGGGTCTCAAAGATTTGGTTTGACATACCTTAGGTTTCTGATTGTCACAGATGTCCATCTCGTTGTTGTTGTTGTTATTTACCACTGTAACAGCTGTGCTGCTTTCCTGTATAAGATCATCGATCTTCATTCCATCGACAGCAGTGAGCATGTGAGAGTAATGTGAGTGATTAGGACTGCTGCCTCTCTCCATCTCCTTCAGTCGCTGTCTCTGTATATCTCCTTGTGTCCAACACCATGACTGCTTACTGAAAATAAGGGATATGGTTATAAGTTTATGCTTCTATCCAAACTGCAATTATACAATCTAAGATCTTACAAAAATCATGTTTCAGTTCAACTCTTGCATTTGAAAACAGAGCACAACGCTAATAATATCTGAATAGAACATTATTTGAGCAACTTTTCTATTTCAAGTAATATCAAGACTTAGATCTTGCTTACTGAAAATGAGAGATGGGGTTAGTTTAACTTTAGGTTTTGTTCCCTGTTACTTCAATCATTTAATCAAAAGAAAAATAGGCATTGAATGTGAACAACGCAAAGTACAACACAAGGATTGCTTGCCAACGTAACCTGAATAGAAAAAAAATTGAGCGACCCACCTTTTTAACAACTGTCAAGACAAAATAGAGGTTCAGCTTTGATAAAGAAGTTTAACTTACTCTTCAAGGAAGTTTTGTTGTGGACCGATCACAGATCCAGGCCTGCATATTCTGATCCATGCTATACACTCAGCAGCAGTGAATTTGTAATGCTTCATCATGTACAAAGCTATTAGTGTACCAGTTCTCCCTAATCCAGCTAAAATACAGAAATATCCCATGGTGCATCATTTTCATAAAAAGAGAGGACAACTTTATAATGTTTAAGGTTGTTACATTTAATTCATTCAGAAGAACCTTCATCACTAGTATCTAGTTTGACGACCAGGAGCTCATGCTATCAAAAGTCGGCAAAACATGGTTACTTATCTCAGGAGACAACCTCAACAGTTCCAAGAGCTACACACAGATTGCAAGAGTTTCTTCCGACTTGTGAACCACAATTGCATTATGTCACTCTTGAAGCAGTAGCAATAATCTTACAGATCCTTCATTTCTGAAAGGAAAGTAAGCCCTTCTTTCCAAATAAAAGCATTAAACCCTGTGGACCTTTGCTCCCACATAATGATCAACACACTGCGGTCATATGATGTGTAGAGTTTACTAACCTTTGCAGTGTATGGCTATAGCACCTGTAGAACTTTCACATAGAGCCAGGAATCTCTGTATTATAGATTCATTAGGCGTAGAACCATCGATGAAGAACAGATCATGGTGGTCAAAGCCAGCTTCTACAAATCTCTGTGATTCGTAGATCTTCTTGTTCAGTCTTACTATCGTTGTCACGTTGTGCTTCCGGAAGTAGGGGAAATATGCCTCGGGTGCGTGGAGCGGATAACCTTCAAAAGAAAATTGTGAATATTTGCAAAAAAAGAATGTCAATATTGAATGAACCAGCAGAGCACGAAATTTCATACACCTTTTCCTGAAGGGAAGCATGTGATGCTGAAGAGGGCTGACTTGCTGATATAAATGGGCCGAATCTTCTAATCTGGAAAAAAACCAGATAACTCACTGCTACCCCTGTCACGAAGACAGAGAGTCATTCAGAAGAGAGACTTTTATGAATCCAGTCACATGCAGATTGTCTGGGAAGGCTTAGGTTAGGCTCAGTGTTCAGACGGCGGTACGCATGTGTTTGTGGTGTTACCTTATCAAACATTCATTTTAATCATTAATGATAGTGTAATGCCACAAACACACCAGCCAACTGGGCACTTAGACAAGGGTTTCGCGGAAGCACCCCTCATTGTGACCGGTGATGGCAATGTGTTTTACAATAAAGTCTCATAAAGAAATTTCAGTCAGATAGGTCTGATGAAGGCTGATCAGATTCGTCACTGAATTCAAAATAATACAAGAAGAATACAAAATGAAGATACTTACCATTATCAATACAGGTTTTGCTGTGAGGACCACAGAATGCTAGAAACTTTCCAGGAAGTATCCAGTTGAAGTCACCATTCTCAACCTTCTCATAATGTTCGTATTCATTCACATTGAAGACATCAAAGTTGAAAAACCTGTTGACTAGTGCCTGAAAAATTAATTGAATAATAAGCAACCAAATGATTAATTGTAATCATAAATAATGGATGGCGAGAACAAGAGTTTTAGCAAGAGAAGGAGGACAGAAGATTTGAATCTAAATCTTAAAAATAGAGACCAAAGAATGAAGATTTGGAATAGCCAAACTTGTGAAATGAGAATTAGATTGAAGGCTAGATCATTTGAGATCTCTCTGTTAGGTGGGTATACTCTCTGTAGTAGTTGGACAGCTTAGAGAAAATGTGAAAAAAAAGTATTTCTGCCAACATAATTTTCCAGATAGAATAGAATGTATACTCGTAATAACGCAATACATATTTCACAGGAAAGAAAAGATTAATTATCTTTTAATGCTTCGCCAGGTGATACGACTACGTCAGAGAGATTCAAAGAATCTCAAGTAATTACACTGTGTATTTTTAGTTTGGCGTTTAACCAGGTGTCATTTGGAGAGCTCTTGGCGTGAACATACCTTGTATAATCCATGTAAACAATCCAACACAGTAAGGTTGTATGTGCTCGCTCCTAGAGATGCATCCCTGAAAAGATAAAAGCAGTTGTGTTGAGCAGAGAATCAAAGGCTTTTTTCAACTGAATTCATTCATAAATAAATGAAGTCCCAATGCATCTTGACAGATTTTATAACAGGGTCTTTGATTTCTCTGCGGAAATGTCACAATGTCATTCTTTGACATTTTTTTGCCGATGTTCATATATTCATTTTGAACAGTATTTCTCATATAACCAGAATTAATAATGAAAAAGTGGGACCGCAATAATTGGGAAGACAACTTCTTAAATCTACTAAAAGCATAATTGACGGAGAAATATTTTTTACCTGAATGGTAGAAAAGGAGCGTTTGTGTTGCTGCTTATAAGAGGTTTGTAAGCTTCTTCTGGTGTTCTCTTCAGATGGATAACCTAAAATGCCAAAAACAAAACTAATAACTATTCATCAGATATGTATCCGAGACTAGAAAGCAAACAGTAATGGTAGGCCATCATGTGTCTGAGGTAATGCATTGTAATGATCACTTTGGATTGGCAAGAGTTGGTTTCAGGGAATTTTGCTGCTGTGTATGAAATAATGCACTACCATATTCACTAGTCACTGACAGACAAATCTTGATCAAGTACTTACTCTTGATGAAGTAAAATTAAACCAAGAATCGTAGCTGTGATAATAAAAAATGAATTTTCTCTTTCTTGTTGAGAGTGAGACATTTGAATACTTTATGGCTTTTGGGAAATTATACCAACTCTTTGCAAATTCAGGAACAATGTAGTAAATATATATCATGTATTTGATTTTCTACTGCTACAGACTCCTTTATGATAAATTTAACGTTATCACAGAGTAAGGATATATATCCTTCCTCTGTGATGTTATGGTGTCGCAGCTGTAGACTTACTGAGAAGCAGCCGATTAGCAGAGCAGCGTTTGCACGTTTCCTAGCATCATATGTTGTGTAGTGTACAATTCTCTTACTTCCAATACTGAACGACTGAAAATAAATAATAATATTATAATATTTCTCAAGAGGTCTGAAAAGCTCTCTCAAACCCTCGCCAGTCCAGATACGGTGCTGTTGTCCGGGAATGAACCAATTCAGCGCTAGATTTGTGGGTAAGCGCAAAGCCTTTGATAGTTGATATATCAATAATACATTCCTAGTGAGTCAATAAAAGATTGTTATTTTAGAACGATCATAGTTGAAGAGGAATGATAAAAATAAAAGGGCAATTAATTCTGCATAAAGGTATTTTATAATTTCTGTTATTGCGGCAGCATTGCCACAGAGCTGCTCAATAATAATCAGATGCGAAGTAAAAATAGCGCTTTATATAACAATTGTTATCAAGTTCAAAAGGCAAGGCTTGAACCAGATGTGCTATTCAAATCATCTTTGCAAAGTAAAAGTTTCACAGTAATATAAGAAATGGTAACTTTCTCTCCATTAGACTCTACACTATGAAGTCAGCTCTCAAGATTTCACTTCTAAACGTGATTGGTATGATTTGAATCAATACTAGAAGACAGGTAGTGTTCTACCTTATTCACACCACTATCATCATAACATAGCAAAGAAAGTTGTGCGATTATCAGAATATGTGCGAAGAAGTCCCAGCGCATGGGAGCACAAGCTGATGCTTTTGATGAGATTTTGCTGGTCGAGGCTATGATATGCTATGATATGCTATGATATGCTATGATATGCTATGATATGCTATGATAGGCTATGATATGCTATGATATGCTATGATATGCTATGATATGCTATGATATGCTATGATATGCTATGACTTGCTATGATAGGCTATGATATGCTATGATATGCTATGATATGCTATGATATGCTATGATATGCTATGATATGCTATGATATGCTATGACTTGCTATGATATGCTATGATATGCTATGATATGCTATGATATGCTATGATATGCTATGATAGGCTATGATATGCTATGATATGCTATGACTTGCTGCGATAGCAGAGGGTGGGCGATATAACGAATAATACTGAATTGTGAGTTGCACATTAGACCTTGCCTCAAGGCCGAGGTGTAATACTCACCTGACCAGGTAAGACCTGAGGTCACTACACTAAAGATATCTATACGTTGCATGCGGTATGTACTCTTGGACACGCTTCATAGCACGTGGACAGAAAAGAATGCTGGCAAGAGGTAAGTAGTGGTTGTCAGGTCAAATGTCATATTAACAGCATGTTTGGCAGTCACGTTTCATATTTTGGCAGCCAGGATATGATCTACTTTTCTCACCTTTAGTTTTTTGTTCACTTTCCGACAGTATCTGTAGACAAGAGCTAAATTTAGAGGGCCAAAATCTGCATAGAAACTGAAAGAGATAAAACAGAGAAAACAGTGTAAGTGAAGCTGGTAAATGGAGAAATCTGGGAGAAGCAACTACTCACGCCATATAACAAGCCCTAAATATGTCTAACATTTGATTGTGGCAGTAAGTCGCTCAAATTGCAAATGCATGGATGATATTTCCCAAATATGACCATAGACAATGCACACACCACTGTGTTGTATGTTTTGTCTATGAATATGATACTGTGTCTAACCAAGGAGTTAGACTCTCTAAAGCTCGCAAAATTTAGGCCTATGGACAACAGGTCTCACTTTCTTGACTACGTAAACCATAAATGAGAACAGGGAAGAGAGTGTCTTAGTAGTGAGAGTTTTTCCATTTTAACAACACCAGCTTCATCATCAGGCCAACTGTTTTACTGCCACCAATTTGTTGGAGGGAATCATTGTTACACAGTCAAATTACCATATAAGATATGGAATTCTCAGTATGGCAACAAATTTTGATGATATATTACTATTATGATTTCAATATTAATTATTTTTTATGAATTGCTTCCAACAAGAAATCTATCAATGGTGTCCAAAGATGCAAAGCAGTTTACCAGCTACCAATATTGCCTCTGTAATACTAAGAATGCGTTTCCTACCTACTCAAAGTGACATTTCCATGCTTGGTTTATGTACTGTCAGAATAACAGAAACAATTGATCGCCAACAAATACTTGGCAATATTGAGTGTGCCTTTACTAGGAAGAGCCTGCACCAAATAATCACATGTAGAGATTGACCCCAAATAAGATAAGAGTAATCTAGGATTACTCACTTTTCATAAACAAGTTCATCATCCACTGAGAAGTAGTGTGTGTTGAGAGTGGATGTCGGTTTTGTCCTCACTGTAGCAAAGTACAAGCGACCTACAAAAAAGGAAAACATGTCATCATTAATTAACTTTTTTTTTTTATCACATATAAATATCAAATGTAATACTAGTGCCTGGCTAACCTTGTCAGGCTGCAAAACAAGCTGTGTGACAAGTCTAGTCTCAGACTGTAAAGTCATACAGTTGTCTTAATTGATGCAAGTGACAATCCATTGCAGTTGCCTTACCATGAAATGAGCTCAGATAACTCCCTGAGCGGATAATACAGTAAACAAATAGACATGGCTAATTCTATATTTAGTTAGAACTATAGTATACATTTGAACCTTAGGCCACTAACAACATATGCCTTGCTATTTCAGACGGAGTGACCTGGTAATGTAAGCACCCACTTTTTATTGCATGCAAAAAAATTGGATATAAATACCTGACATAAAATACAAAATTGACACCCGTCAGTATAGATCTTAGCAACAGGACAGCCACAACTTTGACACAGTGCGAGTCATTTTGAGTATGAAACCAAATGTGGAAATCAACTTATATCATAGATGGTAGCACTAATGTTATCAAATATGTCCCATGAACATGAATCTGAGAGGTGAGATGTTTCTTTCTCAAAGATATCAACGATGGTCAGACAGCAGCCTTTCACAGTTGATTATATTTTACACACCATGGATACTGGCACTCAAAGAAGCGCAGTCCCAAACACCTCATGCATTTCTCATGTACATTTTGTCAAACATGTTAGTCAAGCCAAACCCATGAATTTAGTCAGTCTCCACCAAAAATTTTGCATATTTTATCTGATCGTCACAAAATTTCAATTTAGGTTTTCACAGAGTAAGGATATATCCTTACTCTATGACATTATTGCCTCTATTAGTCAAAAACCTAGTTGTCCTATCTAATACAAGCAACTAGCACTTTCAACACCTTACTAGACTAGGCATACAACCTAAGGCAGTAATAGGCCTACAATGAAAAAAAACATAAACTTACCTGAAATAATCTCACATGATGTGCCTATTATCTCCTGGCTCTCATCAGCGAGCACATCCGGAGCCATCTATGACACAATACTGCTCTCAGATTTATGTTTTTTTTAATCAATATGAAGCATAGACTAACGCAGCTGAAAACAAATAGAATAATAATCAATATAAGTGACACGATGCTGTAGAATACAGAGATTTGTAACCTATTACACAGATATAGAGATATGTGACTGTAAACCACAGAATTTAAGTGTCAAACCAAGGAGATACTGTCACTCCTTGGTCATACCACTTCTCTTATTTGAATAGATAGAAGAGATCCCTTCCGGTAGAATAATTTGAGGCTATGATTTGGGCTAGCTTGACAACCTAGATTTGAGCTTGCTATGTTTATCGTGCTTGGATATGTCACCGACTCACAAAAGGATTGCAGAATTGTCCTAATAATGATTAGATTTATCGTCTTCTATCAGAAGCACAGAGAGAGCAGTAAGATGCTCAAAATATGACATAACCGTCTTCACGCATAGATTATCCAAATTGATCTCATGGTGATGCTCAAGTGAGTGCGACAATGAAAGGCAAAGGAGTTCCCTTACTTCGGGAGATGAAACTGGTTCACAGGCAGCATGCTGATGGGCCTCTGAACCTGGATGGTTTTAGGTTTTTACTCCTTGATTACACAAATAGGCCAAGTATTCTGCTTGTAACTTGCTTCAGGCACAGATGGAAATGTCATATCTTCATGTTCTCAACTGTTTTGTGACTAGATTGTAAGAAAGCCAAAAGCCACTTTGTCAGGGCATATGAGGGAAGGATCAAAAGGGATTTAGGTAGTTTGGAAGTAGAGAGATGGCCAGGCCAACCAACACTCCATGAAATATTGCTCAGCACTACCTAGGAATACTAGACTGTTATTGTGAGATGAATCATTGTCCTCACTCACAGCAATATCTGATGTGTGACAAACTAGTGACCATGCTACTAGCAGACCACCTTGGGTGCTCAGTATGTCAATTATGTAATAAGAACAATGAGTATTGATATGACTATGGTACCACTCACCTAGATAATCTCAATAAGGTAGAAAGTTGCTTCAAAACAGCCGCAGTCTTTCTGCTGCTTCTGTATTCTCTAGAATCAACTTTGGTGATACAGAGTTTTACTTTACCTTCTCTGGAATGTTTATAAGAGATTTGACTCTATTTGGATAGTAATTGTATGCTTAAACCCCCAAATTTAGGAAATTAACATTCAGATTGTCATGTACACAACTAGTACCTGCGAGCACCTGCTACCTAGTTTAAACTTTAGGTCACGTGATCATGTATTATCATAATATTGGCCAATCCTTGCAGAACTTTATTTGTTGTCAAGAAACAGTTACATCAATAGCCAATCAGATTTACTCTCAAGAATGACACATATCACTTATGGCTATTTGCCAAAATATTAATAAACAAACATGTGAAGACAATAACTCAAATCTGTTGAGGTCAATTAAGGACAAACTGTAACTGTAACCACCCTCCCTGCTGTAACCTGAACTGAAACCAATGAGCTTCTTTAATTGCTGGAACAATTACTATAATTCCTGGAATGGCTTAGAAGATTAATGTTTTTGTCAAGTCATAATGCCATTTCATCAAGCAAATATAATGCCAATCATGAGGAAAAAGAGGCTAGAATGGTATGGTCATCAAAGAGTAGTCTAAGTGCTCAGACGGCTGCAATGCGACGGACTTAGTGGCACTGGCATTTGAGTGTTCGATCCCTCCTTCACTCCTTGGTTTGAAAAACAAACTCACATTGCAGCCGTCTGACGCACTTAGATTCGGAAGAGTGATACTACAGGCAAAGGCCCGGCAACAGTAGAAGGTCGCTAGAACTCCAGAACCCTTCCGTGGGTTCACTCTGCACCGCACAAACAGATACTATTGTTGATGATAACAAGGTAGTGTCTTTTTCATTCCTTTGTCTGAGTGGTCCTTTTTTTATTTATGTTCAAAGTTTTCACACAAAAAAACTAGCTTATTGTTCTGCAAACATCAACTAAGCTATTCATTTATTTATCCAAACAAAGAACCAGGATCAAATATTGTGTTAATGCTTTGCTAAGTTTTATTATTTTTATACCTAAATCAAATTACGTATGGGGGCTGGGTAGAAATAAATTTGTTTGTTTATACACAATAAATGTAAATATATAAGCTTTGAATATACCCATCATATCTTAGCAACGGATGTATAGGCTGGCAAGCACAATCACCTGAGTAGGGCAACGAAAAAAATAAAAACTGGATAAAATGTCAACAGCCGCATAATTGGGTGGGCAAACAATAAACTCATTAAGTACTATTGAATTGTTAGAGCACTGAGTAGAATTACTCCTTTTTTATAAGTTTATATAATAATTAACTTATAACTGTAGCTGTAGTGTTCGCTAAGGAAAGAAGGTTTAAATCTGAGGCAGCACCGAAACCGAGTGTCGACAGCGAATATATAAAAGTGAGTAGCAAGAGGCATCACCAAGGAAGAATCATAAAACTATTTTAATTTTAGCTTAATAAGGAAAAGCTTTCCCTGATTCAAAGAAAATCCTGTTTGCAGTCCGCTGACAATAACACAAAAGCTTCACTGCAATCCAGAATGGAGGATCTTCAGAGGTCAGGCAATATCCTCAATCCTGAAGTAACTAAGTCTACACTTTTGATGATAAAAACATTACGCACAGCCTGAGTGCCCAAGGACTTTTGACCAAGTGGGTAGTCGTGTCTGTTGGACTAATTCTAGCAGGTACTGATATATGTTGTTAGCTCCATAGCCCCATCATCTGTTGAGTCGTCAAAGGTCCAGCTTTTCTTAGTTATGACTGTAGGGGATTTTGGTTTTGGAGGCTTAGGGGCTGTCTTTGGTGGGTAAGATCTAGAACAAATAAAACCACACTTTGCTGGTTTTGCAATGACCACCTCATGTCAGTCAGAGCTGAGAGGAGATGTCTAGCTGGTACCTACACCATAGTATGCAAATATATCATGAATAGATCTACCATACACAAAGTGTATCAAGCAGATGTAATATAGCATTTCCACAGCCTTTGATAGCTAACATTAAAGCGCAGAATAAATACAGCCAAGAAGCATTTTTGTCATATACGCTATATTAACAAGAACACCAAGGAGCTTATGCTATAAAGTTGCTAGTACGCCATGCTTTCCTAGACTTTTGCATTTGAAACTGTTTGCCAGTGCATTATTTTTGTAAAAATTGATATGATCTTAATAATGTGAGTTGTCTACCCATAATACATGAGGAGACAACTTTGCTACAATTCAATTTGGATTAAAAAAAACTAAACGCGATGAATGATATTCATATAAATGTTTCGGTGTCTGACCAGTTTGTGATTAACATGATGATGAATAAAATGACATCATATCATCACTGTGTCTATATAGGTATGATTCTGCCGTGATGACACATATGCGTTTACACAATAGGATTTATGAGTATGATACATGTTAGGCGTTAATAATTTAAAATCAAATTGAAAATAACTCAAAGCCATGCATTATTGAAAATCTTATTACATCATGCATATTGATGGATATCTATCAATATTCATATATATTTACCTCATTGATTAAGTTTTGTCAAGCTATAAACAAACGCACAATCTATGCTTCATATGATGCTGATTTGAGTCAACACGCCAAAATGTCTCAAGCGGCCATTTCGGGATACTAGCTATGACCAAGCTTCATGACAAGCTTTCTTTAGGATCACAAACCAAAAGTCACGGAAAAAAATTTAGATCCCTAGAGTGAATTCAACTTAACCAGCAAAAGAGAAAAAGAAAGAATTAATTTATTTTATGCATAATATGGCCGCAAAAAAATGATGATTGTTGAAAGGAAAAGAAAACAAAGGGCCAATGAAGTTCCATAAGCCGGAGGCAACTAATACTCACCTTTTCTTAAATTGTTTAGGAGAAATGAGTGGAGAGTTGATATGTGGCTCCTCCTCCACTGCCTTAGAGTGACTTTTCCTCCTCCGCCTCTCCAGGCATGCAGTGTCATAAGTTGGGTCGTTGTGATCCTTTCTATACTTCTTATCTCCGTTTGAAGGTCTGGGTCGGTGTTGAGAATGATGCGCCTCTTCCTCTACCTCACCAGGTAGACTCGTTATACTGGAGCTGCTGGTGCTCGTGTAATCCTCACTCCAGTCAGGCGTGTCATGGCTCCAGGTTTGTCTGAGAAACGATGGTGGGGGCGGGTACTGAAACTCAGGCTGGCGGCCCGCAGCTGATGTGCCTGGCGCTGGAAGGGAGACAGGTTTCAAGGATGCAGCTGCAGCTTCAATGTCAGTCAGGTTGTGAACTGGAAAGGTGTAGAATAACAGATAAATGTTTGCATTTTAGTCTTGTGTATTACTTTTACTCTTGTATTTACTACAACTGCATAAAGCCTTATGAGATTTCGCCCGCTTACTGAATTTTCGAGGCGATGCTTATTATAGCAGCAAGGAATTATTTAGTCTTCGGTTCTAAACCAAGCAACGAAAAGGATCCCATAATGTATCAAAGACTATGAGCACCTAGTAGAGTTTCTTACTTAGCCTGAAGCCCCTTCCTTCCGATGGCGGTGGTAGTACGGGCGGGGCTGGTGGTGGGGGAGGGGTGGGAGGGGCAGGTGGTAGGTCACTCATATCTCTAACATGAGGTAGAGATATTCGTGTTGTGTTTGGCATGGCATATATCCTCTCTCCAGATGTGTTTGCGCTTCCAGTCATTGCTGGGTTGAAGTTGGAGAACATCTTCGGTTTTCTAGAATGTGACAGTAAATATCATGAACATATAGATGACAAAGTTTTTATATGTTTGAAAGGTGAAGGTTAAAGCTGAATATATATAACATGGGGACACACGATACTAAAAACAAGACATAAGGCTGTAAAAACGAAAGGCAAAATCTTTTATTGATGCAAAGTTAAGTTTTAATGCATCAGGGTGGAGTTTTGGCAATAAGGTTTTCTCAGACTTTGTAGGCTTCTGGAGCAGAACTCATTGTCAGGGATTTCTGTCATTCGTGTATTTACTTGAAAGAGACATTCTCATTCAATCTGCTACTTCGAAATGTTTCGTCTGGAAACATCTCATCGACGCAGGATGGTCCAGTTTCCACACAGCGATCACTACTCTTCATCGATGGTCTTATAGACTGTCTAGAGCTCATTGTTGGATCTCTGCTCATGGATTGTTTGAGCTCCTTTTCCCTCAATTTTTCTCTCGCCATTTCTTCCTCCATCTCTTTCTCCTTTTTATCTTTCTGCGCAGCCTTCCTTCGATTCCATACTTCTTGCAGTGTCATTGTTGTTGTCAGGAGAATGCAGCTTATTACGACCACGAGAAACAAGGCGATGTACTTGGTCTCAAATGCAGCCTCATCTGACTCTGCAATAAAATGGATTGATATGAGAGAACACTTTTACAATTTTGACATATGTGATTTCTCTGAAAATTCCAGAATACGGCATCATGGGATATATCCCAATGAACTTTTCAGGGCTGAGGCTGCAAACAAGAAGAAGAAAACTATTTATACCTAGGTAGCAATCCTCATCGTAACCTTCTCCACAGTTCTCCTCCTGGTTACACTTCAGACTTGCAGGTATACAGTAACCGTCATGGCAGCCTATAAACTGTTCTTTATTACTGCAGTTACTGTTGTCCATATCTGCGAAAACATCACAAAATATCCTGAATCGAAAGATAAATTCTCTTAAATCTGTTAAATTGTAACTCAGAAAATTTATATACCTTTTTTTCAACACAGCCTAGCAAAATGTTTGATAAATTCTGCATCTATGGGCAACATTGGCCCCACTTTTGACAGAGATGTAATTATCTTTACCCTTTATATATACATTGCCGATAATTTCAAACTCAGGCAGGTGTTCTAGTGATGTAGAGTAGAGATGAAGGATAGCTCTTGAAGCACCAGATATCCACGGAGAGAGAGGCTTCATACACCACCGACCTCGAGCATCATCCTGAGCTGTGGATACATCAAACACCTCCACTCCAGATTCCTCACATTGCAGAGAGGTGTACAGAGTGGTGTAATTAGTTATACGTAGGAATACCTGCAATCAACATAAAAAAACAACATGATAATTATCTAGTTCATGTCTGAGAATTGTTTTACAGTAAGAACAAGTCCAGTCAGCTGAAACAATTTGTTATTCTTAGATATCCTTATTTATTATTAGTTATTTGTCAATGGCAGGAATAATGGTCCCAGTTTCGGAACAATTAAGCTCCATTGGCGATAACAACTCAAACATAGTTCACATTCCAGGCCGGCTGTCGAGCGAGGGAGGGGGTGGAGTTTTAGAATCAAAACTAACACCTAGGATGGTTCCCAACTATGGTTATAGCTCAAACATCATACTCAGTCCTCATCCAGGTATTTAAGGCCTACATCCTGCTGCCTGGCTAACTTACCCTTGTCAGAGGAGGCATTTTAATGTCCCACACACAGTCAAGATGTTTATCTGGATTTTTTCTGTAGTATGCCAAAATATCCTCGGGAATTGTCTGATCACTGATCCTGAAACTTTTCTCACCCTCTATCAATGTGTAGCAGTCTATGACAAAATAAAATATAGCCTTTCATTGCAATGGTTGAGTGTTCAAGTCTAGGTAATGATGTAATGTCAACCAACAGTGATGATATTCCGATGAAGACCTTGATATTTTTGTCAAACTTTATGCCAAAAACATTTAGTCTAGTTTAGTAAAATGCGAACAAAGATTTTTCACAAAATCAGCTTCGTTAGTAATAGTCTAAGATATGCATAGTCTTATGACAAGTGCTTTTCCATGGTCATATTATGATACAAATTATACTGCCTTAACAAAAGTATGTCAGGTGTCAGTGCGATTAATAATAAGCTGGATGATATCAGGGAGCGGGTGACACAATAGTCATCAAAAATCATATGATAAAAGTCAAATATGTCAGTAAGTACATCCAGGGTGCTGATCAAAGACTTAACTAACTCACCCATTAGAACTCTGTCAACTTCCAGAGACTCTAAAAATTAAACATAAGTGAACCAAGTGTCAAAAATTAATATCAACTCAAAAGTGAAGAACATGAACATTTTAATGAAGATCACAGTTGGGGTTGGGGTTGGGGTTGCCTATTTTGGTGTTTGTCATAATATTGGTATCTTGGAGCAATAAAATGAGAGGATATGATCTTTCCTCATCATTTTTAACACCATCATTTCTAGATGATATTGTGATGTAATAAGGTTTCAAAACCACAAAGCTGTAGTGGCTATGATTTTCAGCAGGTGGGATCAGTTGTTGGTCTCATATAATTACGAGCACATCATATTTGATGATGCCAAAGCCATTAGTTTCACGTTACCTGCGTCTCCAATAACAAAAATAGAATACTTGACAAAAACTGTATGACAGCATTAATCAAACTCATATCTGCGCATAGCATAGAGTTATCATATATAACTCTATGGTGCATGCCTCAGCAGGGTCAATAAACTTGGTCAACAACTGCGCATTACAAAACAAAAAATTATCAAGGAGTAAAAGATCTGTTTAGCACAAAACCATATAATCAGTGATTTTATCTGGATCTTGGAGTTGCACAATCAATCTAGTAATCTAGTTACACTATAGAGTTAGATAACTCGCCAAAATCTCTGTATGACAGTAGCATGTCATGAGGATATCTTAAAGGCTGTCCCATGTCATGTGAACTTACTCTGTTTAGGTGAAGCGGAGAGTTTGGCGAGAAACCCTCTGCGGGTTATATGAGCGTCTGACACGAATCTCAACCACATGTACTGACCGCTGGACTCAAACACTGTGTCTGTAGGAATCTCATCATCTAGAGATAAGAAAACAGAGAACAGTTAACTTGTTCATCCTCTAAGGGTCAGATTCCTCCAACTATTAGATAGGCATGCGTAAAAATCACATTAGAAAGCGTTTGTTGTAAATACCATAAATGAGTAAGTAAAGTAATGGTAGGATGGTAGTATCACACAAGCTTGAAACAGCAAATTTTGTAGCTAGCTAACAATTACCCTCACTAATTTACTAACAATCCCTGCTAAGCGAGTGAAAATTGGTGCTTACTAGCATAAAGTCACCCTTAAACTAGCGAAACGAAACTCTGGCTTTTAGGAAAAACCGGAAGAAGACTTTCATTCTTGAGTGCAAAAACGGTTTTCAGAGGACATCTCCTTATTCTGTCATTTAGACCGTACAATCACTTTTTTATTCACAGCCAATTTGCCAGTAGCTTGACCGAGCGGGTGAAAGGCGAGATTTTCCCGACACCACAATCTGACATTGGGTTGTGTACCACTTACACACTACGTCTCCATGCCAGCACTCATTCATGCCAAGAAAAGTCAGGCACTAAATAGACTCAGCAACATACGCGTGACAAGCATACACAGACATATATTATACTAAACATAAAGCTATACATCTATATAATGACGACACAAAATGCATAGCTGTTTTGGGGTCATACATTTACCTGTCTCGTTACTATTGACCATGACACTTATATACTGGTCACCACCCATGTAAGAGTATGTCACATTCTCTGAGAATGAGAATGAGTCTACCTCAGACTTATCCACCGAAAAGTCAGCGTTTGTCAATGTGTAGTTATCTGGTACTGATAAAAGTAAATGTCGGGCATTATAAATTATGTCAAAATAAAGACTTAAATATTGCCTGATTTGCTGGTAGAGACGCCCCTCATTAAGGAGGTGCTTTTAGTTTTAACTGATTGCCATTGTTCCCAAACTATGACAGCTGTCTTGCTTCTATTTTTAATTCTTCTTTTTTTCAGGTTAGGGAAGTCTATCCAAACTGGTTTTCACTAAACTCTCTTTTTAGCCACTAATATTCATGGGAAGTGATCGACTTCACTCTCCCATCATACATCATGATAGGCATAACAGAGATCAAGGCAGTAGTCAAAAAAGTAACGCTTCTCTGTTCCTATCTCTATATCTGATGGAGGATATTTTATTGGCCTAGCTCTGCACAGAGCTGATGATGTCTTGGGCCCAGTATTGATGGCATATATACTCATGAGACATCGCCCATCTACATTCTCATAATACATTTCGATATGGCTGAGGGAGACCAAGGCAGTAAGTAAAGCTGTTACGTTATGGTCTCAGATTTATTCCCTAAGTGCTGATAATGTCTTGTGGTGTTTACTTACAGCAGCCTCTGAATAACAGAGGAGAGAATCCATACATTCCATCTCTGATCTCCAGAGAGTCATATTTACAGTTCTCTGAAGCCTCCAGGTGAAAATACAGAAACTTTAGCTGAACTCTGAAGTCTGGACCAGCTGCTGAAGCAAATACAACATTAGCGGTGAGCTGCTTAATTGATCCTATGACACTAAGAAGAGGTTTGGTTGTCATTTAATATAGAATGTGAATAGACTCGAGTGTATTATTATTTAAAAAATAACTAAATGTTTATTAGCTGACACATGAGATTGAACATTCTAATTTATCTTAAGAGTAAGTTTTTTGGATGCAAAATACACCACGATGTGAGATCAATATACCCTTTTTCTTATTTCATGCATCAAAAATGTAGTACAGAATTTGACGCTACTGACCCTTTATAATTTTGCGGCAGTCTACATTGGTGGTATAGTTATCAGGATACCCAGGTGAGCGAATATGTTCGGATAACCCGAATGTCAAGTTCCAGCATTCATCCTGAACATTCTGTGTGTCCAGCTCCGACAACTGGTACATCATCCGCCCCTCTACTATAAGTTATAAAGGCAAGTATTCCAATATGTATTTTTTTGGGATCTCCATGGAGCAAGAAAAATGATATAATAGAATGAGATGGACTTGTTCTATTCGAGTATTTCAGCCTAATTTTGCATTGTGTACATTGTTGGAACTGTAATATTGCAGCAGTAGTCTTCTCAGCTAGGTGGATGAATGCGATAAAAAGCAAAATATACCTAGCCTAGGCAGCTCCAGCAGCCTGCCCAGGCTAAAGACCAATATGCTTATCAGCCAAACATAGGCACCACTGATGCTATTTTACAGCTAATTGATGATTGTACTGCAGACTTGGATACAATTGAAAGCAAATATGTGCAATTAGCTTGCCTGGATTTTTCTAAAGCATTTGACAAGCTTCAACCAAGTATTTTAATTGACAAGATGGCTCTTATGGTCTAAATGAGAACATTTTAGATATTTTAGCCAACTTTTTAAAAGGTCGAAAGCAATATGTGACTTTTTAGACATTTCTGTTGGTGCACCACAAGGGACTAAGCTAGGCCCGCTTTTATGGTTTTTTACGTTAACGATTTGAAAGTAAATGATTTTAATGTAGTTAAGTATGCTGATGACACTACTTTTTTATAAGGCTTTTGATAAGGCAGGAGGTTCTGTAGCACCTGCAGTTTTAGCAACCCACCAATGGGCATCTGAGAGTGAAATGATTTTAAATACTGATAAGACCATTTTTATGAATGTCTTAATCAATTATAGATACCACTATGATATTGATGAGGCGATTGTTTTAGATGAGAACGTGAGCATTTTGCCTTCAAATTCTGTCAAGTTTTTAGGCGTTACCATTGACGATCATATGACTTTTAATTCACATGTAGAAAAGATTGTATCTAGTTGTAATTCCAGGCTCTATCTATTCCGGCAACTAAAGATTTTAGGTGTAAACACCGAAGGGCTCAAAAAGTTTTATACTGCTAATATCAGATCAATTATCACTTACGCCTCACCATCTTGGTTCTCCTTTTATCTGAAGGCGATAAGAACAAGCTCGAAAAGATTCAGAGAACTGCTTCTCGTTTTATTTTGCCGGATCTTAGCTATGCTGATAGATTAGCTATTTTAGAGCTACCTTCTGTATGTGATTTTATATTTACTCTTGGCGAACGACACTTTAACAAAATAGCCTCTGATCCACAGCATCCACTTTTTAGTAGAGTACACTTTAATACACGCAGTAGAATATCCTCTCGTCAAAACACTATTTTTAGGCCTGTTGTATGCCGAACACAAAAATGTGCCAAATCTTTTTTCCCATTTTTTATGTCTTATCTGAACAAGTGATAATTTTGCCTAGTAGACTTTTTTTATTCTTTACACTGTTAACATTCGTTTTTATCATACAATGATACTGAATGTAAAATAAACTGAAGCTGAAACTGAAACTGAAAGATATACAACCATGAAGAATTTATGATAGGTGGGAAACACAAACCTGCTACGCTATTAAGAAATAGCAAAAGTACTCCAGCAGAAATCACATAAGTCACCGCCATGCTCAAGATTTTATCCTCTGTCCGACCTCTGTGCTGTATATACAAGTGCACCTTGATTCTGTGTGTCTCTATAGCTGTCTGAATGAATTAGTCGGTATTATGATAGTTATGTGATAGCCAGCAATTAACTAAAATATGACAATAAGAACAAAAAACCGCAGTCAACTAGCGCTATAATTGTGTTATTATATCACTGGAGCCTCTGTTCGGGACTAATTGAAAAACAATACTGTTAAAAAATTATTCAACACTCTAGGTGACTTGTTTCAGTGCAATCAACTTCTCTAACCCGCAGTGCTGACAATAGTTTTTATGTCAACATGTAGGTCTAATAATAAAGTCAGCAGAACTTCACCAAAAATCACTGATGATTTTATAATTGATTTCACATACCTAGAGATGAAGAATTCGCTGGCAACAAAAATAACCTCCTCCATGCTGATTCTCGCAAACTAATCATAAATCACCCTCCTAGGTAGCCTAATCTTGACAAGCTTTGTTCGGTGGGTGGGGGAACACCCACCGAATAAAGCTAGTCAAGACAGGCTACATCCTAGGCTAAGTCTAGACTGAAGTGTCCGTGGTTTAAGCAAATGATGCCTTGCTAAACGGTTGCCAGTTTACATCACTTTGAAGGTATGGATGTACCCAGTTCAGATAGAAATCTATGGCAATACCAAATTGGCAACACAGATGGAATTAATCTATCATGTAGAGTGGAGCTGAGCTGAGCTGTAGGCTATGGGGTTTGAATATTTGATTTAATTGGCTATGACATATGAATTAGTGCTAAGAACACTACAATTTGAGACATTGATGGATATAACGTGAAAGTAAGAAGGTGATTGACCAATTAGCCCAGAAGTTATGAGTGAAGAACCATGGAGAGAAGCATGTGTGTACTACGCTAGAAAACAATGCAACAGTTGTGGCATCATTC
This sequence comes from Membranipora membranacea, assembly GCA_914767715.1. Lineage (NCBI taxonomy): Eukaryota > Metazoa > Bryozoa > Gymnolaemata > Cheilostomatida > Membraniporidae > Membranipora > Membranipora membranacea. The sequence continues at coordinate 30,641,186 of OU612066.1, read as the reverse complement.
AAATCATGTAATGTGTGCACTGCATATATTTGTGCATACCTGTGTTGAACTGGTGATAAGTAGCACACCTTTTTTACAATTGAGGAGAAAACACCAAAAAAAGTACCCGGAAGTATATTCCAAATAGTTTAGACACTCCGCTTGGATTGAAACTTACATTTCTTACCATACACCAAGCATTTTCAGATAATGAACAAAAGACACTAAAGAAATGGTGGATGGAATAACCATCAAAAAGTCACTTCAATGAAGAGATTGTGAACATTATGCAACAGGCACAAGCACAACTGATATAAACAACACTTTCTAAGTCAACTCTTGTTGCAAACAAATCAATAAGCTTGTAATATCCTGATAGCTTTTGCACTTTCACAATGGCAGATAGAGAAACACAGTAGCTAAATGAAATTCTAATTTCCTCCCTGTGCATGCAGCTACTTTTTATGCTCCATTATTATACAACAGGGAATATATTATTGTTTTCTGGCAGGAGTTGTGTCCACATATCAAGAGGAAGAACAGCTTCTGTATGACAGGACTATGTTTATGTTTCAGTCAAGCTATTCAAAGTGCTTTTACATGTTTGTTAATGTGGCCACAACCAACCAATCTTTTTCTTCTCACAGACATTTGGTATATGCTTTCCTTTTCTTCTCATTGAAGTCATTTGAATTGCACCTTGTACCCGTCCATACATCTCTTCCTTAGTTTGAGGTCTTTTTCGGCTAGCATGGTTAATAGCCTTTAAATATTTATCGAAGCTCAATTCTGGTAGTGCCATGGCTCGACAGGTAACATCATGGAGCCTTGATTGCTTTATTTTATAAAACCCAGATTTTCCATAACCAGCGAACACGCGTAGCCCTGCGTAAGATAAGTTGGTGCCTGTTGCAAGTCCTTCGATGCAGAGATCTGATATTGCTTTGTTTACTTCCCTAAGCTTGAGAACCTCAGATGTAACATTAACACCACTGCTCCACAGCTCCTTTAAGTGCATCTTCATCTTTTCAACAAAGTGGTTGTAAAGCAATCGGTCAGCGTGATTGAAATCGTCAATGCTTCTAATCTGAGCCATACTTAAAGGCTTCGCAGACTCATTAGTATTCAGCTGCACATTGTGTTTGATATAAGTTATATCCTCCATGTTCCAGTTAAATTTGTGCCTCATTACAACCAAGGACTCGTCAAACATTTCCGTGATGAGCACCAACCCAAAAACTTGGTCCATTTGCTTTATAAATTCCTTGACGGCGCATTCCTCATATCCGTGGGTGCTTGCTATTCCCATATCAAATACTTGCATATTTGCAATCTGAAATCGAAGTATGGGACATATTGTTGTATTCAGGTAAATGAATTCATTCAGATTCACTTCATGCAGCCTTTTTCCGTTCATGCATTTACTAAGGTTGTAGTAACGAAAGGCTGATGTGAACAGGGAAACAGGATCCCGTAGGATTGTCAGGTAGGTTGCAGAAGGTTTCATCACCTTTCCAAGTTCAGGCAAGTCCATCACCATGTGGTGCAACATGATGTCACAACATGGCCCTGTCATGGTGTCTTGCAAGACGAGAGAGCTGTGGAAATCGAGGACAGGATAGAAGAAAGAAGAATGGGCAACTGGTAGTGCCACTTCAAGCTGATTGAAAACAGCAAAGCGAAACAGTATATTCTGGAGAGTTGAACCGCCAGTTTTGTGAGTTTTAAGGAACATGACGCTTGTAGTTGCTTGCAAACTCAGCTTTTTACGATGGCTCTCGTATGTCTTACTGCCTATTTGGAGAAAAAGCTTAGCATACTTTTCATCGATAAATGACTTGTCTGTCACATCATTCTCTTTGGGATGTTGCACTGCTTTGGGTAAGTTAGTATTATTTTGACCAATATTAAGTATATGGGCAACCTTGCTTAAGGGAGCCAGCTGCTTATTATGTCGGCCCACGTGAGCCTGGTGAATTAAAACTACCAGGTTTGCCAGAGTTAGAACAGCCAGCACTCCGGTTAACCATTTGATACATTCTAGGGAGGCACCTCTCCTTTTCAACATTCTACAAAGTGAGAAGATTATCTTATTATTCACATCTTCTCAAATACATATCCACATATTTTATACTGAAACTCTAGACCGAAAACTATCAAAACTGTAAGAGCAATATAAGCTTCTATTGACCATTATATAGCTTCAGTTTGCTTCGATATATCAACAATTTTCTGTATGGTGGTCTCCGTCATACATACATGAAGTATTTGGGAACAGCATTCACAGACCTTCAAGGTTTTTGTTCCAGACCCATTCACTTGCGTAATTGTTCAAGGGATAACCATGGCTAAGCATGAGTAAAGATTGTAATAGTTGAACAAAATAAGATTTTATAGACTGTTTTGGTGCCTTTCCAAAGTCGCTGTCAAAAAGTTAATCATCATTCAACTTCAAAAGTTACTGTTAGCAGTGAGCCTACCTTCAGTTCACTCTTTGCCAGACTGCGTTGCGGCTGGGATTCCTTAGCTCAGTGATGCTTCCCAGAGATAGTGAATCCACCAGTAAGTGCTAATTAACAAACTGCTTAGGAAGTAGAAAATTCAGTAAAATTAGGACTTCCACAACTATACTGTGTAGTATAATATGATCCAGCCCAGCAACACATTGGGATTTACGTTGTGCTTTACACAACACAATAGCGGTACTACCTGTACCAAGGGATAGAAGCAGCTGGAACAATGGTATATCGTCATTGTGTACACCATGTACAAAATACATGGTGAACACATTGGAATCACACTGATCACTTGTTATACTATTGCATGTATATCTCTCGATAGAGTGAATTGATTCATTTAGCATGACTACCGTCAGGAGGAATGCGATGTGACGACCCGGTCAATTTCATTAATAAGGGTCACAAACGTGTTGAGTTCTCACAATAAATTGACACTAACGATCAGAGATACACTCGTTGATAGTGTAGTCTCAATGTCAGTGTGAATTTGAATAGCATCCAGTAGGACATCCCATAATGCAGGAGTTTCTGGGAATTCCAGGATACAGTTGCATTATGGGAATGTTTCTAGCATGGAAACCAGTCGCCCTGAGCGGTGAATTGAGTGATTTGGAAGTGTATGGATTTGCCTCTACACAGGTCAAAAAGATTTCTGGCCTTATTGGTAAATTGAGCATCAGAGCTGTTTTATTACAAAATAAACAATAAATATTAATAATAAAAAAAATCATTTAACTTGATGTTGCATCGCGATGATGCAAAACAAATCTACAGAGCTCCTTGAGTCTTTACTTACAAAACAATATACAAAAACAGAATCCCATTCACAAACTTTAATCAACATTAATCCTAAAACAATTTATAGGAATCACAGCAGTCTCATCTGAAACAAGGATTTTAAGATTGAGGGGAAAATATGAGGATCCACCGTCAAAAGACAACGTGCTCCCAAAAAAACATTACATCAAACTTCAATGTCAATACCTCTGCTCCAAGCAACATATGGATAAACTTATGTTAGTGTTAAAGTCTCATTGTTCCAGATTTTAGAATGTGAGTACCATTTATGGTTCGTTATTTCCCACTGTAATGTTTCAGACAATCCACATAATCACTCCTAATCAAAATCACCATGTTCATAGCATTTATTAAGCCAGACTTAATAAAGAAAAATGCATTTTTGGAACATGAGAGACCAATTCAACAAAAACAAAATGATCAGAATTAATTAAATCACGTCCCGTTAGCCATAGAGGAGGAGGGTTTGGGTATACTTAGCATATCTGTATAGGCTAGTAAGACTTTCTGTAGCTCCGTTAGCACCGGCTCCGAATTAGAATGAACACATTTCACAAGACTGGGATATAAGCTGATTATCTCCTTCCATATATCATCATCGACTGTAACATGTACAGAGACATTGACTTGATGCTAAAATCCACCACTTATATTATGCAGGGACCACCATACATCGAACTGATGCCAAGAACTACAAGTGTATACCGGTGATCACAACTGGAAAGGGCAGTGTTATGATTTGATGGATAAATGCCAACTCATGACAGTTGCATGATGGCCTTACAGAATAGTAGGGAAAACTAGGGAAATACTCTGATTGGTCTATAATATTGTCAGATCCAATAAACTTGAACAGTCAAACAATTTTATTTCCACAAAAAGTAGCAGTTCCATGACATTACAGTAAACTTAATGATATTGCTGTTTTGTTGACCAATCAGAGACACTGCTGTTTTGTTGACCAATCAGAGACACTTTTGTGTATCCATCTGACAGTAGTTACTTTCCAATTGAAAGCATCCTTATTATGGCCTGAGGCTAATTTTTGAACACAATATATTCACCTGGTTTTGAGGAAATATGTTTATGAGGGTGGTAGCTTTTAGTACTTACCTGGTTTGGAGGACATGTTTTTGAGAGAGTTTATGAGAGTGGTAGCCGTCTGTATTGCTGAAACTACTTCATTCACCTGACTTCTAAAACAAACCACATTATCAACACAATCTCAACACTGGAGTACCAAACATGATCTTTATAACTTTGAAACAATAGATGATATTAATCTCTCTCTGAACCAGAAACAATAAGTAATTGGTGGCCATCCAAAAATGACCAATAAATCAACACACTTTGAGATCTGCTAAGAACGATTTAGTTGAACTCTCTAGCATTGTCATAAATAAATCGAGTTTTGGACTTCTTGACATATGAATTTGATCAGAGATAATAGATTATTAGTCCTTGTCTCTGTATTGATCTCAGGTCTAACATTCACCTGTCCCGACAAGCTGTGGGGACACACAAACAAAGCTTGTCATGGCAGGCTAGTCTCACACATACACACCTAGGAGGAGGCACGTTACGAGTTAGCTCGACGTCACTGTTATATTTATTGATGATAGTACTACATCTAGTAAGCAGCGTCCTCACTGCCATCTGACTAACAGGTGCTGACTCTCCGCCAGGTGATGACTTAGCGGCAGCGGAACTTATAGTCGTGGAATTATCTCCCCCCTCACTGCTGACAAACGAGAACTGCAGTAACGTCTCAAAACATTTCTGTGTGAACGCGTGTCGTACCTTACCGCTCACCACTGTATCTAAAATGAGAAGAAATCCAGCAAATGTTATCTCATCTTTAACGCATAGTCTGGATCAATCCTTTATTTAATTAGAGTAAGAAGACTTAGAAAAAGTGAAATCTCAACAATAAACATGACATCTAGAGCACAAAAAGTAACATGGTCAACAGCATTTCCAATTTACAATATGTTTATCAGTACACTGAAGCCGAAGCAAGCGGAAACAAAGTAACAGACAGAATTAATACCATTAATTGTTTGGAAAGGATAAATTATATGTCAGACACATCCAAATGAACTAGTTTTTCCAAGCTAAGTTGTTTATTGGCACAACTAAAGAGCCCAAACACCTGGTGTTAATTTAATAGAACAGTCCCTTCACAACATAGCATATTCCACAAGTGCATTTGGATATATTGCAACATATACCATGTTATATAAGCATGGTGTTATTATATGTTATACCCTGTTACAACTAGATTGGCAATGTATATATACATATTAGTACATCAACAGCAATAATACTTACTTACTTATACGTTATATTAGTAAAGGTATTAGTAAAAGTATTAGTAAAGGTATTAGTAAAAGTGTTAGTATTAGTATTAGTATTAGTAGTAGTAGTAGTAGTAGTAGTAGTAGTAGTATTAGTATTAGTATTAGTATTAGTATTAGTATTAGTATTAGTATTAGTATTAGTATTAGTATTAATAATTACGTCAGCAGCAATAAGACTTACTGCTGTTAGTCTGTGAATGAATAGATCCCTTATTTAAAAGCTGCACCAGGGAAGTAACAAAATCTTGTGGAAGCTCTGAGCTATGTGGTAAAATTTCTGTCCGCACCATATCAACCAACTAAAATCAAATAAACAAAAGCATAAACAGAAGCAAGCTCATCTTTGGTTTCTGTCTTCTTTTAACTGCTGCCTCCAACTGGATAGCACAGCTAAAGCTTCCAGCTTTCATGATAATAAAAAAACTTCAGGATCAGTCTAATTTTCCCAGTTTAAGTGGCTGAGATCTGATGCCTGCATAGAATGAGTAATATCTATATAGTGTATCAGCACTCATGATACTCTGATGATTATGTGAGTCAGCAAAGCACAATGTGAAGCAAAGTAATAACAATAACTCCTCAGCATTTAAATAAGGTTTCAACAATCATTTACACCCAATTATCTAAGGGCAGGCCTTATTTGTGTAAACACTTTGCTGGTGAGATTTAAACCCAATACTACTGATATATACAGTACCAATGTGGCAGACAGCTCCGAATAGACTAGGTTTCAGATGTGGGGGGGGGGGTTTCAATAATAGTCTGAGTGATACTTTATAAAGCGAATTATCACTATCACATTGCACATAATTTTCGCTTACTTGGTCTTTCAATTAGACCAAATCGCTCACTCAATATGTATATAGTTCAATCAATGAGTGAGAGATTTGGGAGCGAGACCCTAGCAGACATTGGCTGTTTTTAATTGAAAGACCCCCCAGGCATACAAAATCTGATATCTTACCTGACAGTCGAGTTGTTCATCATCTTTAAACTCGGACAGCGGCTGGTCGGAATTAGCAGCCCTGTCAATAAAACAAAATAAGAGGTCATCACTAACCAAGAAATAACAGGTCACCGCTGGAAACAAAGGTGTCAACATAATAACAGCTACAGCTGTCCTCTGGATCAAGAAGGTTTTATATAGGGGGAAATTATACACTGATTCATTCAGCTAAAGGTGCACAGCTATACATCTATGGTACGTAGCTCAATCACACTGATATCCATTTTGTTGTAATCAGGCATAGGATGTATCTTATTGGCAGAGTGAACTTACGTCTTGGGAAAAAGAAAATCACCTAATACTTTACAAAGGGCTGGCCATAGATCTTTGGAAATCTGCTTGTCTGAAAAATGAAGATATACACCATGTATTATAGAAGATATCAGCAATATATTTTAGTTCATCGAAAAAAACTATGATCATCTGATCATCTATGGTAAAAATTAAATTAAACTAGAAAAGGTACAGATAGAGCAAGATAATAACAATTGAAATCATTTTGATCAATAGAATTAAATGTTACAATTTCCTCGAAGATTACATTCGGAATTTTAACGTTTGATGGTTTACCTTTTGAGCGTGCCACTGGTAGGCCAGTTTTGACACATTTCAGAAGACACTTGATTGCCAATTTCCAAGTACTAGACGAAATGCATGAGTATTTAGCACCAAGAGGAAGGTTTAGGCTCTAAAAACAAGCAATAGAAAACAAATATTACGACCCATTGCGATACGAATATGATTCCCACTAATTATTAACCTATAATATGCACAGCGCTATGATTACAGGGTGGGGAAAAAGCTTAGTTGTGAATCACTGCCTCATGGTAATACGAAAGTATCACAAGCCAGCTGAGCGCCTAAGAGAGAATAGCATAACTGTAACACTCAGCCAGTATGCTTAGCCCAGAGCAATTAAACAACAGGTAAATCGGTTACCAATGGAAACAAATTATACACCTGTAACGGTATGACGTAAGATTGGACAACGGAGGGTTGCTCTGATGGTTTGTAAGTATCTTCGGTAAAGATCTTGTACTAAAAGGATGTGTCAGATTTACAGAGAAGGTGGCTTGTAACATGGACTAAATATCGGTAAGCTTGTCTGAGTTTAAGTTTTCACAGGTTACGGCTTAAAAACAATGCACCACCACAATGAGGGCCCTTGATGTAAGACCGGGGTAGTACCGGTGTTTTTATATTTTACTGCTCGGTAAATTTATTTTTCATTTGAATTCTGATCAGTGACCTGGTGTGAGCTTAAGGAGATAGAATGTCAACTCAGGTAATATTCTAGATAATAGAGATAATATCAGCTAGAATTTAATTTGGCTGGAAAGTTGTGAGACAATGTTAGCTAGCACCAATATTAGCTAGCTTTGGTGGGAGTTTATATAACCATGAATTTACAACATTTTTGCGAAAAGACCAACATTGTGTATAATACACCTCTCGGGTATTTCCACCAATAGATAACATGAAGTTTGTGTCAATGTCAGTGCTTTGGTAAAGAACTTAGATGACTGCCAAAAGATCTTTTGGTATTTCTTTTTTTAGCGAGATAAATGAGTTTTAATACTCTCAATATTATTTTATCTAGAATTGTTATGGAGGAGTAATGATGAATGCAGATCTGTATACAGAATTATTCGGCCAATCCAGCGACAAAGAAACAAACAAAAATAGCAACAACAACAACAGCAGTGACAGCAACAACAACGATATGCATAATCTGCATCGCCAAAACCAGCATTGCAATCAACAGGATGGGAAAAAACCATCTATCAAGACTGAGAAAACTATAGAGAAAACTATGGAAACAACCACGAATGACATAGTGGATTCATGTACCAACATTACATCCACAGACCAAAGGGCGAGTAACTGCTATACAAATATGAGCCTCACGGATAGACATTATGATGGGGCATATTGGGAGAAGCGAAGACGTAACAACGAATCAGCAAAGAGATCTAGGGATTCTAGGCGTTTGAAAGAGGAGCAAATAGCATTGAGAGTTGTCTACCTGGAGCAGGAAAACCTTCAGCTTCACACAGAGGTCTCCATATTGAAGAATGAGATTGAGCGCATGAGATGTATGTTATATGAACCACTAAAATACTAGGTCATAGAGACCGCGTATTAACCAAAAATTGATCTCATTGATTTGCATACATGGTACATTTTTGGAAAGCATGCTGTTCAACATATCTACTAGCTGTAACAGACAATATATGAAATGCCCTATATTGATGATATTTTTTCACTACGCATATTTCCATTTACCCAGACTGCTATCAGCTTTGCATCTATTCAGAATGAACAATAATATGAAGACGACTTACATGAACGATAGTTTTCAGTGTCTCTTCGTGTACGATAGACTCCAGAGTTGAGACTGTACAGTATACATCAGTAGCCATAGACATACACTTCTCAGAAAATTCTGTCATTTCTGACGCTATGTACCCAGTCTACATACAGAAAAAAACGCTATGTACCCAGTCTACATACAGAAAAGAAAAGGTCGATTTTGATCGATATTTTTAATATTGCTATAAGTTATCCATGAGCGTTAGGAAATTGACCTATAAAACAGATATTCATCAGGCTTTTACCATTTAAGAAAAGTCTCATTTCCCCATAGACTTAATAATTAATTGATAATTATTATTAAGTCTATGCCTTTCCCCAAAATATTGAATTGCTTAAAAAAGGCCTCATTCTTCTTAAATTTTGAGGTGACAGTTTACTGTGATAATACTTTTACTCACCGCCATGCCTCGCACACTGTTTGGGGGTTTGACCTCTAAGTTACCGTATGAAGGAGGTTTAGTGGCTAATTCACTGCATCGTATTAAATGCTGGACTAACTTTGGGTAGAGTTTCTCTGAAGAGTTTATGTGTGATACGCTCTGAAATATGAGTATATATTTAAGTAAATATGAGTTTGCTTTTTTGTGAAACTTTGCTATGTACAGGGGAACGTATAATGATTTTTCTAACTAGAATGCATTGCTAATCAAATAATTACTTCAATAAAAAGTTAATTCTAGGCACATAACAGTACAGTAACAGTACACTTGAGAAAATAATTTACCAGATAATGCGCTTGATCTTGAAGAATCGCTTTCTTAAATGATTTTCTGAAATGGCACATCAGTACAAATAAATGAATGATACTTTGGTTTTTGGTTCTTAGATTAGGGCCACAGATGTTCCGTAATAGATATTTTCAAATGCGAGTGTAATGTGGCATGTCCCTACGACGCAGCTGAATAAGAGAACTCCCAAGTAATGGAGACGAATTCTAATGCATTGTGACACTCCTTACAGCAACCTAATGGTTATTTGGCTCTCTGTTCTTTGCACATGCTTCATACAATAGCCTTGACATGTGTGACAAGGCTATTTATACACAACTATAGAGTTACTTATAATCTCACCTGACACAGACAGTTATAAGCGTCTATGACAGTCTCTTGTACAGGTGTCATAGTACTTTCATAGTTAGTGGGTACAAGGAATGGTGATGTGTCACCTGCTATCGGTACTGCTAGAGACTGTGACAGCACTGTAAATAGTAGAAGTGGTGAACATGAATGTGATATTTACCTGCTCAAACAAAGGCTCAGACTAAAGTCAGAATCGCTATAGTCTGAGAGATGAGACAGCTTTTTATAAGGATTGTGTGGTACTCCACCAGTTTGCGTTAGTTGGCGGGCGTCATATAATTCCTGATACTACAGTTTGAGCATCCCTTTCACATTTTTAGTGTCTCTAAGCTCAAAAAATTCTTACTCATAGCAGTGATATCGATTTACGTCGTTGATTTGTGCAGAAATTTCAGACATTCATCAACCCACCCTGCTCAAATGTATATGGACACAAACATATGCTGATGGTATTTTGTTCATCAAAGAATCATGGACATATACATTTTTCAAACAGAGTTGCCTGTTCATGCAAACAACCATTGTGAGGACAGACAATTCCCAGAGATGACCAGCGCTTGATTGGTTGTTTAAAGTTAACCAGGAGAACATTTATAATGGTTGTGAATACGAACAGTGTTATGGGTTTTCAAGGTTTGTCAGGTAAGGTATCCCACATAATTGTAGTAATTAAGATTTCCGACACCCTGATAGACTAATATCTTATGTTACAAGCTGTAAGAGAATCATGACTTGACTACATGCCGCCCCTCAACACACCAGTTCAAACCACAACCTTGCACTTATAGATCATAATCACTTGTACTGTAGCAATATTTTGACTATTGACACCCAAACTAAGTTATATCAAAAGTTGTGTCTGATGCTGCAACATCGCTTCAATTTGTGTATAGCGTGCATTTACAACTGCCAGCGGTCGGAGTGACATATCCATGCAGGTGAAGTGCAAAGCTGTGGCCAATGCCAGGGCTACTAGCTGTCAAGTGGAACATGTCCTTAAAAAAAGTTCCATCACCACCTCGATTGCTGGATTATTTCGACACAAAAGAGTACATTTACGTAAAATCTTAGACATGTTATGGTAATTGCCAAACCTACCAGTCAAACCTGCAAATAACCAACAATTCAAATATCCGTTAGAACGTAATAACATTAATGTTGGAAGAACATATAGCCTTGCTGACCGATAAAATACATTATATAATCATACACCACAGATTCCATCATGGGAGAGCTAGCAAAATCAAATCTTAACAAACTGCATAAATTTTTTGTAAAATTCCTGATAGTTGTCAATGTCATGTTCCGTGTTGAAAAAACGTGTTCAGCGAGGTCTCTCAAGAAGAAGATAATTGGTCTTTTGGGTATTTGACCTGTTCGCAGCCTTTAATGAAGGCATCATCAAACGGAACGCAGTCGCATGGGGATCACATCGCTATACTGAGAGCCGGCACAAAAATGTGACATAATCTTACATTGGAAAATGGTTAGATAACGTAAATAATTCGCATCATGTTATTTAATCTCATGCTTTTGGTCACTCAATATTATAATTAGTCAGTCTTGAACTTGGAGTCGGACTTATTAGCATGTCATCGGGTTTTCAGAAGTATCAGGGCCAGGGCACTATACACACGGTCAATATTAAATAAGACATTTCGAAATCTCCCATCATGAGCACTTCATGAACAGCCTGAAGGTTTGCGTGTCCACCCTCTGTACTGTTGGCCAATCTGGTAATTAAGTGAAATTAATTACAACTGTTTGTTCATGACAGCAAAGGTAATTAGGCAGAAAGGACAAACTTGTCAGCAAGGCAAACTATTATTCTGTCAAGATGAATCAAACACACAAAGCTTCAGACATACCGCGTGAGAAATCGTGGAACATGTCGGCAACAAAGTGATCCTGCACATGGGTGAATATCTTGGGGAATATTTTTATCAGCTGACAAAGGAAAGCCTGTGAGGGAACATCTACTGAAGATTGACCAATCGCAGGCGGTGCTGTTTTCTTATTTCCAATATTCAGCCAAACCTGAAAGTGAAGACATAAAGATAGCATCTATATTATGAATATGTGTTTGGTGGACGATCTACCGCAGTCATTATGCACTAAAGTATTCTGAATGGTCGCTACAACACAAAGAATTAAACACTGATAACTTTTGACACTCAGCCGACTATAGGAAAAGATAGCAATTTTAGAAGTCAAGTTTTGACGTACCCATAAGGCTATTCTGTCAAAAGTTTCTTCCAAACCTATGAAACACCCTAACCCATGATAATACCTTCCATGCAGTTTTCCATATCGCCTGTGTGGATATTTCAACCCCTTGTCCATCACCTCGTGTCATTGTATTCTGAATGGGAGGAGCTACAGGTGATGACCCGCCCTCTCCAGTCACATGGTCTGTAACAAGCTCCTGGAAGCTCTTGAGTGCAGCTAGGGACACCTCGGCGCTCGAGCCCATAGATGCTCTCTCTAGATATTGAAGTAGGAACGCCCAAGCTCGCGAAAAATCATCTGTATAACATGGAAAAAAATTAAATGTCAGTCTGTTAGCAGTTTGAGAGAGGCAGATGTAAGGATTTCCGTCTTTGTTTCAAACGTCAAAAGTTAGGAATGTTTTCTTTTGATAAGGCTCTTCATGGAAAATTGTGCTGTAATTGTACACCATTCCTTTACCCCATCAGGGCTTGGTTTGAGTAGGTATATACGACATACAAGCTAAAAGCCATAATGACCCTACAGCGGAAATGTCAACCCAGCGCTGCCATTTGAGGCAGCACCTTGACACTGAAACAGCATTCTGATGCCCTGGAGCAAAATGCACAGCAACAAAAGATATTAGAATGTCAGCTCTCATTCCTGTCAGCTGGCGATCCTAAGTACAAGCGTTCTAGATCGGACACGGGAGAAACATTATTTCTTTAAGGTATGACGTCAGTGTTCTTGTTTTGAACTCAGATTTCCTGGAGATCTCGGATTCATCAAGTAATTGACTTTTTGACTTGAGTTCACCACTATATTTATAGGAGCTCACACAGCGGCTTGTACGAACAGAGAAATGGTCATTATCAATAAATTATTAGCTGGAACATCAAGAGCCCGCCAACGGGTAACTCTAGTCAAGTTCTTTCTGGTTGTTGAACAGGATGTCTGCAAAAATATTTGACACGATTCTCTTTAGGAGTATCACATCACAGGCCCGTAGTCCTAGGGGAGCTATATAAAGTGGCCTTAAACACTATAAATGATTAGCTATGTCAGAATCGGCTCCATTGGGATTAACATTTGACTTATTCTATGCCTTTTATTGCTTGGGGAGGAGCTTACAGCACCCCCCCCCCCCCATGTGACGCATCGGACTTGCCTCCCCTACCATTTTTTCGAAACTAAGGCCCTGCTTGGGGGAACCTTTTGTTGACTCACTGATTTCTAGTAAACATGGTTGATGTGAATTTATCTGGTTGGGAGACTTTTCTTATTATCATACTTAGTTGTCATATAAAATATTACGTAGAAAATAACACTTGTTTTATATTTTATAATTCTATTTTGATTGAATATGATTTCCAATTTATCTTCCATAATTATAATTTAATCATATTCCATTTTAAAATCATTGTATATGACACCATGTGAGATGACAATATTCACTAATTTAAATTTAGTGACCTTGTCAAGAATTTTTTAGATTTTCGAAATTTCCTTTTTATAAAGCTAATACGGACAACTTTGCCAATTGTTATGATACCCTTCAGGTCTTTGATTAGCAAATTAGCCCACACTTAGTCCAATGGAAGCTTTCTTCCTCTTCTTTGTTACCTATTACCTATTACCTATTACCTATTACCTATTACATATTACATAAGATGAAGACATACCTAACTCAGTGAGGTAGGACTTTTTTATACTGAACACACGAGAAACTCCGGCCATGATGAGAACCTGTGTCTCACACCACTGTTTCTTAGCCGTGTCCCTGGAGTGATGTATTAGAATGTTAGCCTCAGTCTCTGCTCGCTCTGTCGGGGCCTTCTCCAGATTGTTCTTTACGTTGTCAAGTAACGGGAATAGCACCTACAATCAAAGTTCATATCACACCATATCAATCTCCCTGATGGAGGCATTCTAGATTCTACAACCGCATGAACATTGGCGAATTATGATTGATGACGTCATTGCTAACAATAACATTATAATATATATCCTCGCACTGACTCAATAAGTCAGTATTAAATTAATTAAATTGAGTTTCTTATTTGCTCTGTTCAAAATTCCAAATATACAAGATATCAACCAGCTCAATACTCTACTAGCATGATGGTCAGTCTGATGGAAGACTGGTTCTTTTTATATGCATGACATAGAAGAAGAGGGTAGCATGGTTTAAAAGATTATCACAAATTTCAGGAAAAGAACAGACCTTCCATAGCAGAGATTTCCAGGTGGTAATCTGTAGCAGATCTCCGTGAGCCGCTATTGTAGAGAACAGTGTCTGTCCTGCGCTCTTCCTGACAGCTGGACGAGAATCGACACACAGCTCACCAAACTTAGAGTACAGACACATCCACAGCTGATCAGAGGAGGTAAGAGACGGGTCGGCATCCTTCACTATGTCTGAGCTTATCTTAGCTCTCTGCTGATAGAAGTAGTCTGAGATATTCCACTAAAAATAAGAGACAAATTTGATGAGTATGTTGCGGAAAAAATTTCTCAGATTTGTATTTGGTACTTGTCTGGCATGTATGCAACATTGCAACTTGTTAGGCTGCAGCTAATGAAGTTTATTGCTGATTATGGCCTTAATCTATGTTACAGATCGCTTGTGAGGCCAAATGACCCTTGTCAATATCATGTGTACAGACTGCTATCAGGTATATTTAGCTCCTGGCATGACTATAACCCTACAGAATAGCATTTACCTGGAATTAAATATGGAGAGTAGAGACCTGGATTGCCTTATTGGCATGTGGAACTATTGACATAAATGGCCTCGATTTTTTATTAGCATCGTATCTTAACTGAAAGCGAATTAAATTCTAGCAAAATTTTGATTGGAGAATAGATGAGAAATCTAAATTCCAATGAGTTTTGTGCATGTAGTACCTGAGAATTCTAGTCAGATCGTTGAAGAGGGGCGTCTAATGTTCTCGCCTGGAGTAACTTATAAACAATCGGTGATACACTAATTCTGAATAAACCGCTGCTGGGTGATATTATGAATAATAACCTCTACTAATGAGAGTGTAAGCCAACACTCAGGGGCATACATAAATTTATCAACAGTACGTGGAAGAGGGTTCTACATGAAGGCATTTTTTGACATGGTGAAACACTGAATTCCAATCCCACCAACATGCCGGAAGATTTAGAGCAGCACGTGTGGCGTGTGCTCTCTCTGAGCTTCATTGGACCAAAGAAATTTCCACATACCCCAAACCTCCCGCTGCTTATTGCATAGCCACATGGGAACTTTGATACACATACCAACTTTTCCTAAAGTACATTATTCTTTCAAGGCAGTAGTCATTGCTTTCCTGGTTGCTCAAGCAAAATAATACTGATAACTGGCATTTTCGGCGTGGCTAGGCAAGTTTTAATCAAGCGAATTATTAAGGAAATGCAATTTATGCCGTTCATACAACATCGGTCAAAATTGAGAATGGAAAACGTCACCACGTTTTGACAGCACGCCACGCGTTGATTTCGGCTGCAATGTCGGCTGCACTCACAGCAGATGAAATGATTGCAGGTTAAAAATTAGCATTTAACTTCCCCTGGGGTAGTCTGCGATCAACAACAGCTTAAATGTTTTGTGTATTAGGATCAACATGCCATCCAAAATCTTTTTTTTTAAACTGCTATTCCCTAGCTATGTATAATAGATTATAGTCTGGTCCTTTGCATTTATTGATCAGGAAAGGGGGCCAATATAAAAACCCGTTTACAAAGCGAGCGAAGTGCATTATCCACAAGGGCAACCTTTCATTTCAATGTTCTTCGGAAAGAGGTTACGTGGAAACTCATCTTGTTCTTAATAATTCATGGCGTAGCGTCTATACGAGTCAAAATGAGGTTTCTTGGAAAAATCAAACATATTACTTGGACAAATATTCTTTTAAAAATATAGCATTCAAAAGATTTTCTCCAGAAAGTGACAGTTTAAAGACCACTCAAAAACCAATGCATGTTATGGTCAAGCAGTAACTTATGATAAAGTTATGTCACACTTGAATGGTACAAAACTTTTTACCGTGCAAAATTTGAGCGCTTATTTAGAAAAGGAGTTTCTCTTCCTCATCTGCTACAGAGAGGAGGAAGATATCAGATGGTACTTTATGTAGAGTTGTGTACTTACCAGTAAACCTATAGCTGTCAGACTGATGTTTAGCTCCGAGTGCTGGAGTCCAAATTTGGCGGCCATCTCTACACACAAGCTCAGGCATGGCGGTGAGATAAGAGAGAGGAAATCTGTGACTACGAGCTGCATACTCTGGAATGCTGTGCGTATTATCACCTCACTGGAATAAAAGCCATTCATAAAAGATTATATGCAGAGGTCGAAAAATCATATGAACTGAAGATTTTTTTTAATTTGGCTGAGCATGCCATGTCAAAACAATGTTTTTGACAAATTTCTAAACCTACGATTCAATGAAAGGTTTAAAAGCCTGTGAAATTCAGTGGGACATTGCATCTTGGGATACCTGTCAGGGCGCATCTTCCTGAAGGGCACTGTTGGGAATAAAACCTGTTAGGAACATGAGACTAGAATTAAGATACCCAATCCGTTATGAGATTATTACCCCTGGGTGTTAGCGCCGTCTCCTATGACTTGTAGTATAGTAGGCCAGCCAGGACCGAGGGTCTCTCCACCGTTCTGTAGTATAAGTAAGGCACATTCTAACTGTCTCTGTCTAACATCAGTCTGTGATATCACACTGAGCTCTCTCAATGGTGCCAATAACATCGCCTGTAATCTCTGTATTATAAGATAAAAGACCTCAAAGGAATTTAAATCACCTGCAACTGTTTGATGATGAAGATGCCCATCATATGTTACTGTTTTAGGGCGTTGACCAGGTAGAAACTGGGTGACAAGTGGGTGTTTACCATATGGCATGTGTAAAAGAGAAACCTGCATGGAAGTTGGTCTAAATAAATTAAATGAAGTCCTCAGTCTAGTTAAAAGCCCCACACTAACATTTTCTCCAAATAACGTCAGTACACAGTCTGTCAACTTAGCTTAGCTTGCGTACCTTATTCTCATGTAGAGGGGGGTCGTACCCATGAAGCAGTGCTGCAGATACAAGGCTAGTTATAGCCTCAGCACCACAGCATCTCATCGATGAATGAGGGTGGTGACACACCTGCAAAAGCAAAATTAAAGCTTGAGAACAATATACGCTTTATTTAAATATTCGATGTAACCGATTTTACCAAGTGAATAACAATTTTTTCCTTTTTATCATTGATAAAGGTTGTCTAGGTTTTTGAAAACTACTTGACAAAAAATATCCTGTCTTGAGTTTCCTATTTCATCTGTTTCTTAAGTTTCCATTTCTAAATTCAACATGGCCATTGTGTTAATGTTTTATTGTGGATAATCTCAACCCAATCTTAGTCTATTCATAGAAGCTGTGCGGGTATCAACACATTGAGTTTGTCCAAGTGTACATTTCCATATCACTGATAAAACAAGTCACCAGCCAACATCCCAGTTCATATAACTCAAAATAAGTTATTCCATGTTGTCAATCCACTTCACGCCGTTGTCCAGGGACCGGCAAATGTAAGATGCAGCCATTTCCATTTTTTGAAATCAATATCGAAAATTCTCAGCGCAATTTTTTACACAAAACTTCAGAGTTGAGAGATACTTATTCCACGCAGGCGATTTGTTTACAGCAATCTTCTCCCAGGGATAGTTTACAGGAAATTAGCCCTTAAGCGTACATTAACTTTTAAAAATGCATGTCAGTGGAGGCCTTATTGGCTAGCTAGCGTAGACACGTATTATAATATAACTGACTATTAATAAATACAACACCATATTAAATCGCTATGCAATAATACTACAATAACATAACTGCGATGGCAATACTGACTTGTCATCAATAATTTTAAGGGCTGCTTATAAGGTAATGTTATTGCCGTTGAGAGCACTTGCCACTAGCTGCCAGTCTAGGAAAGGTAGCCTACTGTCATTCAGTAAACATTAATTATATGAGAAACATCGATGAATTTTTTCCTGACTGAGAACTATGGATAACATTATTCAGTGGTAGTACAAAAGTCAAAACTGCTCTTCCTTTTATCACAGCAGAGGAATTCAGCACAGAAGGTTCCAGGTCAGGTTACACACACACCATCTTGATGGCATTCAATGACAGTACCACCTTAGGTGAGATTCCACACAACCATAGTGGTGAAGCCTTTGGCTTGGAACAATTTAACGACAAATACCGACCGATACATGGATATCTATCCTCTCTCGTTTGCATATTCGGAATTATTTTCAACTCATGTAATATCTACATTCTAACGAGGAAAAAGATGAAAAACTCAGCGACAAACATACTACTGACATGGATTGCAGTTTTTGACTTGATAACAGAAGCAGTTTACGTTCCGTTTGCGATTCACTTCCATATCGTGACCGACACGGATGAGGAGTATGGACACACTAGACCTTGGGTTTACTATGCACTAGTTAGTCTTCAGACTATGGGAATAGCGCACACAGCTGCCATGCTGATGACAGTGGCCTTAGCCACGTTTAGATGTATTTATATCCAGCATCATACTAAAGCTCAGACTTTGTGCAGCGTCGAAAGAGCCAACCTGACCACTATCATAGTGTCTATCGTGTCTATAATACTTTGTATTCCTAATTTTATCAGCCATACGGTGGTGGACATTGCAAAAGAAGATAACTCAACTACTATATGGATAGGAGAGACAGATTTGTTCACACAATCCAAATTTCTACAGGTTTTCACTTTTCTAGTGCTAGGAGGAATCGTCAAAACAGGAGCTTGTATCATACTCTTAGTGTTTACAGTGGCTCTGCTCATATCCTTGAAACAGGTACGGTTTACATGACAAATCATTGGAGAGAGCAGATTATTGAGCAGCCAAAAACTTAAGCTGCTTTCAATTTTGTCACATGAAATTTGTCTCCAGGCAGTTAACTGTTCCTTCCTGTAGCTAATGACACTGTTCTGCTATAGAACAAGGACTGGCAAAAACCGGCGCATCAAAACTGTGATAACATTCATGGTAGGCGAGGAGTAGGGTTAGCAAATTCACACGATGCAGGCATTGCGCAATTGTAGGTTGTTTACAAATAATAATTAGATCAGCAATGTCACCTCAGCTTGCAAGATTAGACAATATTCAGACATATTTGCGTTTGAAGTGTCATCCTAAGGGACCCGGGACAGGGTAGAATATGGAGGTCAGACATGGTAATGGTCTCATTCCATGGCCTTGATATTATGTGTGTGTGGGTAGGTAATCACTGGTATAATATACAGGAATAAAAAGCGATCTATTTTTGCAATAGCACCTCGTTCAGGAGAAGTCTAGCTGCCAACAACTGGAAACAATACAAAGTCATTCTTGACACTTGAATAAGTATTCTTCTGGTTGGAGCAGAGAAGCAGCAGCCATTGAGCTGAGCAGATTTAATTTTATATCTTGATATAAAATTGCGATGCGATCGATCCAGGCATAGAACTCTCATATCCTGTAATATTTTCTTATTTCGCAGAGATATCTGAAACCTCTCAAGTAAATTAAAATTTTGCTGAGTGGATTGCAATTGGAGATATTGGAAATGCCAAGGCAATGAACATTCTTTCAAAAGCTGTTTAGTACACTTATTGTCGGTAAAAATCCTTTTCTTGCAAAGAACTACATACTTCATATCATCGGCCGAGTAGGTACACAGATTAGAAATCTATCGACATAATTGCGTGAGATGATGCAACGTCTAACGGAGGGATAATGTTGGCCCTTTAGTGCTCCGTGTCGAATATCGATCCGCAGTTGTCAAAGATCAGCTGGCAGGTTTTTTTGCCCTCTAGCCTGCTGACAGTTTCAAGTAAAAAATACTCAAATGTAACAAGCAATCCAATCCATCTCACAGCTGAGTGTAAAATTGTTAACGACCTACATCATTACAAGCTGTCAGGTACTGTCTATCGACAAACCAATGAACTCTTGACATCATATTTCTTTCTCTACTTTTGTTATAGGTAAAAAAGAGGCATGACAACCTGATGCAAAATAGTCATTCACAGCACAAACAGAGAGAGCACAACCGAACTACCGCCATGTTGAGTGCCGTTGTCTTGTCGTTTGCCATAGCCGAGTTACCTCAGGGCATACTTGTTCTGTTCAGCTCGGCGGACAAGTGGTACTTTGACCATGTTTACTACTATTTAGGAGACTTGTTTGACTTTGTCGTACTTCTCAACTCATCAGTCAACTTTATAATGTACGCCTCTATGAGCCAGAGGTTCAGGGACACTTTTGTAGATAGAGTGTTAAGCCCTGTAAGTAAATGTGTGTGCAGACCTTGGCAGAAAACGAAACACGCCGGAGAGAATGGAGAGGCTGCTATACCTCTGCAGCGAAACGGCAAACCTACAGAGGCCGAGATAGTGACATGTAAGTTGTGAAGTTTAAAATATCATTTAGTCAATACAATCACCCGATCCACGACAGATTGATCAACAAATGTTTGTACTTACTAGGTTGATCTGTCTTCTTCTTTTTTTCTAGCTTTGATTACAATCATAACCAAATTAAATTGTCAATTCTTCAGCTTATTTAAAGATTTGGTAAACTTGTGTTTAAAAATAAGACAAAATTTCTGCTGATGGTTTCTTTTTGTGTAGGGTATTTGCCTGATGATATATTGCCATTCTAGTAGTGCTCTCAGTGGTTAATGACAGGCCAATACAGACATATTGGACTGCATATATTTATATTTATATGAGTCCCAATAGTGCTTATGGTCAGCGGCAGATAAATGTTTTGAATAATTTAAATGACAAAACAGAACCGCCCAGGGTTGGCTGCTTCTATGATTGTAAAAAATTAATATCCTGTAAAATTTAATCTCCGTAGGATTGAATGCGGTTGCCCGATTCATAATAATTTAAGGTGCAAAACTACAGTAGAGGCGAACCATCGTGTATATCTCCAGTCTTGTCATAACGTATTTGTATCATTTGCTTTGTTAACTTATGAATATTATATATAATCCAGATTGCAACGCTATGCTCATACATAACCGATGTAATTATTTCCATCATTCTACACAGGAAGATCAAATCAGGTTTGACCTTTTAGCTATCATACTAAACACGCTTAAACATCCCTCCTCTACTCACTATATTATTATCTATTGCGCATTTCTCTCCGTTTCTTTGCTAACTAGAGTACAACATAAGCATGCATATATGTTATCAGGTTTTTGTTTTCATATTGTTCCTTTCCTACTCGGCTACCTCCTGTTCTCTACATAGACATAGAGTTATGCTATTTTTCGTTTGTTAGTATATTCATACAACTTGGCATTATGGGATATTATGCATTCATATTGCACGTCAGAGGTAGTATATACAGTCAGAATGATGTGTTTTATTCAGCAGGGAGTGTCAAGGAGAAACCCATAATGCAGCTTTCTGGAATTCCCAGGTCAATGGTAACATAAATAAATATTTGGACCAGATCTGTCTTGGGAATTCCAGGTTAGAGGTGCATTGTGGGAATGGTTTCAATATGCTCTATTAAACAAAGCAAAACCAGGCAATAAAGAAATAAATACTGCAATAATATCCTTCTGGGCTCTAAGGATTTATATTGTAGCCTCCTACTCTTCTCTCGGCACATTATCTTGACAATGGTTGAAATAATCAAAATCCTTTTGGTTTTGGGCTGTTTTGTGTCCAGTGTAAATACACAAGCACTCTCAAAAATATGCGGATCAAATAAATGTTTACAAATCTTTTTTTTTACAGCAGGAAGGAGACAGAGAGCGGATGATTATACTCCACTGGGATTCAGTATGGTAGAAGCAACAACCTTCAACACTTTAATACTCTCAAACACTGACGCCAAAGACGAGGCACTCGATACGGCCGAAACCTAAAACTCCCATCAGAAGACAGTCAAACAATTAACTTGATTTGCAAAGTAAATCAATAATCTTAACTCATTCCACCCTTTAACTGTTTCCAAATTTGTGTCCACAATGAAACTGTTTTTTACTATTGACGCATACGTCCTTTAATTCTTACACCGGTCAAGCAGACTACTGTGGCATGAATTTATCAATTATCAGTAATTTTCAATAATTCAGTATCACAGAAGTCCCAATGACCTCAAAGTTGTGAATAAAATCCATAAGAAAACACACCAGATAACTCTGTACA
Organism: Membranipora membranacea; assembly: GCA_914767715.1. Lineage (NCBI taxonomy): Eukaryota > Metazoa > Bryozoa > Gymnolaemata > Cheilostomatida > Membraniporidae > Membranipora > Membranipora membranacea. Next base: position 30,618,611 of record OU612066.1, on the reverse strand, counting down.
CTAAGATAAGGGCATTGCCGTGCTGCGGCTGTAATCCACACATATTACCGCTTTAAAACAAAGTTTTTCCTAATTTATGATGAGTTTTCTTTGTGCGAAACCTGCATGCTTGTCTAAATCAATACATGGTGGTGATAAATAGTAGTTTCCTGTACACTGAGAATGTTTTTCTGGCTGACCATGTGAATTTCACATGACTATTACCAATCATTTTATTTTACTGATGTTCAGCTGATGCACTATGCTTTAGCCAATTTTGTATGCTATAATAAAACTGGTTTATGAAACATTACTCCAAGTTATAGGATTGATTTTCATGTCATGCATACGGGAACAGCTATCTGAACTTTAAAGCACAGCGGCTCACAAAAACATACCTAGGTAACTTAGTCATAGTCAAATATGATAAACCAATGTGAGTGGTGACGGAGGACCTGCAGCAAACTGAAAACGTAATTAAGCCACGCCCTCACTCACACCTCCATTAGCTTGTATTATAAAACACTCTTGTTGCGCAGGGTAAAGATACAAATGGGGAGGAAAATTTGGCGCTTAATAGCGTGATTTCAATTGTTCACATCTGATGACCAGTGTCCAAAACCATTGGGATTTGATTTATATAGACGGTAGTGCGTTCTATTTTGTCAAGTGAAGCATATTGTGAAGTTAACTGCTCATGCGCATGCTCATACATCAATTAATAAACAACTCTATGCTTCAAACAAGTCTCAATCATTAGTCTCTGTAACAAAACCCTCCCTTTTCCGCAAATCAAAAATGAAAAAATGGCCAATTTTAGCATTGGGCACTGATATATTATGTTGAAGCACTATAAAAATTCAGCACAGCGCTGTGGTAGCAATGTTATACTGTAACATTGGTTACATGGTTATATGGTTACATTGTAACAGAATGTAACTTTGCCACATTGTAAAATTAAAACACTGTAACACCGTAGCAATGTAACACTGTATCATTGTAACATGAGAGCACAGTGTAATTGTTAACCTGTTATACTGTAGAATTGTAACACTGTCACAGCTAACACTGAAACAATAAAACACCCGCAACACTCCCTAACTCTTCACTCACCTCCAACAGATGAGCAGTTAGAGGTTTCCACAGTACAGACACTCTGTCTAAGTTCACCAGTCCGGTCTCTAAGATCTTAGCCACAGCAAACAGTGAGGGGTCCTTATTATTGTAGGCTACCTCCATAGCTTCTGTAGACAGCTTACAAAGAGCATCTATAAGGTGATGTACTGCTACATCATCCAGATACCTGTAGAAATATAAGATCTCAAACTAAAATCTCAAACTACATTTTTGACACATTTGCCCGATTGCACACTAAACCTGGATTGGCATGTGATCTAGTAGTGTCTCAGAATCCTAATGTAATCTACAAGAAGGCCAAATGCCAGTACATGTCCCACCAACCAACCAGTAAGGTCAGGTGCTGGCCAATGATATCCTGTAGTATTGGACCCACATCACAGTTACAGATCTTTCTCAGATTCATTCCTATAATGGAGCGTTTTAACAGAGATGCTAGCTTGAAATTTGTTTTATGGAAGGCTTGAGTTCAGGTCCCAGAGACCTGAACTAAGGTTGGTTCCAAAAGCCTCAGCCAGTCCCCTCTCAAAGACAGAAGCTACAGTGCTTAAACTGAGGCAGTGATATTGGGTGGGCATGGAAATGGTTACATATAGTCATTCTGTAGTGGTACTAGTTGGTGGGCATGTTACTGGTTAAGAGAGGGCCGTTCACACTTACTGAGAGCTCTCAAACAGTCTGGAGAGCATATCGGACAGCACGGGTAGATCAGCCATGATAGCTGTAGTTATGATAGCACCTGAGCTATCTGCAGTCTTCTCTGCTCTCAGCTGACCGCCGCTGGCTGTCTTCAGTCCAAGTATCCACACCAGATGCTGAATAAGATCGAAGCGATGATAATACAATTGAAAACGCAGACTACAGTTAGTAAACTATGCTTTTGTGGCTATATCTCCATGGCATGGATGGTGTGGTAGACGACTTTCAGGCATTCCCTACTACAATAGTGAATGGTTAAGTTTCTGCAAATCTGGGATATAGAAACATATTTGCTCTTGCATAGTATTTGATATCGTTAACGGCTACAACATACTAGCCATTAGAAATATGTGCACAAATTTGAAAAGCCTCTTTAAGATCAATCGGTGGACTAATTTTTCTGGACCAGCCTAGCTTGACCCTCCATAAGACCAGTTATTGATGGACATACTCCATCAAAAATAGATTAACTGGACAATATGGTTATGGCATGATCATAAACGCTACCTGAAGAGTTGCTAGCACCATGTTCCAGGAAGTACCGAGCACACCACCATGACAATGAGCTAGTGACAGTATCGCTCTCATACAGCTTATGTTTTTGGCAGTCAGCTACAAACGTGACAACACAATATTAAAAACAATGACTTAATTTTACTGTTACAGACTGCCACCCCGATAGTGGTTAGCTTGAATAGAGAGTCGACTTTTATAACAAGAGAAAAGATCCAATGGGTCAAAGAAAGTTTCCACACCCCAGGTTCAGTTTATCTGTCTAGACCGAGTTCTCATCTGGCTGCTTTTGATTTTCAGGGCACTATGACAGGCCACCCTCAAAAACAGCTGTTTGAGTATTAGATGAACTATTTCCCAACACAATTCTATCTATTAGTGTTTTAATCATCTCATGCGGAGGAAGATTTGTTGGTACAGCAGAGAAGGACAAGGTTTACATACTCACACAACTAGGATGTATGTCTTTTGACATAAAGGCCTGCACTTACACAATAAGAGAGAAACTAAAATTGCATTTGTATGAGCAAAGATTACTATTTCTGATGCTTCATCAAACCACATATTCTGGCCCCCATACTAAGATGATAAAGTTCCTGCTTTCGGTTCTCTCAAATGACGCATTATCTTTGGTCTGAGTCTAGACTTGTCAGTGCATGGTCGTATCTCACAATAAGCTAGTGCAGATTTCAAGAAATCTTTAACTCATTAAACTTTTGTGGAGAATGTGCATAGCAGCATCCGTCAATGGAAACTTGAGCTAAAATCTCCTGTTTTTAGTTGCAATGTTTGTGGGGCGAGTTAACACAAACCCCACCTGATTAGAAGTTCTGAGCTATGTGATTATTTAACTTACCATGACCTGAGACTGTAGCCCACTAGATGGCATGTTAAGAGTAGGTAGAGCTGTACCTACAGCCACCACCTGACTCTTATCATACATCTCATCCTGCTGCTGAGGCTGGGGCTGGTGGTGCTGATTGTTTGTCTTAAAGTCCAGACTAGAAACTCGCACATGACCTCTCTTAGCAATAACAGCAGGGTTAGGAGCTGTAAGCAAAGAGATAGAGGTTAACACTCAGGGGGCATTGGCAAAATCACTCAGGCTGGAGCTAGACCAAGTGAATCAAATGTTACACATATTGTAAGACTAGATAAACTTAATTCTATTTCTCCTGGCCATAGTGAGACAATTAATCAAACAATCAGTCCATAGCTGTTCAACAAAGACATCCGTAAGGGGGAGGGGGAATTTGAATTAAATATTCAGCGTTGACATTCAGGTGGCATTTGACAGGGCCAAAAATGAACAATATCACAAGGAACAAACATGATCAAGCACAATTTCTCCGAAAGTCTCATTTAATATCTATATACCAAAGTGAGGATGCTGTCTAAAATCTTAAAAACCCTCTTCTAGGTAGGGCCTACAGATTTTTATTTGTTGAAGGATAATATATGATACCTGGCTGATTGAGTACTAGAAGCTGATAATGAGGGGGAAGAGAAGCTTTACATAGAGAAGTCATGAAGGCATCTCTAGTCGTCTTCAGATCGAGCTGACCAGCCAGATTAATATAACTCTGCTGGGCCTTTAATATAGCTTCTGTGGCCTGCTCATCGGTACTGTAATTGTGAGATAATTATATATTAATCTTCTTCTAATTTTCTATATATATATATATATATGTCATTCAAAGTGTGACCTTACTACCAAATACAAATACTACATAGAAAACAATTGATATTATTATCAGTGTGTCCCAAACTCATGTTGATAAAGAGTGATGAATTGTCTACTCTCTGACATAAATTGTAAATGAGAGAGCAACTTTGTAATTGTAGTACACACTGCTTGCAGATCGACACTGTGATACGAGTCTCTCTGCACCGTAGCGACAGTGCCACAAACTGGCCCAGTTGACCTAATTGCATTTTGTAATTTTGTCTATAGAAGCTAACATTTATCCAGTTCGGGTGGGGTGACTTTTCAGAGAAACTCAAGCACATTCGAATAAGTTCAGTCGCTATGGTGCAAATATAACCAACCTGATTGTAGTGTGCATCTTTACTTATAGTACAAGTTTATTATGTTTACCGGATTCATTGGGTGGTAGCAATAATCATTTGTAAACAAGGCATCAACTGATCGCAATAGTTTGTCACCAACCTGGCCTCTAGTAGAAGAGAGAAAGAAGCCAACAGCCCACCCCATGATGAGTTAACTAGAGCCTGGTGTACCAGTCGCTCCTTGTCTCCATCTGTTGACCCATCTGCAGTTTGCTCAGTGTTAGAACAGAGTACATTCCTCTCGACACTGCTGCCGATATCGAGTAGACAAGCCAGCCCTAAAGTCAGCGCATAGCCATCAGGTAATTGTGTAGGGTCAAGTTTATCGACCATCTCAATTCTGTATAAAGTCAAACATTACTACATTGGTTATTCTCTACTCATAAAGATTCGCAAAAGTACAAGAGATTTTATTTTTAATTTGGCCCTTAACTTATAAATTAGACATTTGAATCCAAGTGATCAACACAATTACAAGACATCAAGGACAATGTAAATTGGCAAAAAAGATATGTTAAAGTGGTAGCCTTACAGGATCATTTAGTCTAAGTGCTCAGACTCCAAGGCGCAGGGAGTTACTTGCACACGCTATCAAACTCTCCCCTTTGATAGCGTGCACAAGTAACTCCCTGCACCTTGGAGTCTGAGCACTTAGACTAAGGATTATTAAATATAAATCTTACAATCATAGCTGTTCTCTGCTCTTTTTTTGGTCAATTATCTGTGAATTTTGGGATTTTTGATCAGCGCATTATGGGAATATACAATGATGATATCAAGAGATTCTTTATAACACTGAGTAGTAATGTACATTTGAAATGTCCAATCCACAAATCTTTACTTTATATCCCTATTCCGTTATATTATACAAGATGACATTTACAGTATACAGAACTGACATGTTCAACAACTATAGGTGATTAATAAGTCACATGGTAAGCATAGGTTTTTGCCTAGTTTAAGAGCTTAAACGGTGTCGGGATAGCTGGTAGTAGCATTTCATTATCAATCACTTTCCAACCAAAGTGGGAAAGTGGTTGATAATGAAATGCTACTACCAGCTATCCCGACACTGTTTAAGCGCTTAAACTAGTTTTTGCCTAATGTAGTGACAGGGGGGGGTGGAAATACTTTGAACCCTGACTTCTTTACTCACAGTACTGGTCTGATTGGTGTCTGAGGTACATTCATAATTAGAGGTATCCATAAGTTCTTATATACAAAAGCAGGCTGTGGTGTAACCCCTCCTCCAACAGGCATACCTCCCACTAGTGAGGGTGGGGCGCCCTGCGTATCGGGAGTCTTATTAGAGTTAGTATTGGTCTGTTGGTTAGAGGCAGTAGGCATGAAGAGAGTTTGTATAAATGAGCCTATTGCGCTGACGATATCGTAGAAGATCTTTGCTGAGTGTTCCTTCATGTCATAAGTCTCAACAAACGACCTGTTAATAAACATCACGAAGAGATATCACATCAACATAACTGATCTACATCATGGTATACATGGTATACATGGTATACATGGTATACATGGTATACATTGTATACATGGTATACATGGTATAAGTAGTTGTTGAGGTATGGTGAAATAAAATCTTAATCGTATATTTTATGGATGTCCATGAATAAACCAAAGTACTGACAAATGTGGAACATTCACCAAAGCAGGAAGTAAATTGAAGTTGTTTATCAACTAATATGATTTATAATTTGTGCATCAGAGGAGGTCCTGGAAATTTATGGTTGGTTCCTAGCACAAGACTCCTGTTAACCTGACACTTACCTGACTAATTTGGGGTTACTGCAGAGGTTATGTGTTACTTCTAGTGCTATACATCTCTGCCACATTGGCTTCTCTATATCCATAAACTTTACTAATAGAGATAGGAATATCTCACATTCTGTACTCTTAAAAGAAGAGAGTATGTTACATGATTACCCGTGTCACAATGTCACAGTGTCACAATTACACGATGACATAGGGACGCAACAACACTATATGGCTATCAGATTGAGATTACACAGCGACGTGTGAATCAACAATTTTTTATAGCATTATATCAGCTCATATATATCAACATTATGGGATGATGATAGAAGTGCTATTTTTTGAAAAGGTTATTGTTAGAGCTGTTTGAATTGACATACGAATTCAAAATACAAATGCAATACTGGGAATCAGAGGATATCCAAGATTCTGACCATACTGGTATCCTACATTATATAATCCAGCCAGGTAGCTCATTGTGTGGAGTTTGGCTTATCATAAGTGATTTTGATATGATCATTGAATAAAAAGGATGCTTATTTTTGGCACCTCAAAATAGCTGTTTCAACTGACTCAACACGAGTTCAACTTACCAGAAGGGAGTAGAAGTTTTTGATGAGAGTTTGTACGATTCTCAGTAATCTCATCACTATAGGGAAGTAAGGTTTCTCCGCTGATACAGGACTGGGGGCGGAGGGATGTCCCTGTCTGAACTTAAGGCTAGGAGAGAAGAGCTTAATCACAAGAGGACAAACTCTCTCCTTCAGTAAGAAACCGAACTCCTCATGCTAAAACAGATACAAGAAAGTCAAACCAGATTCTGCAGGAAATGGGACAGCAGTTTTTTGAGTATTTTAACCAAGGATTTCAAGAGAAATCCTTGAAATCCTTGTTTTAACCCATAGACATGAAATCAGATTTTTTGTTACCAAAAAGAGACTAATACCTGTGCTTTGTTGAACTTTTCAATGAAACATTAAATGGGATGGGAGTGTTGTATCAAGGAGTAAAAGCTCTTTTACTCTTTGGTTGTATCCTTGGTTGTATCGTGTTACTCGGTGTTATGACCAACAATTTTGGCCCAACTTTGGCCGTTCCTCTTCACAACATCATCTCTTTGGAGAAGTGTGAGTCAGTTCAATATGTACATTCCTCAAAGTTAATTGACAATGAATAGAATATGATGCACAATCAGAAGTTATATGAAATTGTGGCTTCCTTGTTTTCAATAGGAAGATTGTACCTGCCCAACACAATATTATCCAAGGGTAACAATAACATTGGCACTAACTGATCCAATACCATCCTAAAATCTGAGTATATCACAATGAAGTCATCCAGAATGCTTTGATTCTGAACACCAAAACATATTTTTGAGCAAATCTATATGTACAATAAAAACAGGACTAAAAGAGAAACCTGTCACTATATTGGCTCTGGGATTTTACCATAGTTAGATCTGGAATTACAGGTGAGAAGACAACATAGACACATATGGATACTGATGCTGTTACCTGTTGGAATATTTGTGGATAGTTAGACATGACAGATTCGAGTAGCTCCAGTCCGAATGTTCTCGTCATCTCAGTAATACCAGTCAGCCACACGGGATTATCTGCATTAACTAACTGACACAGATCCTACAAATATACAACAGGCTGTGAGTGGCAGCTGCCTAGTGCTGAGGTGGAGGGAGTAGAGAGGAGGATTTTTGAATCTGAGGAAAAAAGAGCCACGCTCATGATATAATGATTAAATGTGATAATGTGTTTCACCATTAGTTTTGCAATGAGATATTAATATTTAGTTTGTATGGTACAATACTTAAAATGGATGGGGTCCTTTAATTGAATGACCGAGGGGAAGCCAAATCCTTTCTATCACTTTGCTCATGTCCCTTGTTGAGACATGTAGCAATCATTTTTCCCTAAGCAAGAAACGATTGCATAACAATTATGGTAGTTTCAAATTGAAAGACCTCCCTGAATAATTATTTCACAATCTTGAAAACCATACAAGGACATTTAGTTTCAACAATCTAGAGAGGCTTATATATCACAAATCTCCGTAATCTTAAACACAAACCTGGAACAATAAGAAGCCATCTTGTGCACAGGGCTGTAGAGAAGCAGGGGGTATTTTACTTGGTGTCTTAAGTCTCTCTGTGGAAAATGGCTCCAGTGGCACTGAAAATAAGAGAGCAAGTTCTTCATTAGACAGGGCATTTATATGGCAAAGAACATTGAAGTTGTGCCATTGTGCATTATTTATATTTGGACCATGCGCCAGGACTGATCAAAATATTTATTTCATGTGATTTGATATTAATTGAAAAATTGGGTTATCCCTGTACAAGGGGAGCATGGGTCACGGTCCAAGATGACCAAATATTTGCAAAATCCTCAAAGACAACATTTTGCAGTACCAAGGAGTTGCAAATGCAAAATAAAAAATCTGAAACCAGAGTATTCAATATCATAAAATTATTTATTTTGAACCAAGAAATATACCTACATTTGTTTAGGCCCTATATGGTGTCAAAACTTGTTGCTGGATACTTTGTTGCACGCAAGCGATATAACATGTGTCTGCACAGTAACTCTATTTCGGTTTCTTTCTTAAAACGAATACTGAACTGTAAATCACCTTATTGCATGTTTGGTGCAGCTGGTGCAAATTACTAACTTTAGGCAAAAAAGAGCAGCAGAACATCATTCTTTTTTATATATGCAATGTGTATGCATTTCGATATAATAATATATGCATGCTTTTCCCCTATATACAACAGAGACTATTGATATAGGGAAATAGTGTGCATTTTCTATAGTATCTGTATAGATTTTATGTATTACCTTGTGATTGCACACTATCCTCCGTGCCGACTCTCTCATAGACGGCATTGACCAGCTGTCTAACTGTAGCACCTGCTGTGTTTATAGTCGTAGAATCTTTGGTAAAATATAGCCTGAATCCCAAAACTAACGCCTAAAACATGCAAAATACAAATGCAAACCAAAATTCATTACTAACAGGCAACACTTGACACAGGCAAATACAATCGCTTTAGGCTTGAGGTTATGCTCATATTCTTGTTGTAACCGTGTAACAGATGATTATTATGGAATGAGGGGCAACTTAACTTGTCTGTTTTAAACTGTACTAACTTTCTTGATCTGAATTAGATGAAAGATGAATTTACCACTCCCCCAACACAAGAGGAAAACCCCTAAGGAATAATCTACCTTATCACTTGGGTGATTGGTTTCAATCTTATCAACAACAAGCTATGCAAAAAAGAAAAAACTTGGTGGGAGGTCACCACTTGAACACAAAGCCATACAGAACCTGTTACCAGTACATTATCAGTTCATTTCCTAGTGAGAATGATAATTATGAGATAACATACCCTGGCTAAACTTTCATGTTGGACGAGAGAATTGGTAGTTATCATTAAGATGGCAGTCTGTAGAAGTTTCAGCTCCTCCACTCCGCTGTTCATCAAGTTCCATAGAGATTTTATAATATTGTCTGCTGTGGTCTGAAAAAAAGAAAGATACAATCGAGGTAATACGAACAAATACAAGTAATATACAAGGCACTGCAACACAAGGTGTATAGTTGTCGTAGTCGACTGCAGTCAAAATATCAGTAAATTCCTGTATATGAGCTTCGTGTTTGCCTGGCTTGCGTGTAGTGGCACTCCATCGTATTTTGTTGTGGTGGATGATAATATTTTAATGTCACCGCAACCAAGGAGTAACAGCGTTACTGTTACTCCTTGCCGAACCTACAACAAAACTTACAATGTATGAAAAATTGGGTCGTAGAAGCCATACAATTGAGTATATTTGATTTGGTAATACCGGGTAAAATTTCAAGGTTACTGATTTCCTGATTACCAGAGATATAAAATAGATTTATTCACAGTGGTGACAAGCTTATTGAATTTTCCTGGGCTCTGGCTTTTAACATATGGGGAGGAGTTAGTTTGTAGATCAAATGTATTTATAACATTGAGAAAGTTTATGACCACTTGATGAAAGCAATGATATGACTATCACTCTCATCTCACATTGTCAGAGGGTTATTAAACACAATAAGAAGCAGCAGGAGTTGATTGACATGTGAATCCAAGTATGACATCAAGTAGCTAATACTATAAGATAACCACGTCTTACACCACACTACAATTACTACTACAGCTGCACCAATCAGCTGATGTTAAATCCATTCACTATCTATGATAGGCTACAGCACAATAACAGCTCACTACCATATTATAATTCAGTAAATGTCACACCAAATTTATACCAGGGCCACATTGGTTGCAGTGTCCGTTTAGTCTGACAACCTGACCACTCTTCTTCTGTGCCAAAATACTGTAGTTATTAAACCTGACCGTGCATTCTTTTCATAAACATACATGGTATTCCGTTGTATTAACTATTGACTTCGCCTCCAGCAGTATACCACATAGAAAAAATAAACCTAAAGGTAGTATGTTTGCTCAGGGTAAATACTAGCAAAAACAGTAACAAAATCTTATGTACTGCTAAGACATACACTGGGGCTTCTCAAAGAGAGGGCGAGAGTTCAAGGGTCAGATTACTTTTACACTTACCGCTGATATGGCTTGGTGCTGTATCATTCTCTGCATAGATGTAAGACTTATATGCACCATCTTAGGAATCTTTGTATCACAACCCATAATAAATGGCTGTACGAGCTCACTACTATTACTAAGCAGATCTAAAATAAATATAATAGTCACTTTTATTTGACAGTGAAAGATGACTACTGAGGAGGAAATTGAAAGTACCTCATACAATACACCCTTGCATTTGCAAGATAGAACCAATGTGCTGTAAAAATATTCATCTGACAAATGATACTTTGATTTGACAGAATTATTGAGCAATTTTCCTCAGTTTTAGTGCTTCTTATGTTAATTTTCAGATGTGTTATGACAAAAAGTCATATATATGTAAAAATAGTAGCAGTGATTGTAAAAGATTTTGTTCCCCACTATATGACTGTTGTCACCTTACAACCCTGATTACTGTGAAATTATGTACTATTATGTGAATAATCCACCTATGGAAGTTATACCATACAGGTTCTTTGCTCAGAGTTTTGAACTATTTTCTGCACAACAAATATGAAATAGTAGAAGTATTTCTGCAGGATGTCAAACTTTCAACCTGTGTCGAGTCCTCCCCCCCTCCCAAAATAAAACAAAACTTGCCAAGTCAGACAAAGCCCTTACCAGCCAAGAGATCAGTAGATTTGGTAGATATCATCCTTAACTTTAGCATACATGCTTCCGATGCCTGTAAAGAATTATTGAAAGTTGTCAGTCAGTAACTCAGCATCAAACCAGTTTACAGACTTACCCCAAGGAAATACCCACATTTCTCACATGTCATGTTATCAGTAAGATGGGCCAAGTGATTGGAAACACGATTCCCCACTGATCAAGGGGTTAGAGACTCCTTGCACTGACTATGATTACCACCAAAATGAGTTAGATGGAGTGAAGCACAGTAATGTTGATATCAGATTTAAACTAGCCTTTCATTCTGGCTTAATATTACGTTGCAGCTACTTACAGTTGATACAAGTAATATTATTATCTAAGCTGTTTTACGATCAAAGACATCACTAAATTATGCTGTGTTGTCTGTATGCAGAAGTATCTTATATCAAGGAGTAATTTGTTGATTTATAATCATAGCCTACCTCTTTGACAGGGGGATGCTTCTTTTTCGCTTCAGCAGATAAAGACTTGAGATCATTTTGTAAGTTGTCAAAGAGCTTTCGCCCGATAGCATCTCGAGCTGTGGCTGAAGACATTCTTAGATTAAGAGGTCTGGCGATTCTTCAGTAAAGATTGCAATAACATCTGTGATACGAGATGGGAGTATTTGAGATGTTACTCGACCATTTCCTGACTTTTCAAAATTCTGATAATAATGAAGAAAAATGCAATGTGAATTGGGCTGAAGAAATGTTAATGATCGCATGAATCTTAGAGCAGATTTGAGGAAAAGAAGGCCAAAATCTATCAGCTCTCACAAACAACGAAGGTACCTATGTTGGGTTTTTATATGACAGAGAAATTGAAATTCAAGCAAAATCAAAACTAAGACTGTTTTCAGCTGCGGATATACCTTAAATATTTAGTTCTCACATCAGAGACAGTCGTGTACTCAGACCACATCATACTAGAAACTGGGACTAGTTCAGAGGATAGCAAAGGATTTCAAGTTCAGGCCGTAAATGCATGCTCAAGATCACAAAGCTAAATTTGTATGCAAATAGCGGTGATTGTTTATTGATGGGTCTGACCATAACTCTATGGTCTGACCTCACCCCGATCCGATCTAGGCACAAAAATGATCAGACCCCTTAATTCATGTAAATGGTGTATTGAATTACCATTAATGATACATTTACAAGCTACACAGTACTTTCAATCAACTTTGTAGCAATGGCCTCATCATCCCCTAGTTGAAGGAGCAGCAGGATACACTACAGTCTAAGCTATCTGATTTTCAAGTTCAACTAATAAATATCTAGACCATTACGCAGACAAGCAACGTCAGCTGGGGTTGGCGAGCATGTGTTCTCTCCTGTGTGAGGAGACAAACAGTTTCTGTTGATAATAAGATAGTACGTCTTCTTGTGAATGTCACAACAATACCTCACCAGGCCAACTTCTCCTCTTGCAGGACTAGAGAAGACGGCCGTCCGCTCAAGGACACCAGGTCAGATACTGGCAACAGCTTTGTGAGTACGAAATTGAAATGAACCATGGAAATTATACTTTGTACCATACAGAGCAGCAAGTAAAATACCTATCTCAGAATGTAACTCACCACTGACAAAGGTAAAATAGTGTTTCTGCAATTTTCTTTGGTCAATTTTTCTCCCAGTGATTTGTCCCTACAGGAAATGGTTACTTAGTCTGCTCATACACCAAAATTCTTGTATTATATAGTGTATGACTATGGCAATCTGTTGTTTTGGAGCGAGTCTTGTACAGCGAGCACAATTCACAGCATTAATTCAATTGACAAGAGAGGATAACTCTATTGGTATCTTGGTACTGTTAATTTGCAGCAGGGAGATGGCAGCCCTGTTCCTCAAGTAAGCATAGTTGTACACAAGTTGAAAATTTCGAACGGTTATAAGCACTGATATATATATATATATATCAATGGTTATAAGTTACACCATTATCATAATAGCATTGCATGATATATATATATATGTGCCGTAATACCTCACCTATAAGGAGCGTATCAATCGAATCCCATCGAGGTCAGTTTTTTTTTTCAAATGGGTGCTTTATAACTGGAGCATTTTATTTTTCCCAAGGGGGGTGTCTTATAAGTGAGGTATTACGGTATATATATACGTATGTATATTCATTTATGGCAGCGTCAAACACGAATCCTCCAACCACATTAGTTACAGTAATCATGGTGCAAAGCAAAATTGAGGAAAGCAAAACCGGCAAGCTAATTGTATCCCACAGGGACCAAGTCTTCTATTACTATGCTGCGACCCTTCTGCTTGCGACACCACAGATATGGCTAAATCTCTCAACAGCTCCCACCTCAACTGGCACATCGCATGCAAAAAGGCAACTCCAAAGCCTGCAAATCAGATCAAACCCTTTCTTGCCATAGGTGATGTATTTTCCTAATGTGGAAAATTCATGTGAAGGGTAATATGATAATATGATTGTAGATTGTAGAACAAGACTGTGAGAAATGTGACAGGTGAACTATCCTATTTCGACCATAAATGCCCATCAATGACCTTCGTTACAGATATTTTAAAAATTATAACCAAGTTTTCAGTAGTTGGAGATCTTTATTACTACTATGTAAAAGAGAAGATAACAATTAACGGTAAGATTTCTGGTATCTTGCACGTGCTCCGGGTCCACCAAACTTCTTGGGCTCTTTCCTTCTTGGATCAGCGACTAGAAGTCCTTTGTCGTATGTGACGAGAATGTCTTTAATTTCTTTCTTGGATGCTTCATCAACATCTTCAATGGAAAAATAATAAATATTGAAAGGTTTCAGACACGTAGGTCTACATGTGGCAGGTGGACATCAAGTTTACCCACAGAGTATCAGGTTCTGTTCTGACCAACTGGAGTTAATTGTTGATTGAGAGACTGAAGTGCTACCAGAACAGAGAAGAGAGATATTATATGAACTACTTATGCTGATATATAACCATTCATAGGTTCATCTCCCAGTAGCAACTAACAGTGACTTTTAACAAATCAACGAGTTTTATTATGTAATCCTGATGACAAAGTCCAGATGACTAGCCCGAGACGCAGGGACGTTTTCGTACCCATCTTAAAAACTCAAATGTTGATACTCTGTATCATACTTTCCCTGCTAACAATATACAATAAATTCTTTGCCTAATATTTCACTGAAGGAAATCTACATCCCATAGCAGAGATGATAGTTTCTGCACTGTTGGCACAAGGACAAACTAATCACACAATGCATTAGTAGAAACATGTCAATTTGTCCCATCCAAATTGTTGATAAAACTACCTAATGCTCCAACCGAATCCACAATGAATGACTCAGTGAACATTTTGAGTCAGTTGAAGAGCTATATGTTCAGTTAGCCATCTAATCTAAAAGACAGCGAGTTTTAACTTACATTTTTGGTAGTAGGCGACCAGAGATTTGCTGATAGCCTGTCTGATGGCGTAGACCTGAGAGACGTGACCGCCTCCCTTAACTCGTACTCGGATATCTACTCCAGCAAATTTATCCTTACCCAGCAACAGAACTGGCTCTTGGAGCTTGAATCTAAAACATAATATTCACATATAATCACATGCACACGTTAAAAAATCTGGGATGAATTTTGTGTTGGCAGGTTAGGTCTTCAATATACAGTTTTCTTCAAGAGCCATGGATTTCCTTGCTCACTGGCTGGGACTTATGGCCAAATTGGTGATTTACATGATATGTAGTTACACCAACAAAAAATGAGCATAACATCAGTTTACACATAGAATCAATAATGGGAGCAAAGAGAGATTTATCACCAGTTGTTGGGGTCCATATTTTAACATAAGGTCATATAGTCCTTATTGCTTTGCCCTGGAACTAGAGAATGACCTACCTGAGAGTGGCTGGCTCAACAAGGTCCAATGGACGTCCGTTGACTCTCATCATACCATTTCCACGCTTGCAATGAGCAACGGCGGTGGCGGTTTTCTGTAATAGAAATATCAATATGACAATGACAATAACTTCAAAGTTGATTCAATTTTGTTGTACACAAGCAACTGCAGTTAAAAGAAGGCAAGTACCATCAAGAGAGGCAATTGACAAATTCGTCAGATTACGGAGTTGATCCAGATTACCCTATGGTTTTAGAGTAGTTTGTACATAGACTCTATTGCTTTTCAGCTTTTTCATAGGAAGTAATCAAATGATAAACTTTGAGCTGAGAGTAGATACTATTAATAATAGCCAGTGGAAATGGGATCTATATTTTGGCTTGCTAAAGCCCAGCCTATTCTATTTATGCTAGCAGGAAGGCAGTATTTACTGAAGCTCCCGATGACAAGAGGGGTCTCCAATTTAAAACAGCAAAAAATCGCAATCTGATCACTCACACAGTGAGTAAGCGAGACCAGTCAGAGTCTCGCTCACAGATCAGTCACTCATCGATGAATCAGTGTGTGCAATGTGAATGTGTTAGTTATAACTGGCTTTAATAAACCATCATCATTCTAATTGAGAAGATTCAGCTTGCCAAGTAGTACTGACTGGCAACCAACTTATTATTATCACTGATGTTGCTGGTACCAGACTACCCACAACAAAGCACAGTAGATAGGTGTACAAAAAACAAGCTTACCTTGCGTCCGAAGACCTGGACAGACTGCAGGGGGCCTTTCTTATTCTCCATGTTTGCTACAAACGAAGCAAAAATGTATCAAATGGGTGAAATTGTAGTAGATCTTCCACAAATACATATCTCTTCTGTTTCTATGTAGAATTCTAGCTAGATAGACGTTACGTTAGTTAGTGTGAGTTATCATGCAATCCCTTTTCTTGTTGCCAAATTTTTATTCTGCACATGAAAAGTACGGATGACTTAGAATCTCAAAGCGGAGGACTTCTTCTCTCCACCAGATTTAAGACATTGACAACGATTTCACATTGTGTAAAACTCAGAACAGCAGGCAGGGCATCAACATAATTGAGTAGCATTTTACGGCAGTGTGAAGCAGTTTCAGGACATCAGCTCTAGCTTTCAAATCATGGATATTGGAATGTTACCACATAGCTGATCTGAGTTTCGTTATGATCGTGTGATTCAGTGGTAGAAAACCATTGACAAAGTAAAAGTTTAGAGAAAAAGATTTTTACTCACCGGAAACCCTGATCAAAAAGGATTCCGAAGGGATTGCAGAGAAATATTCAAAGGGTTTCTTTAAAAACTTAGTGCAAGTATAAGGAGGCCCCCTACATATTTTTCCATGAGGAACTTGGGTTAACTTTTGAGGAGTTGTTTCATCTCACTGCATAGAAGGACAACCCTCACTAGCAATGATAAAAATAAAATCCCTTTTCAGATCAGAAGCTAATTTATGACCTCATCTATTAGCCTGATGAACCATCTCTAGTACATTGAATGGTCTGTCCCTGAGGGTTGCATTGATTGATATTACTAATAGTTTCTGGGGACGCACACATATATACCTTGGCAACTTAGATACATATAACACGATGATCATTTCATGTATAACTTTCTAAGAGAGTTCCTGGAACTGTTACCTTACAATCAAGTATGGTGGTGCATAGGGTAAGGGCAAGTTTTCGCATGAAATTAAATACACACTAAATTCTGTTTTGTTTTAATGTGTGACAAGAATTAGTGGTCTATGCCTTTTACTTTTTTATATTTGCGAACTAGTTCCAACTTTGTCTATCATGTTGGATTTCAGATATTAAAGCTCTACTCTGATGATCCTTGGAAGGTAGGTAAGGTACATACATGCTGATTTTATCAATATTTTTTATCGTTTTAGTTCTAAAAAATAATGGCGGTAAGATTAATAATAAAGATCACAAATAGAGGAAGATTTGATATAATCATAAAATATATAAGTTAGAATACAGCGAAAAATGTGAGCGGCTTTGAGTGACCAATAAAACCACCGCACTAGTCTGCAAAAAAGGTATATCACCATAATCTATCCGTATTCCACACTATAAAATCCCATATACTAGTCCAGTTTTCACTGTCATGATACAGATATGTCATAGAGTTCCTCAGAGAGTTTTGTAATGTATGCGGGTAATATTCAAATAACCAGAGCACCACTCCCCAAACTGTCGCAGCAAATATTGGAAATGTGTCTATCTTTGGATCTTTGATATATCCCTTCTCCATTCCAAGTCTGGTCAAACCGAATAATATCCGAGACAGCAAATACATATTTATCTAAAAAAAAAATTTAACATCAGTATGGTGATTATTTAAAGTTAGAATTCAGTTTCTCCTAAAAGGGAGATAAATCTCACCCTCCCTGGTTGCGAGACTGGTCAAATCAAATCCCACTCTCCCTGGTCTAATCTCATCAAATTCCTTTTAATTTAATCAAGAGTTGTCTTCCTTTATGATAGTAGGGCATTAATCCACACCTCAAATAGAAGATACTCCTGTATTCTCTCTTTTGTCTATCACCAAATAACAGGGCTATGCTATGCTACACTCAACAAGTGCGTATAACGTGATTGGGATCTGGGATCCGAGATAGATGATCATTATACTGTTTTAAAACTCACTTGTTCATTAACACTTGTGCGTTTGCCAAACACTAAATATCCTCCCAGAAAGGCCGCCATTGCTGAATGGAACTCCCGGGTCTTACCCTCTGACCATGCCAGTAACTTTGTCATCACCTTATAAGTGAATACAAATTTAGCAAGATTTGTCGAGTGTTGTCTTGTGGCGTCTAATATCCATTTGAACTTTTCCTCCAATCTGCAAATACATATATAACAACACAATGTATATTTTGAAGATCTTGTTTGTATCTATGTATGTATGTATGTAGGGGAAGGCGGGGCACGTTGAGCCATGGGGCACTTTGATCCACCCCACTTGTTTCAAATACCATTTTATGTTTTGAGTTTTCCCCTCCATCAGAGGTCATGTGACCAAAGGCACCCTTTTTGAGCAGACAAAAAGAAAGATAGCTACTAAGGGAAGATAATTATTTAGTTTTTCATCGTTTTTAGCGTAAAAAGTAAATACTGCGCCATTCGACGAAAATATCATTTATTCCCAACAAAGCGTGACTGAGAAGTTGCAACTTTTATCATGTGATAACATCATATTTAGTCTCAAAATCACATAATCTAAACTTGTCTCCGATGGAGAGACTTTGTTGAACTCGAATTGAAAGTGAAAAACAGGCTGTTGGGGTACGTTCAGCCATGCCCGTTGGGGCACGTTGAGCCATGCTCCGCAGTATATAAATTTGATATGATGAAAGTGTATATGAAGTATATTTACACAAAAACATTACAATTGATGTTTCTTTAATGAAGTCAGCAATTACTCTGAGTTCACTTTTCCCTTCACTTATCACTAAGTTTGCCGTGTGCAGGTTTTCCTCTACCGCAAAAATTTAAGAGATTTATTTGTGTTGCGAATTATATTTTATAGTTCACTTGAGTGATGAAAAAAATGCGCTGTTGCAATGAATTTGGTTCCTTTCCTTTATTTCTTATGGTTGCAATGAATTAAAAAGTTATCACCAGCAAAGAGATGACCATAACAGAGTGGCTCAACGTGCCCCATTCAAAATGCGGACCCGGCTCAACGTGCCCCGTGCTTGGGGCACGTTGAGCCGCTTCACAATTTTTTTTGAAACAGAAATATTTCCTTTTCTTGCTGCAATAGGTTTCTGACCTCACTCATGTTGATGGAAGACATGAAGACCAATTTCAGTGCCAATTTTTGTTAATCTGGCACAATTCAACTGCATGTTACAATAAAATATGTAAAAACTGGCTCAACGTACCCCGCCTTCCCCTTTTGTATTTATGTTCCTCCTAAAAACAGCAGTGTGTTGTACTGGAGTGAATTCTACTAGTAAAAAGAGTTAGCAGTAAAATATAAAATGATAAAAATGGTTACTAAAAATTATGTTAAAAATCAGAGTATTTATAAAAAAAAAGGTATTTCTTAGCTTCTCTGTCCTACGGTGGGGCATCTGTTTACTTGTAGCTTGAACAAATTCAGACCTTAATATATCCAGAATACTGAAAGATTGTTCAGACCTGATAAAATGCGTAATTCTTGATTTTCAGCTGTGTAGAACTGCAAACATATACCAACATCTCAACATTAATATGAAGCCAGGACAGCTGTATACCTTCCCCAGTTGAAAACTAATGAGCATAAAGCCATTAACATATTGTAACAGGATAAACTACACTACTGTACTTACGTCCCGCTTCTAAATAAGAATGTCATGACAAGGGCATGAGGAAGCCGTATCTTAATTCCATATACAGCTCCATTTCTCAACCCCTTTACAATGGACAGTAAGGCTTTGTATGCTGGATCAAAGAGGATGTCTGCCATCGTCCTGTAATTAAAACAAAATATAATGGATCTTGAAAATGTATAAACATAGTAATGGGACTGTAAAAATACATTTACTCAAGCTAGCTAGAAGCATGAATTATTTTTTATCTTTTATCCAGTCATTTTTTAGGGTGGGGTGGATCTATAACATATTCATATCTAGACAGGCTACAATTACAAGAAAATATACATTGCCAACATCCATGCACAATGATAATTATCATGGATGTTCACAAAGTATACATCTTTGTTACTAAAGATGCCTATACATTGTTGATTTGCACAGGTAACAATTACAATGTGTTATCATTTTATAGTAGACAGGGGGAATGGTTTTCAATCAACTAACAAGTTACAAGTACAAGCAGTAAGAAGCCTCATGCACATAAAAAATATCTATGCAAGATCTTCTATTACTCCTCTAATAGCAATAGCCTATGTTTTACAAATATGCAATGTTAACACCTTATTTTTACAGAGTAGTAGGGAGAGTTATTTTGATCAATGAACTCCCTCTCATTGTTTTGATGTTGTGTCTCAATCTTCCTTATGGGCTGGCAAATTGTGACTTGCTTATGTTGGGTCATCCAAGCAATATACTTAGTATTTAGCTAATTGATCAATGGTATATTTACCTTAATGCAAAGAGCAAGTGATCAGATGGATGGCAATGACGAATGAGAATGAAGAAAGTTAAAACCCTGGTCCAAAAGGGTGCAATGTAATCTTCAATATCAGTGAAGCCCTCAGTTGATGTGTTCCTCAATATTTTGTAGTTGTCAATGTGTTTCCTGTATACTTTGGCGCTGAAGGTGGAAAAGTTATAAAAACCTGAGTTCCTATTGTAGCAATTTTATGGGCAGTCAGGTTTCTACCCTCTCTTTGGTTTTCTTGGTGACCAAAGATACTGGGTACATAGATCATTCGTACTTAGGACGATTCGTACGGACGTTTCGTACTTCCCAATTTTTTTTTCATTTTTAAATATTTCATGATGGTACAACTCCTTATTAATTCTCATAGAGACTTTCCTTGGGCCAATATTACAAGGGCCAAAAATTATTTTGCTATTTTTTTACATATATACTCATCAATGCCACTCAGAATTTGCTGAGGATTCCAAATCTAACATCGGATTTTGTATAGTATAAACGCATCAAATTTAATCACTGTTTTTGTTGCCTCGCTCCATCTTTTTTAGCTTGATTATTTACTGCTTAGTCATAATTTACAAGTCATGTTGACTCAGTTACAAACAACACTTTCTTAGTTTTTCATATTTCGGATAGTCTTGTTATCTCACTGTAGCATAATATACATGCATATTCACTGATTGTCCAATAAACTTAAATTTTTCAACAATAAAATAAGCTATCAAGGTCTCATGTCACATATCATTTCTGTATGTATGCATGCATGTATGTATGTATGTATGATTTAGTATTTATCTCATTCTCTGAGAAATAAAAGTGTTTATGTAGGGTGCTCTGGTAAAATATTTGTTATAAACATAATATGGTATAAAATTACTTCTGAAAAACACTGTTAATATAATGAATCGCATTGGCTCTAAAACATTTGGCACGTAGCTGGACCCAATATCTGATAGTTTGGTAGCAACCTGACATACATGCATTTTGAAACACAGTGATTAACAACAAGAAGTAGTATTACAAAACATCAAAAAACATAAAATCAATGAGAGACAGTAAAGTAAATCTCCAAGAAAATGACAGCTATGGCACTTTCATAAACCATTTTGACGTCTCTCTTGATCCTCCCAAGGTAAACTGATTCCCATTCAATTCTGGGAAAAGCAACAGTAGCGTCGTAGACATAATATCACCATGTTAGATACCTGCCTGTATCTAAAATACACCACATGTTAATTGAACATAGGAAATGAGGTAACACAAAGTGACACTTCATGCTTATGGAGTTGTTTGCTCATTTTACAGGAGAGGACAAAGAAGTAACAAAACATAAGATAAATATATTCGTTTGTACATAATTTATTTAAAATACAATATTTACAATATTTAGAACAAAATGCAATATCATTTCAGCTGCAACACATGTAGATACTACATAGGGAAAATTAGTTATGCAACAACCCACTTTCATAGGAATGTCACTGCAGAGTTGTACTAAGGATGCAAGGAATCATTTCAGCCTGGATACCCTAATCCTCTAATTTTTCCCAGCAATAAGTGTAATTAGGACTTTGTTTGAGCCGGGCTTTCAAAACTGGTTATCCAAAAGAGTTTGAGCACTTTCAGTGATTTCAGCTAGTCATTCATCATCATGAGACCGAGACGAGCAGCCGCTAGACAGCGAGCTATTGATCATCCTTGCATCATTTGCGGACAATCCGTCAGTGCCAGAGAAGAGGCCGTCGCGTGTGATAAATGCCACCTGTGGACACACAGGCGGCATATTGGTGAAACTATTACTCGAAAAACATACATAAACTCAGTACGATCAGACTTACCGATATCATACAAATGTGAACCCTGCAAACAAAGGTAGGTTTTCTCTGTTGAAAGTCACTTCCTCATAAACAATATCTACAATGATAAAGCATTCATTTCACATTGGCAATTGAGTTCATATTTTGTGAACAGATCAGAGCAAATCCAGTATGTCATCATTTCTAGTTTTAATTCACTGTCAATATTTCACCATTTCAGAGAAATGATGGAAGAGTGCGTAAAAGACCAGTCAAATGATGGCAACCAGGAGGCAGAAGCAAGGTATGTATTAGCTTACAATCATGCATAACTTGTTTCATGTAATAATGGACATACAGCTTTGAACAACTTAACTAAAATATGTTGTCTGAAAATTGGGATAGAAATTAAATTCACTGTCAATATTTCACCATTTCAGAGAAATGATGGAAGAGTGCGTAAAAGACCAGTCAAATGATGGCAGCCAGCAGGCAGAAGCAAGGTATGTATAAGCTTACAATCATGCATAACTTGTTTCATTAAATAATGAACATACAGCTTTGAAAAACTTAACTAAAATATGTTGTCTGAAAATTGGGATAGAAATTAAATTCATGGTCAATATTCACCATTTCAGAGAAATGATGGAAGAGTGCGTGAAAGACCAGTCAAATGATGACAACCAGGAGGCAGAAGCAAGGTATGTATTAGTTTACAATCATGCATAACTTGTTTCATGTAATAATGGACATACAGCTTTGAACAACTTAACTAAAATATGTTGTCTGAAAATTGGGATAGAAATTAAATTCACTGTCAATATTTCACCATTTCAGAGAAATGATGGAAGAGTGCGTAAAAGACCAGTCAAATGATGGCAACCAGGAGGCAGAAGCAAGGTATGTATTAGCTTACAATCATGCATAACTTGTTTAATTAAATAATGGACATACAGCTTTGAACAACTTAACTAAAATACGTTGTCTGAAAATTGGGATAGAAATTAAATTCACTGTCAATATTTCACCATTTCAGAGAAATGATGGAGGA
Source organism: Membranipora membranacea (assembly GCA_914767715.1). NCBI lineage: Eukaryota > Metazoa > Bryozoa > Gymnolaemata > Cheilostomatida > Membraniporidae > Membranipora > Membranipora membranacea. The sequence goes on along the minus strand of OU612066.1, from coordinate 30,595,281 downwards.
GTGCGTAAAAGACCAGTCAAATGATGGCAACCAGGAGGCAGATGCAAGGTATGTATTAGCTTACAGTCATGCATAACTTGTTTCATGTAATAATCGACATACAGCTCTAGGCATTGAGCTTTGAGCAAAATACTATCAATAATTAAAGTTTTAATTTTTTGTTTGCAGCAAAGAGCTGGATGAGATCATGGCTGAAATTGCAGCTAACCTTTTTAGTGAATATGATGAACACTCCTATAGCATTGTCAGGTAAGTGAACAATATGTAATGTTGACAACAACCATTGACATAGCTTGTATATTATGTGACAAAATATGTCATATGCGGTATTTTATCACTGGATTACATCGTCCTAATTGTAAAAAATGTTATTGGTTGGTTGTTTGTAGCGCATCTACATCCACTGAAAATGCTGCTCGATTCACAGAGGACGACGAGATAGAGGAGCCAAATATTATATCAGAGAAGTAAGTAGTCGCTACATAATCAGAAAACAAAACTAATTTTGAAGAGACAGCATTAATTGATATCCAATGATTTGATGTTTTTTTGATTAAAGGAGTTTCGAGGAGCCAACCGTGGATTTTGTTCCAACTAATATGGAGCCGGAACAATTTTCTTTGGTAAAGAATGGAAGCAAGCGGAGGAAGGACTTAGTTGTTTCGGATCTTGGATTCTCTTTTGGATTCAAAGTTAAGACTCATAAAGAAAGCATATGGACATGCACAGTCAGAAGGAAGGGATGTTACTGTCATGCTAGGCTATCTTTCAATGGTGAGAGATACAAAATGCTCGGAAGACATATTCATGACGGACAGCCAGGGCTTCTTGCTAAAACCAACATCACGAAACAGGTAAAACTCTAGATCATTACAATATAAATTACAATTACAATTTTCTCCTTATAACTAAACTGACAAGACTTGTCCTCTCTCTGTAGAGTGATTTATAACTGTGCACAACTTCAAATGATTGTTTTTGAATATTCTAGGCCAAGGAAAAAGGGATAGAAGACGTTCAGGTGGGAGCAAAAACTGTCGTGAATAAGATCATGCGGCAGGAACCAGCAAACTACATCTTACCAAGAAAGGAAAACGTTGCAAGGGCTGTTAACAGACATCGCCAGTCCCAGAGGCCACCTGATCCTGATTCAACCAGCTTCACAGTAAGTTAAAAGTTTCAAGAACGCATGTCATATTTTTAATTACTGAAATTTCAAAGTCAATAAACCCCACCTTTTCATATATATTTCACATGCTGTTTAACTTCTTTTGTTTCAAAGCTCCTGGATGAACACGTACCTTTGGATTTCCTCATCTCGGATATCAGTGTAGACAGTGTTGGTAGACATCTGGTATTCGCGACAGCGAAGCAGATGCAGCTGTTGGCAAAGGCAAAGTTGTGGTATGCCGATGGAACGTTTGAGATAGTGAACAAGCCATTTCTCCAACTATACACAATCCATGCATTCATCAGGAAAGACGACGCACTAGTCCAGCGGCCTTTATTATTCATCCTCATGTCTAGGAGAAGATATCTGGATTACAAAAAGGTAAGCAAAATTTTAACTATATCTTAAATTTGAGACTATGTTTCATCTGTAATTATGCCTGAATTGCCTACAAAAATTTGAAATAAAATACACTGGATTAGTAAAGTATGGATTTCAAATTTTAGGTATTGCAGGAAGTAATCGAGAAACTACCAGAGGAGCCAACAGTTCAGTCCATTGTGACAGACTTTGAAGCAGGTAATCGAAATTATACATATATCACTCAAATCATGAACTCTGAAAACAGCAATATCTTTCTGGGTCAAATTTGGAGTGTAAAAATACCAAGAGATCCATTTTGCCACAGTTTGTATCAAAGATGGAGACAAGAACAACAGATAACAGGTCATACATTTGATTTTGCAGCATTTTGGAAGGCAGCGAGGGAGTTGCTACCTGGTGTGAAGATGAGAGGCTGCTCGTTTCACTGGAGCCAGGCAGTGGTACGACATATGAAGGAACTCGGACTATTCAAGGCATTCAAATCTCTCGGACCAGCAAAGGACTTGCTTGACAAGGTGTTGACACTGCAGTTCCTTCCAGCGAGTCATATCGCAGGTAGGCTCTGAAACAAAGCAATAATATAACAGTAATAACTAATATTATTCTACTAAGGCCACACTCCATATTCATCAATTAACGTGTAATGGAGCAATACTCGTTTTACAGGAGGCTTAAATTTCATCAGGACCATGACGACCGATCGAGTCATGGCTGAGCTTCTGGAATATGTCAACGACACTTGGTTGGGAAACTGGGAGCCACAAGACTGGTCCCAGTATAGACACCTGATACGTACTAACAATGATGTGGAGGGGTGGCACAACGGGATTAAACACAGGTAATATGCATTGCCTTGTTCCTTGTCTATTCCTGCTAGCAAGAATTTTTTCATTCATAATCATTTTTGATCCATCGTAACCTTTAACTTCATGAATAGTTTATAATCCTCTTTTATCCTACATTTATTACTTTGACAGGTACGGTAAGAGAATAGGCCCTCTGCCATTTTACATGCTTCTGGCATCACTCTTTGAGGAAGCCTGTGATCTGGACATGGATATGCGTTTAATGTGTGAAGGAAAGCTGGCCAAGGTAGTGACCAAAAGGACTGCCGCGAATAATGACCAGCTTGTACTAATATGGAATGCCTACAAGGATGGCCATATAAGTGGTAACCAGCTGTTGGTCAAAACATCTAAGCTTGTTAAACGGTGATGGAAGCAATATTTTTTATTATATTTATCATTTTAGTAACGGAGACAGAAAGGTGTACATCAATATTAGTTGAAAAAGTGAATGTTTTTAATAACTGTGCATGTATCTTAACCTCATTTTAGTACTTGTCTACAGAATCTTAGCAAAATTTTATCACAATTCATGGTTTATTTTTATATTTTTTATAAATAGTTCCGTCCCAAGTTGGTTTTAGTATTTTACTTCGGATATTGTTCCTGCATTTTAGTACTTACACTTAACTTGTTTATACTGCTCAGAGTCAGCACAACCATGATGAGAACCTCATACCGAGTTTCTTCAATATATATGAATTATCATTGGTAATCTGTGCCAAGTGTCATCCACAAGAACTCCTGAAAACAGTTGTGATATAGGGTAAATCGTTGATTTGATATGGGATTTGAATATATGGCATTTCATTTCACACTATTTTAGTACTTACAGCATTTCTTAAGCATACCATTGATGCAACTGAGATACGGGATATGTCGACTTCCTTGTCAATAAATCGCTCACTGCGAATTCTGGGTTAAGAACTCCTGATAAATTGTCAGCAACCAGGGGATCACTCCTGAGATGCGACCTCTGAAAAATTGAAACATAGAGCTCTTATTGTGAAGGTTTGAATATGGGGTTACACCAGGAACAAGGACTAGACTAGCAGGCCCAACCATAAACATGCACCCAAGGTCACCTGGGACAGCCAATGGAAAATAAATTGTTCTCAAGCCAGAGGGACTCAACTTGAGCAAGCCCTAGTTAGTAGCCATATTATAGCTACTAACTAGGGCTTGCTCCAGTTGAGTTCCTCTGGATTGAGAACAATTACTTCTTGGGAGAATGAGTCTGAGACTTAGGTATTTGTTTACTCCTTGCTTTAACATCTAGACTGGGTGTATGAACAAGGAGTAAATTGGTATGAATATAACATGGATGTTTATGTGTACAATAACAATAAGACTGTCTTACCAAATTTCAGTTGGAAGAGCTTGTGTCTGGTTTCCACACATGAGTCATGACTAGTGTAGTATGTAAAAGTATCTCCCTCACTCATGTGAATAAATGTATCTGCGCCTGCGCATTTGTACAGGAAGTACGAACTGACTTTAGTACGAACTGGAAGTACGAATGTGCACAAGTACGAAACGACATAGATTCAGATACTGAGGCACAAAGATGGAAATGAACATGGAAAGTGTTGCAAGCACTGCAAGAGCCCAGACTGATGCCATTCAAAGCAACACAACTGTGATAAACAGCTCTTTTCTAGCAGACACATTTATAACCAAACATCCAAGATCTCAATATGATGATATTGAGGTTTCAGCATGCCTTCCTGACTCTGTATTAAGCACTGAAAATGATGACATACAAGCCCAGGCTGTTGTTGTGATTGATGATAATCATCTTCATGAACATGGTGATTATCAAACTCCTGACAATCCTGTGCCTGCGAATACTAATGGTAACTGTTCTAACGACACATCAGATGATAGAGGATACAGGGATTCATCCAATGATGCAGCTCAGAACTTGCCACCTCACAACTCACAGAAGAAGAAAAAGATGACAATCACAATAGGAAAGCATCTTCCACCCATGATTAACCTGGATAATACTGACAATGGAGATAAAATAAAAAATAAGGGTCCCCAGTACACAACCACAACAAGTACAAGCTCAGTTATAGCCAGTCCTCACAAAAACCGAGTCGCGCAATCTCCGCAAGACACCGTAACAATACCTCAAACTGTTTCAGCTCCCACTCATGGTGATGGTTTGTCCCAAGGTGCCCCAATCTATTCATCCGCTCAGCAAAAAGACAATGTGGCCGACCCCTCCAGCTCACAACAATATGTCCTTGTGGAGGGCACCTCAATGCCCATCGTCACTGATCACACAGAGCTTGGCCAATGTGATCTCAATGCTATCTTCAACATTGCCTCGTCATCAACTACAGCAAATTGTGAGAGCTCTGTGTCAAATGACCAAGTTCTGAATCTACTTAGTAACCTTCCCGCTACCAGTTTCATTGTGGACGCTAATGGAAGGTTTGTATCCATGTAATCCTTTCTCCCTGATGTAACCTCTCATAACTTACTCGGAAGTAAAAAGATTATTGCCATTATAACGTAAATAGTCAAATTGTTATAGCCATATATGCAAATCTTATCAGAATTTAGAGAGGTAACTAATGTCTTCATATTCAATGAGTATTTAGCTTAAATATTATCTTTATTTCAGCATATATGCAATTCAATCTCCAGCAGATAATATTGTTGAATCTGATACGTCTTCTGCACCAGTGTCCACACATGTTGTTACAAGCAACCTCTCAAAGTCTTTATCTTCTACAGCCAATGGTGAGAGTCTGTATTTGGGATATGGAACACTTTTTATGCTGCATCTATACTTACATTGATGTTTTGGTTTGCGACGCCACGCATGGCTTTATCAATCAACTAACTACTCATTACAACTGTTAAAGGAACTAAGTTATTTTAGGCAGCAGAGATTTAGTTCAAAGTATAGTCCACACTTTAGCAGGATTCATGAAAAATGTAAGTCCCTGTATGACCATATGCATACATTCTTAGGTTAGTTTTTGGTGTGATATAACTTGGGAAGACAATTTGATTTGAATATTTCACTGCTCTATTTCAGATGGCAGTACTGTGATAGCAACAGAAACAACAAAATCTGCTCCTGTGACGACCTATTCTCAGTCAGTTTATTCCAGCTCTGTATCAATACCCGTGACAAACCTAACATCCCTACCTGCTGTCTCTCAATCTATCACATCCCCAGTAAAAGTACTCCCTGTGACTTCTAGTCCACCAGCTGCGGAAAGTCTACCTCCTACGCCGATAAAAAAGAAAACTAAGAGGCGGGTATGTATGTATATAGTTTGTTCTTGATGTATGCTGATGTGTAAACATTTTGAGTTATTACTGGGAATGCTGACACCAATCCCTAAATGCAGTTTCATCCTTAAATTTACACTTTTCCTAGAGTGTTCTGATCGTGAAAGGATAATGGATAATGACATATAGGATATAATACACGCTCTGTGGCTATTCACTTTGTTATCATTTACTGAATTTAATTTTTCATACCAAGTATCTAGACTTAAAAGACTTATCTCATTTTCCATATTCCATGAATATGCGTCATAAATCTTGAGGGGATTGTAAATACTGCGCAGATTGGTTCTGTTGTATGCATGTGTTATTTTGCTCATAGTTATCATAGGTAAACTTTCCATTTTGATATCTGATGTTGAATTGAATATTTCTCCGGCAGAGAGGGGGCGGTGGTTGGCCAAAAGGAAAGAAAAGGAAAAATACTGAAGCATTCAAGATCAAAGGACCAAAGTCGGCGTAAGTATACTCTCTATTCTATTTTTATTTTCTGTGTATTAGCTTGAGTGCCTAAGCAGTTTTGATGGAGCTCCGCAGCGGGAGCCGTTACCTCCCCCCGAAAAAAAGGCAACCCTATTTTGTTTTCCTTCAAATATTTTCTCTTTTAAGTTTAAGTGAACAGCATAGCTGCATTAAAAAAACTTGACTGATGACATATGATATTAAGGACTGCAAGCAGAAAATGAATAATAGATACTGTAAATTGAAAAGACTGCTTTGAACTCGTAAATTCGCTCAATACACAATTAGGTTTGATTGATTGATTGATTGATTGATTGATTGATGGCTTTATTTGTCACTCACATAAAAGTATGTTGCGCAATTCGGTTACAATTATGTTTTATATATTATAAGGTATCTGCTGTTTGCGAAGAAGAGGAGAATAGAGCTGAATTCAGAGAACCCAGGCTATACATTTGCTGAAATCACAGTCATTATGGGGAAAGAATGGACACTGCTCGACACAAAAAGCAAGGTTTGTTTTATAGTAGGAGGTGGCGCAGTTGGTTAGAGCGCCGTTCCTTTAGCATGCAAATGCTGAAGGTCGTGGGTTCGAATCCCACTGCAGTCAATCGACTACTGGGGCTTGGTTGGCCCCCAGGAGTCTCCGACCTGGCTGCAAACAGAGAGCAAACTGGCGCAGACATTGCGGCCTAGCCCCTAAGGCACTAATATTTCGCCGCCAATTCTTCGGGATGGGCAAGTGATATGACATCTGATTTTAATCAACCTTTTTAATCAACCTTATGTTGCTGCTAAATTACACTCAAGATCGAACAGACACCACTTTTGACATATTTCTTGTCAGGCTATGGGTATTTCTACAAAATAAGGTTGACATTGTACAGCACATTTCGATATGTAGCGACAGCTTCAGCTTGTCAATATCTACTGTACTTACATAATATTTACAAAAGTTTCACAAATTAGCGTTTTTGAGGTTGACTGGATAGGTTAAACTCCCCAGATGTTTATTGACTATACCTGTGTTTCTCTTCATACAATCATGCCAAGCACTATATAATCTCATCATAAGTCACTATACAATCTAAATACCAGGGCCACTCTGTCCTTCCATTGATATAGGCGATAAAGGGAGGCTTATTAGAAGTATATATAGTTGTCAGTAAAGCTTGTTGTAAGGACTTCTAGACAGAATTGATGATAGAATTCTTAACTGCAAAATTTCAGGAGGAATACAACGCACTAGCTGATGAGGACAAGCAGAGATTTATGGTAGAGTTAAAGGAGTATCAACAAACAGAAGATTACCAAAAATTACTGCAGAGAAAGCGCAACGAGAAGGAGGCTGCAGGTAAGTTAACCCATAATAGTAGTAATATGCGAACACACCAGTACATACAGGTTAATGTTAAGCGTACTCACATTCAGTTTTGTTTGTCATCTCTTATACCTATTTCTTTATATTAAGGTAACATCTTCAACCATATTAGTTAGATTTAGGATAAACATAAAAATACTTATCGTAGTATTATATGTTTATGACTATAGGTTTTGCTGCCGAATGAAGTATTTTAGACTATCTGTAGAGTTAGGAGTCATCCTCTCATGTACAATGAAGGGATAACTTTTCTGCTTTAACACAATACACATGAATCGCATTTTACATCTAACTGACTCCTCATATTTTAGTCTCATGCACTAATAACCTATGTGATAAGTTACTTATTAGAGATGGAAACACATTGAGGAGTGAACATGCAATCTTAGAACATATCACACTTATCTAGTTGCATTTTTTGCATGAAAACACAGAATTCCAGCAAGACATAAATAGGGAAAAAAATGATAAAATCAGAATAGCCAATTATTCTTATCTATTTTAGAGGGTATGCCAACAGAGGAGAATCTCGGCTACATAGAAGAAGAGTTTACGTTGTATTGTCACATCTGTGACCAGAGGTTCAGTAACGCTCACAATAGAAAAGAACACTTAGCTGGCAAACAACATTTGAACAAGCTGCAAGCGGAGATGGCTAAACAAAACCCCCCACCCCCACCCACTCCCCCCGAACAAGAGGAGAGCGATGATGACACTAGTGGGTGTTGTATACACTGCGTAAACAGGGTGACAGATGTATCACTGGACGTGTCCTTAGATATCAATACTCATATTGAGACATTCATATACAAACACAGTCAGAGGGAACTGGAGTTACAGACACTCCGGTCAAACCTGAAACATCTCAAAGATATCAATAGTCAACTCAGTAAAGAACTCATCTCACTGCAGGTAAATTAAATATCTGTCTGTGCAACTTCAGTGACAGCAGATTCCATGGTGTATCATATTGGCCTCTGCACTGATATTGCAGGTTATTAGCCTGTACCTTGGATCCATAAAATCTTCATACGTTGATCTTTTTTTTTTTAATGAATGTAGCGTGATTTCATGTATGCTATTTCTTGTGTGTCAAAATAATTACTTTTAAAAGTCTTAGCCAATACTTCCGTTTACGTTTTCAACAATGGGTAGCACATCATGTACTGTACACTCATACTTGAACATTTCACCGGTTTATCAAACCAGGGAGCTCAAACTCTCTGATCATAGATCATATGAAATCAGGGAAGGAGATATCCCTCCCTGATGAAATGATAAGGATTTGAATTTAACCGTTCAAGGTTGTGTTCCTCTGGAGATCAAGCAGTCAACTATTTTTAGATATATACCTTTTGGAACATGCTGTGTAGTGTTATGTAGTGATCATAAACATGAGCCTCGTTTACTATTATTCCTCACAGGAAGCAGAGGTGAAGCTGAGACAGGATCTACAGACCATGAAGCAGTGGTCACATCAGCTCACATGCAGTATAGACAATCTCAAAATGGTGCCTACACTCTTTGGTGTTATCAACTTTTAGCAAAATTGTGAAACTGGTCGATTTTGTGGATTTCATTTCCATCTCTGAGGTGGACATATTTGTGTCATGCAAAGAAAAGTTTGCATGCAGCCATGGTAAGGAATATGTAGGATATTACTCCGTTGCATCGTGCCTTTTTGTGGGAAACCTAGCATTTTTGACTTAATTATTGTCTCAAAATGCTGAAATTTTTTTTCAACAATTCTTAGTGAGCACCACTGAGTTACAATCCAGCTTTTATTTTTCTACCTTCTAACCCTGCGTGGGACTATTTTACAATTGTTACAATGTCCATTTTGTTGTTTTTGATGAATCTCATTTTCTATTTGTTACAAAAATGAATATTAGCAGCAGGAAAATTATAATCAACATAATATGTCACCAGTAACTCCTGGCTCCTAAAGCAGTCAAATTATTTTATAGTAGGCGCACAAGGCGTAAATTGTCCAACTGTTACAACTCCAGCAGCAGCTTTGTCATGATGTCAGCAGGGACATGCGAGATGAAACTGATAAAGTTACACATTCGAAGGGACATCAGTCAATATGCCTTGATACCAGCTGTTTCCACACTGTCAGCCAAGCAAGTACTGCTGTTTGCAGCAAAGTGAAAGTTGATGTTGCTGTTTTTTTTATGGTTTGTGGCAGCTAAGATTACTGTGTCTTGATGCAAGATTGTAGAAAAATGACCTGTTAAGCACGATGAGTAGTATGTTTTTAAGCTGAAAGTTGGATGGGGCTAGCTAGTAGCCTGTTTCTTTTTACAGTAAGTTTCTCTGAGTCCATCGTTATATCCTTCTCTGTTACGTGCTATCTCTATAGCCAGGAACTGAACTTTTGGAACTGAAAAACACAAATAAGTTGATTACAAAACAATCAAGAAGCAAAGTTTGGCCCATTTATGCTGCACCCATAATGTAAAAAGAAATAGGGAGATTCTTTGTCTCTAGTCAGAACATAAATCAAGAACAATCGATGTCTGTCAATCCCTTGTAATGTATTGTTTTACTGGCATGTAAACAACAATGTTATCTGTAACAGTCCACGCAATAAAATGCTGGTTTATATTTCATCATGAACCAATAATGAAATGATTTTGTTGACCTATGTATAGTGGACCAATTTTCTAACAGCGCTGTATTGACATCCTTTTGTTCCCAATCATTTGACTGCAACTCCCCAATAAGAAATCCTCTCGCTGGCACTGAGACTAACTTCCTAACAACTATATCTAGTATATCTACTGAAGTCCAAAACGGATTTGGTGAATGTAAACTACCTAGTTAACTGTTAACATTAACTATAATTTAAAACACTGAAGTGATAATAACAGAAATAACATACCGACGAATGTGTTTGCTTCTGTGTAATCTAGTTTACAATCTGCTCTGATCAGAGATGCAAAGTTGTACTCTTCTACAAGCCCATTGAAAGCTTCACAGAAAGGTCTCCATTTCTAAACACAAAAAGGACAAATAATACTAAAAATACATTCACTATCTGAAAAGTAACATGTGTTTTCTTTGATGTCATTTCAGTTTTCATGTGTTCGATAATAAATTATGTAGACTTTTGGATTGACACTTGATTTTAGAAAAGCTATTGAGGTATAGATCAAAGCGAAAGCAGTTTAAATGTATTTATACTGGAAAACCAAGTGCTTACAGATATCAAGGATTTAGAGTTCAAAATTTTTACTTTTAATCTATGCAAACTCAGAGCCACGTAATCATGGATTTTTACCAACGTGATCATAGTAAAAATGATACGACATGAATACCAAGTTTTATCAAATGCAAGTGACATGCAAGCGGAGGTGATTGATGACAAACCTCTTTGTTTTCTTTAGTTTTTATCTCATCAGGATCAATTTTGTCAACTTTTGTATCAGGAAACTGATTTCTAAAATTCGCATAGATATCATCATCCATCTTTGTAAGACGTAGTATCTTTGGATCCAAAGAGCTAACGAGCTGCAATCGAAAAATGTATAGTCAAGTGGTTTCATAATTGTGACATAATTGTAAACTGTATATTGACTGTTTGTCACTATGACTGATGCTCGGCTGACTGTATTATTTACATCGTGGCTTACAGGCCATTCACCTTCCTATATTTGTAGGAAGGGAATTCCCAGACATAAATGAAAAGAGATATGGATCTGGTTTCATCTGCAATGAGACAAACCTTTGTGGACAACAACCAAATCAAACTTATACTAATTGTACTCACATTGAAGTAAGTTTCAGCGTGATGGTATGCCTTCACAGCCCACTGCATCTCGATATCTTGCTAAAAATTTATTTTTATTTATTAGATTGTATGGGGAAATATAATTTATACAACGTTAACAACTCACTAGCCTGACATCAATGCTAGACTTTTCTTAGCATTGTGAGAATAATGTTTTGGTAATAATCTGGTGTTATACAGACTGGTGGAGCAAGTTAACTTCACTGAGGTGCTTGAGAGTGCCCAGTAGTTCAGATTGCAGGAAATACAAAGCTGGCCATTGGCTGATTTTATTCCAAAAATTCCTTACACTGGGCATAACCTGATATCGTCCAGGGCAGAATCGATAGCTAGATGATTGTCTAAAACCTCATCATGAGCAAGTCTCTACAAAGTTATAGCCATTTTCACTGTCAGTTAACCATAGGACAGGAACACTGAGTCGGGGTATCCATAACCCTCAAATACTCACACTATTCCCGAATTCATTAGCAGGTCGAGATAGGACAGCTGCAGCATTGGAAAGCTCAGATCCACTCTACAATCATAAAAGTGTAACAAATATGACAATTCATAGAAGAAATCATATTTATTATAGGATTTTGTGATACTCATCCAAAACAGTGATTGATATCTTCGCTTCTTTCATTATAACTACGGGGCCAGACTGTCAAGCTGCATTTGCTGTCTGAGAACAAAAAAATAATAAGACATAATTTCTTAGGAGTTACAGGTTCATTACTCAACCAAACCAAATTAGACCAGGTTCAAACAAAGCACTGACTAGATATGTGGTCAAAATCTGGAACAGTCTGTTTGGGTAATAATCATGGGCCAGGTGAATGATACACGAACATTCTACTACAGTGTGTACCAAAAGAACAGCTTGACTGATTGAAGAAGATAGAAAATAATGTGAAGAAGATGATCATCATCATGAATGATAAGTTCAAAATAAAAATTGACACACAAAATACATAATTATTACATATTCTGGGCTGTTTGACTCAAAATTATGGTCAGGTAGTAGAGAAGGCACACTCCATATCACAAGGATGATTTAACCATTATTAATTAGCCGACTTACGAGGTTTTCCATACCAAACTCCTTATTCATATCAGATTGAAGGGATGCCATGTTGAGATTTACTTTTTTGTTGATTCACTGACCTTGACCAAGCCTCATCTCCAATAACTTAGAAATTGACCATAAGAAAACCCTTAAGAGTGAAAAGTAATTGGGCACATTGGGCCTAGGGCTCAGTCATGCTTATATGAGAAGGAGACAACTCCTAAAGAAAACAGAAAACCATGGCTACACAACTCCAATAGTATAATGTCCAACTGTCAGATTGGAATATTCAGTGATCATCTAAGAGGCCAAAGTGTTTCTATTTTGACAGTCCATGTAAGATACTGGTCTATTATAATTCTGGTAAAATACTAAAACATGCAGCAACCTGGAAAAACCCAAACACTCACATCAGAAGGGTAACATTTCAAGGTTAACATATTAGCAGTTATCGGAACAAACAGCCAAAAATCTATCTGGATAGCCGCAGTTATAATATATAAATATATAATAATTTAATGTACTATAGTATATTATAATTTATCTTTTCTTAACAATGTCATTTAATAGGTCAACCTTTACGGGATATTACAGTGCAGGAATACAAAAGGAATTCTCTCTCGCAATGTCAATCAGTCAAGACAGCCTCAACTACATTTCATGGTTTCAGTTTTCAACTTGAGAGTAATTTTTGTCTTTCCTTTGTAGGGTTTTGAGGACAGTGTTGTCTCGGGGATTTTATTGAAGGAGATTGGGTTACAGAAAATAAAAGCAAATTGATGTAATTATTGTCTCTTTGCAATAATAAATAAAATATGTATAATAATGACAAGGGATCTTGTGACATGTACTACTAACTCCATATTAACTGCATTAACCAACAGCCTAATTCTTCTTACTTTGCAAATTTAACTGTTTTCATGTTTGATATGGTAATTGTACACTAGGTCACGAGACCAGACATCTGGGTCCTTTTCAGGGATGTCCTCAGGAATTGAACCTGATAGCAACATTCTCTTTTCAAAAATAATTATATGCAAGTGTAAAAAGCTATCTATTTCTAGCAACATTACAGCAAATCAACATTACACTTGTGCATGATTATCTTTCTCCGATAAAATCTAGTTTGTACAATGCAACAGAGCTTTAAAATGACACATTTATCTCTAATAAACTATAAAACAGCCAGTAAATAAGAAGGTAGCTTTAAAATGATACATTTATCCTAAATAATCTATAAAATAGCCAGTTGATAAGGTACTGTCCAGGCAGTCTCAAATATAACAAGGCTTTCTGATGATAGTCTCTGCTTCACATATGTATTTAGAAAGCTAGAAGAGAAAGCTGTAGCGTGTAATTTACATGGATGGATCATACCATATGCTGAAGATCACGAGTATTCAAAATCAATCATGAAAATATGAGGCAGATTTAAAAAAACTCGATACACTGAAATGCTTATGGGGAAAGTGTATGACAGGAGGCAATAGCGTTGTCCTGTGAGGTATCTCGGTAGGATAGATGATTCAACTAGTATGCTAATTGGCTTATCACCAGTATTGAGTATTGTTGTAATTTCATCAAAAATTTCCAGATGTCTAGATTATTAAGCCACAATTCTAAATTGCAGTTGTGCCAGTCCAGTGGTCAAGGATAGCGCTTTAGCTCTCATGTATACAGTCTATTAGTAATTAAAACGGGGAGTTCAGCACACCATAGTGGATAGAAATACAATTATCGTTCTTCCTGGCATCTTTTTTTCTAGGAAACTGAATCGCAACTCATTTACAATAATAATAACCATACCATATGTCTGGTTGGTTATTTGTGTCACTTGAGATCGTCACAGCTGCATGAAGTAAAAGCAAACCGGACTAATCTCTGTGAATTTGATCTACCTCGTCATTATTAAATCACAGCATCCAATAACCAGATAAGTCATTGAACACGAGCCCGTGTGACGAACACACAGTGTGATAGGACGAGGAATGTGGTGTAGAATCTTCTATTTAGAGCCGGAAGTGTTCGGAGAAGCGGCTTAAGCTCTAGCATCCAGAGATACCAGAAAAAGGTTGGGGTTTGGTAACCAGGGACATGAAGCCCACGAACACCCAGGAGCCAACGGTACCTGTAGTAGTGGAAGAAAACAATGCAAAATTGAGTAAACTTGATGGAGAGTATATGTGGCAAAATATGCTATCTCATTTGATTTCTTTCTAAAACAAGTATGGCTTAACTATCATCATAGTCATGTGCTGTGTTTCAATCAATTACAGCAACAATACAACAACAAGTCAACATACATTGATTGATTACACATATACAGTACACGCTGGTTATCATAATAATAATAGCAGCAGCATTATCTATACTCATCTAAATCTACTCAGTGACTGCTCTCCAAAGCTACATAACTAATTAGACAGTGAAGTAATATCAACCAAGGTAATTCATTCAAAATTAAAACTCACAGAATAAGAAAAATTCATAACCTACACTTACCAAAGTTCCCGCCAGACTGAAGTCTAGCTGTTCAACAACACTTTTGATTGGTTACTACTGCAACTAAGTATTTGGTTGGTCTCCTTCAATAACCAATTGGCCAATTGTTTACTCTCATTTTCATCAAGGTCATTTGCATGCCAATAGCTTTCTTAGCAACCCTTAGCAACCAGGCCAGGCACATGCTAGCACTGCTGAGTATTCGTATCAGAGCACAAAAACTGCATTGTCTTATCTAGACAATTGACCAGCATTCAGTAGTCTATGCTCATGGAAGGATAAGGTGACAGAAGAATCTACATTCTGGTGAGAGACAAACATCATGTAAAACTAATATGCAATTGTTGAGGCAGTTTGGCCAAACAGTAGTAAAATTCACTTTGCACAATTAGAATAACAAATCCTATACCTCCATGGATTCATCCATAGCTTAACTGTCACTATGAAGTAGCGAGCTCGATTTTTATTTCATTTATCTGTTTGAATAAATTTTCAGAACTCAACTTCGCTCCGGTAGCCAAGCCGTCCACTCAAAATGACAAGCTTACCGCTGAACCCTGCGCAGGGGTACTACAGATACACAGTACCTGAATGGGGCACTGACAAACCGAAACCAGCAGATAAGACTCCGCTTTGGACTCCAAAGCCTCCAACATGGCATCAAACGTAAGTCTTCTCCTCCAATGTGAAAGCTAATGTTCAGGTTTTATTTATGCGTCATGCTGTATCTAGGCTCAGGATTAAGTTTTCTTTTATTCAAAATTATTAACCGAGGTTGGTAACCTGGCACTCAATCAGCCTAGCCGAATAATTGTTGTACTGCTTTAGAACTTGATTTCTGACATGCCTAGTTTGACACACTTTGCCTGTAAACTAGATCTAGCACTAGCTCAATAAGATCTGATTCTCTCTTCGAACAGATTCTGCTCCAACTTTGTCACCCAGTTATGTGTCATAAGTAACATAATGCCATACCCACAAATAAATGACCGGTCATCTTGGATGCCAGTGTAGTACCAATGATCGTAAAATACTAATGATAGTGATATAAATCAACAAATTGCTTGGCGTCAATTATCATAAGTTGATCATAATATACATCATTGCGAAGTAAAAGGCCAACAAAGTGACATGCATGTGTTTTAAACTTTCTGTAAGCACTTAAGTTGATTAATTTTACCAATGAAGATAGTTTTTTCTCACTTGGGACATTTGACTAGCCGCTTAGAAGCCTGTCTGTCTTTGTATATGAATAATTCAGAGGTCATTTTGAGCGCAGTTGCATAACAGTATTAATTTTCTAGCATACATGGTGTTATAATCCTTTGTTTACCTTCGAAGCTAGCCCAAACAAGGTTTGAATGAGCCAATTATTGTCTGTTTATTCATTAAAATCTAAAACTAGTAAATAAACAGCTCATAGGGAAAGACAAATATCTCCACATTCACCAATAGGGTTGTTGTCTCAGTATAATGTGATGTTTCTATTACATAAATAGTATTTAACTAAGTTGATTATGTTTAGACAATCATGGCTCTATTTAAATTGCTTCTGTATTATTTTACGATCAAACAATTTAGAAACAGTATAAATGATATGGCACACGATGAGCGCAGGAAACATACTAGATAATATGATTTTCTTATATGTACAAATGACTTTTTTACACATGTTGCTAGAGAATTATGTATTCTAAAGTTTACATAACATTCATAGCGATATCTCATTATCTTTGATAGAATACAACTATACCGGACATATAAATACAGTATTCTTTTTATGTTTATGGTGTCTATCTATCTGAAATTAGGCACACGTTACGATACGGCACACTAATTGGAAAAGAACCTCTCATTTTTTACCAGGCTTTTATTGGCAAAAATTTTAGTATAACAGTGTACTGATCAGACCTTGTCTGAAATCCTTTTAGAGTTATCACCCTGAAAGCGTCAGCTGAAGAATGATATTCTTGGTATTTCACCTTTTGCCCATCATATTATATTAAAAGTCAAATCTGTAATCCTATGTTTATATTATTGTAGAGGGAAACCCATAGAGCAGTACTATGATCTTACTCTACTGAAGAAAAGCAACGTCAGGCTCAACGATCAATTGTAAGCCTCATCATAATTCTCTGGTGCTATTGACTAATCAATCTATTGTACCTGTGAATTGACTGGAGTTCAAAGAAATCTGAGCACCATTACAATGCCGACAGCATTTGATTAACGGCACATTTACTATAAGCAATTCAGGTCTATCGATTAACTCTCGTCACTTCTCTTGTAATTAGTATTGTTCCGGCCTCAGCTCTGTTATTATTGCTTTTGATGAGTCCTGTGCATAGCAACAAATATTATTGTCCTTCTCAACTGCTGAATGTACTGTCAACATGCTATCTTATCTACATGGCTTGTAAACTGATACGGTAAAGCAAGTGTCATCAGATGTCAAAATATCCGGAGCAGGTGTCATCAGTCGTTTTCATTATGTCAATAACTCTCACAGACCATGGCTACAGATTTTGTGCCAGAAAATACTGTTGTATGAGAACACATATGCATAGTAGATGTGATGGTTGGAAGTTCATCTATTCAATTTAATATCATTATTAGGTCCTAAAATTCATTCTTTTTTAATTCTCACATTTAACTTTGTTATAGATTGCCAAAGCCCCAGGAAAGCACAATAGGGTAAGTTATGTGTCCGATACTTTACATTATGGTTTATCAGTTTCAACTGAATAATTTTGTGCCAAATACTTATATTTTTGAGAACACCCATACCAATCTTGTAACAATGAAAGAATACACAACAACAACAGTTACCAAGATTATTCATGTTTAATATTGGAATAAAAATTGTTCCCTTGTGATATACATTGATCTTGATAATATTATTTCAACATCTGAATCCTTCAAAATGTAACAACAAATTTATTTCAACTTAAGATTATGCATTGAAACATGTATAACACAAGGTAGGGAAAAGAATGGCAGTATATACCATTCTCAACCTGTGAACATGAAACTTAATGCTACATACATCCCTAATGACCAGTTATGTCAGCAAGTCTATAATCTATAATCTATCTGATTTATAGAGATCAGATGATTCATGAGCCATTTCCGGCAGAGCATCCCTACGCATCCCATGTTCCGAGGCTGAAAATGTTTCCATCATTCTCTACGACTGCCGAAGAGCCGAAGCGAGGAATAGAGGCTCGACACACCCAACCGCTCTCCTCTGAAACACCAGCTGCCAACTTCGATGTACAAATTGTGCACAAAACTAAAGGTATTGTTTTTTGAAGTGGTCATGTCGTTTTTTTTATTTGCTATTAGCATAACAAAGAGCAGCAAAATAATTCCAGAACAATGGTAATGGCAAAACAATATTGAGTTGAGAAAAGGAGTCTGGATTCTAAATATTTATCAAAGTTTACTGGCATAATACAAGACAGGAGTTGTGTTTAGTTACACAATGAGAATGCAACTCATCAAGCAGAAGACAGTTAATGTTTTCATAACTAGAAACATTGACATCTAAATTGGATATGCCGATGCAAGATTCCTATTTTATATATAAGTTTTTGAATGTTGCAAGTGTATTACAATAAAGTCATTACGATGGCTCAAACATAAGTCAAAAAATAATTATCATATTTACTTATAGGTACTGGGGACAGGCATGAGATTCAATCTCTTCCTCCGGAGAGTCTGAAGAAGGGACTGACCTGGCATGGTGAACAGGGATTTGCACAGCAAGTCAAGGTAAAAGAATTTATAGCATCTCTTTATGTATGTTTTATGTAGTTCGAAATTATATGCCCAGAGGATCATATACAAGAGTATCCCACAATACAATAGTCATACTTTCCCAGCAGCGAGATCAGGTCAATGATAATGTATGAGAGTTTGATCCGATTTGACTGGGAATTTGCAGGAAAAAAATTCATTGCGGGAATGCTGTTGGCATGATCATTTAATTGGTACCTGGTCAATGGGACTAGAAAGAAACTGACAGATAGCTGTTCTAGAGTTCCTTGTCTGAATGTTATTTTGTCAGCCTTATGTGATTGATGATCACATGATAATGTATGTTGATCAATCATTTCTTGAAAAAATTGGAGTGAAAATCTCATCACATGTATCATCTATCTGCAATTAATAGGTCCATGGAGACAGACAATCATTCTACCCAATCCCAACGTCAAGTGTGGTGCCGAACCTTTTACCACGAGAAGGTACTGCAATGGCTATATCTGACCGTTCAGCTACAGCCACACGTAACCTTGAGAGGCAGCAATGGAAGACTACATATGATAGAAACCATACAGGCATCGGCCCAGTTAATCAGTATAAACTAGATAACCATCAGGATAAGATGGAGTATAAAACAGTTACTGGTGGCGTGGAGGATGATAATATTGTAAGTATATCGTAGTGAGTAACACTCTATTTTATAGCTCCCTAGTACATACAAGATCTGTGCACATTCCGTACCAGTTCACTAGAGTCACACTGCATGATATAGATACCTAAGTTTACAGCTCAGATGCCTAGAATATTTGTATTATTTGGTATCTGATCACTTTGTAAAGGTGTCTCTGTAAATCTTGGAACTTTGGTTTAATTTTGCAGTGACTATTTTGTAGCCTTTTTTCTAGTCTCCCTTCACGGTACCCTCCAAACCCAACCTTATCTATCATTTACTGTTGTTGTAGTACCCCTGGTTTACAAACACATATGAACCAAGCCGTCCTCAAGAGGGAAGGTTAGGTAATGCACAAAATCCTAATTATGGAGTCTTCACTCAGATGGGGGCTGCACAGCCTGATACTGGCTATGTCAGGTTAGTATCCATATTATTATAGACTATCTATTATATCAACATGATGATGTAACTTATTGAGTTAAGTTTATTGCCATAGCGGTAGCACCAAGCTGTTTAATCTACGGGGTCTGACATGGGTGAGTCTTGATCGATGGAAAGTGTTTGTATACAACTAACGGTGTTAGAGAAATGACAAAAATTCCAATAAATTTAGTTTTGATGAAAATTTCATATTTTGAGGGTAATTC
This sequence comes from Membranipora membranacea, assembly GCA_914767715.1. NCBI lineage: Eukaryota > Metazoa > Bryozoa > Gymnolaemata > Cheilostomatida > Membraniporidae > Membranipora > Membranipora membranacea. The sequence continues at coordinate 30,575,292 of OU612066.1, read as the reverse complement.
CCAGAAACCATTTTTGTCACTAACTTTGTTCTCAATAGTTGTACGTTTGTCAAAATTTGATGATTTTTATAAATAAACATTAAATTATGGAACGCGTCAATAGGTTTATTTTGGTTCCAAAGAGTTGCCAAAATTGGACTGCTGCAGTGTTTACCAATAGTATATATTTTTAACAGAAAACCAACTCTAACAGAGAGAGAAGAGGAGAGATTACTGAATGGTGCAGATCACCCTAATCTGCCCGCACCTCAGAATGGTAAAGATACGCAGTGGAGTGAGTGGACTACTACAAACCACCCAGAGGATAGATTCACCGCTCTCGTACACAGACAGATGAGGTGAGACATGTTAAATTATATAAAAAGAAAAATAAAAGTTAATTTTATAAAGTTAAAGACAAAGATACAACTGAACACAAGACTTTCATCCTTGCTCAAAAAACAGATATCAAATATCAAGCAATTTGATTTTCCAACTTTTCCGAAGTAATCACCGATATCATGGACCATAAACATCATAAATGGTACAACATATGATTATATAGTATTTTACGATCGCTGAGTTTGGTGGCTTCACTATAAAATTACATTGTTTTGTTACAGAGATGCACCCAACCCTCTGCCCTATGAGGAGAGAGGTACCGATCATTTACCTGAGGAGAACAAAGGATACTATGTCGATGAGATAAGAAAGAGGGAACATGATAAAATGCAGCAGGTTGAAGCTGAGAACAGATGGAAGAGACTCGAAGTTCTGGTAGGTCATGCTTAGAGTTTGTCTTCTTTACACATGAGGTACTTTTTGCTGTCCTGTCAGGTCCCCATCTCCAATAATTTTGCTCTTCATCTACGCTCTGGAGACCATGTACCATACCATGGCAGATTTAGATGGAATATTGAGACCATTTTGCTAAACAGTCAGACAAATTCAGTGGGCCTGCTAGGGCCATGTCAGAATCAGCGTTCACATAATCAGATAACATTATAAATCTCTTTAGCATACATTGCATAAACAAACAGAGGATTTTAGAAAATGTCACAATAAAATACAAAAACATCTTCACATTACAGAAACCCGAGCATGATATAGGCGTACTGAACAGAAAACTGAACATGTCCACAGATGAAGAAAAAGTACCTGCATTCTATGGCCATGAAGGCAAATATAATGAGGAGAGAACAGGTCTATACAAAACAAGCTACGATCCTAGTAAACTAGCTTATAAACTGGACAGTGATCCTAGCAAACTAGGTATCCGTAACAATGTCAACTCATTTGAAAATTCCGTGCACTATCCTACCGATCTGAATCTACCAGCGGACATTCTCAGAGCAAACTGTGAAACTGACATGAGGAAGGTACCAATGTTCAGTGAGAGGCCGGATGTCTTTGAGGTGTTTGAACCGTTCAAAAGAGACAGATTTATAAGGGAGCAGCAGCTGAAGCCAGAACTAGTGAATGCCAGACACAGAGTGCAGGAGGGTGATGTACTACAGAGAGAATCTACAATGGGTGCTGGCTACAACACCCAAAAGTTTCTGCAGGAGAACGTGCTCCACCCCTTTGCTCGCAGCGAGCCACTGTCATTGATGTCCAACCAGAATCAGAATCTCCAGAATGTTCGAGTGAACTCGAAGCAGGTTAAGTTTAGTGATCAGATAACCGTAGGGGAAGGTGCAGGGTCAGCTCCGCTTATGGTTTCTAAAGCAAGTATTGAGAATCCTAAAGTTATGCTCTACAGTCCAAGAGTACCTATAGCACCTAGGCATGTAAAACCTCTAATGCCACTCTCTAAATCACTAGATCTCACTCCAGTTAAAGATCCTGGTTTCCAGTCAATGGTGAGATCATCAGAAATATTCCAGAGCCGACCTGGTACCCCTAAGCCAAAACCAGCTCCTGCCCACTCAGATGATCTTTTCCTAGCACAGAAGGGGGTAACCACAGCCAAGAACCAGTTTGAAAGTAAATCATCTAATTTAGGCATTGGTTCTTCATACAACATGTTCAAAACCTCATATGATAATCAATTTAGACCGAGTACCACACCTTCTGGGGATCCCAGATACAACTGGGAGCCCGGCTGCGGCGTCCCAAGACCCCAAACCACATTGCTCAAACTTCAGAATAGTTTCTCAAAATCTGACGCCTATAGAAGGTTAGCCAATCATTTCCCTGAAAAGAACCCCAACCTGATAGATAATGTTGAGAAGGGTAGGAAGCATGAGTTTATGTCACTAAATGCCCAAGTTCTACGTGGAACATTAGTAAATGCTTGAACCTAAGGTTTGACCACACATTAAGCACTCATTCTGAATGCAGTCATTAGCTAACTCTATAAATTTCACTTGTTCGAAGTGAATGGCTGAATTATTCAGAATTTTTCAGGCGGTTTGCTCACATCTGGATATAGACAAAGGAAGCTTTTGGTCAGCCCAAACAAAATATCATTAATCGATAACTAATCATGTTCAATAATATAAAATCACAACAAAAACCTTTAGTAATTGACTACAAACGCCTTTTTGCAGTGCGTTGCCTAACAAATGACTCTGTTCACAAAATGTGGACCTTTGCAATTACTTGTTGAATGAGCTTTACTCAGCCTGTGCCCTTTCAGTCTCTGTATTTTATGCTTTTGATATAAACAGTATAACGTAATGTGCTATGCTTGTGCGGCCAGCTTTTAAATTGCTCAAATGCACTCAAGTTCTTTGAATTTTTCGCCGCTAGTAAGAAGTTACCAAGGAGTGCAAGAATGATATATTTATTGACACTGAAATGAAAGTGATTTGATATGCCTGTCGTTTTTCATGCAATTTTTGCTCAAGTCAGATCCCCTGTGCAGCTTAGCTCGCATGTTGGAGGACGCCTATCTCTCTGATGATTTGCTCAATATCTAACTTTTCTGTTTTATTTATTTTCTTATGCCTGTTTTGTTGCCCTGTTTGGATCGATTATTTTATCTTATCATGTATGTATGTGCAAAATAAAATTTATACTTTTCACATAAAATGTTTATGGCGGTAATGGCCTGTCAGAAATCTGAAATGGGTCTGAAATTAAGAGTTTTTCAGCAGGTCTACTGATTGGTTGCAGATTTATTTGTTAATTTTGTATCCTCAACTAGTCTGTGAGATATGAGAAAAGTTTCCTTGTTCACTGCTATCGAAATAATGTTGCTTTAGAAGATGAACATTATAAACTCTAACACTTCTGGATTTTTTGTGATGTTTGAAATTCCCTGATCAGTTAAACTGTTGGTATTTTGGGTTGTCTTCTCTTTGAGATAAAAAGCACAACTCCAAAATGAAGGATAAACCTCATTGTATTTATTGTTGATTACACCAGTTCACTGATGGCACAGGTTAAGTAGGATATTCTAGTTGTTATATAGCCATCCATTCTATCTATCATCAAAGGGAATAGGTTGGCCACTACTCAATCAGCTCTTTTTTTAACGGTGTTAAGCTGTATAGCATTTTGGGTAAACGTAGAGACAACACCTTACTTTACGTTCATATGACTAACCAATGTATACTACATTCGATGAGATGTATAAATCAGTCTCCTGTCAAGTGTTAAGTGCAGGGAAGGTGTGGTGTGACATCGTACCCTACTAACATTCATCACCAATAGTTCTCGTACACCGAACTATTAGGATTATTATCGATTGAACACGTCTGTACGAAAATAGTGTTTCATAGGTAGTAAGCTGAGATGAATGTGAATTTACAGTTTGAGGGGTTTTGGTTATTGGGCCTCATGGAAATTTGGATGTAAGGATTAGCCAGTAAGTTTCGAGGTAGTGGGACGGATGATTGAGGGTATAACTCTCATAGAAGAAATGAGAATTGAACAGGAATCCCTCGAGGTCCTTTAGATCATGATTATGATAGCAGTACCAAGACTCTCTGTCTCATAAAATATAAATTTGATGGATTCATGAAATATTTTGATGGATTCAAGTTTTAATGAATTTGAAATGGATTTAGTTTATAATTTGCAGAGTCATGAAATGGACTCGAAATCTGGTCCTGCAATCTGTCTGATCTACTAACAAACCAAAACCTGGTAGTTGAATGCCAGGGATCATGGAAGACTGACAGTCCGGACATTATTAGACAATTTGTTGATATGTCATTCCATAAGAGTGAATAATTAGGTAGAATTAGGATGAGAAAAAGATGACACAGAATGGTATTATCAGCTTTGATATCAGATGACAAATGGCATTGTTAAAAATAAGCAGGAATTCTATTTTTCACACAGATCTCTATTCTTTGACCGAGGCCTAATGCTTCTTAATTTTTAATCCATCAGAATTTGTGTCAAAATATATTCCCATGCTACCCATAAGGTTTTTTTTTCTGGATCTAGTGGGTATGACTGCCGAAGCAGTATTGATACTTTGGGTAAATCTGACATGAATTGCCTGCCCAATCAAATCTGCAGCAGAGCAAGCAGTCCCCTAGTTTTAGAGCTCAACCCCTGTCACGGTCGCTTGCAATGACATTCCAATATCAACCTGTGACTGACAATTGAATGTCACTACCAGCAACATGTAAAGTGTAGGTTTTCGTACCTACGAAGAATTTGCTATTTTCATTTTATGCGTCGCCAGTGCCAACTCTCTGTTACCATCCTGACTATATACACCCTCAATCACCAATCACCATCCACCATAATAGAATTGCGATCACTATTACCGATATTGAGACAGAGGTGTGAATAAAAATAAGTTGAGATTGTAGCCCTGGGACTGGCTTAAGTTTCAGGTTTCAGGCACAGCCTTCAGGGATACATGGAAAGGTCAATGAACCCAGTTAATATGTACTAGTTTCATCTAAGATGTTCAAATTACTGTTGATTTCGGAGATTTGAGTTGACTAAATATAAAGTACCTGCATTTTATCAAGAGCCATCATCAACTCCTCCTACATGCATAATTTATCTCAACCACAAGTAATTGCATGGTGTACAAGTTTACTAGGCACCCTAGCTTACGCGGTCAATCCCGGGGGCCCCCGGACTGCTGGTAGTGGTTTCTGTTACCCCACAGTGAGCTGTTGTTGATGAATGCTAAATTACGCCGCCTTCTGTGTGTCCTATGTCAATGGCGCCATTATCACTCAAAGAAAAATAAATAAACTGTTTTCTGTAAGACTTTTGGTGCTACCATAAATATCATATTAAATACGGACAACTGAAAGATATGTATTGAAAGACTGATCATAGAAAAAGTTGCCCCCCCCTGTTTCACACAAGTGAAATTTCATAAAAAAACCTTGTGATTTCTGTTTTGAGCGCGGGATACAAAAATATAACACTACTGCTACATAATGTATGAAAATCAGCTTTATCACTTTTAACTTCAATTTTGACCCTGGAATCCAGACACTATCATGTGACTGCATCATTAGATAGAAATTGTTGACATGTGCCACTTTTAACAGTAACAGTAACTTTAAAATTAGAAATCATGGCAAATAATACTGAGTAATCAGGTCTAAACCAGCTTTCTTGTAGCTCTTCGCAGGTCAAGAGCGGACAGCTCGAACACTGGTATACAGTTGGCAGGTCTTGTTCAAGTTTGGCCAGTTTTTCTGTCACCATCCTCATAGTGCAAAACATGACAAGCTTCACTTTATTCTCTCATAGTTTTAACCTATCGGATATTAGCAAAAAATGCTGCTGACTTCCGAGCACTTTTGTAGAGTTATTGGGATTCAGCTTGAGTACGCGTGAACTTGAGACTTGAGTATACAGTTCAAGTTGTTAAATATCCTCATCAGAATCCATACCACGGCTTTCAGTAATCAGGATTTTTATTGTCCAAAAAAACGCACAACATATATTTGGAATACAAACACAGTACCCACTATTTATGGTACTCTTATCTATAAACTTTGACTGTACTACAGTTGCACATGACTTGACAGTAAGATAATTAAAATGGGTTGAGAAAAAAATGTCAACTCATTTACATGTTGTATAATTACAATGGAAAGCTACTGCAGTACAGAAAAAAAATCAATTATTGCACAGCAATCACTTCTGATAACAAAAGGAACTCGGTCAGAATTTATGTCTACATCCGGGCGGTCTGGTATAATGTTAGCTCATCGCCTAAGTTTAGAGCAGTTACAGCAGTAGATGTATAAAATAGAGTACTTGCAAACTCAATGCTACCAAGTTATATACGATAATGTAAACCTGAGACAGACTATGACCGAATTATGTATAAAATAAGAACAATAAGTACAATGTACAAAATCAGTCTAGATATTATACCGCTGCAAAACATTGAACTATACACACCACTGCATTATGATTAACAGGGCATAAAAACAGTAGACTACATACAATCAGCTTAATTATCCTCACCTCAAGCACAGCCATTAATTAATTGTCAAAAGCTTTGAGACAACATCGTAATCGAAAGACTTACAACTTTTTAGATCTAGCCTGGTAAGAATAACTAAGCAGAATTTTTGACAATTTCTGGTGATAGAATTCATATAAAAAGTTACATTTATATTGTTATTTTCATATAGAACAATACCAATAGTCATACACGTTCCATACTAGTAACTACTTCATTGTACAATATAATGCACGCCCTGAAAGAGTTGATAAGAAAACGAAATAACGGGCGTTTAGTTAGGTATGTTTTTCTAAATAGTTCACATATGTACAAAGTAGACAGCTGACGTAATTACATATGACGGCACGCACTGACAGCGAGGCGCTAAAGTACATGACATCGGCGTAATTTTCTTTAATTAGCCCGGGCTTTTCTTATAAGTACCCGCTGATTACACCAACACAGTGGGGGTTTGTAGATGGTGTTATTAGCGTCAGGCAGGGAGCAGCAATCTCGTTAGGTAGTACAAAATATAGGCTAAGCTAGACCTTATGAAATAATTAAATCAATATAACGCATGTCGAAATGTATGCCTGTTCGTGATGTATTAATTCTCGCCTCATGAAGCTGTTTCAACAGCTTGATTCCGCCCAGGAGGTTTCATGTCGGCCGGGGATGGTTAATGGCGGCAGGCGTGATGTCTTTGTGAATGGGACCATGAGATAGTTTCCCATTATCGCCTACAAAATAGTGGCAACAGATTTACAAACTGGACAAGCCGTGGCCAAACAATCTGCAGCATAAACTGTTGTCAGATAAATAATGATGGGATAATAAGGAGTTTTACTGCGCATTCCAGGCAATCGGCTTATTGCAACAACCTATAAATATCGGATGAAGCAATGAAGGGGTAACATTGGATGAAGGTCACTGACTCTGTGTATATATAAAGCCGCCTGATGAATACCTTTTATATTGGAGTGTTATTGTATTCTATTTCTTTTTCTCAAGATTATCCTGATTGCTCTCTTTGACAGTCTCAGCTTGGCTAAAAGCGAACAAGAGAAAGTTTTCAATCTTGCATAACACTGTATAATACTACTATATTTATCTAATTTTGTGGGAACCTATGAAGAAAAGCCTACTAGTGGCTGCTGGGTGTATGTATATGCATGATGGTTGCAAATAACACACGCAAATAACAAAGAAAGTCATTCAACCCATAATAAACAGTGGTTAGTTAATTATTATTCTCTCAGAGCTGCTGTTTAACCTTGACCTTGGGCCAGGGCAAATAGTCAAAACGTAAAGGTCAATTTAGTTACAAATTGTTACATGTTCATGTGGTTTATAATCATAAATTACGCAGACATTACCCAGGGGCATGGCTGTAAGTCCCGCCACAACAACAAACCCAAAATTAATTCTACAGAACATTTCGCCAGCCACAAAATGGCCTCCGATGCCACCTCAGGTCATTAAGAAGCTGCAGAATTCATTAATTTCTCATTCACTGTGGCGTACACTTGATATGACGGCACAAATTGAAGTATTATTGTCTGATTGTTCGAAGTTGGCAGAGCCGGAGACATGATTGCTTCTTATAATAAGCACTTGAGCTGTTCAGCACAACTGTTGACCAATATTGAGAATAAATTACTCTGCTGACACTTGTCCAAAGAAGATTAATGGCGTTAGATAATGGCCTTGCACTGTTCATACAGCCTTCAAGCCTACCGCTCGCATCACCTACTATTTATCGCATGATCATGAAGGTATAATAAGACATTTTCTACAGCTGCGCTTTGTTAAATGTCATTAGAAATGGTTATAAAATCAAATGGCACACTGACACTAAGCTGATCATGAGTAATGGTATTGTTTTTACCCTGGGAATATGGCCACGCTTAATCAGTCTTAATCAGTCTTAATCAGTCTCCCATCGGCTAAAGCACAACCATGACCATAGATAATTTGCCTTTTATTGTTATGAGCCCAACCTTTCAAGAAGTAGACTGTTTTTTTTTGTCATGACAACTCCATGCAGTGAGTGATTTACAACCCCAGAGCTATAAGGGGGTGGGAGGAATTGAGGTTTGATAAATTATGCAATATCAATTTATTCTGGATTCGAAGAAAATTAGAACCGTTTGATGATTTGGAGTACCTAATCGCCTTAGGCTGGTGGGCGAATGATTTGTGAGTCTCACCTGGAAATGAGCCATTAATTATCCAGGACCTTGTAATAATATTTCATTTTAAATTTTTTGCAAATCAAATTAATTCTTATGTTCACATATTAACCTACTTATGTGTTTGATGAAAAATGTGCCACATAACTGAAATAACAGCAAGCAGTTTAAAGTCTTTCATCACTATGGTACGGAAATGAGTAGGACTCAGTATGTTTGAACTGAATAGTAAAAATGTTTCTGAATTTCAATCAGGCTAGGAATGACACCCGACATGTCAGCAGAGTTTGGTCATAACTCAAATACTGATCAGCCTACTTATATGTGAAATAATGTGATAAGTGCACCCCTAATGTTCAACTGAACTAAGCCTTGAGATTGATGAGTGCTAAGAAATTGAAAACTACAGGGCTAAGGTGACATTCTCTACTGTTATTAGAGTAGAGTTATGTTATGGTGACATTCTCCACTGAATGAAAACCTATAATGCTTTTATATCCCTATATAGAGCCTAACATTTGTTCCAAGTTCAGTGATTAATCTACTTATTAAAATGAATGAGCATGTTTAAGTTGTGCAGGTACTCAACAGTCTGCTAATCGCATCGGTATTTCTGCGAGGAGAGTTAAACAGACAGATATAAGAGAGCACTGACCTGGCAGATGTTTTGGGAATGGAGCTAGATGTTACAGTCTCTTCACTGTTATACTCGCCAGCATTTTTCTCCTTTTTCGGTTTCAAAGATATATCACTATCTTCAGACGCCGTCGAGGGCGGTGAAGGGTATTCTTTGTCTTTTGTAGCCTCAGTACTATTAGGTGCAGATTTCTCACCATTGGTTGGGGCGGTGCTATCACACTCCACGCCAGCGTCCTCCTCATCACTAAATGTGACTGTAAATTTCAGATCTGGTTTATCAGGTTTTGTACCGGTTGGTAGGGTGCGCAGGCTTTGTTCGACAACTCTATCTAATAATGACATGAGGTTGAGAGGTTTTTTTTTAGGTTCGCCGCCAGCGTTGGGGTCAGGCCCCTTCATGAACAGCAAATCCCCAACTGTAGGCTGCTTTACATCAATAAGCTCTTTAGAAATGGCAGCTTGGATTTCTTTAGCAATGGTTTGACCGAGCGTAGTAGTCATCATTTGCGGTCGAGGTCGTTTTGGCTGCGATGGGGAAGGGGTGGGACTATCAGAGTGCACTGTTAGAGGAGTGTCAGTCGTCCTATCTGAGACACGGCTGCTGGGTACACCGTGGTTAGATTCAGATCGAGGGGAATGTGTAAAGTTTCTATCTTTATCATCACCATTGACTGATGTCTTGTCGGACATACGACTACCGTCCCCCAGTGCGCTGCTGCTATCATCGCTGAACTTACGCTTCGGAATTTCCGCCAGCCTCGACGAGGGGGGATGACTGGGGTGTACACTGTCCGGTTTTCTGTGTTTCTGTGTCATGTGTTGGCCAATAAGCTCCGAGGTACCATAGGCAATGTTACAGATCGCACACACATAGTGGTGGAGAAGGGGGTGCAGGAATATATGCTCTCTCAGAGCTCCTGGCTCAGAAAACTCCCTACTGCAATATGAGCACATATGCGTACAATATCTCGGGTTGCTGTAATGCTTGTTCATGTGGTTAGTGAACGCTTCTCCTGAACTAATGTCACACTGCCATGCACAAAATGGGCAATGGTAGCGAGGTAGTTCATTGTCAGTGTACTTTTGCCCCTGAGTAAGGGCTTGTGGGGGTGTAGCATGATGACCTGGTACATCATATGGTCTCTTAGATGGCAGAACAACTCTGCTTGTATTGGGTGAGGGGACGCGATGATGCGCCACGTAAAAGTGATGCTGATAGTCCACATGGCTTGACGCGATATAGGGACATTTTGTACATTGTAGTGCGTTGATGTTCCCGACACTTGGAGGTCTGTTTGGCTGTGCTGACAGCGGACTGCCTGCGTACACCCGTCCTGTCATAAGCTGCTCAGCGCGTGGAGTCATGGCTAATGCGGCAGCGGTTACATGAGAGTTTACCATATCATAAGGGTATGTGCGACCTCCTGAAATGTAAAAATAGAACTTAGAGCAACGAGGCATGTAGGGCAAGTAATTGCATCAAGCTTGACGTAATAACAGTTGAGCTAACGCGATCTATGAGAAATTTTCCTTGCCTGTTTTACAAAGAAAAATAGTCTCAGGTGGCAGAAAAAATGTCTAAGGCGGCGACAACAATCATCTTTGCACTCTTCTTTTCAAAACAAGGATTGATATAAATATATTTGAGCCCTGATCCCTTGACCCTAATGTCATTTTCAACTCAATCCCACGCATTGGGCCTTCATTGATTATTGTGACCTTACTATGACCTGTTTGAGGTCAGAATAGTATAGCAACCATTGCACCAAATAAGTCAGACAAAAGAAATCAGTCTTGAAATGATATCTAATGTCACTTCATTGAGCAGGAGCAATAACACCACCCTGCCCTGATTATCCCTTACATATTTGTCCTAAGTGTCTGAGGGGTCATTGTTATAGCTACACAGAGGTCAGTTACTAAACAAAAGGAGTTTAAATCTAATATGAATATTCAGTGGAAAGTTGGTCAACTCGTACAATATTCAGATAAAAGACCTAATGTAGCATGAATTCATCTACAATTAGTTGGTTTTCAAACTTTCAGCAATACCCAGTGAGGATCTCAGGAGTGCATAAAACCATAATCTAGGAGCATTTGATGACTAGAGCTAACATAACAATATCAGGGACTTCAATAGTTGGGCATTATTTGGTTCTAAACTTCTTTATTTCATTGACCTGTTGGTTGTCATAGTGAATATAGAGTAACTGCCTGCTTTTGCACATTTTGATGGACAAAATCATGACTATTGCCCTGCATCGGTCATCAGCCAGCCTTCCCAAACAGGACAATATGTCACGCTCAATTACAATCATAGATCACAGATATCCTTCATTACTGTAATACAATAATCCAAATACCGGCAAAAAATAGTCTCAAAATGACGAAGGCGAATGAGAGGTTGGAAGGCTACTATTATCAATTGACCTTAAGTGTCGTCTTCTGAGGCAGGAAAATGATCCAACGATTGACACTCTGAAACATGACCTACGCAACCCGGTTCAAGGTAATAATTATCATTGCATAATGGTGTAGACAAAATGAGATCTTCTGAGATAACTTTGCACAATAAGAGAACCCTTCGCACAACAAAAATACATCGACCGATTTTGACTTTCTGACTCATTAGTTTGATCAAGGAGTTAGAGTCTCTAACTCCTTGGTTTAATTCAGGAGACCACTTTTCAGAGCAAGGACATCATCGATAATTGACATTGACCAAGATGATGGGTGGATGAATTTCCTACAAAGTCGACCTAGTCAAGGCTAATAGATAATAACTATGATTAAGTGAATTTAATTTATGGTTAGACATGGTTTTTATGGTTTGCCTCTGTTTACTGACCTAAGGCAACTGACCGGCTCACAAACCGAGAAAGACACCATTATTTATTTTACTGTATCTTTAAGTCGATCACTCATCTCACTATATGGCTTCTTATGAGTTCTGCATGGTATGCCCCCCCCCTCCCCTAAACATCATATAATGTTTAGTATCTCTGAAAATGCTAACCTTTCACAGTTTTATATCTTTGTTTGCCAGATTATTGATTAGGTTTTTAGTGCCAGGACTGTGTTTAGCACCACTTTATGTAACCACATAGTGTCCTACACTTTATATTCTAATAACAAAACAATGGAAAGGTAGGGCCATGTATAGGCCAAGTTGGGTCAGTTTGCCTGCATTGGGAGTTGCTCCTGATCCACTGGTCAGGTAGCCAATGGAAGCGAAGATTATAAATACTTGGTGGAAGGGAGCAACTGGAATGCAGGCAATTATATTTAACTTGATCTAGGCTGTCTATGACAAAATAGCTAGGAGCAATGGGAGTAATGGTGTACGAATACTTTTGCACTCACCAGTTGGAAGCTTCGTTTGAGATGAGATTATAGGTGATGAGGGTTTCCGAGTAGTAGACAAGTCTAATGGTGCGTCTGGGTCCTGATGGGGTTTGACGCTCAGATCCATAGGTGCATCTTCTGTAGAGGTGGATGACTGGGATAAATTGGAGGCAGCGACAGCCGCCGCTGCTGATGTTGGAAGTGTTGGCAGAGGTAAGACTGGATAGCCTAGTCCTAGCAGTCCTGGATGGAATGGAGGCCTAACAGCAGACATAAGAGCCATGTCTGTGAGTGCACTTGCACCCAGTGCTGACAAACGGTCTCCAGTTTTTGGGAGATCCCTGGATAACATGTATCTATCCGGTCGTTCCATCGGTAGATAATTAACTTGACATCTAAACCTACAAGAATGAAGCATGTATAATTAACTCTGTGATTATCAATCTGGTTTGAGGCAAGATAAATATCAAATAAGTGGAAACTGAAAAAGGTTATACTAAAATTATTAAAGTAAGTCTTGACCACAATGAAACCAAGGAGTTACCTCCTTGATGAAACTAAGATAAGCAAATTGGCAACTAAACATGTCTTGTTATGAAAAATTCAAGGGACAGGACATATTTGTATACACTAAAACATGAGCCCATCCAAGTGATGAAAAATATAAATAACTGCATAGCATGTGGTCTCCTCCTGGATTATCATTTTTGTTGTTTACGCTTGCACTGAGTAACATGATTACCCAAATTTCTAACTTATCATTTTTTCCGAGCATCAAATCCCTCACCAACATCATTGGGGACTTTCTCAGGGTCGCAGCACACAAAACTGGTAGTGGTATCAACATTGTAGCATTGTTTTGTCTAGATGCAGCGTTGCATTTGTATGCTAGGCTAGTAAGGAGGTTGACAGCGCCACTTTGCAAGGCTTTCATACGTTGTCTTGATTTTCTCTCACAAAAATCAGCTGATGTCAAATCATCAGAATATGTGGTCAGACTGCGGAACAATACGTTTTAATTTCACATCAATAGATAAGATCGTCTACTTGTTGATTTATCAAATGAAAGAAAGGGAATGTCAACCATAAGTGGGGTCCTGGCAATCACTACATATTTCTATTAAATTTGTTCCAAGTGAGAATTCAACTGAAATGAGTGTCATACCAGCTAACCAAGGAGTAAACTAGCTAACAGTAGCAATAATCTATCTGTTCTTCCAATTTCTAATAATATATTTTGTCACCTATCTATCTACTATTGTTATGATTGTCACATGTGTATTGTAGTACTAGTAGGTAGAAGAAGTAGTGTAGGTATGTTCATTAGTAGCAGAGTTATTAAATAACTGAACATTTTTGTATAATAATAATAATTACTAGTTACTGCATGAACTATAACAGTCGACTACATCCATCCACATTGGGTTGGTTAGGCTGATGAGTGAGAGAATGAGAATCTTTTCTCTTTAGTCATCCTTTCTGCTACTTTCTTCAACCACCAAGATTCAGCAGCAGTTGAATTGAGAAGAAGATGTGGTGAACAAGTCCAAACTATTATAGATAGATACGCTGGACTTGTTCACCACAGTCAGTAGAGTAAATTCTTCGAACCATGTTCTATGAAATATTTTACCTTGTTACAATCAGACATATCCACTGACAGTTGAACACTGAGAAGATTTCCAGGTTTCTAGTCTGTCACAAATCAATAAAATGAGGATTTAGGTCCAGAAGAAGAAGACAGGCTTGAGAAAATGTGATATCCAAGATTTGTGATGATGCTTTAATGCTACTTCCGGAACAAAAATGTGCAACCTTCCTGCTTTGTGAATGAGCAAACAGGCTCTTCACTTATTTTTATACTAAATGGACGTGATCACCATACTCAGCAACTGACCCAGAAGAATTTCTTAAGTACTTCCCTCAATAGACTGTAGTGATCACAAGCCAAAAATTAGGAAGTTTTCTTGTATTTCTTCTGTGTGGAATGTGAAGGTCACATAACTCCAATATGAATGTCTTTGCTAACCACCCACCCTTCCCAGACCCCACCCTCCCTGCCTACACCAACTGAAGTATATATAAATATAATATATCAGCAATACACCAAGAAGTTTGTCTTGATACACCAGAAAACTTACCAGGAATAGTAGTTTTGTTAATCATTGTCCAATTATTGTCAAGTTTATTATACCAAGCTACACAAAACACTGCAACACCAATCATCCGAACTTGGTCCAAATTGTGTATCTCTGAGTACGCCCTGCCTTTGTGATGCTATGACCAACTTTTTGTAGGAATTACAGCCAAAGTAACAAGGCGATAATAGAGTTTCAAGCAACATATGATACATTTCTGATGCACTGGGCGAGACAGTTACACTACGCTGTTTGCGTCAACAATAATACGTAATACTATGACTAACAATATCATTATTTTATCCATATTGTTTGACTGTATGATGTATAATGTATGTATAATGTTTTATTGAGAACTAGACTGTATATCACTGTTTAATAATATACTGTATTACTGTATACTGTATTTATTACTATTATTATTTATTTTTATTAATATATACTGTATAATATAAATTAACACTGAGAGTAAAACCACAGAATCAGATAATACCAGAAAGTGCTTCAAAATTTATATACCTACATATATAAACAACAGCAACAGCATATGCATGCTTATACCCCCCCCCCCCCCCCATAGTAAATGTGTTCTATACCTAATCTACAGAAAATGTGTATCACATAGATGGACTTATAGTAAATGTATCATTTCAATGAATCGAGAAATATATAATTAGGGCGGTCGAGCGCATGCCATTTTGGAAAAAATAACTATCTGTACATAAACCATAGTACAACTTCATAACTGCATCGCCATCAAAAAATTGTACACAGACCGAGTACCTGACCCCGACACAGACCGAGTACCTCACCCACCGACCCGACACGCCACAAAGAATAACTTAGACTCATCTCTCCACAGATTCTTGATCATATAAGCATTTCCTGCAAAAAAGATAGAAAAATACATGAATTGTATTCGATGGAGTTATATATTATTATGTAAAAGTAGGTATCAACTGGTATTGTGTAATAATTATATAATATAATCATAATATAATCATGATGTAAATATTAACATAGCATAATATCATCATAACATCATGTTTACTAGTTTCTCATCCGACTACAAATAATCCTAAAGGTGACTCAAAGCTATCTCAAAACTACATGGCTTTATTCCATAGGTGGAATCCACTCATGATTGAAATGAACAATGACCCAGGGTTGTCAGGACTTCGGGAGTTTTGTTAAAATGAAAATTATAGATAGCCCAAATTAAGCAACCTTTTCATCGTTGGAGCATGCAGCATTTCAATAAAAAGAGTTTCAATTGGAGAGGTATACACCCGAGGGTGCTGGGGGCTGGAACAATCAACAATGAAAGCTCCCCCAGTGGGACTCGAACCCACAACTCCTGCGGCACTAATCGCCTGGCAGTGAATAGCAAGCGCACTAACCGATTGCGCCATCTCGCCATCCCCAAAAAAGAATGGGTCGATGGCGCTAATTAGATAGCCCGCTATTCACTAATCAAAGTTGAGTTCTCTCATCCCACAGCACATTCTAAACCACCATTGCCACCCTATGAAACACAGGATACGTGTTAGGGTTATTGGCCTTACATGGCCCATTGCTGGGACCCCTTGTAGTAGGTTTAGCTGTCTTTCCTGCTTGTCAGCATGTCTTTCCATGTTGTCACATGTCTTTCCATGAGTCAGTCAGTAGACAAGTACACAGGAGAGGTATACACCCGAGGGTGCTGGAGCAATCAACAATGAAAGCTCCCCCAGTGGGACTCGAACTTGCCAGTTCAATGAATCAGTGGGACTCGAACTTGCCAGTTCAATGAATCACATTTGTTGCATCACTCACCGTCAGGCACGCTACAGCAAGCACCCGCCTTCAGTACTTTCTTGATTTTATCGTTAATCACAAGCATCACAGCTCCCTGGCTTACAGTGAATGTCTGAAACAACAGAATACGCAACTCTAACAGTTATATATTATGACAACAACGCATGGATTTGTCATTCATTTAGCCTCACTCAGCAGATCACCCTGTCGGGGTGACCCTGTGGGGTGTGCACATATGACTGAGGAAGGTCCTGTCCATCTAAGTCTAGTGGTTCTAGATTAATGACAGTTATTCACCGACAAAGATGTCATGACACAACCAATAAAGAAAAAAGAATATCAAGATAAGCAGGATAGCTGGCACTTCTTATACGTTATGGTGTGTAGGGGATCACGCAAACCTATAGTAAGACATGGCAAGGAAACAGTATTTTCAATGCTCCACTATTACCACCATAGTGTTTTGTCTATGATCACCACTCACCACAGTGTATCCAGCTAGACGTGACTCCATTTTCTCACACAGGCCAGCTATGACCAGATCACCACACGACGTCACAGCGTTCTGTAACAGCTTAGATACCTTGACCTCAGCGGTGTCCTCTGCGACAGCGCCTGAGAGGTCATAATACACCACCTCCGATCTGTTATTAGTCACAACTTAAAGAAACATATGCAAAACAATGTTAGGTAGAAGACACAGTCTATTTATTTAATCAAAATGTAGAGATGGGAATTTCAGTAAGAGGCTAGATTATATCCTTGTTATTGCTGTTAATTATAGACAGTTTTCTGAGCTCTGATTTATGCCTCAATTCGGAGTTGTCCTCTCTCCAATTTGGTACTTTTAACCCACGCCGCATAGGAAAAACGTGCTGAAAGAGGGTTTTCTTGAAAACCGCTTATGTTAGGATAAAATTGATTTTTGATTCAGAATCCGCACCATTGAAAACCCTGTGTGACAGGGTTTCCAAATCATTGGAGGCTTGAATGTTGATAAATCTTAATTTTAGTGACGAAATTCAAGAAAAATTCTGCCGAATGGTCCGCAAAACTGGCAGAAATTGATATAATTGACTACCCGAATACCAAAAATATTTCCCAAACTATGTCCCTATCAGTTTTCAATGGTGCAGATTCTGAATCCTTTTTATCCTACTATAAGCGGATTTCAAGATAACCCTCTTTTCAGCACAATTTTCCTATGTGACGTGGGTTAAAAGTACCAAACTGGAGAGAGGACAACTCCGAATAGAGGCCTAAATCAGAGCTCAGAAAACTGTCTATTAAGAAAAATCAAACATCCCTAGATGTGTCAAGTATCCATAGCAGTAAAGTTGCCTTTTCGCATATGCTTGAAATATTGAAAATTACACAACCTCGATGCATTTCATTGAACAATATCCCTCCTTAGCAAGTGCAAAAGAACCAAAAGCCAACCCCCCCCCCCCTCCTCTAACCAGCTAAACTAAACTCTAGCTAAAGTTAACTCATATACGGTAACATGCTGACATAATTTTGTGGTCTGCCTCCATCATGTTACAGATTCATTTGTATTCCACTGTTGAAATACCCTGGGTATTACATAAAACAGTTGGTGAGCTCTGGTGAAAATAAAACTTAATATCATGAAAATTTCGCAGCACCATCATGGAAAAATGATTTTCTGCGGTTTGCAGTGTTTGCTCTGACTGAAAAATTGTCCTTCAGTCGACTAGAACTGTGACATGTTACTGACCTTGAGTGACCATCTCATCTCCGTCGTGTATCTCGACCTCACCATCAGAGAAGGAGGCGTCACTGTCTACATTACATAGCGTTTTATCCGCCTTCTTCTTTTTACTCTTACCGCTCCTCTTTGATTTCTTTTTCTTACCTGATATATAAGTTAGGAGATT
The DNA here is from genome assembly GCA_914767715.1 of Membranipora membranacea. Lineage (NCBI taxonomy): Eukaryota > Metazoa > Bryozoa > Gymnolaemata > Cheilostomatida > Membraniporidae > Membranipora > Membranipora membranacea. Next base: position 30,556,916 of record OU612066.1, on the reverse strand, counting down.
ATGTGAGGTATATTTTTGATTTTGAGCTCATTCAACACGGAAGTAGTTGGGACAAGTGTAATGTTGTGATGTTGCAGTTGAGGGACTTTTAATAATAATAATAATTTGCGCAATATAGTATAACTAAGCTGGTTTTGGAAAACACAAACCGACATGGTGTCACTGTGTTTTAGGTAAATATGATATACATACTACAGCGACTCAACTCAAAGCAACAAAACTATCGTTCTCTATTTGAAATAACCCCTGATGTTGTGGTTTGGATGATTATGGTAGACACTTCCACTTACTGCTCAGCTCCTCATTATGTCGGAGTATGAAGTCATCCTCGGGGTGAGATTTGTTTACTCCGGCTATATTATAGGTAGCTGGATAACAAAATTAAAATTGATATATAATATTACTATGTTACAAATTATTACAGTTGACCATTCAGCCAAGAGTTTCAACTCACCGGTTAAGGACATACAGCTGAGGAAGGTAAACGACAAGCCTGGCTTTCCAGGCTGTTGCTTTTCACAATTTAATTATTTGGAGTTGCCTTTTCATACAAGAAAATTGAGCATTTATTATGTATGCGCAAGATGGGAAGTATTTGTAAAAATGGGGATAGAATGACAACTGGAAATATCTACCCAGAGAATATCATCTGACTCATATACTATTTCTCCTTGCGTTTGAGGGTGATACTATAACACAATACACATGTAACTTACTGGTGATAGGATCATACTCATAGACAGGTCTCTCTCCAGCGTAATGTCTCAGAGGTCGCAGCTTTGTTCTATGACTTCGTCTTAGCCCGAGCTTCTTAGACCGAGGCGTCATGTGCGGCTTCACTACAATGATATAAGCCCCTTTCATTTTTTGTGATACGATAAGAAAATCACAACTGAAGGCTTAAAAAATATTCACATTACGATCATTTTGCACATTGGCTGGTGAGTTTTGTACAAAATAATTGGGTGGTTCTTTTTCCATTTTTGAGCTCACTACCGATAAAGCCTGGTCTTGACTTTAAAAACAAATCATCTCTTTTGCTGAGGCTGGGTCTTATGCTCAGTCCAATTCAAATAATTTCAGCAAAATAAAGTTGATTATAATATTAAATTACAAACAAATTTAGACTCTATTATGTTATGTCACTGTGCAAGGCTAGCAGGTTTACAGGAAATACTGGGCATTCAGGATGGCGTAGTGATTGGGATTATTGAGATAGACCATTGCTGGTTCGAGTCCCAGTCACTACCCATCCTGCTAGTGGAGGTGAGCTCTCTATAAATTACAAGTGATTTGCATTTGTCATTTACTAACATGGGTGTGGTGAGTTATACGTGTTGAACTTTTCGCCCCGGATGCCTCTGTTTTTAGCTCTGGTTGGTTGAGGAGTCTGACTTTTGGTCATCTCGCCGTAATGCTGTGGTGATCCGCTGACAGAGGGCATCTCGGGATCATACACTGAGAATCGTGAGTTCTTCTTTTTCACGATCACCTTACTGGTTGTCACACTGAAAAAAAATTATACATCATTCTTCATTATCATCCACATATTTAAATATATGTACATTTATATATATATATATATGTTTATAATTACATTTATTCTGGTAGTAAATCAGTTATTGAGACAAGACTCCTCTTAAATGAACAAACTCAATCGCCAAGCAACTCAAATCGATAATTATTGTGCTTGATTGTAGTCCAAAAGGTCAATCAACACTTCATAAACATTTTTTTAATATACTTCAGTTGATCATGATCCTGACATGTTGTTTGATGGGAGTTTCTCACCTGGACTTTCTTCTGAGAGAAATAGAAGCCTTAGAGGGAGCTTTCTTCTTAGCGGATGATTTACGGGACGGTAATCTCTTACCGCTACCTGAACTCGTCCTGCTTCTCGAAGATCTCTTACTATTATTGTTAGTATTTTCATCCATTGTGTCTGAATTCCCTAAACCCTCGGTATCATCAAAGTCATCAGCATCACCATGATCCAGATCATAATCATCGCCATAATCTCCGCCATCTAAATCGTCGGATGCAGTAAAGGTCGCACCAGGGTCATCACCGCTTACTTCAACAGATGATTCAAATTTACTAAGGTTAGCGATGGCCTCACTTTTCCTACTGCTGGTTTGGCTAGCTCTTTGTTGCACTGTACGTACATGCATGACCGGTGTGCCACAACTCAGTCGTGAGAGCGACTCATTGTTTGCATGCTCGCGCTGAGGTGATTCGGTATCATTGTTAGTTTTGGCCGTAGATTTTCTTGATTTGTTTCCAGTTTTGGGCGTTTTCACAACACTGTTTTTCAAAGGTACCAAGCTTAATCGCATTTTTTTACTTGTGGTGCTCTTTTCACCAACCATAGACGTTTTCGGAGTATCAATATTGTTTTGGTTATGGTCACTGACATCATATGTATTGTTAGTCTCTGGATCCACACTGCAATCATCATCATTTTGAGGCATCTTTTCATAAGTGTCACCCATACCCATACCATTTTTCATGCCGCTTTTAGGCGCCTTCAAACTTTTGTTGGATGTTGATAACGTTTTGTCTCTGTCTTTACCATGAGACTGTACACTCAAAGTGAAAGTCCCATCATCAGGCGCTTGGCTGCTTGGAGCGCTACTAACTCGGTCTAATGTTTTTGTTACATCAGCTATTTCATTATGAATTCTGTCGATCAAGGAGTGGTAACTCAGAGTTACCATGGCATTTTGATAACCTTCACTGTTCTCCACCGAACTTTGGAGAGTATGACCATCTGGACGCACTGTAGAGTTTGGAGTGGCAGGTGTGTACGTCGTATCACTGATACGTGGTCTCCTAGTCGACTCACCAGCTAGTGGTGTTCTGAAACTGCTGCCGGCATCACCATCATAATTAGATGTGAATCTCCTGTGAATGTTAATGACATAAGATTTTTGAAAAGTTATCAACAGGCACCATCACCATTATAACCACCGAAACATTGAACCATGAAATTTATAGATGAAAATGGATTCTATATTCTTTAGTATTTCAATAAGTTGCCAAGAGGAGGTCGATTATTTTAACTGTTTCATCTTCTAGGCCTAGATTTTCAAACTAAGTGTTATGTTGAAATAATAAAGGGGATCTCATGGCTGTGACATGGATGATGAAATTGAAATCCTGACTAACAAAATTCTGATGCATCAAATTAAGAATATAATATATTGCTTTTCATACCTTGTGCTCTGTTCACTAGTTTTGTCATAGGTTATTGTCTGAGTAAGATCATAAGCTGGTACCAGTTTACCCTGCTTCTCAGTTCTACTATTATCTGTATCATCTATCGTACAGTCGGTACCAGCTTCTGAGCTGTTGTAATCCACCAATCTGAGTTTATGTGCAGTAGGAGTAGCACTGCTATGACTGATTTGTACATCCTCTACAGATGGCTCAGACTCTACGGCAGCGGAATCCTCACTGTGAGAGGCAGTAGACTCCTCACTGCGAGACACAGCGGCACTGCTTCGAGTGACTCTAGATGATCTTCCTGACCTAGATGACATGGTCTCAGCTTGTCTACCAGTAAGGGCTGAGCTTATAGGTGGGTTATCCTTAAAGGAAGAGTCAACAACTCCAGAAACAGGTGAATGAGTGAGCTGCTGCGTCATAGTCAGGATATGCTCGCTGATTTGACCTCGCTGCCGATCAGCGCCGACCCTTAGAGGTGTGTCAGTGACCTCCTCTACTGCTGATACAGATAGTCTATGATTGGTCGAGTCAGCGAAGACTTGATCACCTATTTTGGTGCTAGTTATGATACTGTTACGATACTTTGGTGTTGCTACAGGGCCTGCAGACCTCCATACCAGTTCTCCGGTATTCTCTGTATTTTCACCGCTGCAAAAGTTGTGAGATAGCAATGTCAGGGAGACTTAAGTTCAGGTTTCAGGGACTGAGGGCTCAAATCATCTAAATAGGGACTTTTCTGGTTTATAATTCTCTATATTGCTTTCTTTTCTTGTGATACGGCAGCACTTTACCCTCAATAAAGCAGAAAGTATGTAGACAGTTTTTGGCATGTTTGGTGTTGTCCTCTCGGCATGTGGGTGCTCTTTGGCTCGCAGAGGATGAACCGGCTGAAATTAGTTTATAATAGGATAAAAATTCTTTAATTCAAAATCTACAATCTGCACAATTGAAAACTCAAAGAGACATAGTTTGGAAAATAATTCTTTGTTTGTATTGTCATTTATAGAAGTTTCTGCCTGCTTTGTTGACAAATTTTGTAGAATTTTTTTACAGAATTGTGACATTAAAATTAAGATTAACCAGCTTTCAAGCCCCTAATGTATTGAAAACCCCGTCCTGGGTTTTAAAAAAAAAAAAATCGAAGCCGAATCATAAAGAAATTTTATCCTATTATAAACGGTTTTCAAGAGAGGCCAATTCCGGTTCTTTTTTCAGTACCCTAATGGCAACAGGCAGAGGCTCAAAAACTATCTATTGTGCACAAGGGTGAAGCACAGAAGTGAAAGTATTTACTGAGATATCTCATTGAATGTTTATGTGGCCACTTTTGTTGATTAAGTACAAATTATGTCATAAGCAAAATTGTAAACAGCCTAATTGAGGTTCTTGGAGCAAAGGTGGGGGATCAGAAATTGGTGGTCTATCATCCTGGCAGCAGATCAGAACTTTTCAATAGGACTTAAGACTTTCTTCTAAATCTTTACGCAGCGATTAAGTTTTCGAGATTTCTAGACAGCTAGAAAATAATAAAGGCCCACCAAAGACCTTTATTTGTTAGGCAAAGTCCCGAATATCAGGAACTCAGTATCCACTGAAAGAATCTATCACAGTGAAGACTTTTCTAACCTCAAACATTATTCAAGATTTCATTGCTATATAATTTCAGACAGAAGTGTGACCTCGTAGAAAATACAAGTAGGATATGGCAATATAATTTACTTCTTCCTCTAATATCTAATCCTACGCAGTAGTACAAATTCAAACACAAATGGCCATCGCGACCCATACTTCTCAGAGTAGAGCAGAGTGTGAAAATTTTTGTGTTTGAGTCTGAGCGTAACTTACTCGGTCAAGTTGCTATGAGATGAACCAGATATCCCAGCGAGTTGACCAATATGTTCTGTTCTGTACACAACTTCTGGCGAGTTGATTCTTTCGGGGCTATAACATGAAAAACCATAGATTGTGTCGTGCGGCCTGCGATGTATACTAAAAATCTGACCCCAAAATATTCAATACCAAGGCTTTACCTAGCATGTCTTGAAAAGCTTAACCATAGCTGTACATTTTTACATACTGTAAATTGTTTACAGAGGAAATATCAAACATTTGATGAAACCAAATAAGATATTTGTCGACTGCTTAGAAACACCTACATCTTTCCCAAATGCAGACAGCCAGACTGGTATGTTAGACAGTCAGGTTCAGTTCAGTAAAGCTGAAAGCGCCTTTAACCATGTAGACTAATGATGTACATAAAAAAAAAGTGCCGATCATATAAACCTAAACAGATGTACTTTATATAGGGTTCTACGCAGAACTGACTTACAACCAGATGATTTGTTCATGTCCTATAGTAGGCATAAGCATTTATGTATAATTATTTCTTACCTCAGAGTTTCACTTGGGTCTTGCGGAGAGTGCGACATTTGAATTTGAATGGCATTCTTTATAACTGATCTTGCACTTGTGTCAACTGCAACAAAAAATGCAAAGGCCACTCTATAGAGCACAAAAAATTGACAGATTGTCTAAATGACGTCAGCACAGATAAGATAGATGTCTACATGCACCTTTTTCAGAAAACATTAGAGCTGTGAGTGATTAATTGACATAGGCCTGACATTTTATATTGAAAAAAAATTATATTGAGGCTTACACATTTTGTTTATAAGCTTAGGCAAGGGTATAAAATTACTGACAATGATTTTCAAATTAGACGTGTGCATAGCGAGTGAAAAACCAGTCTCTATTCTTACATTTGAAGTTGAATGAGTGTGCGCTGGATGATGTGTCTTCAGCTCCAAACACATCCTGAATATTAGCAAACTTCGAGTATTTCTCATAGTTTTGGAAATATGTGAGCAACCGTGAAGACTCCATAATAATCTAAAATAGATCCAGAGACAATGATTTTAAGTTTGTTGCTGTTTCTAGGCCATAATGTACAATTTTCTGCTGTTTTCAGAGACAATGAGATTTTGATGTATTTTATCTATCATGAATCAAATCCATACAAGAATTATGAGCCCAGTCATATATTGGTCTTGCCCTGCCTGATTTCACAGTGATCTTTTGGCAATTTGGATGGTGTTTTCTGTAACACTAACAGTACTAGAATTAAACAGGCCTATGAATTATAGTCCCTATCATCATATATATGTCTACTCGGATTCCTGGGACCCTTGCACTCGGCTATCCTCCTTGGAAGACAAAACCCAAACAAGGAGGCCAGTCAATCAACGCCAGAGACCAGGCCAAGTTTCGGAGACAGCGTGTGATAGGAACTATAATTTATAACTGATTAATGTTAGTATGTATTTTATGGTTCCTATAGTAAAGAACAATGAGTAACAGTTCAAAATAGACAATGAATTAAAATCAGCTTAGTGCCATATAGTAATTAAATGATTACTAGCTATGTATATATATATATATATATGACTGAGAACAGTTACATTGATTGATGATTGTTGTTACGTTTGTTAGTCACTCCACTCTCACTATCAGCAGAGCAGTGCCAGTCAGATTGAAAATGAACTTACTATTTTACTGCTAAGCTGAGGCAGGTAGTTTTTGTAGTGGAACAGACTGATTGGATTCAGTCAGAGTCACAAGTGGCAGTCATTGAGTTGACACACTCACTGTCTGTGCTGTGTCTTGGATTTTTTTGCACCCAACTGCAGTGCAACCACACCAGAGAGGTTCATGGATTGGTAGACTCTAGTCATGGACTAGTAAATGATTTTAATAGAGAATTGGCAAGGATAGTATTCCCATTACACATCTGAATAACTATCAGTGGCTCTGACAATTACTTCATTGCTTAATGTCAAGTAATCAAAATGATCAGTTTACTGTTAAATGAAATAACCTTTTTTTCAATTTTCCCTCGACTTTACAATGAGCTCCAAAACTGAAATCATAGAACTATAAGATACTATTGTGGATTTAGATTAGAGCTCATTTATTGTATTGGCTTTTTGAAACCTAAAGTTTTTATGACATTTTTGTCCAACATTTTTTATATTTATTTGTTATAATATAACTAATTCTATTTTTCAAGACATTTCAAACACTCTGTAAATATGCAATATACTAAAAAAAAATCAATTAATCACAGCAATAGTCCAAATCTCATTAATCAAAGTTTGTTGAAATCTCGCAAGAACATTTAACTTTGTAGTTGTCAACGAACCGGAAACCAATAATAATTGGCTAATAGGATCTATTTTTGATTATCATTGGCCAACTTGTTTCAGCATGTCCAAATGAAAGTTACTGAACGAAGTCGTATGCAGAATAATGAAATTGTATGAGTACGACCTAAGTCAGATCCGAAATGTATCCCATGTTTGCCTGCTTGCTGCATGAATGATATTGTCCAACCACTTGCATAATATGTTTCATAATAAATAGTGATTGGTATACATACATATATAGCTTTACCTACCGACTCACTGTCATAAATAAGTAAGTAATATTAATTATGAATATGATACCAATGAACAATACATTGATTGATGATACTCCTCTAGTCTCTCTCTCTCTCTCTGACTGCTGCTGACTCTCAGTTGATTATTACTTACTCACTAGTACTACGACTGCCTACTTACTTACTAGCTAGTGCTACTTTGAAGTAGAGAGAGAGAGTGGTAAGAAGAGAGTAGTAAGTAAGAAGAGAGTAGTAAGTAAGAAGAGAGTAGTAAGTAAGAAGAAAGTAGTAAGTAAGAAGAGAGTAGTAAGTAAGAAGAGAGTAGTAAATAAGAAGAGAGTAGTAAGTAAGAAGAGAGTAGTAAGTAAGAAGAGAGTAGTAAGTAAGAAGAAAGTAGTAAGTAAGAAGAGAGTAGTAAGTAAGAAGAGAGTAGTAAGTAAGAAGAGAGTAGTAAGTAAGAAGAGAGTAGTAAGTAAGAAGAGATAAGAACTAGTAGTAAGCAGAGGATGAGAGAGCAGCAAGTGCAGCAGAGTGAGTGTGTAGTACTAGTAGTAAGTAAGTCAGAACTCAGAGCAAGCAATGGGACGGGTTTTGAGTCCAGTCCTTGGTCAGAGAATAGAAGTTCATTCAAGGATGAAGTCTGTCTACTTTCCTGTACTATTGTAGCAAGCAATACTTACTACCCTGGATATTTAATTGTTTAAAGACTTGAAGTGAAGTCATATTTTCACAGTCACTGGACACGGAATTGATGCATAATAAATTATGCATCAATTCCGTGTCCAGTGACTGTGAAAATAGATAATGTTGATTGATACAGACTTTTCATGGGCCGCCAAATACAGGCTTGCAAGTCCCAGGGGCCAATAATGGTTACTCCACAGGTCTACCTACTCAAAAACTTAGGTCTCTAGCGATATTTCACTGGCCCCCACATTGACACAGATCCAGGTTTTAGAGTTGACCTGTGGGTCACACCCCGCAGAGCAATGCCTGTCAAGACCACACTATTTCTAAGGGTTTCCTTACATAGTCATAGTGGATCATGCAATTTAAGACTCATTGCATAGCATAGGTACTGTAGTGTATTCTACCCACAGGTATATATGCTGTATATCAAATCCCCTTCCAGCTCATCACGAATATAGTCTGAGTAGATCTTTTCTGGGACGCCATTGCAGGGGCCCTTCTCTGCCTTTAGGCCAAGTGCAGTTGCACCACAAGGAGTAGCAAGCATAACTCAACTCATGACAATTTTGATCTGACACACTCTACTTAGTGAGATGTGTACTCTTAAAACCATCATAGAATGACGTATATGTCACAAATGGTAGAGGAATGGTGGAGCTTGGAATGGTGTGAGAACCATGGACACTGGAATTTGCCCGAAAGACTGTCCTGTTCGAAAGTATAAGGGTCGGCTTATTTACTGACATTGAGTGGGAAAATTCAGGATATATGCAAACATAAACAATGGTATCACTGGTGATGGGTAGACCAGCATGCTGTAAATATTACTCATGAAGAATGTACTGTCATCTGGCAGCGTAGTAGTAGATACTTTCTTCCCTTTGTCGTGGCTATTTTAGTACTTGAATGCACACTCATGAATGATCAAATTATGAAACATCAGTTTCTTTCTCATCGAATTTGTGGTTTCTCCATTGGACATGTTGCTCATTACATTCCAGTATTAGCCAACCTCTATAAATAAATAAACAATTTAGGAAAAGTAACTGATATGGATAGCGATATATAGCTTAAAGCGACAGATAGTAAAATTTATAACTATAGCTGTAATACTGATCCAACTCAACATAAACATTTGGCACAAATCCATACATCACATCGAACCCACAATATAACTGAAATGACTGCTGAGTATAAAAGATTTATGTAAACAAATTGTGCTGTTTTCATGACGCTGTGGCTTCTTGCCCAGTTGAGATTAGGGATGTTAACCCAGTTTATATTCAATAGCTGTTAAACCTAGCCAATTTAGAAAAAAATATTAGCACTAAATGGATAGCTGTGAAATACAAATGTCTAAGCATATACATCCAAAGATACAACAGTAACAAAGAAGCCCAAGTCTCCCAATCTAACAGAGCAGTTGCTGCAATCAACTGCAGCCACAAAACTATATCCACATAGTATTACTCTAGTTGATGGGGCTTACTGTTTGAGCTATAGTCACAACAATGAACTCCCTCTTCATTGGTCACAACCTCCACAAGGTAACAATGCTTCGAAACATGATGATAATGAGAATTCTTTATGAGATAGTCAGATAGGTCACCATGTCTGTCAATTCTGTATACAACTCAAATATTTATGTTACTAAAGCTGCGTTTACATTAGGCCGTCTTTTGGCCCAGTCTTGAGTCTGACCGTCAAATTACTAAGACGGAGGCTGAGACTGTGTAGTGTGAATAACAAAAACGGTTGACTGACCTTGTCTGACCGGCTTTTAAGTTGGTGTCTGGCAATTCGAGCAGTGCTCGTTTTGCAGTCTCAAGACTGCCCGTCTTAACACAAATTCCTAATTTAGCGATCACAATACTGCCCTTTGTTCTATCACCCACATTTATTTTCTCTGAGACTGACATTGGCTAAGCCGGTGCTATGTGAACACATGCCAGTCTCAGACTCTGGCTCAGACTTGGGGTTAAAGACTGCTCAGTCTTGAGTTGGTGGCCAGCTGACGGAGACGGCCTAATGTAAACGCAGCTTAAGGTACATAGCATACATAACGAATGATTTATGTTCATATATTTTGAGTTGAAATATTTTGACCTGCTCATGTAATCAATTTTATTTGCAGGACCACCAAAGGTAGCATTCACCATTGTATGTAGCTGAAAGCGGAGAGCCATGTCGTGGAAACGTGGAAATGATGATGAAAGGTGTGTGAAGGAACATTATATATGCTTTTATCAATATGGAGAATCGAGACAAATCTGAATGCTCCAAACACAATGTGCATATTCAGAATCAGTGACAGTGTCTACGCATCAAGCCACAAGTCATGCCTGACAACAAAGTTTTTGTGTTGTTATGTTTATTTTTACCATAATGTATAATAGAAGATGTGGTGCTATTAGCCTTGTCACGCGGCTTCTTTTTTGTGGAGGAGTCTATGGCGTGACAAAGCTATGGTGTCATGGATATGGTTATGTTATTTATAGATATGAATATGACGTATCTGTCAAATTTAACGGTATAATTTTCATTTGCAGTGATGATGAGCAGTTTGATGAGGAAGAGTTGCTTGGTGAAGGAAATGAGGAGTAAGTTTGCGTGCTGTAGGTGGCTGTGTTGAAAGCACTGCCATAATTTCTCCGTTGTATTGTAACGATGATTTTCGAAATCACAAACCAAAGCGTTATAAAGTCAGGCGGCAATGACTGCTCTCAATATATTAGATTTGCAACTGGGAAAAAATTATAAAATAGCTCTACTCTTTATCCTGGGCAGGCTGTTGGGGTGGGTGGTGAGGGGGGTGGACAGCCTGGGTAAATCCATTTGACAAGAGAGGACAACTCAAAAATGAATTGCAATAGTTGTGAATTCGAAAAAAAATGAGAGTTGTCCGATTTGATTCTATGGCCTATTGGTCATGTGGGCCCAATTAAGAAATAGACTTAGTCGATGTCTGTGTATCAATGTCTATTGATCACAATGCTGTATTTAGTAAATAAACCTTCTTCACTCAGGCCAGTCTCTACTAACTAAGCCTAAGTAAAAAGTAGTTTCCCAAACAGTATGACATGCAAATTGAACAGGGAATCACATGGGATAAGAAGAAGAATCGAAAAGTCAAACCAAGGACTACTCCTTGGTCAAACTCACAAAGATATTTGTGATAGTTTGCTCTTGATCGTAAATCAGAATTTATGAAAATGACAGACAGGTCTGTGTCTTGACCTTGAAGAGTTGACGACGGATTACCCGGGTTGTCCCTTTCCCCACCCACCCAACCCTGACAGCCTGCCCAGGTTATCTAATCTTGGTATATATTTTGACAGAATCAGGAGTTATCCCCTCCTCCTGGTTGTACAAGCCCAGTTCCTTTTCAACACTATAAATGCTATATTTTATCCACCAATTATGATGAATTATTTTCCACTCGCCACTTGACATGGAGAAATATATATTGATTAAGGTGCTTTAAAGTTTTTGGTTATAACAGTTGTCTTTATTCCTTCACACAGGGAGGCGAATGATTATTTTGATGATGATGACCACGCCAGCCTGCTTGATGAGGATAATGATGTAGGGGGACATTATCAGCAGCAACAGAATGAGGAATACTCACAGCACACCGCTCAGCCACAGTATGATCAGTCAGACACAGGACAGCAGTATGATGATCAGCACACAGAGCAGTATACACAGGAAGAGCAACAAGGAAACTCAAATCAAGCTCTTGATGAGGTATGAATGTACTTGTAGATTAAAATCGAATGTCATATCACTCGCCACATCCCTAAGCATGGGCGGCGAAATTGTAGTGCCTTAAGGTGAGGCCGCAAAATCTGCGCCAATTTGCTCTTTGTTTGCAGGAAGGTCAGAGCACACCTGGGGGCCAACCCAACCCCCAGTAGTCGATGGACCGCAGTGGGATTCGAACCCACGACCTTCAACGCGCTCTAACCAAATGAGCCACCTCCTATTCCTACTCTTTTTTGTAGTCTTCTTGTTAAACGCGGAGTGAGTTTTATAAGAGTTGGCCAAAGATCAATTCCTCTAACCCAACTACTGCTTCAAGTCTGGTAAATTTTTGCTTTTTGCTTGTTCTGTATCATTTTGAAGATCACTAGTTTAACCTTTGATCTCCAATTGTCGCCTCACAGCCCAAATACTTAAAGCAAAGTCTTGGAACATCGAGGGGTGGCATCATATCGCTTAAAGACTACCCAAAGACCAATGCATGTTGTAGTCAGGCAGTTACTCATGAAAAAGTTTTGTCAGATTTTCATTGATATGGAAAAAGTGACTCCCATAAGGGTAAGTTACTTCCATTCTCTGCATTATGATGTCACAGTCTCCCTGAAGTGCTTTTTATTTGTATTTCACTTCTGGGTGACTGTGACATCATAATGCAGAGAATGGGAGTTACCTAACCTTATGGGAGGCTCTTTTTCCATATCTCCACATTCATGCTAAGAAGAGCATTGAATTTTTTTACCACGCCAATCTGTCAAAACTTTATCATAAGTAACTGCCTGGCCATAACATGCATTAGTCTTTGGGTAGTTCTCAATCAAATCATTTTTCGCGCTCATTATCGTTATACCAAGCAGCATTATCTCTCTGACCGAATAAAAAAATAATTCCCTTGCTTCAGCGATCCAACAAGTCCATGCTAAGCTAAGCCAACAAAAAATTGGTGAGCAAGCATAACATAAGCCTTGTAATTATGTTATGATCTATCATGTCTCTATGTCAGTACATCACCAAACACCTTCAGTAGTGAGCTTAGTATTTGAAACTCTTATTGTTGATACTGAGACAATCCACTGAATAAATTTGTTTCAATTTGCTATGAGTGAATTTCATTTTATAGAAGTGTCACTAATCTGCTAAGGACAAAGGACTATAATTGTAGATTTCAAAGAAGGTTTCATCTTGTTCTATTTGTAAGCTGAGAATCTTTAAAGCCTGGTACACAGTTGCAGCAACACATTGTGATTGGTTTTGTGATTCTGAACAGCAGATTTGATTTATCATTAAACAGGAGCTGTTTCGTTATTAAACAGGAGCTGTTTCGTTATTAAACAGGAGCTGTTTTATTATTAAACAGGAGCTGTTGGCGAGCGAGGCACATATTAGTGATGATAATGATGATCTGATACCAGAGGATGAGTCCGATGGACAGACAGCCTCAGTAGTAGCACATCTTGGTACACTGGATACACAAGTCAATGACGAAGAGTATGCCGAAATATCTGATCTCAACACCACCACAGAACACCAAGACTCTGTCAACAAACCGACCAATAACAATTCTGCAGGTTGGTGATTGGATATTATTGGACTTAGGACTATTGGACTTGTTTTTCCTTAGCAGCTTTGTAAAAGAAACCCTCTGGCAAAAACCTATTTTGATATTTTCTCTCAATTCATCTCCTCATATTAACTATAATGTAAAGCTTTGCTAAACCATAATATCTCAATGCAATGTTTTCTGACTTGTGAACCATCTGCACTTTATAACTTATAAGCAAAGTAAGCAAAATGTCGGTAGTTGGGTAAGAATCAGTTTATGAGTAGCCGAGTATATTTTTTCCAAAAATATACTCGGCTATGGATAAGACCACATTTTTTGACTCCTTTGTCCCATTTGGTTCTTTTAAAGCTGCATTGTTCTTTTGCAAGGTATATTGGAAAGGTGACTAATGTGGTTCCATGTTCTCAAGAGACAGCTTCCAGTGTAAATGATGTTTGTACTACCTGATTGATATTGGCACCTAAGAACGGGCGACTTAATTGTTATTGCACATATATAACAGTACATAGATGCTTTATTTGATGTTTGTTTAAAGGTACAAGAATCCCAGACGCTTATAGTACACCTGTACCTCAGAATAACCGAGGAAGCAATGTCGGTAGAAATCTACAGAAGAACACTTATTATAACCGTAACCCTGGGGGGCAAAGAGCCATGAGGTAAACTTATTATATCTGGATGGTATAAGGCAGTACAGTGCACATCAGTCACTCCTTGGTGTGGTCATGGCCATGGTGTACTAAATGCATGGTGTGTTTTCTGTGGCAAAATTATCGCTATCAGTAAATTTGAATTTAGTTTGGTGTTGTCTAATCTGTTTCATGTTTAGTGTGCACAAGTTAGGTAAGATTCGAGGGGAAACCTGCACTTAGATATTGGCAACTTTGTGGACAAAAAATGGTGACGAGACAATTCCGAAAAACTTCACTCAAATAGGGTTTATTGTTCGAATGTTACATTTTTTTGTGTCTCTCTTCGCAGATACCCAAGTCCGCCTAATCTGAGACGGATGCCATACCAACAAACAATGCAGGGGAATATCCAAATCAACCGCATGCAGCAGTACCAGCAGCTGCAGCAGATTATCCAGAGGCCAAACTTTAATACCTTGGGTCAGCCCAGGACTAATATACACCCACTACAGCTGAACATGGGCCAAAGGGATAGAGCAGCCTTTCTTACTCAGAGCAAGGTCTACAATGACCAAAATATTAATCAGCAACTTATGGACCTGAACAATGCACTATTGAGGCAGCAACGACAACAACCACAACAACAACAACCTGGTCGGTTTAGAAATCCCGGTTCCATATTAGGTCAGCCTATTCAGCAGCAGGCAAATTTCCAAATGGTTGTCAACAACCAGCAACAAAGCTTTAGACCATCTCTCCCGCAGATGATGATGGGACAGAATAGAAACAACATTGCTTCTGCCCCTCGAATGACTGATTTTACTGTGAACCTGAACAATCGATCTCAAATGAGCAGGATTCAGCCAGGGAACATTCAATTTAATCTAACACACCAACCTCTCCAAGGCAAACCCTTCGGGGCTGCGCACCCACGTGTATCACCCCAAAAACAGAATTACAACAACATACAACATCAGCAGCCAGCTGTGACCCTGAAGAAGCCACCCCTGCTCAAGCCACCCCTGCTCAAGCCACCCCTGCTAGCAGATCCACCCCTGAGAAGGGAACGCAGCAAGTCACCTGCTCCGACAGCCTCTCAATCTAACAGTCATCAAAGTCTCAACCAACGGAAGGCTAATATGTCGGATAACTTCCAAACTAAAAATCAGTTACATTCCAACTCGACCATTGTGATATCTACTGCGGTTTCTGCAGATGAGGGGAATAGTGCTACAGAAGGAGAGGAGATGGAGGGGAGTGGAGGTCCTAATCGTGCTCAACTGCTACAGATCGATTATGATCACGGGCATAACAACCAAAACGAAAGGTTCGTCAAAATCTGATAAGTTCAATTTCTAACCCACAAATATTTAAATATATAGTGTAGTTCATTTGCATTTGTGTTTATCCCAATAGATGTCATCTTGCTATCAATTTCAAACCCTAGTGTTGAAATAGATCGTCATCGTAGCACTTTGGTGCGGAGGTAATGAAGCCCATCTAACAGTATCGTTAATCAGTGCTTCTGATTAGTATTTATTGTAATCCTGAAGATTGATGTGAGTTGTGAGGATTATATTTTCATACTGCAGGGCCAACAAGAGAAGATCGACAGACAGTGCCAATCTAGAAGTACCATCAAAAAGGGCTGCAACACCGGTAAGTATACAGCAAGCTGTTCGCTTATCTGAGTTCCAGTTGTCTAAAATGACTATCACCTAAATACTATCTAGGATCAAGTAGTTGATGTTACTTCAAACTTTTTGCTAAAACTAAGGCTGAAATGTGTATTTCTTGAATTCAGGATAGGCACAGTTTGGTGCATTGTTACTCATTAGCAGGTGTCTAGCAGTCAGCCCGCTTGACATAATCACACACCATTGTTGTGTTCTGGAATTTTTTTCATTTTGTGATCTCTCATAGGAGACTGAATATGAGAGGCAGCTAGCAAAGCAGGCTGCTGAACGAGAGAGAATCAGGAAACAGAAAGAGGCAAACCGTCTCGCAGCAGCTAGGGAAGCAGGTGAGAAAGCTAACATTCTGATCTCTTTATGTATAAATTAGCATTCCCATGTCAATGAAAATTGGGAATTATTTTTCTTATGCTGCGTGTGTTAAAGAGTACCAAACTGGAGAGAGGACTACTCTGAATTGAGGCTTAAATTGGAGCTCAGAAAACTGTCTATTATCCACTGTTAAGACAGCTTCCAAGCCGTGGAGCTTGTCCTGTCACAATTTTTTTTTTCACACGCAACATAGGAAAATAGCGTTATAATGACTTTCTCTGGATAACCACCAGATATTTTATTTTTTAGATTCAGCATCATGCATAAAGTGATTTGGATTTGGTATCCGAAAGCTCAGTCATGTCTATATGTTGGCAATGTTTTTATTGTAATAGACAGTTTTCTGAGCTCTGATTTAGGCCTCAATTCGGAGTTGCCCTCTCTCCAGTTTGGAACTTTTAACCCACGCCGCATAGGAAAAACGTGCTGAAAAGAGGGGTATCTTGAAAACCACTTATAATAGGATAAAAATCATTTTTGATTCAGAATCTGCAGCATTGAAAACTCATGTAGACAAAGTTTGGGAAATAGTTTTAGTATATGGATAGTCAATTATAGCATTTTCTGCCTGTTTTGCGGACAATTTGGACAAGTTTCGTCGCTAAAATTAAGATTTATAAACATTCAAGCCTCCAATGATTTGGAAACCCTGTCTCACAGTGTTTTCAATGGTGCAGACTCTGAATCAAAAATCATTTTTATCCTAACATAGGCGGTTTTCAAGATAACCCTCTTTCAGCAGGTTTTTCCTATGCGGCGTGGGTTAAAAGTACCAAACTGGAGAGAGGACAACTCAGACTTGATGCATAAATACGAGCCCAGAAAACTGTCTATTTGCAAAGGATTGTCAAATTAATATTGAGCTTAATTCAGCTTTCAAAGCCCCTAATTATTAGAAAATATTTCCTATGAAATAATTGAGTTTTCATTAGTGCAAATGCTGAACGTGAAAGAAATGTAACATGCGATATATTCTCAGAGTAGATACATTCTAACAATATATCCTGTGTTGCAATAAAAAAAAAAGTACCCACATAGATGGAGGACAACTCCCAGAAAATCTTTTGACTATTTAGCTTGACAACAGGGAGAGTGGTTTATACCACCTTCCCTGATGAAACCAATCGGCGTCCCTAGTACGATACCTTCTCATCTTCTCTACTGGGTCAGTTTGGGTGTTCCCACCACCACTGATTGTATTCACATTCAAATTCACATTCAAATTCACATTCAAATTCACATACAAATTCACATACAAATTCACATACATTTCTATATTTCTAAAAGCAGCAAAGATGAAGAAAGAAGCTCAAGTGGCCACAGCGTTTGTCAAGCCTCAGCCAGTCATCAATAAGCAACAGTGGCAAGGTCAAAAAGTCCATCCTAATAATCAGAACAGAAAGCCACGAGCACTGCTGCCATCACCCCCTATGCCTTCTATCAGTGATGAAATGATGAGCCAACAATCTAGTCATGAGAACCAGAACAACTCTGGACCCTACAGGCCCCTCAACAACAATGGGGGACAATATCAGAACCTTCCACAAAGGAACCACAATATCAACGGACCCGCGCAGAGAACAACACTGATTACCACAGAGCCAAACATTCAGTACCAACAACAACAGCAACAATTACAACAACATCAACAGCAACAGCCACATGTACACCGTATACCACAAGAGCAGAATATGATGCAATCAAAAGCACCTATTTTCAATCAGCCTCCTCAACAAATCGGTCAGCAAATATCAAAACCCCAGCCATATAACAACATCCATCCAATGGGTGCTAATCCACAAATGGTGACTCAACAGCAAGGAGGGGTCAAAGATGGGGGTGTCAATGTAGGATATCCTCAAAACCAACCGCATCAACCTCAATATAGTCGAGCGCCCAACTTCCAGTCTGGCCAGTATAATCAACAACAGGTTCATCAGCAATTCAGTCAGCAGCAGCCCATAGCCTCACATCAGTCTCAAGCTCAACAGTCATCTCTACAGGATGTACCACAATATGCTCAATCCCGCGTACAGCAGCCCTCACAACTTACATCAGCTCAGTTCAATGTTCAGCCGCAGCAAGAGGGCGATCTACAGGGCGAGCTCTACTCGCAACAGTATTCTAATCAGTATTCTCAGCAACAAAAGCAACCGCCACAAATTGTACCTATTCAGGAATTAAATCCTCCTAGCAATAGTCCGGCACAGCAAGTCCCAGCTTCAAAGGTGCCTGGAGTTCCTCTTAATAATATGAACCTACCACCGGTGTTTCCTGTAGCGCAGATACCATCTCAATCCATGATTCAACATCGCCCCTTATTGCCTAACTCCCTTCGTATGCCATCAACGATACATATGTCTCATCCCAATCAAACACAACCTCCACAAATTGTAAATGTGAACCAAGCTCCCCTTAATGTCCAGCAACCACAATTCATCCAGCCTCCCTCGGGCCATCCACCGCAGTACCAAGCTCAAATAGATCAGAATGTTCAGCAATATCAATCTCCAATCGATTCAGCTTTGGCATATAATCATCAGCAGGAACAGGTGGGAGCACCACAGCTGCAAAACTCTGCCCCAATTCCTCAGAGACAAGTACAACCCAAAACCGTCCTAATCAACCCTAAGTTCAACCCCCAGAAGCAGCAAGAGAAGCGGGAACAACAGGAGAGACAGCAGCTGGCTAGAGAGATGATGAGAGTACGTCAGCAGCAAGTCAGAGCTCGGCCAGCGAGTAGCAGTAGAAGCCGAGATGGCAGTCGCAGTAAAGGAGAGAGACTTCATCCACTTGATGAGCTGTATCAGGTAAGACATAAAAGAACATTTTTTTCATCGCTCTAGCAAAGTCTCCCAAAATGCTAAATGTTGCGAATTCATATCAGTGTTGATGAAACTCGGATTATTAAGATGCCACCACTCTCTATTGAGTATTGATGTAATAACTTGACCAACCAAGCATCAATCAACATCTGCAACAGGATATATATATATATATGTATATATTATATATATATATAATAACTCTATGGGATATACCCTAGAGGAGGATATATTGTAGATAACTAGCTTGAGGGCGATGTTTGAAGCTCCTCTATTCCCCCCTGCTACCACTGACCTAATTTCCCTTCTCAGTTTTATCTTCCATTATGATGTTGTATCAGAATACACGCAAAAGTCTATAACAAAGCAGCATCCAGGGTTCTGTTGGTTATATGAATTGTAGACATCCCTAAATAACTTATCCTTTTGGATAAAATTTTTGAGCTTATGCAACAATGAAAATTGACAAATAAAAAACATTATTCTGTAGGTAGCTGAAGGATCTGTCGCTGAGCCACAGCAGCAGGTTAGTGAGGATTATAACGAGGAGTCGGTCTATCCTGACAGCACAATCGATCCTAGCTATGAGGAAGGGATGGAAAACCCTGAGGAAAACCCTGAGGAATACCTTGAAAATGATAGAATCCCTATGGAATACCAAGCGGTAGAAGGTGACATGCCTGAATACCAAGAAGATGAGGACGGGGATCCTCCAGCATCGCCTGAGCAGTATGTTAGCATGGAGCCAGCCACGCCTCCAACTGTTCATCGGGCAATCGTGAGTGCTTCATATGAATTCTTATTTTGTTATTTTACCAATGGTCAAGTACTATATGACAATCTATCACCTGATTATTTCAAAACCAAAAGGTAACAATCTGAGATGACTGAAATTTTGAGCCATGATTGTCGATTTAACCCTTTTTACGATTGCTCTGTGGTTTATGGAGTGACAAATAATTGAGTATTTCAAATCTGCACTTATATTTTAGCAAATCCATACATGTTGACAAACCTTAATGAAAGTGAATTTTGTCTTTTTAACTTCATGTGCCGAATTCTATCAACTTTTTCGATGTCTCTTAGCGAGACACAATCATGATGAATTTTACTGAGCTTTTATCGATTTTTTCATGCTGAGCAGAAAATCAAAGAAGGAACTTCAGCTACACAACAGAATATGTTGAAGAAGGTGAGCACACTCAGTGAAAGGTTTAAACAGCAGGCAACTGAGATGAAAGTAAGAAAACCATCTGTGCCACAGATAGTACGAACAAACTTACCATCACAACGGACTGTGCAAGCTTCGGCCTCCACTGGTGTCAATACAGCTAGAGCTGCGACAGTGCAGGTAAGCTAGCCAAAAAAAGCATGTGGTACGTGAGGTCTCTCCCTATGTCTCGGTTGGACAGGGCAGAATTATTAATATTTTATCAGACTCATACTGGATAAGATTAAACATTTCCAAACCATCAGCACAGCAGAGCACATGATTGGTATTTGTTTAAACCAGTAACAGTAACCAGTAACAGAACTCAGAACAAAAACCTTTCTATTTTGGTAATCCTTCAGGAAGTTGCCACTAAGCGTGTTATGAGAAGTCCTGCAGCAGCATCAGGCCCTCTACAGAGATCTGTGATCCCATCTGCTGGAGGTCCAGCACGTCAGCAGGCTAGTAAAACTGTCACAGGTCCGCCACTTCAGCATCAGCAACAGCAACAACCACCACAACAACGGATACAGAGAACCATCAATCAAAACAGTGCAGGTAACTAACTTCATTATAAGATCATTGTGTGAATCTGGTACTTTCTGTCAAACTGCCTTATCTTTGTGTTACTGCAAATCAATGTTAAGAACTTTCTCTCTTTAACTCATGATTTGGTGCTGATGCTTAGTTAAAATCTATAACCTACAGTTACAACTTTACTACGTTTAACAACAGAACTCTATTATCATTTTTGCCTGTCTTACTGCATTTCTAGGACCTGGTCTGGCTATGAGCTCCTCTCTGAGAGCCGCTCAGGCATCGCTATCAGCAGCAGCTGCTCGAGCTATGTCAGCTGAGTCAGCACCGAGACCTGCTGCTGCCGTACAGCGAGCTGTAGCTGTTAGACCTGCTACTACTGTACATGGGGCTAAACTAGTACCGGTGAGTGAAGACTGGGTTCAGGTTTTACTTTATATTATGGGAGTGTCTCCTGTGAAGTTATGATATGATGTGTTATTCATCATTCACACTGCGTTGCTTACCCGATTCTACTAATGCCCCAATTCAATACACCTGTTACCCAGGAGGACTGGCATGGAGGCTGGAAAGGAGCTCGCATAAAATAAATGCTATCTATACAGAAAATCATTCACATTTTAGCGCCTGAGCAATGAATAGCTATTTTTCTTGCTACTTTCCAAATTTACAATGTATCCACTTCAACTTCAATCATTAGCATGCTCAAATTATACAACAAATAGGCTATATACTGTAGAGTGTTATCAACAAATTGATGGTATTTTGATGACATCAAGAGGTTGTGTGTGAAACAACGGTGAGATATCGTCTTTGCCGACTGCAATCAAGCATTTCATCACATAATATTTCAGTTTTAACCAGCTAAAGTATTTTTTATTTGTTTCTAGGCAAAGACAAGAATAGTCGGTAAGCGAACTTGTTGTAAGGTTTTGAATCTGGACCCTGAGGCCCCTGTGGCGGTGGTACGAGAGATGGGTGAGGCCTGTGGGGTTGTGGATAAAGTCGGGCGTCTGAGGAGACAACAGGAGGTCGTGGTTATCACATTCAAAGAGGAAGCTCACGGTATTGCCTTCAGACGCCAATATCATAAGTGAGTTGAATGGATAATATACTAAGTGATATAAGTTGGATTACTATTGTCCCTTAAAACTAAGCATAAAGATGCCGTCAACCATGTGCCATTTTAGTAGTTGAGTAGAGAAGCCTAGTTTAAAACATATATTTATGTCTCGGTGTGACTTTCATCATCTTGCTTAGGCTCGTGTGTGGCTTGATCTCCAAGTTTGTAAGTGGAAGTGGAAGTTGTAGTAGGAAACAGTCTGGTTGAAATCCATTACAAGTCGTCTCTCCTGGATTAAAAAATTATCAAGAGGTAACAATTCTAGAGCTGAGATAGCAGGGTAATCCCTGATCTCTCCTTTAAATCCCAGTAAATCCCTCTCACATTGAATAAGCTGAACACATTGGGTGCCCGATGATGGTTACTTAATGTTTGGAGTATATGAAGAGTTGGGGTACATTTTTTAGACTAGGTATGGTTCATACCTAGTCTCAGGGGTACGCCGGGTGTCATATTATAAGTTCTCCCATGTGAATGTTATCCATTTTGCAGTACTGAGGTATTAGGGAATAGAATCAAGGTGGAGTTTATAGCTCACAAATCGAATTCTGGCAACAGCAGCTGATGGGCTACCTCCTAATAGACAGATGACCATCCAAATCAGTCACACTGACACTCTGGACCGAGGTAACTGGCTCCCATCTACTCATAAAAAGACCGTGATATTTCACTCTTTCCCTCATTTGAATCTCATCCTTTCTAATCCTACATTCTCACAACTTCCCAAGTCAGAAGGCTGAGCTACAAGCTTCTTTTAACATAACTCTGCTGAGGAGATGAGGGAACAGCTTAGAGCCTAGGCAATCAGTCAGTAATCTGTAGCAATTGTATCAGTGCAATATCGACAAAAGTACCTAAGTAGTATTGAGCCCCCCAGACTTTTGCCCCTCCCCCCCCCCACTCGACCGGGTTCTGGAAAACGCGGAAAGGCGGAAAATCGTTTTTCACCTTGAATTTCATGATGATGCTAGAATAACTCCTGGAAAGACATTGAGACATCATCACTATATCATATGAGTGTTTTTGGCAAAAATCAAGTGATAAAAATGATGAACTATAATGTCTATCTCCTTCATAAGTCATTTAGCAGCTAAGTAGTCTGATCTGGAATCGTGTGTATGGGGTTTGTATGTTTCAAATTTAGATATTTTTTTTGTGAATATCACCTTTACCCATTCCATCAGAAAATGGCTCTGACATCGTTTTTGTAAACTTTCTTTTTTATTGTTCCGCATTTTGTCAAAGTTGAGTTAGCACATCTTATTTGCCTATAGGCTGGTTGCCTATAATGTGAGGTGCTTTTTTTTGTAAATAGGAGATAGAGAAACTTATATTTACGTTTATTCTTTTTTCAATAAACATTGATATATAAGTCATGTGAGGTATAACTCATTAATACAGGTGAAGGGCTGAAAGCCTAAATACTTTATCTGTTGGGCACATTACTGAAGAAGTTGACTTAAGAAATTCAAAGCCTGATCGGTTGAACTTCAACCTTTATGTATGAGCTGTCATGACCTTGTGACCTTAAAATATCCATCCACAGTATATGGGCTTTAATTGGATAGAATGTAGGTTATTTAAATGGATTGCCTTCAGGCAGTATGAATGGTGACTTGCCCTACCAGTTATTGTTTCATTCTCTAGATACAAATTGAAATGATGCTAGTTTACATCTTAGTTATAAAACTTAAACCCTTTATCATAATCTCTTAATCATGTTTCCGTTCATGTAGGAGTTGTCACAGAATTAAGCTCGCTGTGTTGATATTAGGTGTGAACAGTGAATATTCGGCAGTTAATCCATGACTGTATGCGTAATCAGTGTTGGACTTCTGAGACGATGCCTAATACCCCCTGGTTATCACTGTTTAAATAACGCCACGCTGATTTAATTTGTGAAAGTTGGTAATAGAAGCACCCGGCATTTTTGTACTGATATTTAAATTGCTGCACATATTACGAAGTCTTATCTAAAATCCCTTCCCTCACTAATTCACAGGCGGGCCCATACATTCATTGACCAAATAGGTTTAACGATAAGGAGAGAAATTAATTCGTTTGTCATGATAAGATTCCCAAACCTGTCTCATACGCTCACTGGTTGGTGGCACACCCTTATGCTGATGCTTAGAAACGCTTAGCTCAGTTGACTGCCGTAGCTCGGTGATACCAAGTACTGGGATCTGAACTGCTGTTTCATCATCCCCTAAAGCTGATTGGGAAAGTATTTCACCGTGTGGAAGCTTTTCGCACCAATAGCTACAGGATGTCCGGGCTACTAAAGCTCGTGGCATGTCTTGTGTTACTTCAGGTACGTCTTATTATGTATCACATTTGCTTTTTCCTGTAATCTTTCACACTGCAAGTTGTACAAACTGCCTCGGGAATTTTTGTACTTCAAAAACAAAACAAGTTCACACCAGTTGGTTCTAGAAGCTTGCTGTACAGCAAATCCATAATTCTTGTTTAGATCCTCACCGGTAAATTATATTATTAATTGGGGAATTTTCGTCACATGATTAGTTATTTCCCGTTCCATGCAAGAAAAAAATAAATTAACATTTTTGTATACGTTTCATTTGTAGGCAACTGCTGCCGATATGCAGCTGGATCTGGACCTTGGCAGCTTATCCAATCTGAGAGACGGAGCTGGCCTGTTCTGTGATTCCAGCAATGTCTGTGATATTAACCTGAAGATATGTATCAGCAATCAAAATATTGAAAAGTGAGTTGTTATTATGTCTTACATAAGCCTATGTTTTAAGTGTTTCTTTTTATTTGCTTGTTGGTAAACATCATTTGTTCATTCCCCACTTTGATTAAAATACCTTTAGTAAAATTAGAAGGTAGTCGAGAGTTGGGACCAGGGCTACAAGTGCTTTTTTCTTGGTACATGTATTACAAATGTATCTTTGGTATTCCTGCATTGGATTAATCAGCTGTTTAAAGGAATTATGATATATAATAATGATGCCTGTTACCTCATTTATAATGTCTCTGCTTATTTCCAGAAGTCATTAAGTCTTCCCATAGGGGTCGTCATTGGCCTGATATCCTTTAGTTCCAGAATAATGCATTGTGAGAGAGCCTCAACGTGCACAGAATCATGCTCATCTATGCTTTATTTATGATTGCAGGGACTGCTCCATTGCTGATAAAACTGTGAACAGGAGTATCATAGGGCTGTCCGAAATGATAAAGGAAAATATCCAAGCTAAACTCTATCAGAGCACAGATGAAAAGGTAAAGCATTTTACTAAGCCCTTAATTAGCCATAGCTGCTTAGCTTATCTCTTGCTCTGTGTTTCCTAACAGGGGCAAATATAACTCTTCACCAATATCTATGGTACATTCAAATTACCTTTTTGTTTTTTTCTGAAGTCAATTGGCCCCTCAATTTTTATGGGACTACTATCTCAACACCAACACCATCTTGACAACAAATTTATGGATAAGTAAGTAAGTAGTAAGTAGTAGTAAGTAAGGAACAATTCAAATATGTTGTTTAAATTCTGACTAACTGTTTTAACGTAACACCTCTCTGGCTAGCTGAAAACGATTAACCAGTGTGAAGCCCGCTTGGTTCTTGAGGAATTGGATATAAATTGGTTGAACATTTCCATATATAAATAACTCCTAGGTTATCGTTTGGTTTGGTAGCATGTGTACTCCTTGTCTAGGGTGGTGAATTCCATTTATTGTTATTTCAGAATACGATGAATTGGAAAGTACAAAGAACTTTCTTCTTTTGTGTAACTTTCCATAAAGAAGTCAATCACAACAATATCTCTTTTCCCCATGAGCACCTATGAGCTCTCACTCCACCTACGCAGAATTAGGTGATTATATTAAACTGTTTATCGATTCTTTGTAGCCTGTTTTCCTGACCATAAAAGTCAGAGATAGACATTCAAACTCTGTAATAGAGACTTTCAGCCATGTGTTTGTCTCTGATGAAGCAGACTTAGGAGAAAAACTTACTCTCAGCGGAGGAATCAACCAGCTTAGCAGGTAAATATAAGCTATGATAAGACACCTAATTTGAATCAACCACTTCAATCAACTTATACATTAGTCTAGTCTGTTCAGCACCACTAACACAGTAGGATTTACCGCAGCATAGCAGAGCATGGCGTGTATCATTGTTATTATTATTCATGTCCTGACAAGCTTTTTAGTAAGAGGAACAAACAAAGCTTGAGCACTTGAGCCCTACCAATTCTTGCGAATTTTCCATGTCTTCATGTAGCTTTATTATCTCAAGGGTGGTTGAGAAATAAAAAGCTGGAGATGTTTAATAAAGCGTAAATATCCTTTTCTAATGATTCTTGGCTCAAGATGTACATTGTTTTCACTCTTTTGTGTTGTTGAGTTGATGGTAGTTGCTAACAAAGAGCCACTAACATCAACCTTGACTCACTTGTAGAAATATTACACTTACAGGTGTCAAGTAAAAGCAATAGAAACAGTAGGAATGCTGATTGCAAGTTATACTACTGTTGAGATTTTGTTTATCGCATACACTTACTCTTTTTCAGCTTTGATATAGAGATTTCCACCAGCTGCGCCCTTTACTTTTACGGTGAAGACTGTGGTATAAAATGTGTGGAGAGTCTACTGCACATCTGTACTGAGAGGGGAGAACGACTGTGTATCAATGGTAAGCTTTGATGTCTGTTACTGAGTGAATGTATAGGAATGTAATAATATGATGGAATTTTACTTGAGATTTCACCATTATTTCATATGAAACTTATGGACATTCAAGTCTTAGTAGCTGGATTTCTTCGTACAAGTCTGCTTACGGTCAGTAGTCAGGTCTGGTACGCACAAAGTGTTGTATTACAAACGGAAATGTCTCGATCTCTTCTTGTAGCTGTTTTAAATGATTCCAAATGAAAACAAGAATGATACTACAATGTTCACATTGAAAAGCTGGAAAAAAACACTTTTTAACCCTCTCTACGGTCCCAGCAATGGACCATATTAGATTATACAGTCCTCATATATATATAGTTTTTTGTTGAATAGGGTGGCAGTGGTGGAATTGTATGCGCTGGTTGGCATACCAAAGTCTCAGTTATTTAGCACCATCAATCGATCCTCCATTTGTTGATGTTGAAATGGCATGTTTTCTATTCACTGTCAGATGATTGACGCTGCAGGATTTGTTGGTACAAGTGCCCCCAGGGAGAATAGACTGAGTTAACTCAATTGTTTTGACCCCCTCCCTGGGACCCTGAATGTATTCCTTCCACTCAATCTCAGCCTGTTTCAAAGTCATAAAAATCATTTTCTATATCACTAGGACGAACCGGCGAAGACTGTCATGGACCTTATCTAGGGGAGAATATTGTGTTGACTGAGAACACACCATCAGTGATGCTTGGTGCGGGCGTATCCCTGACCCTCTCAAACCCTCCTATTCTCTCTCTATCTGTACATCACCCACTCAGCTCACATGATCTGGTTGAGTTAGCTGGTACTATTGAAGAGAAGATGAGAAAAGTGCTGAATCTTAGTGAGGAAGATCTTCAGATTGCTCATTTAGGCAAGGCTAACACACACAGGTATGAGAGTATTGTGTAAGCTGGTTAATTCAAACTTTATAATTCAAAACTCCTGTTGATTCATACAAAGAAATCGGTCCAGATCTCAATGCAATCTTATGTCACTTAATTCCGTCTCTGCTTAGTTAGAACTAATTTTTGTTTTCCCAAGAGGTTTGAATTAGTGAACTGCACTGTATTGCTGGTTAAATCGGAAATATGCAGTTAACCTGACCAGAAAATATTTTTGCTTCCATAAATTGCCTGTGAAACAATATTTTTCCTCTCTATTGTAAACAGAGGCCTGACTACTTGATCTATCACATTGTCTTATATACACATTGCCTTCAATATGCTTGATCATTGAATAAAGTGGATAAATAATGATGATTAAACTTGTTGTAATGTTCTGCGAGTTTTACTTGTATTTATTGTATAATCTAATATATTATATTACATTTGCATATTCATTTCTGCAATGCTCCATCTACACTACAAAATCACTTATGGCATGAGGACCTCCATTACTTAGCAGTTGGGCATTATTGGACTGACATAGAGCTCTCATATGTGAGCAATTTTCTCATGACCCTCTTTCTATTTATGTTACAGCGCACCATCAAACTCAATTCAGTTTGCATTCCTCAGATACCCAGCTGGGTTCAGGGTTATGATAGAGGAGAATTTCCAGGCTTTCAGCGAGTCTCTCGAATCTTCCTTGCCAGCTCAGAATCAGCTTGTTGGAGGTAAAGTCCAATATATATCTCATTGATAGTGAATATTGAAGACTACAAAAGGCCCTAGATTAAAAAGATTAATCTTTGCTCTGCCCTCAATGAACATATAAGAGCTTCTCTACGCCAATTGACTCTAAAGTGCTTTGGATTGAAATGCTACCAAATCTAAGCTTATCTTCAAAGTGTTGGTGTGGTCTTAATAGTTTTGGTGTGGTCTTGAATGGTAGGCATTCCACGCCGGTACTCTTCATAAAATAATGTGAAGAAATCTGAATGGTTTGCTAATTGAAATACTTTTCATTCTTATCTTATCAAAGTAAACAACGTCTATCCTCCTACATCCGTCAGATTGAAGCTCAATTCTGATTGGTCGATCCTTCTGCACAGATTTAGTCTCATGTAATCTTAGATTCTTGTCCTCCTACTCACTTTGGTGGTGAAATGTAAGATCTTGGTAAATCTTATTTAAGAGTGACTCTCAGTCTCTCAACTATAGAATATCATTTAAAAGATCATCTTGAGACCTCATCGGTATCCTGGTTTTACGAGTTTTAGTTATCTGCATTAAAAGTGACCAGGTCCAACAGGTTAAAATGCACTCTAGAGAAATCTCTAATATGAAATTAACCCCACCCAATGTGACGCTAGAATGCAGGGTTTGAAATGTGCAGTTCACTCAGAGTAAAGCTTTCCTGTTTTGTTTTCAGGTAGAACTAGAGCGGCCGAAGGCTCCAGCGAGTTCTATTTAGAGTTTCTTACCTATGAGAACCCCAGTGACACCCTCGCTGATGGAAATGACTGCGATACTACCCTCCTATTCCAATCCAAAAATTTATGTGATCACATCTTCCAATTTTGTGTCAACTCAAAGGGGCGAAGGTGAGGTGTTGCCATAGACTTAAACATAAATTTAGTTATTAAAAACTGTTATCTTATTATTCGTCTACGGTTGTTGTTGACTTTTGTTAACTAGAATATGAAATGTAAATTTTGCTAGTAAACATCAACAATGAATTTATTTTATTTTGATTTTCTCAGCATCAGGCGTTCATGAAAAGCAAAGGATTCGGCTCATTTTGAAAATTTCCGTTCACTGGTCGGTAAAAGTGATTATCTCAATATTGAGTTTAAACCTGTTGATTTCTCACTTGTAGTGACTGCAATATAGCAAGATTCAGAACAACTTCGCCGATTTCTCAGTCAGTTGTTGACTTCAGTCAAGACATAACCCTGCCAGGAAATCCTCTTGCTGTCAATCTGAAAACATGGGAGGTACGTGTAACGTAACGTAATGCAGTGAAATTAAAAATACTGTTGAGCATTTATCTTTATTTGAGTATTTGAGTATACAAAGCACTGATTTGTAGGTCTTGTGCCCTCACAGTTTTAAGAAAGACAACTCCTCTGTTGGTAACTGACTGATTGTAAACTGCTGTAACTGGAAGCAGGGAGATAGTCTCAAGCGCCATGCTGTAATTGAAGTATATTTAAATACACAGTACTAGGCATGATACAAATTGAAAAGTTTGTGATACCTATTGGCCTTACTTAAGATTCTGAAATGCCAAAAGCAAATACTTTGTCAAGTAAGCTGCGCATCGGGTGGATTAAAGTGCACATTCTTCTTCTCTGATAAGTGTTTTTATACTTTATTAACTTCTAGGAAGTCAATGTTAAGCTGATAGTGTTTGACAGTGATCCGTTTGGCAGACTAGAACTAGTCGATGAAATTGACTTTCTCTATGACCTGCCAGCTGGAGCTAACGAGACCCTTACTCTTATAGGGCGCCTCTCTACTCAGTCTAAGTAAGTTATGATTCTGAGCATCTTGTTTTGAGATGGGGAGGGGCAGAGTAATCATATGAGACCATAAACTCTAGAGAAAAGATATTTGAAACCCAATTGTGTTCAATGACTGCTCAACAATTCTGATTGATATTGATATGTTTCGCAATTATTTGTTGTACTTGTTTAGCTCCTGTCTGGGTTTGACTCATGTAAAGATATCTACTTCTCAGAATTTTTGAAATTATCAGATACAGATACAGATTGAATTGGTTACTCTTCCCTCCCCTCCCCTCCCCTCCCCTCCCCTCCCCTCCCCTCCCCTCCCCTCCCCTCCCCTCCCCTCCCCTCCCCTCCCCTCCCCTCCCCTCCCAACCTGCATTATTTTACACCAGTTGAGGGTTTGGGTTTTTAAACCAAAGTTGTGTGGCATGAACCAGAAAGATCTACATATGTGTGAGATACAAACAGGCTAACAAATAACTTCTCTACTACAGTCGGTTGAATGCATTTGTACATAGACGTTACTTCCCTAAATTTCTAGTGGAGGATTGTCAAGATTAAAGGGCAACCAAGGTTTCAAACAAGTTCTCATCAATTGATAGCAGATCGTACCTTCTGCATAGGGAAACAGAAAAAAATCTAATTTAGATGATTATTCAGCCAGAATTCTTGTGAAACAATTCATCCATCAGGTACTCAAACTCTGCTAAAATGGAATACCACAGAGCAGTTTCCTGTTCCTGTTATTATTTAGCCTGTGCTCTATCATTATTACAGCAATGTCTTTGAACCTCCCCTAAACTGCAGTGTCACCCAGCTTAGAGTCAGCAACTACTTTGAGTTTTGCATCGCGTAATGCACAAAGCTGATGCTGCCTAGCACATTATTTACTACCCACCAATGCATTGCTGCGAAACCTTGGTTGCCCTTTAAATAAGTAGAACGTTGTTACGGAACACTTCAATGGTCACTTTTTATTCCAGGTTGCAGGTTAGAATCGGAGCTGCATGT
Source organism: Membranipora membranacea (assembly GCA_914767715.1). NCBI lineage: Eukaryota > Metazoa > Bryozoa > Gymnolaemata > Cheilostomatida > Membraniporidae > Membranipora > Membranipora membranacea. The sequence continues at coordinate 30,525,759 of OU612066.1, read as the reverse complement.
TCTGAAAACTACTATGGATCTGACTGTACATACTTTTGTAAACCGGAGGCTGGAAAGTATGACTGCTCACAGTATGGTGATAGGCTATGTGCTGCAGGTATGTGAAACTCCAACATATATCTTGTAATTTGTATATTGGGAAGTGGCTGTAGCAGGTTGGTATTGGATCATATTAAATAATCGACTTACCATCTCCAGCTCAAACATAGGAAGTCTACTGTGCCTAAATTATCTTCTCGTGGACAAATGCTGCTTGCAGACATTGTAACTGCAACTAGCTATGAGAAATTATTGTTAACATAAAAAAGTATCCCAGACCAGACATTTGTCTTTTGGATGTTTTCAGGCGTTGATTGCCGGCCCGCATCTTCTGCTAGTCAGCAAGGAGCTGTGACAGGTCTCATTGCATCAACCACCCCACTACCTCTAAACCCAACCACTTGTTCTCTTAGATGTGGAACTGAGCCCCCTCCTTCTCCGTGTGACAAGCCAGACTTTCTTCTTTGTGATCAATCACATTGTCAAGACCTTGTCAAAGCTCTGAACTGTCCTAAACTTTGTGGACTGTGTAGTATCCCAACCACTACAGAGCCAACTACAACAACTACTACCACAACCACCACTACAACAACTACAGTAAGAACTACTCCATCAACAGCTAAGGCAACAACAACACCAAAGCCAACAACAACTCCTACTACCACTGCTACAACTCCAACTACCACTACTACAACCCCAACAACAACTACAACAACTCCAACAACTACAACTACACCAACACCAACTTCTACTTCTACTACAACTACTGCGGCTACCACTATAACTTCCACCACAAATGATCCATCAACTAGACGTACATCAACCCCATCAACCCCATCAACTAGACGTACATCAACCCCATCAACCACCAGAAGTACACCTTCAACCACCACTACCACAACATCTTCAACCACAACACCGACCACCACTACCCCAACAACAACTACCACAACCCCAACAACAACCACCACTACTCCAACAACCACAACAACGCCCACAACTACACCAACCACACCTTCAACAACTACCACAGCAACTACCACAACAACAACAAGCAACCCAACAACCACAGAAACCACAGCAACCACACTACCAACTACCACTGTCGCGCCTGACACCAGGTACTGCAGAACAGACTGCGGACCTCCTACAGTGTACAAGCCTCTCTGCTCTGTTCCTGATGGAATGCTTTGTGAGCTTAAACATTGTTTGGATGCCAAGAGTGAAGCATATTGTCCTCATCTTTGTGGGCTGTGTAATGTTACTACTACTTCAACATCTACCACTACACCAACAACAACCACCACCACATCCCCAACTACTACAACAACCACTCCAACTACAACCACTACAACTCCAACCACAACTCCAACAACAACACTTCCGAATTGTCCAATTGGCAGTGGTTATACCACTTTCACTATAGATTTTGTGAATTACTTTAATCCTGGAGGGAGATTATCATCAGGGCAGCTATGTGATGGAATCAGTGACCCTTGTGATGTTGTGATTCAACTATGTGTCTCTCCATTAGGTGCAAAGTGAGTGCATGTTCCTCTATATCCGTCATACCTACAGTGGTTGTCATGCCAATTCAATAAATAATAACCTTGCATTGATTTGAAAACGCTTAGCAAGCTAACAGTACTCAAAGGGCCAGCAAATTTGATCAAGTAATCAATGTCTTGCTGATTATTGTTTGAAGATTGATTTTCTTACACCACCCAACTATCATTTGTATAAATAACAGCAAATATGGGCCATTGGAAGGGTGTTTGTTATAGAATGTCCCTCTTTCCACTTATAGTACTTGTACATACTATGATGAGATAAGCACTGTAGTTGGATCGGGAGAAGTTATAACGTTTGCTGGAAAGCTTGGTAACCTACCGAATCCTATCAGAGTAGATATTGGCAGTAGACCATGGACGGTGAGAATATTTTTACATTATATTTTTTTATTTCACAGACTATATTTGCTGCCATCATCTATTCGGAGAAAGACAAATCATTGATTAAGGAATTTTTAAAATCATCTTCTGTCAATTTCTTGTGGAGATGATCAAGGCTTGTCACTGCTTGATGAACGACACTTGTCACTGATTGATAAGACTGAATGTAAAGCGCTAGGATGTTGATATAAGACACCGCAATAACATCATTACAGCAACTTATAGTTATATTACTGCCTCCAACACTATAGTCTATATGCTGTTTTATTCGTGTGTTTTGTAGGGTGTGTCTGTCGCAGTGAACATTTTTGACTTCAATGTCGGTAATGCTATCCGACCATATGACCTCATAGACAGTATTAAGTTTGATTACAACGAAGTACCTGGCTCGCAAAGCAGCCAGCTCATTTTAAATGGGGAAAGAAGGAATATACTGAAATCAAGGCTCAAAGTTAACCTGCGAGTGAGATGTCCAGATCCTACAACATCTCCAACTACTACACCTACAACAACTACCACAACACCAACCACTACAACACCAACCACCACGACACCAACTACAACAACAACACAAACCACTACAACAACTACGCCAACAACAACGCCAACTACAACTACCACAACTCCAACGACTACTACTACAACACCAACTACTACAACACCAACCACCTCCAGGCCAACTGCTCCATGTGAGTTTTGTCATTAAAATTCTTTTATCCGGACAGAAATTTGACAGTTATGTCTGGTTGGCCTTTTTTATTTACAGCTGGCTTAGACAGCAAACCAGTCTGTGAGCAATATAAAAACTGTTAAGCCTTTATAATCAAATTGATGGAATTTTTACCCTCTGAATAATGACTGTAACAATATTATTCATGTTTTGTTTTCCAGCAACCACACCTTCAACAACTACCCGTGGTCCACCAACAACCACCACAGCTCCTTTACCCTGCCCAGTTTATGTCGGTGGGTATACTAGGTTCACCATCAACTTTATTCGGTATATTAACCCGAGCGATCTGAAGGCGACTAGTGTGAAGTGTGACAATGATGGTTCCAACTGTGATCTGGCATTCGAGATCTGTATCAGTGAAGTAGGAAAGAGGTGAGGTCAATACTATAAAATAGCTGCTACATGTAACAATAATCTTCTTGATGGAGGAAGGAGGGATCAACTATGCCATCAACTTAATGCTGAGAAGTTCTCATTGTGACTAAGAACAAAAATTTGCTGCCATTTGTCTGCAAAGTTACAGCAGTTAGTATTACGTCAACATACTCGAGAGCAAGTTGTAATTATTTCTCTTATCATTTTTAGTGATTGCTCATTTTTCTACACATTCACGGATGTACTGGGAGAGAGCACTCAGATTAACTTTTACCGAAGCATTGGTAATATTGACAACCCACTGGAGGTTGATCTCGGCACTAGGCCATGGCAGGTAAGATTGCTTCCATGACCCTTAAAGTCAGCCTGAATTATGGGTTTATAGAAGTTGTGTTACATATCAATTGATATCAACGCCCATATGGCCTCTGTTTGATATCATTGATTAGTAAGCTGTCAATTTTTGGAAGAACCAACATGTACTACATACATAACCAGTGCTTGTGAGGAAAACCCTAGTGAATGTAAATGTAATCTCTCCAATACCAGATATGTACTTGTCATTGTTATATTTTTATTATGTCTCCCGGTAGTTAGACTCTATTTGTATGCTTTCATGCTTGTTTCTCCTTATTCAGGGAGTGAATATACTGATGACAGTATGGGATAGTGATCCAGCTAGTAGTAGAGTTCCATATGATGAAGTTGATGAATTTGATTACGACTTGGTAGATGTGCCTGGAAGCAACCCACGTCTTCTTACTATTGATGGTATTCGTCCTGACAATAAAACAAGGTTTGTTGCTCATTCATAAGACATGTTTGGAAAAAAACTGCTGATTCAACCTTAATATTACTAATAATAATGACAATAATATTAATACTCTAGTTTAGTACTTCTTAATTTACTTCATGGATCCCTTTGATTGGTTGTATCAGATGGGATAATCATTAATGTTTCTTATGACCTGTAGAAGGGAATCAACAGCTGAACTTTCTTGAAGATTCTCATCCTTGTTCACTCCACTTATAATTGTGCATAACTGTTATAATTATTATTGTCAATTACTAGACTTGTTGTCCTGCTCACTGTGAGATGCCCAGAGCCCCCAACCAGTCCAACTACAACAACATCAACAACAGCAGCCCCAACAACAACTACTCCTGTAACCATAACAAGTAGTACATCACCAACCACCACAACCACAACTCCTACAACAACAACAACTACCCCAACTACAACAACAACACCCACAACTACCACACCAACAACCACAACAACTACACCTACAACAACAACACCTACAACAACTCTGCCTCCGACTACAACCTCACCAACAACAACAACTCCAACACCAACTACCACCAGCACTACAATGACTACAACAACCACTACACTGTCAACCACAACATTTTACCCAAGATGTCCTCTGCAAATTGGGTGAGAATTTTGAAACATATCGCATTGCCTCAACCAACAAAAGTTGGAATTATGATACACATTATTAATATTTTGAAACAGCAAATTGGGCCAATTTTCTATCATTGTCTTCTTGATAATTTTCAGTGTTAAACTTGTTCACAGTGTTTGATGTCGTTCACTAGTAGCAGTACATTTCTGACCTAAAATCAGCAGAGTTACTCTGTGGTAAACGTAAGGACACTGATTGAAATGATAATTTCAACAACCTTAAGTTTGAGTTCACCACTATTTGTGAGTTGGAACGTGAACTCAGGAGTTAGCTGGGTGAGCTGGTTCCATTGATACTTTGATTATATCATGTTATATCTGTTGTCTTACATAAAATTCATCGTCATAAAATTATTTTGGACCCCTTTTATTGCAGATATTCAAAGATCGGTATTGACTTTATAAACTACCGTAACCCTAGCAACAACAAGGCTACTGGTGTACAATGTGACAGCGACACTGACAATTCTTTCTGTGATATTTATGTGGAAGTTTGCATAAGTGCGATAGGAGCAAGGTAACATATTAAATTTCACTGGTTTTCTATTGAAACCCCTACATATCTGTGATGACAAAGTTCTTCTACTCGCAATAAAAAGTTACAACAGATTAATGCATAATAGGCAAAGGCACGATGTACGGTGATAGAAAATAGATATTAATAACCAATGAAAAACCCATCATCCATGGTAATTCCCAATAGTAATGGCCACTAGCTAAATACACTATGAGATACAAAAAATTGTATCACGTGATCAGTGTGAGCCAATGGAGTATCAGTTGATAATTCTATTGAACAATGATAGTCCTCTATATGTTTTCCTCATTCTACTATCCTGTGACATTCATGCATTCAGAACACATTGACAATCACTGTAGGAGAGTCGCTCTCAACAGTGTAGGGGATTTACCATGATTTTTCTATTTTTGTTTGTCATGCCATTTATGATTGCACATGGTTAAAATTTTTGGATTTTTGTTTACAGAGACTGTAGCTTGTATAACATAGTGACCAATGTGATTGACTCTACTACATTTGTGGTATTCAGCTCTGATATTGGAGGATACTCTAATCCACTTGTTATCGATCTTGGTCTTAGATCATGGCAGGTATGGAAATTTATAGATTTAGATGTATGCATCTCCATTTCCGGTAGACACATGCTTTTATCATGGACATGGCGTTGCAGTCATAGGTTTGTGGACTAGAGGCATGGCAGGTCCAGTACACAATTTAAGTTGCAATATATTTCTGGGAGACCAAATTGGACAGACAGGGAAGGAGCGGAGATGGTTGATTTGGAGTTTCTATGCGCCATTACATAAGTCCTCCAGTTTTCAGGGGTATAGACAATTTTCTGAGCTCTAATTTGAGCCTCTATTTGGAGTTGTTCTATCTTCTGTTTGGTACTTTTAACCCACGCCGCATAGGAAAAATGATGGTTGTCTTGACAACCGCTTATAATAGGATAAAAATGAGTCTTGATTCAGCGTCGGCATCATTGAAAACCCTGAGGGACAGGGTTTCCAAATAATTGGGGGCTTGACAGCTGATAAATCCAAATTTTAGTGACAAAATTCATGAAAAATCCCATGAAATTTGTCCGAAAAACAGGCAAAAATTGTTATAAATGACTATCTGAATATCGAAATTAAGCCCCAAACTATGTAGCGTGAGTTAAAAGTACCAAACTGGAGAAAGGACCATCTCCAAATAGAGGCTCAATTGGAGCTCATAAAAATGTCTATTAGTATCAAATTCTACGAGTTATTTCTTTAAAAGTTGTGTAAAGAAAATAAATGTAAGGTGGAGAAAATTCCAAAAATATTAGGACATCAATAGAGTTCAAAGATGATGTGTGATGATAATACATTATTTTGTGAGTTTTGTTCAGTTATTTTTGGGAATAGAGGAGTTTATGGTTGGCTGAAGACACACCAAGCAAACTTTTTCTGGGCCTAGATAATGAAATTGAAACATTTCTAATCTGTATTTACAGGGAGTGAATATCTTGGTGAATATCTGGGATAGAGACAACACCAGTACTACTGATGATATGGTGGACGAATTCACATACAACTTCACTGATCAGCCAGGAATGTTATCCAGAACTATTGATATTGAATCTGTCAGAGATTCGCCAAAATCCTGGTGAGACCAGTTTATAGTCAAAATCAAATGAGAAGGGTTTTGTTTTGAAATTGGGGTAATGATTGTGTAGGGAAGGGTCTAGGGATGTCACATATTTGCCTCGTTAGAATGTTTGCAAAAGTTCATTGTCAAGCGTTGGGTCAAATATCTTTGGGAGGTAAAAACTCTGACTCATGGCCTATCATTGACTGCTACCATCACTTCCATAATACCATCAACTCTACCTTACACACTTAGCCTCTGAGTTATTGTATTTGAATTAAGGCTTTAATATATACATTGTCAACATTGCAACATTGCTTTCTGTAGGCTTCAGCTGCAGCTGAGAACTTATTGTCCAGCGCCAGTAACACTATCAACCAGATCCACAACCCCAACTACCACCACCACCACTCCTACAACAACAACAACACCAACAACCACACCTACAACCACACCGACCACTCAACCTTCAACCTCATCAACTACCACAACACCGACAACAACAACCACAACACCAACAACTACCACAACACCTACAACAACGCCAATTACTGTGCCACCTTGCTTTGCTCCATTTGGACAGTCACAGGTTTTTGTACAGTTCCTTTCATACAGGAACCCAAACAACACGCGTATTGGAGGTGTTAAATGTGATCAGCTCGGGGATGCGTTATGTGATGTCTCATTTGAGTTCTGCTTCAGTCGAATAACCAACAGCTCATTCAGGTGTGCATAGACTTTAGTCATCAATACAATAGTGTTTTGAACAGTTTCTTTTGGACTTTGTTGGTTGACTTTTATGAAAGTTATTTGGTTTATGCTGTATGAACTTAAGTTTTGCTCTGTATGCTTCTTTGGTAATAACATTTTGGGGAAGAGTGCATATAATGTGCTCCCATTGCCAATCACATCGAACAGTCCATTTTGTACATACTCTTACCTGTGCCGAATGTGATTTTTGTAGAGATTGCTTGTACTATTCCAACACCACTGATGTTGTTGGATCAGGATCTCCTTTGGACTTCCCACCATCTCAGTATGTGGTCTTCAGCCCAGGCAGATTTGAGGTAAGTTGTCAGAACAGTGAAAATGATTGCAGTTTAGACAATAACATAATGTGTGAGTGTCAAGTCGCAACAACCTATCGCTCATATGAAGGTGATGGTTACCTGTCACTGTCAACATCTCTTGTTATGTATTTCAGGGAGTTAGTATCAGAGTGAGGGTTTATGATGTTGATGCACTGCCTGGTGTCCCGACAACTACACAGCTGATTGATGAGTTCTTCTATGATTATAATGTGGCTGACTGCAGCCTGGCTCCAAATAGTGGTCAGAAACTTCTGGGTATACATCAGAGCACTGAGTAAGTACAGGGGGACCCTTTTTATATTAGGTATGTCTAGGCAATGCTTTGGCGCTGATTGGCTGATGGGTGGAAAAGAGCCAATGCCAGGTCAGATGGTACTTTCCTAAAATCACTTATATATATTATAGTGAGTGTTAAATAATTTATTTCATCATTTATCTCAATAGGTGCTCTCTGTGACCTGGCATTAGCTCTTTTTCCCACCCAACAGCCAATCATATCAGAGCTAATTGGCTAGGTATATCTTTCATAATTCTAAAGGTGGAAGTGGGAACCCAACCCACCCACCAAACATATTTAGCATGCCAAATAATGTTTGAGGAATTGTCTTTGCTTATTAACACAATTTCTATGCACTTAATCATCAAAATCATTGGATTTTATTCTGAAAATGCTGTCAACGATTACATGCTCTGATTTTACCGACAGGTTGGAAGCACAATTTGCCTGTACATGTGAGCAGTTCTACTATGGGCCTGAGTGTTCTATCTACTGTAATCCACTGAACCAAACATACACTTGTGATATCAATGGAATAAGAATATACCCAGACAGTAAGTGTCTTTTTCAGTGGTCTCTCAACATCTTAGGATAAATTGCACCAGTTTAACAATACAATTCTGAAATAAATAATAATTATGGTTGAATGAATTTTTGCAATGTTCTACTCCTTGAGCAATACAACAGATCCCTCAGATTTTATATCTGGTGATGTTTAGCTTGCCTCCCTTTGGTCTCATGTGATTAAATTCTATTTAAAATGTCCGCTATTCCAGCCTGTAGATTTAGGCTTTGCATCTGATATCTGTATTTGCTCATAGAAACACTGTAGTCATGAGCATTTTAGATTGTTGCTCACACTGTTGAAGTGGTCATTTTGGTCATTGGAGTTTTCATAATTTCACGATTTCTGTTTTAGGCTACAGAGGTAACCGGGATTGCTCCTATCCACCAACTACTCCCCAGCCAACAACTACACCAACGCCAACCACCACACCTAGTACCACACCAACACCGACCACTACTCCATCAACAACATCAACAACAACGCCAGCCACTACCACAACACCTGGCACCACCACTACAATACAACCAATACCTTGTTTTTACCAGTAAGTTTTTCCTCAAAATCGTTTTTGAACTATTTTTATGCAATAAACATGAATATATTGTTATTTGCAGCTTGGTATGAATGATATGTACATAAATTACATTAGAATGAACGGTTCGATCAAATGTGCATACGATTTGTAAATGAGTTTATTCATCTGTGACTCTATCCTTTTCACTGTAGGACTGGTTACACGAGAATGTATCTGGATTTCGTTGGGTATTCTAACTTAAAGGACTTGAAGGCTACAGGTGTTAAGTGTGATACAAGCAACCGAACCAACGATTTCTGCGACCTTGTGGTGGAGATATGTATTAGTGACATCGGAAAAACGTAAGCTTTCACATATTTAAAAGTACCCTTCCTCAATGCTTCATCGCGGACTCAGAGCTGTAATATTAGACTTCGTTGTAACTTCACTCTAAACAGGTAGTTGAAAAGCCACATCCAGATCGTTAAAAATGTGTCCAAATAGATTATTTGAAAGGAAATTGTTCCCGTCCTTCTCCGTCTTTGTGTTCATAATAGATGTGTGGCATAATAGATAATAAATGCCTTTTTCATTCCTCTTTTCTTTGATAGTGACTGTAATATAACAAGTTTGAGAACTAATGTGCTTGCTGAGGCGACGGCGATTCAGTTTACGTCCAATTTGGATGGCCGTCCTAACCCCGTCGAGATAGACTTTGGTAATCTCCTGAGATGGAAGGTAAGTAAACATGTGTATGTAAACAAAATAGTTAGCGTTTGAAATTGTAAACCACCCATGTATCTAACAGCCAATCTTGGAAGACACAATGATACCGATTTCTATGTAAGATCTTGTATATGTCAATTTATATCTAGTTTTATGAGCTGTAACAACAAAAAAGCCTGTTTTACTTATGCAGTTTGTTCATTTATACAGGGTGTCAACATCTATATTACCATCTGGGACTTCGATCCTGAAAATCAGTTCCTTAAGTATGATATGGTGGATGAGTTCAGCTATGACTTCACAGATCTGCCCGGGACATCTGGAAAGAACCTCATCATTAGTGGTATCAGACCTGTCGAAAAATCTAAGTGAGTTAGGTCTTTTTCTCTTCATTTCTTAGTCTGTATTTAACTCATAATTAAATTCATGATGTTTTTGTCACTGATATTGATGTTGATACTGTAATTCTGCAAACTTAACTTATATACTGCTGTTTAGGTTGCAGCTGTTGGTACGTGTGCGATGCCCTGATCCAGTCACAGCTATAACAACAACGGAAACCATACCAGAAACAACAACTACTACAACACCCTCTACAACAAGTACAACTCCCACTACAACCACCACCACGCCGACGACTACTACCACAACACCAACTACTACTACTACTCCAACCACAACCACCACCACACCTACAACAACAACTACAACACCAACTACAACCACAACAACCCCTACAACAACCACTACCACACCAACAACAACTACGACAACGCCTACTACAACCACTACAACACCAACTACTACAACCACCACACCAACTACTACAACCACCACACCTACCACAACCACCACAACTCCTACAACTACAACAACCACCCCAACTACAACTACCACAATGCCAACAACTACAACACCAACCACTACAACCACTACACCAACAACAACTTCAACAACCACAGAACCATCTACAACATCTACAACATTGCCGCCAACCACAACACTGGCTGCTTGTCCAAATGTCACAGGATACACCAAGTTTGCCTTGAACTTTGTATCATATTTCAATCCTGAGGACTTGAAGGCAACAATGATTCGATGTGATGCTAATGCTGCCGGATTCCCTGAGAACTACTGTGATCTGGTGTTTGAGATATGTGTCAGCAAACCAAACAAGAGGTGGGTCCTTTGAGATCTTTTGCCTTATTCAAAATAATGGACACATCTGCATTTTGCCTACTGATCTTACAAAATAGAATTTACCTGTTACGTCCTTATTGCCATCAGTTTTTGTTTCTCTTGTCATTTTTATTGCTTTGCTGTGTTTCTCTAGTTTGGGCTCGTAGACCGTTTTTCTGGTTTTAATATTTTTATCAAATTTCCTCTCTAGTGACTGTGAGTATATGAAGACCATTACTAACGTGGTTGCATCTTACACAAACATTACATTCGGTTTCTTCTTGGGTGGTAACCAACTAAACCCTGTACTCGTGGACCTCGCTGAGAAAGACTGGGAGGTGAGATTAAATTTTGCATATACCTATTACTATCATGAGTATTCTGATAATAATATTTTGGATTGGATTTTTTATCGGATTTTGAACTAAAGGCCCTTAAACATAAAGTATTCCATCAAGATTCATGCAAACTTTTCCCAACAGTTACGCTCACTATAACTTCGCCTTATCTGTTATACAGTAAGGAAACATGCTGGATAATGACATGATGATTACCTTCATGTTTTTATGCAAACTGGTGCTTCAGGTGAACATAACAGATTATATAATCTTGTTTTGATTAAAGGGTGTAAATGTGTTGATAACCGTTTGGGATAGCGATCAGGAGAACCTCTTTGTACCTTATGACATGGTTGATGAGTTCAACTTCAACTACTTAGCACCTGCTGGTCAACTCAGCTATGACTGTTACGACGGTATCAGAAATCAGCCTAAGTCCAGGTATATATGAAAAATGTTTGAATGATTAATCATAATGTGTTGGCTTTCTCATGTTGGATATACTAAGATTATTGATTGCTGTCGCTCTACATAATTTGTATCCTTGTTGACGATGTTGTCCACTGGTTTCAGAATATGCCTTGGTCTTGAGGCTGGATGCCCTATTCCAGTTACTCAGAGTACATCAACTGTTTCAACAAAAACTCCAACAACCACAACAACCACCACTACCACTACGCCATCTACTACCACTCCAGAAACAACATCAACAACGACACCAACAACAACTACAGCCACTTCTACTAGTTCAACAACCACAACAACACCTACACCAACTACATCAACACCGTCAACAACACCTACAATCACCACAACCACACCTAAATCAACTACAACTGCACCTACCACCACCACAACACCTACTACAACAACACCAACAACAACAACAACCACAACACCAACAACTACTACAACAATGAGCACAATACCTACTACTACTCCATTCTGTACGCTAACATGCAGTGAGGTTGTTCCTGTACCCACAATATCAGATTGCTCCAAGCCTGACAACAGCCTATGCTTGCCATCACATTGCTCAGATCCTAGGAAGAGAGTGTACTGCCCTACCTTATGTGGAGTTTGTGCTACATCACCTAAGTCTACTACGACTACCACACCTACTACAACAACTCCAACCACCACAACACCGACCTCAACAACACCTGGACCTACTACCTCTTCGACAACACCAGGTAAGCCCAATTCACAAGCTATCAACTTCTCTGCGGTTATCAAAAAATTGGTTAAAAGCTGATATTTGCTAGGTTGGCCTATTAAATCTTAATATTTTAAGCAGATTCCAAGTTTCCGACAATTTAGTTATTTACAAAAAGCATGTGGATTATAGTTTAACTTTGATTCTTGTAGGGACTACAACAATGCCAGCAGCATGTTTAGTGCAGAGAGGATACACCAGGTTATACATAGACTTCATCAGATATAGTAACCCAAGTGACCAGAAATCTACCAACATTAAGTGCGATGCTGACGGCAGTCTCTGTGACTTGTCTATGGAAATATGCGTCAGCCAGCCAAACAGCAGGTAATTAATCATAGCATAGGCAACCAAGCTTCTATTAGATAGAACACCGATTGTTTGTTATGTATTTGGTCACCTGTAAATGTAATTTGTGCAATAATCCTTGGGAGCTATTGAAACATTAACACCACTTAGTGCCTCTTTGCTTCATCTTTTAACCCTTCATGGCAATGTTTGCATTCTAGTAATTTTGTAATTTTTTTACTTTTAAGGAGTTGCGAGTTCATCAAAAAGCAGACGAGTGTCCTCGGGGAGACAACTCTGCTTCAGTTTGGAGGTTCTATCGACGGTCAGCCCAACCCATTGGAGATTGATCTGGGTCTAAATGACTTCAAGGTAATAACAGCGCAACACGATTATTGACTTTCTACGATTCAGGTCATGTCAACTACAGGCTAGTTATTGCTGTTATTTGGTTTTACTGATGACGGTTGGCTGAAGAAAAAACTCTTGCTGCCCTTGTTTGACAGAGATGAAACTAGATGTGTGTTGTTTTTGTACTCAAAACATTAAAGAAATGATGGCTTGCCCTGTAATATGTTACAGTTGTGTTATGGTTTAAAAATGTTCATCTGCTTTGCAGGGAGTGAACGTTTATATTACAATGTGGGATAAGGATGTTGATGATGTGTTTATACCGTTTGATGTTGTGGATGAGTTCCTATTTGATTATAATGAGAAACCCGGACAGAATCCAAGAATAGTTACTGTGCCCGGCATCCGTGATGACCCAAAATCATAGTAAGTACACATTAGGTCTAAGACTGTCTCAATGGAATATTAACGTCAAATTATTGTGTTGTTGAAGACTTTCAATTTTTGTTAAAATTTGATACGTTTGGGTTCATCACAAAAGTTATTTTTGTTATCGAATCGTTATGAAAACTCTCATACTCTCTGACAAATTTAAAATTTGATTTCATTTTTTATCATGAGCATTGCGCATCTAATTTTTTTTCTGCTCGGGACACAGTATTGCTTGCCAATGGTGACACTGATATATATATATATTTATTGTTCTTTACCACATATGATTTTGCTTTTATCTTTCTAGCTTGACATTCTCGATTCGAGTGAGCTGCCCCACTCCTGTGACATTGACACCCCCTACATCGGCTCCTGTACAGAGTGTTACTACTATGAAAACTACAACCACTACAGTTATTACCTCCACTAGTGCAGCTCCATCTACCACTTCCCCGTCACTAGTGACCTTCCCTCCCCCTGCTTTCTGCCCTCCATCAACCGAATGGTGAGCAACTTTATTTGCAACTTTCAGGAAATGCCATTTACACTATTATATTTTACCATATTATGCCATTTACCATATTGCAGAGTTACCGCCCATGCCATGATATTGGTATTGCTATCAACATCATCAAAAGTCAAACATCTTGGTTCTTGAGATACTAAAGGTACTGAAATGACGATCTCAGGATAGGAATTTTATTAGGTCTAATTTCTATGGTTATCAATGTTCGTCCTTTCTCATTGTTATAGGCTGATGAATCTGAATCTCATTGAATTCACCAACCCAACCAATACCCTGGAGACTGGAACAGCCTGTAGCCTTAGATCTAGCTCCGCTGGCTGTGAACTTCTTATGGACATCTGCATTAGTCCCCTTGATAAGAGGTGAGAAAGGTCACTCTATCGGTTCTGTATGTACTTGATATTGATTATGATAGAAATGAATGATGGATCGAAGTTCCTGAAAGGACATGGTATATTGAAATCATAGAGTACAAGAATTTTAACATTTTAGTACAACAAGAACTTCTTTAAGATTTAGTTCCCGCAGCAGACACTGTATGATAGCTTGGTAGTTTGACTTGACAACCAAACACATAAAACATCTCACTTTGCAAAGACAGGCGGAGAAGACATACCCTAGTGACGTTGTTAGTTGGAGGAAAAGTTCTTAATTTTGTGCAGGCTTACAACAGCGCAATATAATAATATGTAATATAAAATTTAACTTAAGGCAGTGAAAATTCGTGCTAGCCGTCACCTCATAACTGATTAGAGTTTAAATCTAGCTAACATTGACTCATCTATATATATGTATATGAGTTTTGTTACGGGCGCTTTCATAGAATAAAATCGCTTTTCATATCTGTTTGCAGAGACTGCTCCTATCTGCAGCTCACCACTGGACGACTTAATCAGGGATCTAATGTTGTGTTTGGTTCTCAGTTTGATGGTTACTCTAACCCTCTGAGAATTCCAACAAGTCAGAGAACCTGGCAGGTAAATATAATATTAGTAATAAAATGAATAATATTTCAGAATTAGTCCTTCTATTCTATCCTTCTACCCAAATTTCACTATTTCGTACATGAAAAATTAGCCAAGCACTTAATTCGTACTCATTTACATACATTTACAGGGCGCTAACATCCATATCGAAGTATGGCACCAGAACACTGCTAACACCTTCACACCTTTCGAGAGAGTAGATATGCTGGATTATAACTTTACCAGTCCGGTGGATGGACAAACTAATCAAGTAACTATGAGAGGACAAAGAACTAGCTCACCTAAAACTGGGTACGTGTGACCTCACAACACTATATATGCCAGTGCAGAGCATAGTTTCAATAATTCAATATTACATCCAACCAGCTTGTCTCTTTTGTGCTTGTCATAAACACTTAAAAAGTATCTTTTTTCTTCCTTATAATTCAAATTATTACGGGAAAAAATATGGGTGGGGTTCAAATATAAAAAAATATCTTCTACTTCATTTAAATAGAAAGATAAAATTAAAATAAGATTGAGAATTTAATTGTGATTTTTGGTTATTGCTTCTCCTATAGTGCATCTGGTACCATAATCAAGTTTATTGGCAGGGCATTCTTTTACATATATTACATATTACTTAATATTTTGACTTTTTGTATTGTAGACTGAGATTGTCAGTGAGTTCAGTGTGTGCTGTACCCACCACCCCTAGTACCACCTCCGTAGCTCCTGTAGTCTGCGCTCTCACCAGAGGCTACTCTCAGTATACTGTTGGCTTTGTCAAGTATGAGAACTTGGGTGATGTGGCCAGTACTTGTAGTAGATGTGATGCTGCCACTAACAGCGTACAAGACTTTTGTGATATTGTGTTTGACATATGTGTGAGCCCTCTAGGAACAAGGTAAATAGCTGACTAAATATTCCAGTGATTGAGTGAGACCAAGAGTTAGAGGCCAAAACCTTTTTATTATCATTATACATGCTTGAAGTTGAAAATAGATTGTTTGAACCATATTTTCTGTAGATTTAAAAATAGATTCTGAGTATGACATTTTTGTATTCCACCTCTTTGTGGTGTATTATGTATGTTGTTGCCTTTCTTTCAGTGACTGCTCTCTGTATCAGAAGACTACCGATGTTTTAGCCAGAGATATCTCTGTGTCTTTCTCACAATTAATCGGAAAAGAAGCGAATCCTCTTGTCTTTGCTCTGGGCGCTAACAGATTCCAGGTAAGCTCACACATATCATAGGTTCCTAGTACCAACTAAGATTGACAAGATGATTTTCATTACTTAGCCAAATAACTTGAAACTAAATAAGTTTTTGAAATTACATGCCCATAATACTATAGAGGGAAACTACTCCTGATTAGGAAGAAAGAAGGAGTACAGACAAGCACAAGATTCAAAAGGATTCTCATTTCTGTAAAGTTTCTATAAAGTTTATTGAATTTGAAGGTTGAACCTTACTCGATGCTTCATGTGGGGCGATAAAGCGTCCCATAATGCAATTTTCATAAATTTCGGACACAATCCTGAGTTTCAAGGGATGGACTTTGGAATGACACAATCGCCTAATTGGTTCACTCATGGTGATAAAAAATTATAGTGAATATTAATAAATGTTTTCCTAATGAATAGTTGATCCATGAATGAAGTTACATTTCCTTATTCAAATTTACAGGGTGCCAGTATTCGGGTGACAGTCTATGATAGGGATGACGACGTGTTTAACCCATATCAGCTCATAGATAGCTTCTCTTATGACTTTAATGTACCTCAGGGAACACCATCCAAACAGATCACTCTGACTGGAAACAGGCTAGGAAACTGTCCTAAGTCAAGGTATGCTCAATGTGTGCTTAACCAGTACCTTACAAGCAGAATACTGGTATTTGAGTTCCCACCTTCCCTCATGCTAACTTCATGAGTTTGGCTTAACTGGTATCAATGATAGTATATCATATCATATAAGTTCATCATGTTGATTTCTCTCGGGCGTGTTGCCGATAATAAATTTCACATTCCCAATATTTGTGTTCATGTCGACACTGTTGAATTGAGTGAAAATGCATTGCCAACAATGTTTTACTTTTAGCATGTAATTTTTCAGCTTAACTCTTCAACTTGAGGCAGAATGCCCAGTTCCATTCACACAAGCACTAACAACCACAAGGCAAACCACAAAAGCAACACCAACAACAACAGAAAGTACAACACAAGCTCCTACCACAACACCAACAACAACAGTTCTACAGACTACAACTGTTCAGCCATGCGCTCTCAACTCTGGCTATACTGTCTTCGCCATAAACTTCTTGAATTACTCTAATCCTTCCGACTTCAAGTCGACAGGCATTAAATGTGATGAAGGGAAGAATGTAAATGGCAAACCTGACCTCTGTGACCTGGTGTTCGAAATCTGTGTCAGCCCTCTGGATAAACCAAGGTGAGCTTTTGTATTATCACAACATAGCACTCAATGTTGTGCCAAGTGTCTTCAGCTAGAAACCATGAGAAACACTGTTTCCAGGCCTTCTCTGGTACGAACTCCTCATGGCCGGCCCTAGCAGCATAAAGCCACCCATGTGTGATTATGAGTATCTCTATGAATAAATAAAGCTCCTGTACAATCCGCCTCCTATATATCTGTTATAATGTACGCTCCATTTAATGAATGTCTACATTGTTGTATAAGGTTTGTTCTCCATCATTTTTACACATTATGGTTTCTTCCTTCACAGAGATTGTTATTACTTCAATCGAATAACAGGAACCATTGCTGAGACAACTCTCATCAGATTCGGATTGACATTTGATGGTATCGCTAATCCTCTACTTGTTGACCTTGGCACAGATCCATTCCAGGTAAAACTTTTAGCAGCTTAGTAAGCTTTATTCTGCTGTTATATCATGAAAGAGTTGAACAGATGTTTATACTAAAAGTTTTAATGTTCAATATTTCAGTTATTATTTAACTCCACAATCTATTTATTTGTTTTTTTAAACGTATTTTGATCAGCCTAAATTAGACAGTGAAACTTTTTCCGTCTCAAATTATTTCATTCATAGTATTACTATTTTTTTTCAGGGATTGAACATTTACATCACTGTATGGGACAGCGATAATGACACTCAACAGAACATTCTTTATGACATGGTCGATGAATTCAACTTCAACTTTACGGATGCTCCTGGTGCTAGACCATTCGTTAAGGTGTTCGATGGTGTTCGAAACCCACCTAAATCAAGGTTTGTACACGGCGTAGATTTTTCTTATCATATTATCATGTTAAGTTGATCTTGTTGGTCTAACGGACTGAAAGTGACAGCTTGTGAAATTTTAGATCGTTGATAAGACAGTCACATGCTTGAACATAGCGTTGCTCCTGTTATCCAACATGTCAAAGTGATGGTATTGAAAATGAAGTTTCTCTAATAGATCTGCAATATGATGTCTTTAGTGCAGCTCCGTGTCTGTTATGTTTGTAGACTTGCTCTAGCTGTACAGGCAGGTTGTCCATCTCCGATTACACTGAGTACTCCTGCTCGTAAAACAACTACCAGATCAACTACAACAACAACACCTGGTTCTACAACGTCCACACCATCAACAACCCCTACAACAACCACAACAACACCTACAACTACCACCACTACACCAACCACAACCACTACAACACCAACAACCACAACAACAACCCCAACAACAACTACTACAACACCAACAACTACAACAACAACACCCACAACAACTACAACTACCCCTACCACAACTACCACGACACCTACAACAACCACCACCACACCTACAACAACCACTACTACCCCAACAACAACACTGCCTTTGTGTACTACAACACCGCAGCTAACTACAAAAACACCAGATGTTTGTATGACAACATGTTACGCTACAGACACTCTACCGATGAGTAATGAGAGACTGCCTACATGTAACGATGAGGATGAGGTGAGCTGTTGTCTTTGTTTGAAAATGAGATCAACAAAATTTGTGCTTATTTGATCTGATCCTAGTTTTGATAAAATTGTGTGACCGCTACTGTCCACAGTGTTCCAAACCAAAACCAATCCCGTCAGAGTCAACAATAAAGGTTATATTTTGTTTCATAATCTCTCTTTGCTATAGGTACTCTGTGAGGTATCACATTGCTTCTCTGTGTATAAGAGGCGAGTGTGTCCCCACATGTGTGGTATCTGTCCTCGAACAACTACCACCATACCAACCACAACAACTCCTGGACCATGCCGAGTTGTTCCACCATGCTTACGTCCTGATGATGCCCTCTGTAATCAGACTTATTGTGGCAGTTTCCTGGCTCCTCTGTACTGCCCCAAGCTGTGTGGCCTCTGTGTAGGTGAGTACTGTGAAACTGTGTAACATGTAATGTGTACTGTGTACTGTGTACCGTGTTTTGTACTGTGTACTCTCCTAAGTTTGAAGTTGTGTGAAGGTGAGTATTGAGGACTGTCACTTGTCTGTTTCTCTTTTCCTCAACACATTTAGTCAATTATTGATCTTAACTAAACCTCAGAAATATGATTGCAACCTGATATTGATTCTGAATAATCATTAATCAGTTGGATGGTTGGTGCTGTTGATAGACTTTGTTGATCTGTTGTAAGCAAGTTTATCTTACAGATTGTTGAAGTGTCTATTAGTTGTTTTGAAGGATCTTTGCTGGAGAATCTCTCAACTTGCTCGGGGAACCATGACTTCAATCACCTGATTATTTGTCTATGATTCTGACCTGTAGCTACATCATTGATCTAATATGAACAATGTTACTTTTATTAGGAGATCCACCAACCACAACCACCCCTACCACCACGCCCACAACTACAACAACAACGCCAACAACAACCACAACACCAACAACCACACCAACATCAACACCGACTACGCCGACAACGACACCTCCTGTGTGCCCCCGTGACACTGGATACACCACAGCGGCCATTCTCTTCTTCAAATATGATAACCCAACTAATCTGAAGGCCACAGGTAGACTGTGTGATGAAGCCCCAGGAGATAGGTGTGATCTCATGCTGGAAATCTGCGTCAGCAATCTCAATGAAGAGTAAGTTTTTTGTATAAATTTGAGTTGTTTTTTGTAAAAACAAAATTTCATTTCTGCTCACCATAATATATCCAATATAGAGACCTAGGTCAAAACTATAATTTTTTATTTGCTTGTTTCAAGGAGTAACAGCCCTGTTACTCCTTGCGTGTATGATGATGGTATTATGATATATCATTAAGATTTTGATTGTCAGCTGTTTCTACATGAGATAATAAATGAGGATTCCTTTACCCTGCTGTCTTCCCGCTGTCATATTTATTCTTGTTTTACAGCGACTGCAAATATCTTAAGAAGCAGAGCATTATAAATGAGAACACTGATGAGATTATATTCAGTAACAGCACTCTCGGATTCTCTAACCCACTAATCATCAACCTCGGATACGAGACATTCAATGTGAGTACTCATTACTGTTGAAGCCTGAGTTCTGGGCTGGGGAGGGGGGGTTTGTGTTATCCTGAGGAATTATTTTTCATGCAAATGCATGTGCCATAGCTGTCTTCATCTGATTTCAAGCTCAAAATAATTACCAAAACTCAATTAAATATTGTCATACTCTTCTCCGTAGCCTGAAAACTCAATTCTGATCAGCCACAAAAGTTTTCATCTGTTATCCTGAAGAAGCTGATTTTAAATCCTGTACACATTGTTGTGACTTTGATGTTACAGGGCTTCAACTTGGCTATCACCGTCTGGGACTATGACGCAGACAATACATTTGTTCCTTACGATCTGGTTGATGAATTTGTGTACTCTTACACTGACTTCCCTGGTAAACCATCTAAGTACATCGATATCTTCGGCAAAAGGCTTCTTTCTCCAACAGAGTGAGCAATTCTTTCAATCAGAATCTTACAAGTCACTTTCACGTAATATAAAGAATGATAATAATTTTAATAATAATAATATAATTAGCTTTATTTATCCACAAGGGTAACTTATAAGCAACGCATAATAAGTTCCATGTTTTTTTATCACATATTAGGGCTTTAAGTAATTGCTCATGAACTCACTCTTTATTTCAAGACTCACATTTGGCGTCCAAGTAGCCTGTCCTCAAGAGCCGCCACCGTGTGCTCTATCTGATGGCTACACAGAAATGGATCTCAAGTTTGACTTGTACTCTAACCCATTTGGATTCGACGCCAATCAGCAGCCTTGTGACTCAGATGGAACAGCTTGTGACATCGCGCTGTCAATATGTATCCGTCAGATAAACAGCAGGTATGAACATATGTATTGACAAGTAGACTCCGGTATGGAGGGCAGGAGCCCGATTTGCGGTTAAAAACTGACATATCGCGTCTATTGCATCTATCGCATCCATCGATATGGATTAGTGGCAATTGTACATAAATTGCCATGACGTGCTTGCTCAGGGTCAGATATGTTCCCTTATCCATGAATTTATATCGGTGATCAGATTTAACTCGATGTTGGTGATGATGTACGTAAGCTCAAGAAGTCCCTGACTTGTTGATGCTGTAGTATTACCGATAATCATTGTTGATATTTTCGTTCTGCCACAGTATGGGATGCGTTAATAGAGTGATGGTTTTTTATTATATAATTGATTGGTTTGTTTTTGTTTCAGTCGCTGTGATTACTTCCAAGCCCTGACAGAGCAGGTTATAGAAGGTACTGGTATAAGATTTGGATCTAATGTTGGAGGGCTACCCAATCCATTAAGGCTCTACCTGGGAAATGAGACTTTTGCGGTGAGTCTGGAACTTGTCTTCAACAGTGTCTTAACAGTATTAGTAGCTCAATTAGTTATCGACACACTTATCAAAAATCTAAAAGTGACGCTCAATCGCTAATTTTTTGAAGATCAAAGTATCGAATCTGAATGCATAAATGGAATTTTGTTAATTCTTTAATTCATTGAAAATGTTCAACAATTTTAGGGAGTCGAGATTGAGATAGACGTTTTGGACAAAGACGTGAACAACAGCATTGCTTCATTCCAAGTGATCGACAGCTTCACATATACTTACACAACTCCGGCAAACTGGCCTGAGGAAAAAATTATCCAGATAGGGTCACGAAACACGCCCCTCACTGAGTCGCGGTAAGAAACTGATCAATTTGTAGCATAGCCACTTTAACTGTATGAATAAAGCATGACTAACCTGTGCAAGAAGTCATGATTAGTATATACTAAGCCAGTTTTGGTTCAACCAGATTGCTGACAGAATGTGCAAAACTGTGTTTTGAGCTGGTTGTGAGTTACATATCCGCTGTGCACAATTCATTGAAAATACAACATGGACGAGTGAAACGGAAGAATAAACTGCATCATTACTTTTGGAACGCATAATTCATACCATATTGTTGATTATATTTGGAGACTTTTGATGAGGCTTTTATTGATTTGTTATCTGCCTTAACATTTCTGCATGTAAATTGCTGTTGCTTGAAAGTTGAGTCACATGTTTTGTTGTTGTTTCTATTGACAGACTTTATATGACTGTTGACATCTTGTGTCCAAAGCCCTTGACAACAACAACAACCACATCGACAACAACTACAACGCCAACCACAACTACAACAACGCCAACCACAACTACCACGACGCCAACCACAACCACTACAACCCCAACAACAACTACTACAACCCCGACAACAACTACCACCACGCCTACAACAACTACCACAACTCCAACAACAACCACCACCACACCAACCACCACTACAACAACACCAACCACAACAACGACTACACCAACAACTACCACCACAACCCCTACAACAACGACTACAACTCCAACCACCACTACTACAACACCAACCACAACAACTACAACGCCAACCACTACTACTACAACGCCAACCACAACTACTACAACCCCAACAACAACAACTACAACCCCGACAACAACTACCACCACGCCTACAACAACTACCACAACTCCAACAACAACCACCACCACACCAACCACCACTACAACAACACCAACCACAACAACGACTACGCCAACAACTACCACCACAACCCCTACAACAACTACAACACCAACAACCACTACCACAACACCTACAACCACTACAACAACTCCAACAACCACTACCACAACTCCTCCAACAACGCCAAGATGTACACCAGACATGCCAACAGAAGTAACAATTCAGTTTGTCAACTATACCAACCCTGATGACTTGAAAGTAACTGGTCAGCCGTGTGACGATCTTCCAGGTGTTCAGCGATCTGGTGATTTATGCGATCTACAGTTTGAAATATGCGTCAACGATATCGACATTGTAGGAGCAGCATCTCAGTGAGTCTAATCATGATTACTAACCAATGTTAAATAAAATAAAGATAATACTATTGCCAAATATTGAAAACAGAGATACTTATGTATGAACCTTGTGTATTTTAATTGTCAACCTGAGTGTGTTCTTGTGAAGTAGATTTTGCTTTGAAAGATTAGCTTGATTCTTTTTGCACAGGAACTGTAGATATTATTCAGAACTGACAGATTTAGTGGCGGAGGCAACAGAGTATTCTTTTGGTGCTAAGATTGGCAACTTAGATAATCCCTTAATCATCTATGTTAACTCTACAGTGTGGGAGGTAAGAAATGGCTACAATCAAACTTACAAGACAGTTGCATATAGTTCGAATAACTTTTTTGTATACCTGGGGCAAATTCAGATTTATTATCACATACTCACTGTCACTTTTATAAATTTTTCCTTAAAGATCATTCTGAGATGAGACATACCCAGATATGTCTCACTCTGGCCTGAGTAAACAAACAGAAGGTGTCAATGAAGCCTACCAAATAGTCATTTCAGTTGTTTTTAATCCTTGCTCTAACTAATACACTTAGCAAACTTTGATCCATGTTTTGCAGGGTGTAAATATTTACATCACAGTATTTGATAGAGATCAGGGCAGACCTAATGATGTTGGATTTGTCCCATTTGATGTCGTTGATGAGTTTAACTTCAATTTCACCGCCGGTCGAGATGGTGTGGAACAAGTCTTTGTCGAAGATGGTATTCGTGTAGACAATCGATCGCGGTATGTTTCATTAGTTTATTGTCTTTAGTTTCTTATGCTGGAGTGAAGGCACCTGGTGCACTGGGCAATCATGTGGAACCCATACAAGCATTTGCTCAACTTTCTCACCCCAGTGCCGATATGTACGGAACATATATTGAGAGTCACAAGGTGATTGTCCATTGTTGAGTTCCCTAGGTTTGACTTGAGACCGAAGTTTAACCCAAACTGATAACTAATTACCAAATAGTTTGATCAGCAGCCATGCATTCTTAATTTTATTCAGGATTGTTCTGAAAGTATCTGGCGACTGTGTTCAGCCAAGAACAACAACACCCACAACTACAACTACAACGCCAACAACTACCACCACAACACCTACAACCACAACTACTACACCAACAACCACTACCACAACACCAACAACCACTACCACAACACCAACAACCACTACCACAACACCAACAACCACAACACCAGAGCCTTGCACAGACCAGAGACCTACTGTACTGGAAGTTTTGTTTGTGAATTTCTCAAACCCGTTTGACTACAAAGCTACAGGAGTTAAATGCGAGGAGAATCCGACCGGTCCGAATGATTTGTGTGATCTTTCCTTTGACATCTGTATCAGCCCACCGGGTTCAAGGTAATTGCTGAACTACATTATTGACCTTGGCATATTTAGAAATCACAGAAACAGAACATTATCAAGTGTCTGCGTCTGGAGAGTTTCTTATCTTTACCACTCTCAGGAATCAAGAGTTTTGTAATGGTTATTCTTGAAATGGTACTGGTATGCCAATCATCCTATCCAGGTCCTTGGGGTCCACAGTTTATTTGCACACCCAGTAGCAGTAAAACAATCTGCTTCTGCTACTCGTTGCTATAAATAGTAGCCTGTTTCCAGCTGGCAAGGGTATAGGTTGCGGCTTGAATAACATTGGTCCCAGAACCTGTACACTGGGAGGACAACTTTCTCCGCATTGAAGACTTAGACTAGCCTATCCCTCTGCTGATTTTTTTTTGTTCTGGAAAAAAATGCATCTATTCATGCCTTCCATTTTCACATTTTGCTGATTAATTAGTGACATGCATAAACATACAAATATTTATATATATATATATATTTATGTTCATGGTATCATGTCATCGACTGAGATATTCTCAGCAAATGTAATTGTTGGACTTTTGGCATTTCGGTCTCCTCTACGGATATACTTATTTTTTCAATCTCTAAATTTACATCAAATTGACAACATTATGTCACATTTTTTATAGGAATTGCAGTTACTTTAGCTTCTTCACACCAGTTACAGCTGAGGCTACACAAATTGATTTCGCACAAACTCAGTTCACCTGGGAGAATCCAATATACATAACATTGACTGACCCATGGCAGGTGAGGAGAACGCTTGACTATCTGATGCAAACTCAAGATTTTTTTTCAAATCTCATTTCAATCTGCTCCCAATCCTTACATTATCTACTCTCAGATAATCCAGTCATTATTGAATAAGACCACAGGCTTGGAAGTGTGTGGTGACTTATATGTGTGTGATGACTTACATGTGTGTGGTGACTTATATGTGTGTGGTGACGATAACATCCATACGCCCTATAAGTTACCAGACTGTACTGGTTGTTGTTCCATTATTTTTCAATTTATTCTACGATGTAAACTAGAGAGGCACGGTCATCTTGATAAGTGTGGAAAATGTGCAATATATGTAGCTTTGATCATTATTTATAGGGATTTGTGCAATTGTTTTTTTAGGGAGTGAATATTTACGTGACAGTGTGGGATCAGGACCCACAGAACCGTAGAGTACCATATGATCAAATTGATGAGTTTAACTTTGAATATTACAAAGCTAAAGATGGTAACCTCTATGTGGTAACTCAGCGAGGTCTGCGGACTAAAGAGCCTACAACGTGAGTAACCAATGATATATCTAACGGTGAAACAATACTTTTATACATTATAAACAGTAATCTTATCTCGAATTTGAGCCTGTTTTGAAGTTGCCCTCTCTCCATTTGGGCACTCCTTTGAACACGCAGCATAGGAAAATCGAGCTTAAAGGGCTTATCTTGTAAACCGCTCGCCTTAGGAAAATAACTATTCTTGACTCAGTAAATGCACAATTGAGAAGTCATGGGAACCTGACTTGGGAAACAATTTTGGTACTGTTTTTTACTGTACTGTACTTTTTTCTCGAATTATACATGAATTACGTCACTAAAATTGAGATGAGTCAGCTGAAAAACACCTGATGATTTGAAAAACCTAGTCCATACAAATTTTCATCGATACAGATTCTGAATCTGAAAGAGTCTTTAATAAACGGTTGATTGTCCTTCAGATAAAGCTGTTTTGACACTTCTTTGCTATGCTGCATGTGTTATACAGTACCCTAATGGAGAGGGGACAACTCTACATATAAGTTCAAACTCGAGTTCAGAAAACTGTCTCGGCCTATTGGCTAAGATCATAGTGTCACTGCCAATGGCCGATTAGTGCCAGTTCAATTTTGGCAGCTCGCTGCACACTTATGATTAGGAGGTCCTCTATGGCCTCACCTCTAGGATGGATTCTAGTTTTCTAGGATGTATCACATTCTCAGTATGAGGATTAGGGCACCTTGCATCCCTCTTAAGGGCAGCCCAATCTTCTGTTTCTTAGCAAACAGCAAGAAAACTGTCTATACACAACATTCGTACAAATTCCCATGTATAATCATGCATTCCCATGGATATTGCTGATACATTGTTTTCTCATGTACTGTTATGTATATATACTCATGCATTACTTGTGTTCTCATGCATTCTTATTCATTCATCAAGTACACACTATTCACATTTTGCAATCTTTAACTTTTTGCAGATTGACTCTTGCTATGAGAGCAGACTGCACCAATCAGACCATCTTACCTATGTGCACTTTCAGTGATGATCAATTGTGTGTGCCAGAGTTGTGTTCAGAACCAGGTATTGGAGCCTTATGTCCATTGACCTGCGGACTGTGCCGAAACAGTCGATCCAAAAGAGAAATCGCAGATGACCAACAGCAGATTAATAGCGAATCAGTAAATGATATTAGCCCAAAAACTGTAAGTGCTTACATATATGTTTTGAGATGAACTCGGATACTTATAAAAGTTTCCACAAAGAGATAAGCCTCTCGAACATATACATGATTCTAGTTTATAAAAGGACTAGGTGGTTAAAACCATTTGTAATACAGTGTAATCCTCTTAATTCAGACCTTATAATTCAGAACTCCTGTTAGTTTAGACAAATGAGACTCGTCCCGGCAGCAAAATTTTGACACATTTTATTGTTACATAGTTCAAACTCTGCTTAATTAGGACAAATAAGTGGAGTACACTGTAGTTTGCTGCTCTCATTGTCTGTGTAGCAATGACACCCACTTCCAGATGCGATATGTTAATTATTAGTCTTTAACCGACGAGTTAGAGACAACTATAACTCCTTGCTTTAACCTTGCTTTCTTTGTTTTCTTACAGGTCACTGTAAATACTCCATTGATAATTGTACTGATGGCATCTCTCACTGTGTTCGGAGTGGCTGCCATTGCTCTTCTTGTAGTTAGCCGTAAAAGGTAAGAAAACGGGTCATCATTGTGCTATTATAACAAGCTGATTAGGTCAGAACTCTGTTATTTGGGTGAGAACCATGAATTGGTACCTCTGTCTGATAATGATGAATGAAAGTTTCAAGTGATACTATTGATTTTAAAGGTAATGTATTACACATTTTTTCGCTGCTCACTTGTGCTGTTACTAAGAATAATGCTTGTGGTAAAATTCTGCTGATGTTTGATGCTGAAGATACAGTCGAGCTAGATAAAGCTTGGTAAAATTTACTGCATATAGAGTCGCTATCCCTGTTGAGCTATTTGGAGAAGTCAAAATATAGGCAAATGGGATCAAAATGAGAAATAGTTAGAAATTTAGAAGTTATCCTCCTTCTAGTCTTGACTAGATGACGACTAACCAGATGTTAGGTTATGTTATCAATTCTGATATCATACATTCTTTACCATAAAAATATTATGTTATTGATGACTCAAAAATATTTCAAATAACCAATAATATTTTCTTTTACAGAACAAGTGCTCAAAGGTTATTGGAGATGTCATAAGGATGGATCCTACATATTAAATATTTAATGTCTGATTTTATGCCACTTATATAAATAATTGAGATCGAGCATAATGAGTTTGAAACTTTTACTAAATATTACACACGACCATTTCATCTCATAGAAACAAAACAGTACCGCTTTCAATCTCTTTATATGTTATCTTTTTACTTCATCTGTTGAAAATATTGTACCATTTTTTGCATTTAGAATTTATAGGATTGTCTCATTCATTTTCTCAAAATAAATTGGTTTTCACAAGCTTTTCCCTGACCAAGTAGGCAATAAGTTAATATAACTGTTCAACAACTGATGTTTATAACGAGTCCAGTCATCACTAAAAAATATGAAAAATATTCAGCGCGATATTTTGCATCTAATATTGAAATAAACTCAACCAAATTGATTTCACAAGGCGAATAGTCCAACACAGGCAAGGTATCCAGTTATGTGATCCTTGATGGCTCTCATGATTCTGTATCTTGTCAAAATGAGGCGGATATGATCAAATCCTTTAACGCTCAATACGGTTTACTCTAAAATAATAAATTAGTTTTATCTTGCTTGTATATTCTGGGAAATATAAATGACGCAGTGTATTGTATTGAACTGGTAAACCTAGTAGATAAGGTAACGAGAATATTTAAAATGTGTAAGAAAGAAGAACAACAAATGAGTATGCTGCCATAAAAAATAGCTGGGGTGATGCTGACAAACATCTTAACAAAAAAAATCTTTCCTTTCTTATAAGAAACTCCTCAAATGGTTGGGCAGGGTCATTAGAGCTTTGGAAAAGTTTAATGTGTACACAGTCAAATGTTTGCATCTATATCTACCATAAAAAAAAAAACTCACACATTGAAGTGGATATATAGGGATCCAACAAGATAATAACAGGCTTAAATGGCTAGTCTTGTTGTACATAAACTGTAAACAAAGGAATTATAAGAACGTGTTCATGCATTGACAATAATTTGCAGAGATGAGAGAATGGATGACACGTTTGTGGCAATTCAACAGTGTGCAGTGTGCAGTGTGCAGTGTGCAGTGTGCAGTGTGCAGTGTGCAGTGTGCAGTGTGCAGTGTGCAGTGTGCAGTGTGCAGTGTGCAGTGTATATATATAAGATGTAACGTGTACAGTGTATATATATAAGATGTAACATGTACTCAAGTGTTAAGTGCCAAGCTAGCAGTCAGAAAAGATGATATTCAGATTTGTTTAGATGCTGGACACCTGTTAGAAGTTCTGATGACCCAATCATCTCACTTAAAAAGTCAAAACGGCCTTTTTATGACTTTGCAGATCTTGCATGCCAGAAATCGGGCAACCTTATGAGTAAATTTAAATTTAAAAGTTTGTAGGGCTGTCTAAGAGCATGGCTCCCGACTCCCGCCTTTGACTCCCGCCTTTGACTCCCGCCTTTGACTCCCGCCTCCGATTCCCTCCATTATTTAATATTAATGTCTGCCCCAATGTGGTCCGCTTTGAGTTTCCTCTTGTCCTGTTTGGTATTCTGAGGATGACAGATGTAGACAAAATCGCCATCAATACCAAAAACCAATCAGTACAACTTATTTTTAGCTGCTGTTATTGACTTGAAAAAGCTTGTTAAACTACAAACGAATAAAACAAGTGATGTGCCGAATTGCGCACTTGCCTTTTTTATAGCTCAGATTCAAGGATGGCCTCATCTGAAAATAAGGTCTTCATATCATATTTTTATTTTATATTCGTATTACATAAACTAATAAAAATAATTATATTTAGTACAAGCTCGTACAATAAAATTAGCCAAATTCATCCCCATCCATCTCTTTTAACGAGAGCATGAAAGTTAATCATGACCATGATCTATAAAAAATTGAAGGACCAACTACAAACTAAAAATAAATACAACGAAATCCCGGGTAAGGCAACTCAAAACAGTTGCAGTGAAAAGAGCAGCAGACTGGAGGCAAAACAGTCGCTCTTCCAACATGGAGGTATTCTCATCAAAAGAGGTTTTCTTTCTTCTACTTACATTACTCAAAAGACATATTCAGCAAAAAGTATGCAAGTATAAGTATTTATATCTTAATGGAGATCCAGCACACGGAACAACGAAATGGCTATGCTCGATGACAAATGGAAAATTTTAATTTTGTGTGCCTTGTCCAATTTTTGGCAGCGTGCTGCATATTAGCAACAAGACACCGCCATGTAAGGACATCATGCTGAAACCAACATTTCAAGAATCATTGCTTGAAGAGCTTTCTACTAATATCTGATATGTCCGTGATTCATCAATGTTAGTATTGTAACTTTGAGGCGGACCTTAATGACAGTATCATTACTTAGATGCATTTTGGTTATGATACATCACACCCTCAGTAGAAGGATTTTAGGGTCTGACCACTGGAGCACTCGGCCACTGGACTTGCACCAACTACAGAAGGCCTGTGGGGCACTCGCAGCACAATTTTTTTGTTCAATAACAGTAAGAAACCTAAATAAATATGTGTCTGTTATTGGGAATCGGCACAAATTAGCCAATATGGCAGTTATGAAGTATAGGGTGTGATTATGAGGAAAGTGAGCAAAGTGAATATGAAATATCATATGGGGATATATTCATTATACATTTGAAGTTTATTCCATAATAACTCTTATATTCATCAGTCATTTAGAAAATAGTCCTAGCGATCAGATTATACAGTGGCTTGGAAAAATGAGATAAAACCTGGCCCTTCTTGGCTGGTTATGAGTAGTAATTGAGCTATTTCTATGCGGAGATTGACTCAGGAGAGTCATTATCAATGGAGGGTCATCAAAGTTCGAATTAAGTTCTCCCACAGTTAAAATAATCTGCCATTATCTGAAAGACTGTTGGTTATAATAATCTAACAATCATCAAATCCCATGAAGGGTAGGTAGCATATCGTACAAAGTCAAATAATATAGACATTGGATATTTGACATAGACATATGACCAAGACAAATGGAGTCCATGTGTCAGTATAGTGTGGTATCTACATATCATCCTCTTCCTCCTCATCCACCTCATTAGCATTCTGTATAGTCGTACCCAGAATAGCCTCTATATCCTCTATAGCATTCTAAAATAAGAAAATTTAGTTGCAGAGGACTAGCCTTGCCTCTAACATTGTAGCATTTGAACACAGTAGATGTTTCTTTAGTGATGGAGTAGGAAAATAAAATGTACTATTAAGATAAATGGACATGTATATATTATGATGTTTTCAGGTTTTTAAACCGATATAACAGTGTTGGACTTAAGAGAAGTACAAAATAATAGAGCAGCACAAAATACAGACAATCGTAATCAAGCTTGAGATATACAGAGACATTGTCTCATTGCTTTATCAAGTTTTATTCAATTGTCAGCGTAAGGTGTTGCTCAGATGTTGCTGCCATTGGCTTATCTAGACCGAGTTTTGTTCATTTGCCTGCATTCGGAGTTGATCCCTGTCCACTGCGGCATGAACAGTGGAAGGGGAGCAAACTAGAATGTAGGCAAAATGGATCAATCTTGATCTAGGGCATATCAGGACAACTCCAATTGCGGATAGATTTGACCTAATTTCTGAGATACATATGAAGTGTTACCTTGAAGTTGGTTACACCCTGCATATTAGGTGCTGATATCTCCTGATGGATGCAGGACATGTTACGAGCAAATGTGGCTAGAGCACCCTGAAGGTTGTCACCAATAGACCTACAATAAACCCGCAGGTAATCATGACGTGATGATACCAGCTAAGAAACTACTGTATGCACAATGTATCACCAAGTTTGTTATCTTTTGCATAAATTATGCGAATTCAATTTTTGGAATTTGGAAGCCTTTCACATGAAATTAATTGTGATCCCATTCCCAGGTCGACTTTAACAAAATCTTGACAAACAGTGATTACTAACAAACTTTGATTCTCTCAAAATCAATATTATAATATATACATATATTATATTATAATACAATCCATACTTACAGCATTCCAAGGTTCTCTCTGTTGAAGCTGTCTATGAGGGTAAATATTGTTCCCTGTTTCTCCTGCAAGAAATCAACGACAATAAAAATCTGAGTTCGAGTAGCATCTCGGGTAATATGATAACGATTAGAATCTATGAGCCACTCTTAGTTCTAACAAAATGTTAACCCTGATCCTGGCATAATTGGCATTGGCGATTTGCTGTTATGATAAAGTACTATTATGAGTATGAATTTTTTTTCATTTATTAAGCTCATCCTACAATGCACGTACAAATACTGTTCATGGCCTGCAATTGCTAATGTACCATTCATTACTGGCACACTCAAAATTCAAAGTCAGTAAGAAGAACAGCACCTTGACATCATATCCGATACCATGAGCTCTGCACATCTGGAAGAATACACTGTAGTGTACTACTGTCAGGTTAGAGTGCATCAGTTTGGTACTGTAAACAGCATAGCGATCCAACGTGGGAGGCAACTACAAAATAATATCAACCCATATCAGAGTCTTGTATATATGGCTCTGAAAAATGAAATTGAATTAAATTAAATTGGAAATAAGATTGAAATTTCTGGCTTGAAAAATCATGGTGATTACGAGGTTGGTTCATGGGCTTCTCCAATAGGACGACAAAATACTGAGATCTTTCAGAATTGAATTAGTTTTTCTCCCGGAAGTGCCAGTAAAGCCGGCATGACAAGACAACAACCTTGAAGGTCCTTCAGAATAAGTTAGCAAAAACCAGCAGAGTCAATTTACAAAAAAGCCAGGCTCCATCATGTGAAATGAGAGTATAAGAATAACAAGACATTCAATTCGGTATGTAAACCTCAACAGTTGACATCTGCGTAACCTCGGCAATCAAAAATGAAGTATACTTGAGAGGAAGAGTAACAAATGGAATGGCTAACAATCACATTCGCCTGATTGGCTCCTCAGATCAACATAGATATATGAATAAAGGTGTAAACATATACTCACAACTGCAAGATCGTTTTTTAGATTAAAAAAGCGCTTTGAGAAATAAATATTTAAGAGCGTTATTGTCAAAAATAAGTATTTAAGAACAATAATTCATGTGTTATTGTATTATGGAATTACAAATGTAATAAGTTATTCTTGCTCTTCTTGTGTTGCCCCCAAACTGATCGGTCTGACTAACCTACAGCTAATGTGAAGGAAGGAAGTTGTTATTGAAAGTCGCAACCACAAACAAATAAATATCATATTTTATATATATATATATATATATAATGAATATATATATATACATATATAAATGAAAACAATGTTAGTAAAATACTATGATAAGGGCAGCAAATTGATAGTTACACAATTCGTCCCACAATCTTGTTTTCTGTTGGTGAACTGGAAAACACCAGGGAATCAAACCTCCATAACGGACAGAAGTTTTAAAATCATTTCTCTTTATTGACATGATTTTTACCTCATTTTCAGATTGTTGATGCCGACGTCTTCGCTGCCTCTTTTTCTCCACAGCCATCGGTGGTGTTGTGTACACGTGCTCATTGGAGTGAAATGTGCCGTTAGTCATGAAATCTACCAGAGAATTCATAGCTGTACTGTCATTGTAGTGTAGGTTTAGATCAACTGCCCAGTACTCCTGCTCCCCCTATGGATAAGACAATAAAAATATAATTTGATATGGCATCATGAATCTTAATTTCCTGCAATCTTCTCCATCAACTTTTTAAAGTTATGTTGTAAAATATTATTATAATATATTTACGGATAACTTAATAAATGCATTTCTATTTTGTCATTTTCACTCCTGGGAGCTAGCTAGCTAGCTTCTGACAAGTACAACACTCTGTCGGTGAATGGATTCAACTTACATTTTTCGAGTCGATGTAGGTGACAAAATCTATGGCAAAGTATCCCACAATGCCTCTAGCCTTACAGGCCTCTCCGACCTGTCGACATGTCTTATTGAGATCTGCTGGATCGATTGAGCACTGAGGTGTGGAAAGTCCCCAACATCTGAGCAAAGAAGGATAAATGTTATGCCAATTGCAGGTATGATGACATGAGCTTTGTGGGGTCGAGAAAACCTGAATACATACAGCTATACAAAACTCAAGTAGTGAGCAAAATATTACAATAGCTTTGTATTTGTGAGCTCTTGTATTATGAAACGAAGGTTCAACCAGAATTGTGGAACATGTACATCAGGAATATTTGTATTAAATTATCCAGTTATCAGCAATCACTGAGCAATGTTAAGCGTGCGTTACCCAGCAGGATGTTCAAGTCAAACTTTTACATTGTAGCACTTATCCAAAGGCCTCATATTGAATATTATTACCATTACTAAGTCTACGCCTGATATCAATGGAAACTCATCATGGGATATTTTTTTAAATATCACATAACTTACTTGAAGGGACTGTCAGCATGAATCTGGTCAGCGGATGATAAGATATCGATCTTACCGTCAGGTTCTACACACATATCTACCGTTAGACATGTAACTGAGTCACTAGGGGGAGTCGCCTCCACAACACCACCTGTCAATGAAGTAAGTATGGCGTTACCTTTGTCATCAACAATTATAAGAAGTAAGTTATTGAGCATAAATCTTTCTATTGCTACAGTTCTGTTTTGTAGATCTATAACGGAGAACAATTCGCTCTTTCACTCTCTATTTGTTTTTCCAAGGACATTGATTTCAAACTGGGGCGTAGCTAGTAGTTTGTTTGTTTAATTTCAAAACCTTATCTCCAGGGATGTTTACATGAAATAATATCGTTTTACTGTGTGCATAAAACTGCTAAAAAGAAATCCCCCTTGAATAAGGTAAAAGCAAAAATAAATATAGAAAATATAAAAATCAATACTGACTGACTACATGTTACTTGGGTTGTAGGAGTCTGCACTTGGAATTCACAGTACCTCATGATAGGGGCATAGATATTTTGTCATGTAGGGGGCCCTATCTATACATTGTATAAATATATACCTCTTGATAGGAATGCATTTAGGAAGTGCTGCCAGGATGTATACGCTCCTTTGTTCAGGGGTATACAATGATTCTCTAGTATTGTGGGTAGTTCACTGTGTATTTTATTGAAGACTGGTTCCTGAGCCCATTTTTTACTCCACTTATCACCATATCTCTCACACTCTTTTCTCGCCCACATGTAACAGCGCAAATGGTCCGCTATGTGACAGTAGGCTGTTCCTCTGCCTAACAAATGGGATAAAAAAAATCTTACAGTCCATACTAAACAATACTCAGATCAAAGACTCCTTGATACTATTGTCTGTTGACCCCTCAAGAAAGTTTCTATGAAAACCTGACAGGCTTTAGTTTAGCAAAGCAAGATGCGTCCTGAAATAACAGCTGCTTAGACATGCATCATTGTTAGGGTAATGAAGGATTGCCTGCATCCCGATTGCTCCCTTCAACTAGTCACGTCGCAGTGAGGCGTGACCAGTGAATAGGGAGCATCTCAAAATGCAGGCTCATGGACCAAACTTGCTCTAATACTGCATACATAATCGTTATCCTTTAATTTGTGAATGTATAGAAGAGTAATCTTACTATAACTCATTGTCTCAAATGGGATTAAACATGAACAATGAATAGAGACAAAAAGCAGAGTTAATTTCTCACCATCAAACTCATGATCCATTTTGAATAGCCACGTCCTCACATCCAGGTTATCTGTGATAAGCTGTGCCAGCGAGTCATGTAGTTGTGGGAAGGTATATATATCAAACTCTCCAGGTGGTATCTTAGCGTTAGCACTACAATATAATCGCCAAGAAAGTTTATAATTTTTTGTTGATTTGGACAGAGACTAAATAAAGTTGACTAAAATGCCAATGTCAATACAGATTAACTTCTGATGCCATTTGAATTTACAATCTACTGGACTACAAAACATGTTTTAAAGATTTTTTCAAATTTATAACATGAGAACGTCTTAATGGCGCACATGTAATGGAAGGAGAGCCTAATTTAGTATTTCAAAGTACAAGAAAATGAGACTTCTGAAATCAAATATTTCAAAAATTTTGTGACGACTATGAAATTCTGTGAGGTGTTTTTGTATGTGTGTAATCTTGTATAATTTATAAAAGAACTCAACTTTTGAAGATGAGTTTGGATAAGCGAAAACAATTCTTCATACACTAGATTAAGTCTTACCTGAGGAATATACGTTTAGATCCAGACTTAGTAGAATAGAGATGGGCTATATCAGGTTCAGGGCCGAGTATGGGTACATTGAGAAACTCAGCTACAGATAAATCGTCTACATGAGGCATCCCTGATACAATGTAAGCCTCTCGACCGTGTATCAGAGCTCGGATACGCTTCAACGCTTTCGGACTGTACTTCAGATGGGTGGATAGACACATCCGGTGAGTCTGTAATACAAACAAATATCAAACGCTGGGTCGGTCGGCCATTTTGAAATTATGACTACCTGTGTGCGACCACGCTGATCACGTGATATACTATTGCATGTATATCTCTGATCGATAGAGAGTGAATTAATCCTCTTTGCATTAGTACCATCACATGAAAGTTGGTGTAACGACCCGCAGTAAATTACAGTAATTAGGGGCGGGTACTTGTTAGGTACTCTTACCGAATTGACTCTAACGATCAGAGATACACATGTTAATAGTGTAGTCTCGATGTCAGTGTGGTGTGCGACTATACAAGTCAGCGGTCGGCAGTATGCACCAGGGATAATATGTTTATTATAATGAGTTAAATTTTAGTTAAGACATGACAAATACATTTCAGGGAAATTTATCACACCTATTAAATTGAGGCCCATTAGTGCTATAATGATCTTGTAAATCTTTTCTAATCATAGAAATGTTGATCGTATCCATGCAGACATGAGGGCACAACTACTAGGCAATAATTCAAAGCGCTATGAAGAAAGCTCCCTCTGTGTGCGGCGCACGAACAGTCCAAATCACAGTTACACAAACAACATCTCAATAGACATATTATTCCATTTACGAAATAGTTAACTTACAGGAAAACTTTTTATAGCCTCAGGGACCACTATTTTGTATTTCTCTGAGAGTTCAGTCTGGTCTTCTACGTTCCCTGAATCGACTGCCTGTTTCAGGGAGAGAAGTTTAGAATAATACTGCATACATTCATCGTTGACTGGTACGGGAGAGACGTAGATTACCTCGACATTCGGGTCTGTGAATGAAAATAGATGTGTTAATAGACTTATCATTATTTATATTAATAATATCAAATTATTGAATTAAATTATTAATATCATTAACATTATTTAGTCTATGGATGTGTTGGGTTATTGAGTATAGTACATTCATAAAATAGGAGAAACAGCATGAGATGGAGAAAAGGTAATACATTTGATGTACATCCTTCAATCAATGAAGTCTCTTTGAACCCTGAGGAAACCCTGAAGGCAAACCCAAGTGGTTGTAGGATGAGGAGCGTATTTAAGGATGAGCTGGCCCAACCATCTATAAAAACCATCTATGATGTATACATACAACTTTGAACTAAATACAATTGTTTACAATCCGTTGAAAGCTAGACCTCATGACAGCAGACTAAGCAAATAACATTTCACTTAACTCTTTGGTGCAATAGTGAGGTGGGTATAGTGTCAAATCTAGACTTTCAGGGTAATCAGTCCAAACATCTGCTGTTACCCTACCAAATAGGGCTACTTGTGATATATATATGGATATACATTTACTTCATAATGCAAAACATATGTGTTTATAATATGAAAGTACCTTTGATATCACAGAGGCGGGCCATCTGAGCGTTCTGGATAGTTCCGAAATCATTGAGAGTATCTCGAACCCTTTGATTATAACCCAGAGATGGCATATGTATAATAACTCTACGGCTTCTCTTTATCCTGTGCCACGAAACAGCCAGCTCCTGAAAATAAAGATTTCATGTAATTGAAGTTAACTCTAGATAGTGCTTTCATTTGATTGACGGATGGAGAGGGGCACTTCTCTTTTTCACTTCATCAAAAAAGCCAAATATTTCCATGCATTTCATTTTCATCATGAAACTTGAAGCAACAACCAAAACATTATGAATTAAAATTCTTGAAGAATTGGGATAGTTATCTATAGTAATGAAAAATCATGTAGAATCCATCATGACAAAATCTCAACAGTAGACCTAAACTGAAGTTGGTGACAGAAGACTTTGACTTAATTATTTGTAAGCAAAGCTTCGGCATTAGATGATTATCACCAACCTTTGCTCTCTCTTTAAAGTTAACAAGCTCTCTAGCCCTAGTGACCTTGAGCTGTCTCTTCATGGTGGCCATTTTGACGTTCATCACCCAGGTAAGAGCGATGACTCCTGCTGCCCACTTCCTGTGTCGATATTCCAGGTAAGCCTTCCTCTGTTTGTACATTCTGTATTGTGATTGGATCTTTGTAGCAGCACATCTCTGGCCGTCCTGTCCCCTGAATCGCTGAC
This sequence comes from Membranipora membranacea, assembly GCA_914767715.1. NCBI lineage: Eukaryota > Metazoa > Bryozoa > Gymnolaemata > Cheilostomatida > Membraniporidae > Membranipora > Membranipora membranacea. The sequence continues at coordinate 30,486,829 of OU612066.1, read as the reverse complement.
CCTTTTAATACAAGGCAGACATATACAACATATTACACAGAGCTGATAATATGCTACTGTATACAGCATATACAAGTTAGCAGAACATACACAGCTAATTCACTTGGAAAAGCTAAAAACTTTCCCATCAACTTTCTTTTAATCTTGTTCATGATACTTTTTATGGGGGAATATACAGGAGTGTTTGCTAAACTTTGTAAGGCCAAGAGAGCTTGCCTGTCTATATCCACTAGATATAAATTTTACATGTCTTGTTACCTTGCCAAGCTATTAAGCTTCTTACAGCCTTCACATTATAAAAGAAATTTGATATGAGATTTTTTTCCACATTTTGATATTGGCTACTGAGTACTGTTAATTCATTTGATGGATATCCATAGGATATTATATGGTATGCAATCAATATACATTTTTCACTTCGCATGTTTTATGATAACATCTTCTTACTGGGGTCATGATGATGCTCTCTACATCATCTCTGTTGACAAGAACCGAGAGGAGATCATCTATTGTCGGCTGCTGCTCCAATTCAAACTCCAGGGCCAGGTCTGCTAGCTTGTCTCCGTTTACAAAAGCTATAGGCACTGCATAATCTAATAAAACCTACAGAAACAAACATAAATGTGAGGACTTGCTTCTAACTCAAATGATTAGGCTAACCTGAACAGAATAAAAATTATCCCTTAAAATTGGGTACATTTTTCATATTCAATAAGTTAGACCAGTTTGTACTTGGTACTGATTTAGATATGCTATCACAATAAATGACTACAATATTCTTACTCCAATAAAAGGCAATCCGATATTTGCAATTTCCAAATTTGGAAAATGAGGGGATTTAAATTAGAACTTTCTTGCATGACGAGAAATTTGAGGAAATGGGCAAATATAATTTCATCTTTTCTTCCCATACACAAAAAATTATCAACCCACAATACACAGCACAAAATGTGTGACAGTGGCCCTACAGCAGGTAGAGTATACATCTTATCACCTTCTCCAGTTTCTCCGTGATTGTGACGATCGGTCCCCATGAGAGACAGTAATGCTGCCTGAAGGCCATGTACTCGTTAGTGTGCTGCTTTACTTTACCGTGCTGTATGGGGAATCGGTGTCGGACATTCTTCTGATCAGACATAATGTTAGGTGTGGCTGGGGGAGGCTGTCAAAAATAAACAACAAATTACATTGTGTAAAATGCATATGTAAGGCAGTTTCTATTAGGTGTGCATCAATGTCAAAAACAGCAGAATATAATCAATTTTGCTATCTTCAACCGGATTGCAGATCTGAGGTATTACACCAAGCCGATTTATCAGATGTGGATAAGGATAGTCAAGAATATCCTATATTCAGAGAGAAAGTTGATCAATGCAATGAAGAGACGAACCCATATCTGAGCGGTGAGCAGCGATAGCATGAATACATACACAGCACTAGGTAAATACATATCACAAATATGGGCAAATCTTCACTAGACGTTACTACTGAACGCTGTCACATCAGCGAGTGAACGGAAATATGATGTCAAAAAGGATCTCCCGACTGTTTGAAAGGTAAGACTGGAGGAAAGTCAAGTAAGAATGGTATCTTCTCTATGAGCAGACAACTCAAAAAAACAAGGGTATCACAACCATTATTTCTGACACGCCTGGCCATTTATGCTACCATCTGAGCACCTAAGATTATTTAGTAACCTCGAATTTATCACATATATCATTACAGCCGTTGACCCGATGTGTTGTGTAATGCATGATGACTGAGTCTCAGACATAATCATTGGGCTCGTAGCAATCACAGTGTGGTATTTACAATTCTCTGAACACTGAACTGAACATAATGCATTATAGAAATGTCACTAAAACAACAAATCCAGGGAACATTCAGTCGTGTTACCTTTTTTGGTCGCAGACCGTTGGGGGTAAATAGGAGAGACTAGAAATATGAGAGAGAAGCAGAAATCATATAGAGAGCGGTCAGGGACATGTGTTAAGAGATTGTGAAGATTCTAGGTGAAATCACATGTTTGTCCAGAGGGTAAAAGAGTGGAAGTTTTATCCTTGTCCCAAATTCGGAACAGATCCTCAAAACCACCTCGCGTTGCTTGAGTTCCAAAGATGATTTGGACAGGGTACAGCTGTTGCGCCCATCATCATCGGTAGGAACCCAAGAGTTTTTTTAAGAGAAGGATATCGTCATATCCCTTATAATAGATAATATATGGCATAGGCTTACGCTGACTATATCAAAATATAAGTATTGGCAGCATTGATTGTGAAGAGAGCGGCGGCGGCAGCACTCACTTACATAACACAAAGGTACTTCATCAAGACTGAGGAATATGTGCGGCGTAGATAGAAATGGTTTTATGAGATGAGAATCGGTCTGTATAGATTTGTGCTCAGTAGGCTCGATCGCAGAGGGAACAATATAAGCCAACTCCCCATCGATATGCAAAGAGACTGGATGGGATTCCATCATGCGCGTAATCAACTGTTTGGCGCGAAAGGATTTGTCAACTCGTGATAATTTTGACCTTAGATTCGGCGCTGACCCGGTGTACCAATGATTTTTGGATAAAGTTGTGGAGGTATGTCCCTGTAAATTACACAGCCAAATTACTCATCATGATGCGTCTATAGTACACTGCTGGCAGAGTGACTCTGTGATACGAGTCACTCTGCACCGTAACGACAGTGCCACAAACTGGTCCGATTGATATATTTAAATTCCGCTAACTTTTTCCAAGTGTGGGTGTGGTGACCTTTCACACCGAAGGCACATGCATATTTGGATGAATCCAAACGCTGTCGTGCAAAGATAACCAATCTGAATTAATTGGTCGCACATGAACAAAGTTTGTGTATAGTGCAATTGGGAGAGCAAACAAAAAAGATTAATGGTGGGCAGTATGAAAGAGTAACTATCTACAATGCTTATTTTGTGATGAGAGGGAAGAAGAAATCCTGAAATCAATCAACTTTAATATAAAACGTTGTGCATTAATAATATTTTTATGAAATATTGAAAAATTTGTAACTTAAAGGAGAGCATTTGCAGTGAGAACAGTAATAAAAGAATGGTGAGGTGTTCCAAGATTAAAATCTAAAGAGCATTTGAGAAATGCATCGTAGAAACACTCGTTGCGGTAAACTAAACGATCGTTACCTTGTTGAAAAACTCTACCAGTTTAACACTGGAAGGTCTAAGGGACTCTATGGGGGGTAGGTTGGGCACTTCACTCAAGCTAGCGCTAGCAGCTTCGTCCTTATTCTCATTAACACAATAACATACATCTTAGGTGTTATTTACACATACATTGAATCACAAGCTCATGCTGGTTAGGTATGACCAATCAGTCTAAATGGAGAATCAGCTTGACCGAAAATTCAATATTATAACTCAGCCATAAACATAGAAACACTATGAGTTTTTAAATGTCCATGGACTGGTTGACTAAACCACAATCAATTTTAATACGGAGAGATGTAAATGACATCATTTCGCTTTGATTCTTACTTCTGAGTTGTTTAAAAAGACTGCCTTAACAGCTACAATTCAGCAGGAAGAATCAAACCAAAACGATGTCATTTGCATCTGCCTATATTAAAATTTACTACCCAGCCAGTCCATACCATAGACATGTAAATAAACACTCATAGTGTTTCTATGTTTATGGCTGAATTATAAATTATCAAATTTTTGGTCAGGCTGACTCTTCCTTTAGACTGATTGGTTGATTCACACATCCAGTACATAGAGTTAAATAAGAATGGATGCAAACACTGATCGTTCTGCCTCTATTCTTACTCCCGACTCTATGCATGTGATGTGAACGACAGTTTTGTACAGCTGAACATTGGTATAAGAGCAACCAACATACTATCACAATACCAAATATCATCAATAAACTTTCACTATCATTATACCATAAACTCTGTAAAAAGTAAAAATATGTGTGCACGTTGAAATATTGACATAGTTTTGAGAACAACATATTCCCGATTTTACAGTCTATGTAGTAGCAGTACATAACTATTTTACACCACAGGAAGCCTGTGAAAAGTTCCCAATCAAAGTTATCGTAGTGTTCGACGCAGACTTGAGTAAGAAATTTTGCGGAGTATAGAAACATCAGATATGACAACCTGAGCAAGGGGGGAAGACAACTGCCAAATACTCACTACTGGATGGAGTTGAAGTTGCAGGGTTTTCTGAGGTACAGTAGTTTTGGGCATGTGAATACTCTTCTGTTTGGAGGAGAGATTATCCCTCCTTCTGCTTGCAACTGAATCGATATATAAAGAGCAGTGTTATAAAAAATCATAAAATATACGAAATATGAGGATATAGTTTAACATGGTCAAACTGATCTAAGATACGAGTTTAACATACCCTACTGACCTTATGTTTTCAAGTGGTTTAATAATTCGCGGTTAGCATTGTCGGAAACCGCCAATACTTAAAACTAGCTAAATGCAAACTTTAATAAAGGAGTTATCCTCTCAAATTCACGGGCCTGAAATACGTGAATAATTAAGACTAGTGAAAAAGGTTGGAGGTCAGTAGGGTACATGAAATCCTAGCTAATGTGTTGGCTCTGATATGATTGGCTGTTGGGTAGGAAAGCCAATCAGCCAATCAGATCAGAGCCGACACATCGGCCAATGAAATCTAAGCTTCCATATCGATGGGTTTTAGGCATTTGGTAGGCAGGGTGAAGCAAACTCTCGGACACTGGTGAATTAAGTCATGACCACCTTTGCTCTAGACACCAGATTCTCTTGCCTACACAAATCTCATCTGCTCAATGCACCAAGTGTCCCCATGAAGTCATTTGCAAATATATAAAGCCTGTGTAGCTAGATTTCAATACATGATCCTGGAAAGACCGCTGCAATGATCATATACATAATGGATTATTCTTCACTGTTGCATAGAGTTGATTGATTTACTGGACCTCCCCTACCTGGTGTGTTCAGTGACATAACCTCAGAATCTGGCAGAGATTTGTGGTGTCTAGAGCTCTCATCTTTGACTGATGCGTCTAGCCTGACACCAACTAGGTTGTGTGAGGTCAAATCTGAAAATAGCCAAAAACTATGATATATTAATAATGTATAAGACTATGAATTACAATAAGTGGCTACAGAGGCAACTTATTTTTTGGCATCTCAGATGCTACTGCCCACATAGTGCCTCATTGCCTTACTTTCTATACTTTCTATATTATAATCCATTATGGGAGATTGTCTTTTCTATTGCCATGAGGGCGTAACTCCAAATAACTTGAGTGACCAGCATCGTAAAACCAGGAAGTTCAGGACATTAGACCGGAACTCCCTGGTAAACATATTATGTGATGGCTATTGTTATCATTGGGAGACAACATCTACGAGATTTTGAAATATATCTATTAATTCTGCAAGTTGAAAACGAGATTAATATATATGCTTGTAGCTAAGATTGAGTAAACATTCTTTTCTTTTTGGCATTAACCACCAATCTTAACGCTGTTCACACTATAACTCTTATCTTGTTCTCATTGGCTTGTAGATGACTAAAAGGTCAATCCAAGGAGTACTCCTTGGTCAATCTAAGCAGCGTATACTGATGTCTGATCACCACCACATACCTGCAATGACTGGTTTGTCCTGTTTCCGGTCCTCTGCGGTGTAGATTTGAGCTAGTTTATGTTTGACTGGCGGAGGTTCGAGTGTTAGCTCTGCTCCTGGTGGTATCAGACCTCTCTCTAGTAAGCTTAGTATACCATGTCTAGCCTCATCTCCAGTTATAGGGGGCGGAGCTAGCTGTGGGTCTTTCCTGTTGGCTGCAGGAAGTGACATCAGTGGGTCGACAGTTGTACCAGTAAAAAGTCTCTGGTTGGCCATTTTCTATACGATGAGAATAAATGTAGGTTTATAAAAAGACAAAAAAAATAGCATTGTTGCATCCATATGTAGGACCACCACGGATTTAAATCTCCTCTTCATATGAAGTTCAATGAGAACTACCGATTAAGGTCACATGTTCATTTAGGATACTGGCTATCTTATCAATATGCATGCATATTATTTCTTTTGGATTTATCATTGATAACTGTCCTAAAGGTATCTTGGTCACATAATAGGAAGTTTGCACACTGAAAGACTAAATCTAACAGCTTGATTAAATAACCAAATGAACACAGTATGAACAGTGCATCAAAATCAATTTAAAATCAAACAATGGTCTGTTTGGACCTTTATGGTAGGGTGGATCTAGAAAGATAATGTAATCATTTATTAACTAGTAACGTGAATGTGCTATGAAATATACTGATAGGCAGGCAGTCTTAACCGTTCTGAATGTTAACCATGGCAAGGGCTTGTGTGGGGACTATCTCGCTACCAGTTATTAATCTCAAGTTTTTGGGCATCTACAGTGGCCCTATGCAGGCAAATAACACTCTCATCTGTCACCATGATCATAGAATCACACAATATACATTATGTATTATATAATCCGCATAGCCAATAATAACGATTAAGAAAAATAATTTTGACACGTTTTCATTGCTGACTCTTACCGTTGACGCTCTGCTCCTGGGATCATTTATCAGTGGAAGTTGTATGCCGTAATTATCGTTCATCTGGTTACGATTCTGCTCATTCTGAGGATTAAACATGGCCGTCTGAGCCATCTTTAGTTTGAGTTTCTCAGCTGGTGTAAAACTGTACTGATCTCTGGCTGGCTTAGATGGTGTCCTGCAATCAATCAAGTTTGAGACAACAATAACATGAGTATACTACACCCACACATCCTGTTAGGTTCTACTGTGTTCTTTTGAAACCTTGGGTAAACATATCCTGATCAGTATCACAAAATCCTTAAGTCTTAAAAATGGTTGATTAAAATCAAGTTGTCTTATCACATGCCACATCTCGAAGCATGGGCGGCAAACTTTTAGTTGCCTAAAGGGCTAGGCCGCAACCTCTGCGCCAGGTTGCTCTCTGTTCGCAGGCAGGTCGGAGCACACCTGGGGGCCAACCGAAACCCAGTAGTCAACGGACTTCAGTGGGAAGTTGAGGGATACGTGTGTCAGGCAGCAAGCGAAAGAGTTTAGATCACAAATTAGCGCATAGGAAATGAACAGTGATCGTTTTGTGCACAAAGTTCTTTGCAGTTTTGCAGTTTTTCCATGTCACTTTAAGGTCACTTAAATCAACCCTCTGGTTCAAGGTTCATGTTTGCAGCTCAAACCCACTTCAAGATGAAAGAATTTAAAGTTAAATTATTTGACTTAAGCGAAATAAGAAGTTACACAAACACAACATCAAGCATCTATGTAGTATCAGTAATCTGATTTGCTGCATTTAACAAAAAGTTTGATCAATATACGTTTGAAATATCAAATTAAGGTCATTTAATGATTTCAAACCGATTTGATACTTATTTCACTCAATGTGATGTAATGATTACATGAATGGATGAACGTACTTGTTGGTCTTTAGCCTCGGGGCCATAGGAGTATTGGATACAGGGGTGATACCCTGAGAGACCTGCAGATCCCATGTAGTTTCAGCCATAGGACTTCGCTCTAACATTGTTTGCTCTTGTAAGCTAGGCAGTGTGTTAACTTGGTTATTGATAACATTGAGAACTTTCACTGTCTGATTCTGCAAAAAAAGGGAGGGTATTTAGACATAAAGTGACTCCGTAAGCCATCTGAATGAATAGTTTGAACACCGTGAGATACAAGTCAATCAGATGCAACTCCCAAAGCAAGCCAAGGAGTTAGGGACTCTAGAGTCTAGTCCCTTACTCTTTGCTTGCTCTTTGCTTACTCTTTGCAAGATATAGATTCATTTTACGTATTTACTAAGAATTTAATAGATTATTTTAGCTCCTAATAACTAGGCGATCAATCGGATAGCCTCATTATACAACAATACTAAGAACGCAACAGGAAGTTTGATGTATTAACACCTACGATACACAATTCGAGCTATGTAAATATGTAGTGTAGTCTTAGAATTTAAGTGTTCTCAACTGAAACGCAGACATACTTACTTTGATACTAGACTCAGTTTTCTCGATGGCGTTCTGTAAGACTGATACGTCAACCTGTCCATTACTCATCAACTTCTCTTTGATATCCAGTAGGTCTTCATGTACCTGTGACAAATAGTACATTATGTTATATATATAAATATATATATATATATATAATATAAATAACATATATACTACACTCACATTGAAAAACATGCGAGAGTGAAGCAGCAAGGTTGATAGATCTTTTATTTTTCATTCATACATCGCGATATACGTCACAGTAACTAGAGAGAGGGTGGCTAGAGAGTCCTGCCCAACAAAAGTATCCTTTGATTACTGTGATCATGACATACCGGCAACTAACATCTTGCAAATGTTAACATATTTATTGTCTTCCACCGAGATGGCGCATTCACCAAACTCTCACCTTAATGAGGATATCCCCGACTTCATTATTAGAAGTCTTTGTCTCATCTCCAGAGGTCTTCATTGTATCCAGTACCGAGAGATCCAGACCAGAATACATGATGCCAGCTAAGTGTGATCTAATGGCACAAAATCGGTGTAATATGACAATCCAATGTGGCCTTGTGCAGTGACATGCTTATCAAATGATTACTGGTAAGCAAGGGCTAGCATTGACATGGCGTGAATGATCTGTATTTAACAGTATGAATGCTTAAACACTTTTTGAATGGAATAGTAGTAGAACTTTCAAGCATGTGGAGTAACATGGATAACTGATGCTGCAAGTCTCATAATTTAACAATGTCGACTGATTCACTAGATACTGAGAACAACGACCATGGATAATCTGTTGTATCTGTTGTCTTCTATTATGTAAATAGGTGGAGAAAACCGTAAATCATCACTACCTAAACACTTCTTACACACAACAGGAGCTTTACAATGCATGGATAGTAGTTTTTCTCTAACTAGGTTAAGGTGTTGAAACAAACCACAAATTTGCCTGGTAGTAATTGATGAGAATGACAAAACTGCAAGTGAATGAACTAATTCCATAGAAATCATCCATCTAAAGTATAAGCAGACATTTTATTTGTTGCTTAGCAACAATAGTGTGAGGACCTTAAAACAAACAACATAGCCCCAAAACAAAGGGAGCACAATCCCGAATTTACATGTCACAACATAATAAAATGTTTATATCAATAATATAAAAATAAACCCATATTGATATAAAATAAAGATATGGCTCCACAGGCTATTGGTTCTGTATAAACTACTTAGCTTAGAGCACCGTGTGTAATTTCTTTTACAGAAAATACAATTTTCCCTGCAATTAAATAAGTCTTTCAGCAAAATCCCTTGCAACAGTAAGTGTTGGTTTTAAAAATACGGCCACCTAAAACAAGCTGTGATCTTGCCTACAGCCAAATTACTACAACATGGGGCTAACACTAAAATAGCATTGTCTATGAAGATTTAACTGATTATGCTTGAACTGCAACTATTCTTATGCATATTCTCCCAAAGCCATATAGGGTGGTGTACAACAATCCTGCGCATGTCAAGATGGCAGGACTGTTTAGACAACAAAGAATGTCTGAAAAATCTAGCTGGAATTTTCTGATCAGAAGACTCATGGAAACAAAGTGCTTCCATTGATAGTCGTAGCCACTGCCAATAGGCAGATGCCTGCACTCCTTCAGTCACTGTGGAATAACTCCGAGCTACTTCAGCTACTTACTAGCACCTCAGCATATAATACAGATTTATCTTGCTGCAAATTGGCTCATTTCCAGCAAATGAGAATTGAGGGCTCATCTTCTATCTTGGTATCCAACTCCTCATAACTCAAACCTAAAAAGAACAAACATTGTAACGTATGAGAATGAAAACAAAAACTAAACTGATCAAATATGCATCAAAATTCTAAAGGTTAAGACCATACAGGAGAGGGATTCAATTATTCACAGAATTTTATTCAGCAACTGGACAATTATACGGTTTTGCTTTCACCATAATCACATTAGGAACTTTCAGTGACCCGGCATTGGATCTTTTTCTAACCCAACAACCAATCACATAGAGTCAATAAATTGGCTAGAAATAAGATAGTGACACAAGGAAACCTTGATCATAATCATTGGGTTTAAGCAAAATGTTTGCATAATTTTCATGTCAATATTTTCATCCCCCACTGATAAAAACCCCTTTTATGATGAGAAAAGGCTTCATCACAACTGTTATATCTCAGCACAAGACAATTTGCTGTTATTATCATGATAATACTTGCTATCTGATCTCATAGGAGCAGTTACGATTACCTCAATGGTAGAAGAACCTATTTAAAAAAGCTACTATTATTTTGGATCTTATTTCTATGGTTCAATTATTAAACTTGCTTTTTTAAAGTCTTGCAATCTTTCTTTACGACATTTAATGCTTGTGTGTGCATTTTGAAAAAGAAGTACAGCTTTGAAATCTATAAGCATTAGGGAAAACAAGTTGAAACAGTACACTAAATAACTCAACACCTACCCAGGGCGCAGCAGATCTCATCATAAGAGTGAAGCCCATCACAGTATTTGATGATCTGACTTCCTGACTCTGACACCTGTCCTGATCTCACTGGATATTTGTGTATCCTTCTAATAAACTTGTTAATGACTCCAAACTGTATCAGCTTTCTGTAAAATAAACAATGTGAATAAGACATGTGAGACAAAAGTCAGGTAAATCTGACGGCCTGATACAAGTCAAGGATTCTTCTATTATTCATTTATAGGCTATACGATTATATACCCATAGAAACCTGTTTCGCAGGTATAACTTGTACCTCGAGGCAAGAACACCTCATTTTTCATCCTTTAAACTCATTAATTCCTGTAAAATACACAATAGAACCTTGCGGTCAGGACGTAGAAAAATAAAACCAAAATATAGGACCAAATACGGCAAATCAATATTTTTAAACCGATTCATTTCATTTAGTGAACCGTAATTTCTATCAATCACATACAGTCAAACTTAATTATTGTATCCGAACATATTTAAATATATTTTTCTTTTTTTGTTATTTGTTTATGAGGTCAAAAAATTGTTATTTTCGAAAACCTCAATAAAACACATAATAATAATCATTATTTTTCAAGTTGTCCCCTCATGAAACAGTTTGTCATTTTCTCCCAGTTAATAGTCACAGAGAGTGAGTAACATATATATATTTGTCTATTAAAACATAGCAGCAGCGGCAAATCATGTTTGTAGGAGTACTTCACACCCTGTAAGAGGGTGCTTACCTGATATCGATATCCAGTTCATGAGGTTGTAGTTTGATACACACTTGTTTGACAGTAGTCATCTGACCATGAGTAAAACATGAGTAAACTCTCAGTATGTTATCAAAAGTTGGCATCTGTCGAACTGTCAAACAGAGCATAATGAAAACATATTAATAGTATTCACCCCTCCAATATTTAGTGCATAGTCAACTGCGATAATTTGTCAGACTATACCGGAAATTTGGGGAGGAGGGACGGAACATGTTCAGGCAATCTGGATGAAGTATATACGAAAATCTGTGTATGTGCATTTAAACATAATTGACTAAGTGTTGAATTTATGCAGTGCTAACTTGATGCATGCAACATCAAAATGATTTTAAAGCTGAAACTTATCACAATCTGAACATAATGACGATCACTACGGACAGCTGCACAAGAATTGCTAATATTTGTTGCAGTTATAATACCATAATGTTAGATTTGTATCTTCAGTTCAGTTTGCATTATATACTTAAGCACTACTACTCACAAATTACTCTCTTATGTAATACTTAATACTAGTTGCTTACTTGGTTGTTTGACAGACTGCATACACCTGTTTTGTAGATCTTTAGACCGGTATAGTTTCTGTATGTCAGCAGTGACCATGTATACATTAGAATATTGGAATATAGGTATGATTATCACCAGCTTGTAGTATCTAAAAAGTGAAATGAAAAGCAGCCAGATGCATTGATAATAACGCATTGAATGCTCAGTTCACATTGGAAACTGAGATCAGGAAGCCTTTTGATGTACAAGCATAATTCTATCTTGGATCAATCTTAAACTCTTGAATGGTCAATGGCTGACTGACCAGCGAAGGGGGAGTCATAAGAATTGAATTTAAATAGATTAAACTTGATCTAAACTTTACCATCTTCATGTATAATGTGTGTCAACATACTTGAGTATAAACTTTAAATAATTCTAAGTAAGTAAGTAATATCATTTAGAGCCATAATATGACCAGAAACATGGTGATGGGGAGATGATGCAATCGGTTAACACGCTTGCTATCCACATCCGGGCAATTTGTGCGATTTGTGTTTGAGTCCCGATAGGGAAGCTTTCAAGGATGGTTCCAGCCCCCTAGCACCTCTGCTTATGACATATTGATCCAACTGAGCAGAAACAATTTAATTCCGACCACAGGCCCTATCAGTGATATTATATTAAAAATAGAAACATACAGCAGGTTTTGTATGAGAGCTTTGACAAGCAGTACGTCTTTGTTAGATTCAGCTGCTATCAGAGCAACATGCTTGAAACCATCAATCACTGGTAAGATCTAAAACAGAATCAACAATCACATTGGAAACCTGAATATCAACTAATTCTAAAGCCCGGCATATCTATTTATTTGAGTTATCGGCTACTTAGCAACCAACACAGATCAGGTTCTAGATAATCCGATAAACATAAAAATAAGGGTACTTATATGTTTATGAATAATCCTAAACAATCAAAAAATGTCTCATACATCTCATGCATGAACAAAGGTTCTGGTCATCACAGGTATACTTGATCTGAACATCACACATGAGCCAATATTTTTATGAAATCGATGATTCATTCCATTTTCAATACTAAGATTTGATGAGTAAAAATGGGCTTTGTGCAATGCGCTGTTTATGAAAAAAAGAGGTTGGGATGCCCCTAAAGAGGAATGCAAGTTGTCCAGAATCATTGTACTGAGAGTGTGATACATCCTAGAACACTAGAATGCATCCTAGAGGTGAGGCCATAGAGGACCTCCTGAACTTGGGTGTGCAGCAAGCAAGCCGCTAAAAACTGAAAACAGGCACTAATCGCCCATTGACAGTGACACTTTGATCTTAGCCAATAGGCTGAGAAGCGATTGGCTTTGTGCAATGCATCAAACCAGACGACCGGTGCTAGCCGAGTTTTAGTATTTTTTTGGTAACGGACCTGTTGTGTTGCGAGATCCCACTGCTGAGTGTGGTAATCATCTAATCTGAAGGTAAGATACGGTACATCATGGTCATGTATCTGAGCCGGCACTCCAAAACTAGGCATCAACTTTAAATGTATAGTATTAGCTTCATCTAAAGAATATGAAAGGAACATTGTAGTGTTAAATATTTATGGAATTGTCATGAAGTAAATAACTAATTTTTGTCTCGAGACCTCAATCTTAGAAAGCTGGTATTTGTAAATAAGTGTAATCCCGAAAAACAAATAAGTAAATGACAATCGACCTCAATGCTCCATGTTGATCGACCTCAAAGCTAAATGTCAAAGAAAGCATTTAACATAATACCCTCAAGAATGAAGCATCAAACCATCAGGCCGGATTTTCAATTTATTAAAGTGACAGTCCTACTAGGCCATATTTGGTATGGTTTTAAAGATCTCAGACTGAAAAGTCATTAGGGCAAATGAAATAAAACAGCCATGTGAACCTAATTGCAGTTAAACTGCTGCAAAGTCTGAAAATTGGGATCATAGTGGATCATAGTGATTTATTGCCTCCTCCTGACCACTATGAGCAACTATGATCCTTGCTGAAAAATTAAATAAAAACTAATAGCTATTTTCCACAATTTTTTATTATTTTTATTTGCCCTATGAACTCACAATATTCGATTTACCGGGGTAAGATATCCACTTTTCTAATAGGACTGACCCTTCAATGAAAAAATGTTACAAATTAATTTACGATTCTTCTATGGTAAACCTGTCAGATGGGCCTCACATTGCAGTTGATTGTAGTCATTTACCTATAGGGATGGCACAGCATCCTTCTGTGTTGAGTTTTTCTACCACCAGTTCCAGAACATTTTTGAGAGGAGTAATGTACTGCTTCTCCTTGGCAGGAGTGCTTCTGTTCTTAGGGAATTCACTGCTCAAATAGTCTGACTCCAACTGTTGAAAATGAGGTTTGTCTTAACCCAACAGTGTCGCAAAGAAATGCTGACCCCGGTCTTGTGTTGTTGGTTATGATTGTTCATAAAGCACACAGAAATGATATCATCCCCAGAATGACAGTAATAAATAATATATGACCTCAATATGACATGATTTGAACGATCAAGATTTTGTTTGTCAAAGTGACGACATGCTCTGTGTTTTTAAAGAATTGACTGTACTGATTAGTGATAATCTTCTCCTGACTAAACTTTGGACTTGACTATGGTGAAGTTGAATTCTCCTTGATGAATGAAATTTAAAGTAAAAATCACTTATTCTATCAATATAAACCTAATGAGCCAATTCAAATATTTGAAAAAAAACATCTTTCCTCAATAAATCAAAAAAAGATTCACAACAAAGATCAGATCAGGGAAGGTAGGCTGTTGTATGTGTTAAGTTTATCTAGAAAATACTATACGCTGATTATTGTAGAAAATTGTGTCAGAATTAATGTAGGGGGGTAAACCTCAGTAAAGCCGATAACGCCTCAGGATCTTTAAAACCTACCTCTAAGACAGTAAGGTACTGTACAAGTTTCTTCAGTACTTTCTCATAGCAGGTGGTATTGGCGTTAGGTTTGAGTACGAAGCACACATTGAATTTAAAGGCATTCCTCACATAAGTATCAGGGTTTGACATGTGAGCTGGACAGCCAAGAATTTTATGCCCAAAGGCTTTACTAAAATACAAAAAAAAACATTTTGTTATTTGGCATAAAGTGTAAATACAAGTTGCTCTTACCAAGGTAAGGAGGTGTTAAAATCATACTAAAATATACCATGTCCTGATCATTGAAGGGGATAACTCTATGGTCCTGATACTGAAGAACAAGATTCAAATGTTCGTATCAATGTCGTGAACAAAGCTAGCTAGATAGATAGATGGATTATTGCAAAATGGTCTGGGAACAGCCTTGTTACAAGTATGACTGATGCAAAAAATGAGTTCACAAATAAAAAACAAAAATTATCCCGCTGTCACAGCAGCTCTCAAGATAACAACTTGTCTAAGCAGATGTAAGCTGGTTACAGACATCATAATGAACTCTGAACATGATTATTTGACCTACACAGTGATGAGTTTCTGTTGTAGCTCTTCCTTGGGTATAAGATAATTCTGTATGGAGTGAAAATCATCATCATTCACACATGCATTCGATTCAGGTACCTGGAAATAACATACAGATTAATGAAGTGAGCAAATACACATTGTTCATGACTGCATTAAAAACTTTGAGTATCAGATAAAATCAACATGGTAGCTTGCCAGATCACAATAGGAGAAATGTGTTTAACCAACCAAGCAAGGCAGGATGCAATATAACATAGCGTAATATCATCAGCTTAGTTCATTTGTAACAAGAACGTAACATAGCCTACTACAAACCTGATACACTATCCTGGGCCCTTCCCGGTTGTCAAATATACAGAACAACACATTCTTTATCAATGTTTTGTCTTCATCTGTGTCACTGACCAATTCACACCCATTTGTCATCATAACACACCCTCCAAACACTTCTACAACAGAACTTTGAGCTTCATTAGACAGAACAAGTTGAAAATGGCACCAAAGAACGTTACTGTTTGTATGATACTTGGATCACCACAGTATGTGGGGATTTACTACGCCAAACTCTTTTGCAAAGATGAGGACTGAGGACTACCAAATATGGCACAGCTTCGGTTTAGATAGATCCGTTGAATAAATGCTATATTTATTGAATAGTAGAACAGGTGGGCGGAACCTTGTAAGAGTATCATTATCAATGGACAGAACTGCCACCTTGACCTAAGATGGTGGCAGTTGCAAAATTTTAGAAGCTCTTTCATTTGGTTTTATATTTGGATTTTACTGTTTACAACTCAAACCAAACCAGGCAAAATTTTATCAAAATACTTTTAACCAAACCAACATCAACCTATGATGGAGATGAGCAGCAGAAACATCCAGAATACCAGCAAACTGATGACAGAAGATGATGACTCAGCAAAAATCAACTCATCCACCAGTAACATAGATAGTGACACCGTACCATCAGCTACAAACTGCAGCCCTACACTCTATCTCTGCCAAGTATGTCAATGCCCTGTGACATGGGAACAGGGTGCATAATTGTGTGACCAATGTGACAACTGGTACCACACAGAATGCTACAATATAGACACATTACAATACAGCCGATTAGGACATTCGAGTACTGACTGGGTATGCTCGGAATGCCACAATCATGACGATCTTGTCTCGGAAATTGCAGTGAGCACCCCTGCCCCTCCTCTTGCTGTCTCCTCAAGTGGCCTTAGCATTCCATCATTTGACAGCAATGCTGAACCCAAACTCACTGCATCACCAATAAAATCACGACCCACCTGGACTTAAGGCAAGCCACTCAGAATTGTGAAGGTCAGCTGCCAGTCTATTTCAAACAAGAAAGGCCCCTGGACTCACCTTATTGATGGCTGTCGGCCAGATATTATCATTGCCACAGAGACCTGGCTTAATGATACGATCAAAGACTCAGAACTGGAAAGCCCAGGTTATACCATCTATCGTAGGGATCGTGTTAAAGGGACACATGGCGGGGTCCTCATAGCAATAAACGAATCGATCAAATCCAGCGCCATTTCTGTAACCACAAATGAGGAGATATTGTGGGCAAAAGTATCAGAGGCCAGCATGATCTCCTCATAGGGGCTTGTTTCAGACCTGTTGTATCAAATTAAACAACCACCCCTGAGCTGTTTGCTACCATCCAAACACTGACAACCAAAAACGATTATGACATATTCCTTGGAGGAGACTTCAACTTCCCCGGATTTGACTGGGACAACATGTCCTTGAACCCAACACACCATATGTCCACCTCCATCAGGACTTTCGAAAACCTAACTATGAACTGAAACAACTCATCAATGAGACCACCAGAGGAGCAAACACCCTAGACCTCATGATTACTAATGTACCTGACCGAGTGATACGATCTAAGATAGTCCCGGGTATTAGTGATCATGATATTTCAATGGTAGAACTCTCATTTAAAACTCTAAACAAGTACCAAGTTCCTCGTAAGATCACCTTATACAACAAAGCAGACTGGGAAGGGCTGAACAAGTACTTGGAACCATGAATAGCACCAATCATCGAGTCAAAAGACAATGCTGAAAACCTGTGGAACAAGCTCAATGCCTGCTTACTTGAAGCTTATGAGAAATTCGTACAAATAAAAATGGCGTAGCGTAAGGATTCTTGTCCCTGGATAAGCCCATATCTCCGGACCCTTATAAAAAAGCGAGACCGGTTATACAGGAGAAGTAAAAAGACAGGCCTACCTGGTGTCGAGGAGAGATTTAAACAACTGAAGAAGTATGTGCAGCGCCAGCTACGAAGAGAACACCGAGAATATGTCCATAACCTCCTCAATGACCCAACTGGGGAAACTTCAACCATCAACAAAAGGTTGTGGACTAATGTGAAACACCGAAGATCTGAATACGGTGGACTCACTGCACTCAGAGTGAACAACATGCTAGTAACTGACTCCAAACTGAAGGCTGGTGCATTAAACCAGCAGTTCCAAAGTGTATTCTCAGCCAAAACTAACAATAACAAATCCGAAAACTCAGACTCCTATCAAACTGACATGCGACATCTACATGTTGGAAGAGAGGGTGTGCTCAAGCTTCTCAGAGAGCTCAAGACCAACAAAGCTACTGTACCTGACGGTGTTAGCGCTCGACTTCTCAAAGAGTCAGCTGAGTCTATTGCAGATACCCTGGTCTACATCTTCAACACCTCCCTTCAGACTGGAGAAGTGCCCCAAGACTGGAAAGAAGCGCTGGTCACGCCCATTACAAAAAAGGTGATCGCTACCAATGTGCAAACTATCGCCCAGTGAGCCTTACTTGTATCGCCAGCAAAATGCTTGAGCATATCGGGACCTGCCATCTAATGCGCTTTCTTAGTCACAACAACCTTCACTATAGCAAGCAACATGGCTTCCGACCTAGACTGAGCTGTGAAACCATTGAGTTGATTTCTGATATATCTAACAGCATTGACAAAGGACATGAGATCGATGCCTGCCTTTTAGACTTCAGCAAGGCTTTCGATAAAGTAAATCACTCTAAACTCCTTGACAAGATGAAAATGATAGGTGTCAGTAAGCAGATAGTCAGGTGGACAGAATCACTCCTACAAAATCGTTCCCAGCGAGTCGCACTCGAGGGTAAGATCTCAGAGTCATGTGAGGTCACTTCTGGCGTCCCTCAGGGCTCCGTGGTGGGACCGATACTGTTTCTCATATACATCAACGATCTGCCCCTGAAAGCTATTGTGTACACGAACACCAACAACGACAGACAATTACAGATGGATCTACACTCCCTGGACCAATGGGAGGCAGACTGGGATATGCACTTCAATCCATCAAAGTGCGAGGTGATAAGGTTCAGCAGGAAGAAGAAACCTGCAGCGCAGAGAGTATATACACTCCATGACAAGAACATGCCCCATGTTAGCACCATCAAGTACCTCAGGGTCAAAATCCAATCTGATCTCCGATGGAATGCCCACATTGACTATACAACATCCAAAGCGTCAAGTACATTGGGCTTCATCAAACGCACTATCCCTCCCCAGTCAACCACACTGAGAGCTAGAGCAAACAAACAGTACGACCAATACTGGAGTATAGCAGCTGCAACTTTGATCCTCTTCCGAAGACACAAGCCACCAAACTAGAAGCCTCACAGAGACGAGCTGCACGAGCTGTGTTCAACATACCAAGAATCAGCCATACCTCCACCACAGCATTGCTGAATAAACTGCAGTGGGAACCACTGTCAGATAGACGGCTCAATAGACGCCTTGCTATGTTCCGTGCCATGCACTTTGGAGACAGCAAGGGTGACTGAAAGAAGGCACAACCAACAGTAAGCTGTTACCCACCACAATACCAAAGCTCACATGAGTACCTTCTTCATAGACACTAGTAAGAAGTAAAACCAACTGGGGTGTGAAAGTAGGCTGCTTCGCAGTCCAGGTTAATCTGCACTATGATGGTACTCCCCATGATGTTATGTTATACTGACCCGGAACGATAACGGACCATGAACCTGCCACATTGCCGAAGTCTTCAGATGTGATACACAATTGAAGTTGATGATCAACGCGGCAAGGTGCAAGGTAGGTATTAATTGATTTAATAACTGAAGTTACGATAACATAAGTTCTTGACATCAACACAAAGTCCAGGACCACCAACCAAGCCCAGGAACTGCTACAACTCCTAGTACCAACCAAGGAGAAGGAGTTAGTTAACTCCTAGTAGTCCTTGCACCAGCCAAAGCGTCACTCAGCTCATTTTGACAATTGGGTTCAATATCATCATTTGATTTAGCTACATTGGAAACAGAGAACATAATACAGCATGCTGCTGATAAAAGACCATGCATTGATTATTGCATTGATAACTGGATAAGTTTTCTTCACAAGAATAAAAATTAATTATTCAGCTATCAAAGAATTACACAAGAAATGACAGATAATGGACTCATTGTTAATAAACTATGTTATCTACTCTGCTATTGGTCACAGTTCACATCTGATATCCGTTGTGTAAGTTTGTTCTCCAATATGGCGCTTTGATTTAATTATATGCAATTTGAGGAACGCCAAGTTAGAAATCAGGCTGAAATACACATTTTCTAGCTATGGCCACTCAAGTAGAGACCCCACTTGAGGAACTTAAAAAGGACAATGTTGCAGCACCAAATGGTGAGGAAGATGTAATACTAACTGCAAATGGACAAGGAGGTGAAGCTGGTGCTTCAAAAAAGAAGAAGAAAAAGAAGAAAAAACCCAAAAGTATGTGATGCATTTAATAACACACTCAGCACTGCCACTGAACATCAAAAACCTTGATTTTACATAACCATAACACATTGAATTCCATATCTGGAATAGCATCATTAGCTTTCTTTTGCAAAACAAAGGGCTTGCAAAAATAGCCAGTCCCTAGTAGCAATCTAGAAATGCCCTAATCATCGACACTGTAGGGGTATAATTACTGTTTGCAATTTTGTAAACAAGACAATTTCTCAGGCTAATTATTCATGCTACTAGGGTCAGGGACAGCCAATCAGATAACAGTCAGATGGGTCCCTGTGTTTAGTGTCCTAACCGTATAACCAATGAACTCCCTCTTTCAGTTCATTGGTATAACGCTATGATACTATTTCCATTCTAAGAGAAGAATCTAATTCAATGCCATTACATTATTTCATTGCACTTATTATTTATTATGATGTCTGTTTAATCTACTCTCACTCAAAAATCCTATAAAAATCATTGTAAATGTTATCAATCAATTTTTTTTAATTCATTCATTCACTCGGCTCAAAGACATTAATCCTTGTTTGTTTGTTGTTGTTTGACTTACAAGTACAACACAAACAACTTTGCCATGACCATTGCCATTGCCATGATGTTTTGTTGTCTTACGGTCCATGCTCTAACTCTGCATAATAGAGCCTAGGCTGTTTCCTGATTCGGTTATACATGCATCGAAGGCTATTATTTCGTAACTTTAGCACGATACACTAAAATTGATTATTACAGCTGAGGCGGTTGAAGGGGAGGGTGATACTGGTGCAGAAGCAGTCGCAAATGGAGTAGCTGAGCTTAAAGTATCAGATGATAATCTCGCAGAGAATGGTGAAAACCCACCGGCCTCCGCTAGCAAGAAGAAACGAAACAGGAAGAAAGGAGGTGGTGCATGTAAGTTTGGACATGTCCGCATTTTTTCTGTTGTGATGTCGCACGCCCTCAGTAAACTTCGCATTCCATGTTTAGTAAAACCTGTGCGTATGTTGTAAGAAGATTTTAAGGTTTAGTAGCCTTCATAGTGTCACATCATTGACAACAAAGTGTAACTATCTCTTCATTTCTATAAGAAGTATGATTTCAGTAGTCATAATTAATTATCTCCCAGATCGATTCGGTATTCATCGATATTCCTAATTATATGGCGGACCCATATCTGGCCTGTCAGAGATAATGATGGTATTAGTATCGATATTGGTTAAGTCCAGTTAGTCTGAAGCCCCTGATTATAATTTTGAGGCTTCTTCTTAATATTTCTCTCCATTTTACCACTTCAAGTCACTAATTCCATACACTGTTATGATTGCCAAATATAGCTATCCACACTTCCTTCATATCACATCAATCAATTTAATGTAGGGTGTCCAGGATAGATTTCTTAACAAATACACTTAATGCTATGACTTGGCAATTTTTTATATATTTTTAATTAAGTTTTTGTAGCAACTAGGCCTATAGTCCATCCTTTCTAAGGAAGTACCAAAGGGAATTTTAAAATAATGGTTAATAAGAACAAGTTGAGTATGATTTCCTTGTGCATGTTTGAAAAATGTGGTCTTAGATATTGAGTTGACTGTGTTGGGGAGGATATTAAAAGTTTAAGGATAATGAACTAAAAACACGCAAAAATGTCACCAAGTCAGCCAGCTTTCCTGTAAGGCTTGATCTCAGGAGCCTTGCTGATATATAAAAAGCAAGTCATGCTAATATCCACCAACCATGAACCATTAATCGATTTTGACAGACTACCATCTGGCAGGTTCCGCTCACTAAAGCGACGCACCAATCTAAGGATTGCCATTGATTTATCAAACAAAGTGTTCTCTAGTCTATATGTAATATTATCGTATAGACTATAGATGTAACAAAAAGATTTACTACCACATTTTTTACACAACAAACTTTTTATATTTTGCAGCATATTTTATCTGTGATCTTGACAGGCTTTCACAATCTTAGTTTTCTCAAACATGAGATAATGTATATATACATTTTAGCCTGTATTAACAAGCTTTGTTCGGTGGGGGGGGGGGGGGGAACAAAGCTTGTCAACTCGTAGAAGATAACACTCCTTTATCACACTGATCAATTTGTATACAAATTGATTAGTATGATAAAGGAGGTATCTTCCCGATTGCAAGAGAAGACAATATTTAATATACGCTGCTCGACATCAAGCAGTGCAAGAGTTGACAAGCTTTGTTCGGTGGGGGGGGGGGGGGGGGAACAAAGCTTGTTAAGACAGGCTAATATACATGTCTGATATTAGGACTGTCTGTATTTGGATGTGTGATGTAGCCATTTCTTTCGGGGCATCAATGGAAACAAAAACATGAGCATAAACACAAAAAATTTAATGACTTTGTGAGAGGATGATCTTTGGCCACAATTAATTCCTAGAAAATTCTTTTTAAAAGGACAAAAAGTATTTTATTGTTGTTACCATATTTATTTACCGTTTCTTTACTTAACCATCATTTCAATGACTGCCATACCCGTGCAGCAAGTAGGAAAATAAAAAGTGTATTTGAATCCAAATTGTGATAAATAGTTATCGATAAATACCTTTGATTTGCCAGTGAAACAGACGGATCCTCCCAGTATTCCCATTAAAGACTTGTTCCCTAACGGTGATTATCCTGAGGGTGAGATTATGGAGCACCCTACTGATCAGGACGGCAGGACAGGCAAAGACAGAATAACCAGCGAGGAGAGGAAGGCCTTAGACAGGCTTAATGAGGAGGTGTATAAGGAGGCCCGACTCGCTGCTGAGGCTCACAGACAAACCAGACAGTACATGCAAGGATATGTCAAACCCGGCATGACTATGATAGAAATATGGTGAGCCAGCTAGCTAGCCTTGAGATGAAAATTTTGATAATTTCCTTCGTTCTAAAGTATATGGTATCAATTCTGAGAGAACCAACCACATTGTTTGTTGTATGGCTTCAGTTTAATGATATCCTCTATATGTTAGTCATGTCATGTTATTGAGTTTTTTTGGGGGAAGTCCAGACGTTTTGACCTCAGATTTGTCAGATTCTATGCATTCTATTCACTAATGGGGTCTTCACTTTTTTCTAGTGAGACCTTGGAGGGTATCTCTCGTAAGCTCATAGCAGAGCAAGGTCTGGAGGCTGGTTTGGCTTTCCCTACTGGGTGTTCTCTGAACCACTGCGCTGCACATTACACTCCAAACGCTGGAGATAAGACGGTGCTGCAATATGATGACGTCTGTAAAATAGATTTCGGAACTCACATCAACGGTAAGTATTCAACATTGCACTTTTTTCATATCTCTCATAGCTCAGGTTCCTTCTATTGCACATGTTTTTCAGCAACATCTTATGATTTTATCAGCCGAGGTATAACCATCCAATAACCCCACTGCAGGGCGCTCTAGAGTTCATAGTATTCTCTGCGTCACGGATTGTTGAAATTTATGGATTGAGTGATGTTGGTTTCGATAAAAAAACATATCTTCTGACGGAAACCTCATCAAACCTTGTCATATATTATTTTACAGGAAGAATTATTGACTGCGCTTTCACTCTGACATTCAATGATAAGTATGATGAGCTGCTCAAAGCTGTCAAAGATGCTACAAATACTGGTATCAAAGTAAGTTCTCTACTCTACTCTCTATTGTCACATCTCAGATTCATGGTTTATACCCCCTGACCTTATAACTTTATCGACATATGGGAGTAGTATTCTTATCAACAGTGTTCTGACAACTCCTATTGTTCCATTTTCGATCAGAACAAGAAATGACAAAAGCAGTAGTAGCTCTTTGATGATTCTTCTATTACCTGAGGTTGAAATTGAAAAATGAAAGTTTTCTTGCTAAAAAGGAACATCAATGGAATAATATAAATAACTTCCAAATCACCATTTTTATTTCCATTTTGTCACTGCCAAAGTGAATTGTTTTTCCGACAAACTCTTTACCAAAGGTTTCTCAATTATTTGCATTGCTGGTTTCTGGCCCTGGAAGATATTGAATTAATGATAGCCCTCACGACAACATATATCTGACAAAACGCCTAGACTTAGTAAAACCATCGCACGTTATTGATCTTTTTTAATTGTCTCCAGTGCAGATATGATGAGTGATGTAATAGGATTATTGCTGTATGTAATGCAGGTATAATATTCCCCAGACTAACACCCTATATTATTTTACAGGCTGCAGGTATTGACGTCAGACTATGTGATGTTGGTGAGCAGATACAGGAAGTCATGGAGTCATATGAGCTGGAGTTGGACGGCAAAACTTATCCAAGTATGTGAATAGCTAAATTAGAGAGCACCATTAAATTTTTACAACCGTGTTCAGATATGATCACATAGATGGTGCTATGAAGCTAGAAGCATGCGTTGTAATTACACAAAAATTAAAAAAGCACTTTAATAGACCTACTATATTGCTGATAGATGACATATTATTGGTTTGGTTTGCCTCATATAACATGATTCCCTAATTTGATGGACCAAGGAAAGCAAAATCATGTAATGTTTACAATAGAAATGATGACACACTATATTATCTCATTGTAGTAAAAGCAATACGTAATTTGAACGGTCACTCAATAGCACCATACCAGATCCATGCTGGTAAGACAGTACCTATCGTCAAAGGAGGTGATGCAACTAGAATGGAGGTAGGCTGGCTGCCATGCCATTGGATATTGTGTCCTATTTGATTTACTACTTTTGAAATTTCCCTATTACAGGGCAGTTCAGTAGAGGTAGGCAACTCCAAATACAGGCAAAATGTTGCAGTGATAGTGCTTCCTGTAACTATGAGAAACAATATTGATGATCTTAAAATTAACTGACTTATTCGTGTTATATGAATTTTAGTCATTGCTGATGATCGATGGATTCTATAATAGTATCACAACTGTGAAACATCCTTACGATACTAGATTGATTAGGAATTGCTGTGTTTCAGTCTTGCTCAGTTTGTTTGTTCTTTTAGGAGATGGAGTTCTATGCCATAGAGACATTCGGTAGTACGGGTAAAGGTGCTGTTCATGATGATATGGAGTGTTCACATTATATGAAGAACTTTGACGTCGGACATGTACCCCTCAGGTAAAACAATCACCTCATATCCTACAATGTAAACCCAATACAGCCAGTGATAGTTTTTACATACCAAATATATCAATTCATGTAGTTTGATGTTTGGTTGTATCTGTTTATTCATTACCGCGAACAATTTCATAAAAAAATGGCCAACATAGGACTAAAAATAGTAGGACTTCAAAGGTGGTTGGTTTTCTGACAGACCTGTTCAGACAGTTCAGATTGATAGCCTACGGTCTCCAGTGTCATGCCAGAGATGGAGGATGAAGTGATGGAGGAAAGCTGGCCAGGGTTCCCAAGCTGCTACTCTGATTAACAGTGTAATTATTTGGAGTTGCCTCATAATGCGAATACTGGACATTGTCAAGTTTGCCAAATAATATATTTTTTCTACTCCATTAATTTCTTTAGATTGGCCAAATCAAAACAGCTGTTGAATGTGATAAACAAGAACTTTGGAACGCTGGCCTTCTGCAGAAGATGGCTGGACAGACTGGGACAGGAGAGATATCTGATGGCGCTCAAGAATCTATGTGATAACAGTAAGTCAGTCATCAGCGTCTAGTTGTGTAACTTACACATGTGATTGAGTGATAAAGGCTGCAGTATGAAGAGTGTAATGTATAAACATATTGGTTCTTATTCTGTTACTTATCATAAGTTCAAGTATTTTGTGATATGATTTGTCGACACAACAAATCTGAAGCTTTGATGGCTTCAGTTTAATTAATTGCCTTTTGATTGTCCAAACCGAGCTGAGTTTTTATCACTCACTACAGGCCCTTAAAAGCACTCGATACTCGTTCTGGGTTTTTGACTGCCCCCATATCAACTTTACAGAAGTAGTTTAGTGGGTATTCGAAAAATTATTCTCTTTCTTCTATTAACAAGATTGCAAATAATGTGGGGAAAATTACCAGTGTAGATATTGTACTGGTTCATATGTATGATGAAACTGGTTTAAAGTTTAAAAAAAATTCAATTACAGACATAGTTGAGGCCTACCCGCCGCTATGTGACACAAAAGGCTGCTACACTGCACAGTATGAGCACACCATACTACTCAGACCTTCATGTAAAGAAATCATCAGTAGAGGTACCGACTACTAACCCACAGATAGTATCTCTCAACACAGACCGTCACATGAACACGCCGCTGGACATCAGTTATATGAGTGTCCTATATTCATATTCCTGGTCAGATAAGAAATGAAAGGATACATTTAATTATGTAAATGTATTAACTAAAACATGACGATGCACCATAACTCTATACTCTCTATATGTCTCGACTTCTTTGTATTGTTTATTGAATAACACTCACGGTGGATTACAATTGTTTCTGATATATACTAGCTTCGTTTGGTGTTAATGTGTTGATTTACCGCAATGGTACTACGATTTTCTCTGACAACACACCAAGCTAGTTATGAAGATATGTAAACTGTCGGCTTGTAATGAGGGGTTTGGCAGACTTTCAGGTAACATGCTTCCATAATGTTTACAACAATACGGTGTAGTATTACAAGTAATATACTGTACTTGTTTCTTGTGTCTCTTTGGTCGATTTTGAATGATACACCCTTCCGTCAATTTGTGCTCTTGTTGCCAATCTGCATTACTAAAACAATATAATATACTAATTATCTGTTAATTATGGTAGTCCTGTCAGCGTATAATAAACTTTTCAATTCTAAAACAGTATAGTGTACAGTAATATTTTATTGCTGGTTTCAATTTTTGTGCAGAGAGAGAGATAAGTTGTCTGCTCTTAGTCAACAGTCTGACAACTGGAATGATATGTGAATGATCAAAAGAATAAGCAAGTTCAGATTGTTGTGTTGAGTTGCCTGGCTTATATGGTAATCCAAGTGAATATAAAAAATCCTCAAAGCAGGATCTAGTCTTTCCAATATAAAAAGAGATCATGTCACATTATTCATGATGTTTATACCTTATCCCATTCATTTAATCTTTCCATAATGGTATAAACCCGTAGACTGCTCTCCTTGTTTTTTTGTTATAGCAACACTAAAGTGTTACTATGCTCAACAAGAATTGCCTCCCTCAACTTCTTATAACTAAGCAGACTCTTATTTATCGCTGTACACTTACGCTGTACATAGATGAAATAATACATTTCATAGCTGCGGACTTAATCAGTAAGAAGTCTTTAATCTTTTAATGCATCACAAGTTGAAAGAGTAAATACCCTGCTACTATTTACAACTCCGGATATATACAAATAATATAAGCTAACATTGGGTATTATTTCCAGAATTATAATCTACTTTTTAACTTGTTTAAATTTCTTTATATTGATTTTAAATGCTCTGCAATAACTTCATAACTTGGTCAGTTTGTTTAGCTTAGCAAAGCGTTCAGATTTGATGCAATGCTGTTGTTTCTCTAGATGGGGACATTGCTGTCTTCAAATTCATCATCAGGTATTCCAAAGTTCAGCTTTCGTCCATTTAGAATGCTTCTAGCAGACACGGATACCATCACATTTACATCAAGTCGCCAATCATCCGCTCAAGTGTGGAAACCCAGGCATGAGATTTCACTAGAAGAGAATGAACAGAGAGGTCCGACGAACCCTGCTACTGCCATAAGAAATCTCAGAATACAAACTGCTAAGACTCGCTCGAGGATAGAATCCTGTAAACAGCAAAGTAGGCTGCTGAGGAATTATGGGAAGGCTCTGTTTGACGAAGCATTGTCACATACAGGAAGCACCTGTAGGTCGCCTCCAAAGAAAATAACACTAGACTGTATACGGCCACACACTACAGGCCCTACTCTTTACGGTAGTTTACTTTATAACCCACATGCAAAAGTTCTCAACCAGATTCGCACTAAATCCTCCAGACCGGAAAAATACTTATCTAGATATCCTCGGAATAACACATTTCAGAGATACAACTACCGATTTAGTGTAGTAACTACGGGAGAGGAGGAGTCCTCACCAGTAAACAGGCTTGTTCCGTTAATGGATGATGATTTAAGCGGTGACCAATCAGAGGAAGAACTGGCAGACCTCTGGTAAGCTTCTCCTACTCGTGTGTTGTTTAGCTACTTACTGTTTAGCTGTATTTCTCCAAACATTATATCCGCTGACTTTATGGTTGTACTACTCAGTGTAGGATTTACATAAATAGTTTGTAGCAAGAGGAAATTGGAAAACTTAAAATTGAGCTACCCATTAGTCCTACTCAATAACAATACCTTTCACCATAACAAATTGTCAGTTTCAAAGGCGATGAAATATTTGGTCAATGGTAGAATACATTATCAACCTATCAACCATAACCAAAAACTTGTTATTCTTTATAGTGATAGTGCTGCTCAATCTTTACAACTACAAGACCAGTCAGCAGATAGGCTGTTGTCAGCAGGGACCCCAACTATTCCTTCTCTTCACATTACGGGACCACCCGTAGTACCACGTTTAGCCCTAAATCTGAGTGAAAAAAACAGCTCTGTCAAAGACATGGATGCTGCCCCCATGTTGACGATTCAACCTCCATCTCCTCAAAAAAGTCCATGTCAGCCAACTTTCACTCCGAAGGTTTGTTGAAGAATACTGCGTGTCGGGATTAAATTAACCAATTTCACCTAAATTCATCATAATATTCTAGAGATTATTTCACATTATCAAATGAATATTCAAGATGCAACTTATCACATGTATTGGCCGGTAACAAGGCAAGATCGACATCATATTTAGTTTTTGTTTTCAGTTCATTGTTGACTAGGTGGAGAGAATAAATGCCATGAATTGTGACTAGTATCAAGGAGTTGGAGCAAGGACTTTTACTCCTTGCTTGTATCCAGTAGGTGTCTGTTGATTGCAGGAATGCAGACCTAAAACTGAGAGGCTGTGAGAACGAGCCCCAATAGGGTAAACATTGTAAGACTGATATCAGATTTAGGTAAAACTTATGGATTTCTGGTTCAGGTTAATAAAGAGGAGAGTTTATTGGATGTATCTCGAAAAGGATCGCGTTCTAAATCCTTGAACACCGGTAACCTTCAGGGAATGAAAACCAAGGACAGGAATCGCCCTTCGTCTGCCAGGTTTGTTATATTATTTGTTTTATGAAAGCTATCAAATCGATGTTTGTGTAGTTTGTAGTATTTTTTCCTGCCATTCAAGTTCTCTAGCTTTCCTCACACGCAAATCCTCATAGAAATGATCCCGGGGGTCTTTCCATTGGAAAGAGTAATAGTTTACTAAAGCAGGTTATCACTATCACATCGCTCAAAATTATCGCTCACTTGGTCTTTCAATTCTAATTGCTCTCTCAGAAAGTTCCATCAATGACTGAGCGAAATGAAGGCGAGAGCCTAGCAGGTATCCCTCACTCACTGAGTGAGTGATCAGATTGCAATTTTGCCTGTTTCAAATTGAAAGACCCATCCTCCCCCCTAATAGCTATTGAAATTGTGCAGTCATAATGGTAACTAATAATTCCGAAGCATTATTATTGAATAGTGATGATTTTTCCTTGTATTACAAAGACATCGCCATGACTGCTTGACCCTCAATATTATTGAGGAAATTTTAAATTCAGATAAACATGTCGGCTAATATCTAACACTGTATTACTGGATCAATTTCATGATTGATATTATTTTACCTCAGGTCTGATAAATCAGGGTGCTCGACAGTATCCAGGAAATCTGGCTACAAAGTAAAATCTCGACACTGGGTTGATGATGTCACCATCTCTGAACCATCATCTGGCAGGCCAAAGAAAGCCCCCACAGTTGTGACCAAGAGAAGCAGGTATCTAATAAACACCAACCTCACAAGAACTGAATTTATAGAAATTCATGCACCTGAACTAAAGTGCTGTTTTCTTATGTGAGAAAATGTGAAATGTAGAGGGGAGCAATTCCAAATAGGCCAACAGGCAAAACTGATAAAGCCTGATTTAGCCTTTTCTAGTGAAGATGATTTCACATAATGTTATCATTTCGGAGCCAATGCAGATAAACTTCATGATTTGTTCTTCAGGTTTCAACATCTCACATTCAAAAGCGTAATATTATAAACATCATGGATAGGAATGCCAATGTATGAGATCTTTAGATTAAGAAATTTGTTATTTCCTATTTGAATAACAATATCCATCACTAAGGATAAACATGATCTGTTTTCCTACACCTACTCTCTTTTTCTTAGACTGATCTTGAAAAAGAATCCATCTGTGAAGAAGACTCAGGTGCAGCAGGATACTCGTCTAGCAGAAGCAGCAGATACTGAGGATTACCTGCCCACTGTGCCCCGCTACATCTGCCCTAGCTCTGAGGATAAATCTAAAGAGTACATGTGTAAACTTTGGGTCGCTCGATCTAAGTTTGCTCAGGCCAGTAGAACATTGCCGCTGATGTAGGCTGTTTAAGGGACATTGTAATTCTCACTACATAGCAACAGCGGAGTTATGTAGGTGTAGATTTAAAGGGTTCTCACTAGAATGTTTGTTAACATTACCACTGTTGAGAAACAAAAAAAGATGTGTTACCTTTTCTTTATTTCGTTGGAATTTACTATTTGTGTTTTACAAATTTCATTGGATTCAGCAAGCCATGTGATACTGATAGGATCTTGTGATTGTAACAAATCTTTTTAACCAACAGACCATGTTCTGTAGGCTAGCTTCTAGATCACCCGCCACAAAGTATTATGGTGTCTTTTCTTTTACCACCTTGTATATGTCATAAATAAGGAACTGTCTTTGCGCTGTCCAGGAGTACACAACTTACTAATACATTTTAGTTTTCAAAATCATTTTGAAAGAGATGTGATTGCAACTATTTACATTTACATTTCTGGTACGTGTAACCATATTTTTAGGTATGTCAAAAAAGGAATCAATTTCTCTTAAGTACAAAAATGAAATTAATAATTTCTATAAATTCCTCATAGGTATTCGACGATTGTAGCTAGGAGAATTAAATGATGTCTTGTAAGTTTTCTGATTTACGACGGAGGATTATGGGATTTGGTTACCATGCTGTACATACCTTCAAAATTTTAGGTAAAATGTCTATCGTGAACAAAGTATTGAATTTTTATGTATTATCCTTTAGAGTCTAGACAAGCAGTATTGTCACGTGGCTATGCCCTTGTATTTACATTTATAGGTGCCAGTTATGATCAATTTGTGAGCACTGAGCTATCCTGATATTTAAGACATCTGTTTTCAATTTGCGAAGGTTGCAAGGCCAAGTTTATTTGTGAATCTGACCAATCAGCTCTCCGGCTGCCAAGATTTATGACCACCTGACATCCTAGTGACATCAAAGTCTTAAATTTAATGGTTTGTCCAGTTATCTTGTCATGGTTTTAATTTGTGAAGAGCAATCTGGGTTGCGCTTGTAACCATGAGCATGAGAAAGATTCCGAAAAGTTTCATTCTCATTTATCTACTGGATCCGAACGGTCTGTTTTTCTAGATAGCCTTAGTTATCCGAACTGAGTTTTATTCAGTATTATTGTCTCTTTGGCTTATGCAGACGTAGCTTGGGGCAAAAACTCAAAACTCATAATGCAGATCTCAGTTTGTCTAGCTATGTTACTGAGTAGTATCATAGTTACACGATGTATGAAGACTAGTTTTATTGATCCAATCACGGAGAAATCTTACAATTCTTCTGTGTTGAGTGAGTATCTTTATGCCGTTATACAGTCTTTACACACCACATTTATAAAAACCGGTGTTTCACTGATCGCTCTGCCACTTCAATAACCAGCTCCTCATGGATTTAACGCCCTACTGATTGTTCTGTAACTGTGTCAAATACCTACAGACATGAAATCCATGTCAAATCTCTTACATCCATTTTCAAGCTTTATTCAGAGTTTTGATCTTTTAGATTCTGATGCACAACCGCGAGGAAAGAGAGAGATCATCACTGCCGTCATAGGTGTGATTATTGCCGGAGCGTCGGTTGGTATCGCTGCAGGCCAGGCAGCGAGCAATGCGAAGATCCGGGTCTCCTTACATATGGAAATAACTAATGGACTAACATTACCTCTAACTATCCCGCTTACTCACATACACAGAGGTGTGGTAGATGTACCGCCAGATAGCGGCTGCAACAAAGGAGGCGATGGTGATGCGAAAACGTCGTGGTCCTGCAACAGGATCCTCCGGTACAGTGTCATGGACCATCAACAACAATAGAGAAGTAATCGTGATGTGGCTGGCTCCTTATGATTTTAACGCCAATCCAAACTGGTTAGCAGTAGGGATTGCACCGGCTGGCACACACAGTCGTCATACTTACGAGGAAATGTACTGTCATGATAGTTTTGATGACTATTTTGTGAGGCATAATTATGAAGATGTAATCCGTGTTACCACTAAATGTGATGATGTTATTGTGTAAGAGGTACTATGGATAATTCTCATCATCCAGAGGTCCTTATTACAGTATACCCGGCTACTGATCTTGATTGAGCGGCTGCTGGTAACACATACCACTCCTCATACTACGAGAGCTACGTGCCTCGTGATAATCGCTGTAGGTTAAATCTTCGCCCTTCTTCCTTGACCAGAGCTATCATGTCTGGACCTGCTTTTGGTTAATTACTGTCTGTGTCTTCACTGTGTCTTATTTTCATAAAAACTCAAATTATTAACAGTATTAACCATTTGAATGAATGCTCCCATTAGGAGACAAAAAGAAAAAGAAAAATCAAAGACTCTATTGTCAGTAGCCCCAGTTCACTGGTAATATATTGACACAGTTGACGATTGAAAATGAATAATATAGATGTTATTTCCATATTCTTGAGGTAGTTTGTAGACATGAAATTCTTTTCCACAGGTATGGTTTGAGCAATGTACTAGAAGGCTCATTGATAAGGTGATCTGAATTTGCTATGAATAAAGTATTTGTATTTTTTTCTGAGGTATTTTAAAATCAAGCAAATTAAATTTCTTGAAATCGTGATATTGTTTTTAACATTTCACAATATTTGTCATTTTACAATTAAGGTAAATTGATCACTTTGTTGCATTCTTGTTTATTTTTTTAACAACCTGCGGTCCGGAATGATATTGTCTGCCAAATAAAATTGAGAGTGGGGAAAGTAAAAAAAGACCAGTGTTATGATTTGTTTTTATTTTTATGCTGTGTTATATCATTGTTGTATCAGGTTACTTCCATAAATAGTTTATTCATCGTAAATTGAACTTTTGTCGGCTTCAAGCTAATACAAAGCCAATGTACTCAATCGCTTTACTGTGATATACACCACCATCTTTCTACCATAGAGCAAGGTATTTTTTCACCAAGATCACTGGGATGTCGTGTCTCATGGTCGATATGATATCACCGCACTCATTTAATGTGTCCAGCGATACTCTGCAGTCTTTTGCCAGATAATCACACACTGTGGAAGCAGTGGTGCTCCATTTTTTATTCAGTTTCAATGAGAAATATTGAAGTTTGGACGAAAGAAGATATTCTAGCCTAAATATTTATGATTTCTGTCTTTGCGGATAACTCTCTTGAGTTTTGATCTACAGCGGCTATTATGCATAAGAAACGCCACGAAGTTATAAGAGTTATCTTCCTCGGGAACAAGAGGACACAAATAACTATTACATAGTATTTTCCTGATAGGCAAGCCAGGAGGCACCTTCATAAACCAAATAAGATTCCTTGATCATGACCAGTTCCTGAGGATTTCATTATAAGTACAATGATTTCTGTGAGATAGGCTAGTGATGGATTAGGGGTAGGATAAAAGTCTATGAAATGGAGAATCTTAGTTTAACATTTTATTTTTACTTAAAATTTTCATCACTTTCGGTCATCCATCAGGTGCATTTGCTTAGCCTGCAAATATATAACACCGGTAGTCTCACCAGCCTGCTTATTATTGACTGATAGACTGTCTGCCCTCTCATACTATACTGCATTGCATGTTGTGTCTTGTTTTCTAGCCAAGACTATTTTGGGAAATAATGGTGCCACTTTATGCCCTGTTTTGATCAATCTCAAACTCTATAGCCCTCTGATACTACCCTACGCATTTCACTACTTCTATCAACAATTGTCCATATTTTTCAATTGAATCCGTGTCTATGAAAATTGAAGAGGGACATCCGATTTCATGCAAAAGTATCAACATTCTACTCAATTGGGGATGTGTTTAGTTGTCTTGTCTCTTTTATTTCAGTAGTATAGAGACAAGAATTGATTCCATTTATTACATATCTGCTCATCCAGTATTGTCTGTGTCTGTCATACGCTCCTCTGTAGTGGCTGTCTTGGTTTCACTTGAAAGGGTGACAGGCGAAGGGCAATAACTTCTCAATTGCAGCTGAAGCCTGCAAATAGCAATTAACAAAATATGTAAGTTAGTTGAAATCACCGAGAAATTGCCTTGCCTCACCCTTATGATTATGAGCTATGCATATCCTCAAAAGCTGGTAGCAACAGAAAAAATTGGAGGTTAAAAAATATCAGATTTATTTACATGGTTGCATAACCCTGTAAATCTAAAGGTAGATCATCACCTAAATTTAGGTGTATATCGCTATTTGGTTATGCTCACAGTAACTTTTGTTATATTATGATTATTCAAAGTATTTATGAACAGGTCTCACCAGGATTTTGGAGGATCTCGGACAGATTCAATATCGATAGTTCTGGATGACATTCCTGGCTGATCAGTGAAGTTGTATGTGAACTCATCCACAATATCATCAGTAATACTGGTGTTGTCTCTATCCCAGGTATTCACCAAGATATTCACTCCCTGTAAATACAGATTAGAAATGTTTCAATCTCATTATCTAGGCCCAGAAAACGTTTGCTTGGTGTGTCTTCAGCCAACTATAAAAGCCTCTTTTCCCAAAAAATTACTGATCTAAACTCACATAATATGTATTATCATCACACATCATCTTTGAACTCTGTTGATGCCCTAATATTTTTGGAATTTCTTCCACCTTGCATTTATTTTCTTTACACAACTTTTAAAGAAATAACTCTTAGAATTTGATACTAATAGACATTTTTCTGAGCTCCAATTGAGCCTCTATTTGGAGATGGTCCTTTCTCCAGTTTGGTACTTTTAACTCACGCTACATAGTTTGGGGCATAATTTCGGTATTCAGATAGTCATTTCTAACAATTTTTGCGGACAAATTTCATGGGATTTTTCATGAATTTCTAACTAAAATTTGGATTTATCAGCTGTCAAGCCCCCAATTATTTGGAAACCCTGTCCCTCAGGGTTTCAATGATGCCGACGCTGAATCAAGACTCATTTTTATCTTATTATAAGCGGTTTTGAAGACAACCATCCTTTTTCCTATGCGGCGTGGGATAAACGTACCAAACTGAAGAGAGAACAACTCCAAATAGAGGCTCAAATTAGAGCTCAGAAAATTGTCTATACCCTTGAAAACTTATGACTTAGGACTTATGTAATGGCGCATAGAAACTCCAAATCAACCATCTCAGCTCCTTCCCTGTCTGTGCTTTTTGGTCTTCCAGAAATAAATTGCGACTGAAATTGATACTGGACCTGCCGTGCCTCTAGTCCACAGGCCTATGACTGCAACACCATGTGCATGATAAAAGCATGTGTCTACCGGAAATGGAGATGCATACATCTAAATCTATAAATGTCCATACCTGCCATGATCTAAGACCGAGATCGATAACAAGTGGATTAGAGTATCCTCCAATATCAGAGCTGAATACCACAAATGTAGTAGAGTCAATCACTTTGGTCACTATGTTATATAAGCTACAGTCTCTGTAAACAAAAATCCAAAAATGTTAACCATGTGCAATCATAAATGGCATGACAAACAAAAATAGAAAAATCATGGTAAATCCCTTATACTGTTGAGAGCGACTCTCCTACAGTGATTGAATGTGTTCCCAATGCATGAATGTCACAGGATAGTAGAATGAGGAAAACATATAGAGGATTGTAATTGTTCGATAGAATTATCAACTGATACTCCATTGGCTCACACAGATCATGTGATACAATTTTTTGTATCTCATAGTGTATTTATCTAGTGGCCATTACTATTGGGAATTACCATGGTTGATGGGTTTTTCCATTGGTTATTAATATCTATTTTCTATCACGGTACATCGTGCCTTTGCCTATTATGCATTAATCTGCTGTAAAAACCCAGAACCTTTTATTGCGAGTAGAAGAACTTTGTCATAACAATTTAATATGTTACCTTGCTCCTATCACACTTATGCAAACTTCCACATAAATATCACAGAAAGAATGGTCAGTGTCGCTGTCACATTGTACACCAGTAGCCTTGTTGTTGCTAGGGTTACGGTAGTTTATAAAGTCAATACCGATCTTTGAATATCTGAAATATGGCAATAAAAGGGGTCCAAAATAATTTTATGACGATGAATTTTATGTAAGACAACAGAGATAACATGATATAATCATAGTATCAATGGAACCAGCTCACCCAGCTAACTCCTGAGTTCACGTTCCAACTCACAAATAGTGGTGAACTCAAACTTAAGGTTGTTGAAATTATCATTTCAATCAGTGTCCTTACTTTTACTACAGAGTAACTCTGCTGATTTTAGGTCAGAAATGTACTGCTACTAGTGAACGACATCAAACACTGTGAACAAGTATAACACTGAAAATTATCAAGAAGAAAATGATAGTAAATTGGCCCAATTTGCTGTTTCAAAATATTAATAATGTGTATCATAATTCCAACTTTTGTTGGTTGAGGCAATGTGATATGCTTCAAAATTCTCACCCAATTTGCAGAGGACATCTTGGCAGAGTTGTTGTAGGTGTTGTTGTTGTATGTGTAGTTGTTGTGGTTGTTGGTGTGGTAGTTGTGGGTGTTGTTGTTGTAGTTGGGGTATTTGTTGTTGTTGTAGGAGTTGTGGTTGTGGTGGTTGGTGATGTACTACTTGTTATGGTTACAGGAGTAGTTGTTGCTGGTGCTGCTGTTGTTGATTTTGTTGTAGTTGGTTTGGTTTGGTTTGGGGCTCTGGGCATCTCACAGTGAGCAGGACAACAAGTCTAGTAATTGACAATAATAATTATAACAGTTATGCACAATTATAAGTGGAGTGAACAAGGATGAGAATCTTCAAGAAAGTTCAGCTGTTGATTCCCTTCTACAGGTCATAAGAAACATTAATGATTATCCCCTCTGATACAACCAATCAAAGGGATCCATGAAGTAAATTAAGAAGTACTAAACTAGAGTATTAATATTATTGTCATTATAATTAGTAATATTAAGGTTGAATCAGCTGGTTTTTTTCCAAACATGTCTTATGCAAGTAAAAATGAGCAACAAACCTTGTTTTATTGTCAGGACGAATACCATCAATAGTAAGAAGACGTGGGTTGCTTCCAGGCACATCTACCAAGTCGTAATCAAACTCATCGACTTCATCATATGGAACTCTACTACTAGCTGGATCACTATCCCATACTGTCATCAGTATATTCACTCCCTGAATAAGGAGAAACAAGCATGAAAGCATACAAATAGAGTCTAACTATCGGGAGACATTATAATAATATAACAATGACAAGTACATATCTGGTATTGGAGAGATTACATTTACATTCACTAGGATTTTCCTGGTTATGTATGTAGTACATGTTGGTTCTGGACAGCTTACTAATCAATGATATCAAAAAGAGGCCATATGGGCGTTGATATCAATTGATATGTAACACAACTTCTATAAACCCATAATTCAGGCTGACTTTAAAGGTCACGGAAGCAATCTCACCTGCCATGGCCTAGTGCCGAGATCAACCTCCAGTGGGTTGTCAATATTACCAATGCTTCGGTAAAAGTTAATCTGAGTGCTCTCTCCCAGTACATCGGTGAATGTGTAGAAAAATGAGCAATCACTAAAAATGATGAGAGAAATAATTACAACTTGCTCTCGAGTATGTTGACGTAATTTAACTGCTTTAACTTTGCAGACAAATGGCAGCAAATTTTTGTTCTTAGTCACAATGAGAACTTCTCAGCATTAAGTTGATGGCATAGTTGATCCCTCCTACCTCCATCAAGAAGATTATTGTTACATGTAGCAGCTATTTTATAGTATTGACCTCACCTCTTTCCTACTTCACTGATACAGATCTCGAATGCCAGATCACAGCTGGAACCATCATTGTCACACTTCACACTAGTCGCCTTCGGATCGCTCGGGTTAATATACCGAATAAAGTTGATGGTGAACCTAGTATACCCACCAACATAAACAGGGCAGGATTAAAGGAGCTGTGGTGGTTGTTGATGTTGTAATAGTTGTTGTTGGGGCTTGTGTTTGTGTTGTGGTTGGTATAGTGGTTGTTGGTGTAGTCGTTGTTGGTGTTGTATTGGTGGTTGTTTGAGGGATTGTTGAAGTGGGAGTTGTTGTAGAAAATGTTGCAGTGTTTGTGGCTGTGGTTGTTTTTGTTGATTTAGTTGTTGGTGTAGTCTTGTTATACTGCTGACCGTTGTTCAGACATTGTTCAAGCAGCCCAAGGATGTGGTTGAAGACACTTCGCTCGACAGCCATACTGTGCCCATACATCAACCTCTGTTTGGCAGTGAGTAGGACACGCTTCGGTAGTCTACCTTTGACAAATGGATCGGCCTTCAGCAGATGTGGACAGTTTAGTCCCAGTTGGCTCGTAAGAAGGTCTACACGCAACCGAAGAATATAGAGATCAGACATGACTCCAGGACCCTCTGAGTTAGATAGGATTTGGCCAGAAGACTGAAAGACGACCAGGACCAGCAAAGAGAACCAAAGAACAGCCATTTTTCTTGCACTTTGTAGCTGAGTTGCCTATTGCAATATTGTATCAATATTGTCTTTGTATACTATCATGTCAACCAGATGTTGTGTCACACGGTATATATGGCACTGCAGCCCTTATATAGAGTATAGGGATTACTCCTAAGCCAATCCCAAATAAGCACAATTTCTATTGCAATAATAGTACCGGAATTTCATGAAGTTTCGATGATAGAAAATTGTGATATCAAATGGATTTGGCAAAAAGTAGATGTATTAATAATTTATGATTTATATATGATATTGACTGTCCTTTTAAAATCAATGTGAAGTTGTGTTTGTGATTACAGTTTGCTATTGTTAGAGGGCGTTAGTGGTTTTGCTGTTGCTGGAAGGTGAATGGCAACACAGAAGCCTTTGATCTGAGAGCATTATAACAGGTTCAATGATAGAACAAATTATAGTCACAGCGGCAACACGGGCCATGTGGTGCTCACATGCACAGTGTCTCGGCGAGAGCACATCTCCAAGCAACGGCAAGCATATGGGCACCAAACTTAACAAGAGCACAATGATAAGCTTTTGAATAGCTTCTTGACAAAGTTTAGACTACAAGCTTCGACAGAAAGAAAATTTTTCAACTTTTCTAAACCACTAAAATTCTCCTCTCTTTATAGCTAATAAGATACAAATGTGTATATCTGATACGGCTGTATTGATGCGCGGTTCAACCTAACTTATGTTAGGGTTTTAGGCTGACAACTTACCTTGTCAAAGAGGAGAGTGGTGATCTTTCTACGCTCAGAAGGCGTCTTTCCTTTATTCTATCTGGGGATCAAGGGGTTTAAATCCTTGATAGAAATATAAGAGGGCACTGAGGCCGAGTCTGCGCATAGGCAGGGAAAAGTGACTGCTAGTTAGAAGTCGAAGTATTGATGGTGAATTTGCTCATAGGTAGGTTGTTTAGTATGCACAAAGGCAAGTTAGTTATGGCTGCTCGTAGGCAGGGTTGCTATGGTGTTGTAATAGCGTGGTTGCTATAGCGTGTAATATGCTGCGTTTGATCAGGTCAATGCAGTCAAGATGTATTCGAAGGAACCCTATAGAAGTTCACACTCAGACACTGTGCAGTACGGAGTTGAAGTAGTAAACATGTGTTTGTGTGTTGGTCGGGTCCGTATATGGTTGTCTTGTTAGCAACATGCTTGATACAAAATACAACATTGCACCTGTCTTGCAGATGGATTTTGGCTGAGAGAGTCTTCATGCTGATCATATTCATGGGGACATAATTCCCGTTTATGTGTTGATTAAACAGAAACTAGCCATGCAAGGTTATTTATAGCCTTAAAAAAGAACGATAGGTGCAAAGTTTCTCAGTATGAAATGCTCAATTGAAAAGTCATGGTTTCCTGAACTTGGGAGAAATCTTGAGTTGATATGATCATTAGCATGTGGTTCATCTTAATTTTTACCCAGGCAAATATCACAAACCGAAAAGCACTACTAAATTTTTATTCTGCCAAAATATAACATCCTCCACCAAGCCTACAGGGAAGGCCTGGCCAGAATGTGTCATTAACAATATATAGCAAATGAGTCATCATTGTTACTTAAACTTATTGGTGGAATCATGCAAATGACATATTCAAAGGAACAAATAGATGGTCGTATATTTCATGTTGTTGTGGTTTTTGTTGTTGTAGTTACTGTCATCGTTTCTGTTGTTGCTGTTGGCGATGGTGCAGTTATTGTACAAGTAACTGTGGATGCTGTTTTTGGAAGGGTTGGCAGTGTTATAAGAGCTAGGCTATACACTCTCAACCGAATCTGGAACCTAAAAAAAGCAATCATCAATAATAAAAATTAAATGATCCAATTGCACCAGTTATAGTTGTCTTTAACTCGTTGGTTAAAGACTAATAATTAACATATCGCATCTGGAAGTGGGTGTTACTGCTACACAGACAATGAGAGCAGCAAACTACAGTGCACTCCACTTATTTGTCCTAATTAAGCAGAGTTTGAACTATGTAACAATAAAATGTGTCGAAATTTCGCTGCCGGGAGGAGCGTCATTTGTCTAAACTAACAGGAGTTCTGAATTATAAGGTCTGAATTAAGAGGATTACACTGTATTACAAATGGTTTTAACCACCTAGTCCTTTTATAAACTAGAATCATGTATATGTTCGAGAGGCTTATCTCTTTGTGGAAACTTTTATAAGTATCTGAGTTCATCTCAAAACATATATGAAAGTACTTACAGTTTTTGGGCTAATATCATTTACTGATTCGCTATTAATCTGCTGTTGGTCATCTGCGTTTTCTCTTTTGGATCGACTGTTTCGGCACAGTCCGCAGGTCAATGGACATATGGCTGCAATACCTGGTTCTGAACACAACTCTGGCACACACAATTGATTATCACTGAAAGTGCACATAGGTAAGATGGTCTGATTGGTGCAGTCTGCTTTCATAGCAAGAGTCAATCTGCAAAAGAAAAAATGAAACATAATACACAGGTACCCATAATAATTCATCATGCTTGTTTCTTTGTCACTTCCTTTCAGGCATCGCAGCATAATGTATGCAGCGTGCCTTGTAGGAAAAGGTTTTGGTAATGATTATGTTTATATGAGGTAGGAGCTTGGTTGTCAGTTCCCACTGGTATAAAAAAGGATGAGAACATTTTCTTCAAAATTTTACTCGCATGAACAATATCAAGAAGTCCCAATCAAGTAATTGGTGGCTTATTTCGCTTATCGCTCGCTTACTTAGTAAACCTTTTATGTTACTGTTCTGTCAAAATGTCAAGTTGAATGTTTGATTTGGAAATCTAAGCAGGTTGACTACGAGAAAGTTGATTTATTGAAGATTATATAAACTGTATGTAAGGTTTTATCATTGGCTACGCACATTGTAGGCTCTTTGGTTCGCAGACCTTGCTGAGTTACCACATATTGGTTACCATCCTTAGCTTTGTAATATTCAAAGTTAAACTCATCAAGTTGTTCATATGGTACTCTACGGTTCTGTGGATCCTGATCCCACACTGTCACATAAATATTCACTCCCTAAGAAAAAGAATCGAACAAATCGCTATAAATAATGATCAAAGCTACATGTATTGCACATTTTCCACACTTATCAAGATGACCATGCCTCTCTAGTTTACATCGTAGAATAGATTGAAATATAATGGAACAACAACCAGTGCAGTCTGGTAACTTATAGGGCGTATGGATGTTATCGTTACCACACACATATAAGTCACCACACATGTAAGTCATCACACACATATAAGTCACCACACACTTCCAAGCCTGTGGTCTTATCCAATAATGACTAGATTAAGTGAGAGTAGATAATGTAAGGATTGGGAGCAGATTGATATGAAATTTGAAAAATCGTATCGCATCAGATAGTCAAGGTGTTCTCCTCACCTGCCATGGGTCAGTCAATGTTATGTATATTGGGTTCTCCCAGGTGAACTGAGTTTGTGCAAAATCAATTTGTGTAGCCTCAGCTGTAACTGGTGTGAAGAAGCTAAAGTAACTGCAATTCCTATAAAGAATGTGACATAATGTTGTCAATTTGATGTAAATTTAGAGATAGAAAAAATAAGTATATCAGTAGACGAGACCGAAATGCCAAAAGTCCAACAATGTTGACAAGAGTAAATTTGCTGAGACATCTCAGTCAATGACATGATACCATAAACATATATATATATATATTTTATTTTTTTCGTGTGTGTGTTTATTGCTTACTATAAAAACTAGAATGAGTAAAACGGTATCAAAGGTATATAAAAAGTTAAAAAGCAATGGGACAGTCAGATAGCACGAAGCTAGAGCAGAGGCTGCCCGACTAGAACTCTTGACGCCACACTCGCCTGCCGGAACGACAGAGCGAAACATCCGCAACCTGCACACAATCAAACCCCCTCCCACAGGCGCGCCGCCAGGCCACCCAAGAAACCAGACTGAGTACATGTCTCCACTCCTATAAGGTACCTGTTGTACAGGTTGACACCATGGC
Organism: Membranipora membranacea; assembly: GCA_914767715.1. Lineage (NCBI taxonomy): Eukaryota > Metazoa > Bryozoa > Gymnolaemata > Cheilostomatida > Membraniporidae > Membranipora > Membranipora membranacea. The sequence continues at coordinate 30,443,747 of OU612066.1, read as the reverse complement.
ACAACAGGGACCTCTAACCTCGCTTGTTTTTGGCCTTTTTTGTTCGTAAATTATTTAATCTTGTGTTATAATCATGTTCTGATTTAAGAGAGTTGATAAACTCATTCGAAAATGTTCTTAAAAATAGTTTTAAAGAGCAGTATTGGAATAGCATATTCAAAGGCATTATATTTAAAGTCTTAAAAAGGGTTGAAACATGATCTCTGGTTTTTTTCTTTAAAATCACTCTTACACAAGCTTTTTGGAGGACTATTACTCGTTTAAGGTCATTTTCAGCAGCATGGCCCCAGAACTCTATTCCATAGAGCAGGTGCGGGTAAAAAAATGAGTAATATAGTTCGATCATTGTTTTTTCGTCAAAATATGGCCTTACTACACGCATCATTATTACAACCAAATTTAATTTTTTGCCCAATTCATTTGTATGCGACTTAAAAGTAATATTTGAATTAAGGATAATACCTGAAAATTTAGTTTCAATTTTCAGTTCAAGGGTGTTGGTATTCAGTTTGATAACATGATCATCGGCACTGATAGCTTTTCTTGGGGATTTAAAAATTACCTGAAAAGTTTTGGAATAGTTTAGTACTAGTTTATTAGCTAAGCACCCATTTTCTACTTTGTTCAATTCTTGACTTAAAATAGCATGGTCTGTACAAAAAATATTAGTGTCGTCTGCATACAGTATGTAATTTAATGCAGGCGCTGCATTCAAGAGGTCGTTTATGTAAATCAAAAATAAAAGCGGCCCCAAGTTTGAACCTTGGGGTACTCCTATGTTGATGTCACGGTACTGAGATACAGCATTATTTACAATAACATATTGTTTACGGTTTTTGAGGTAATTTTCGATGAGAGATGTGGCACAGGGTAAAAATCCATTAAACGGTAGTTTTTTGACTAAACTTTCATGATTAATAGTATCAAACGCCTTTGAAAAATCTAAAAATATGCCAAATGGCAAATATATATATATAAATATTTGTATGTTTATGCATGTCACTAAATAATCAGCAAAATGTGAAAATGCAAGGCATGATTAGATACATTTTTTTCCAGAACAGAAAAAAGTCAGCAGAGTGATAGGCTAGTCTTAGTCTTCAACGCAGAGAAGGTTGTCCTCCCAGTGTACAGTTTGTGGGACCCATGTTATTCAAACCGACCCTATACCCTTGCCTGCTGAAAATCAGGCTACTATTTATATCAAGGAGTAGCAGAGGCCGATTGTTTTACTGCTACTGGATGTGCAAATAAACTGTGGACCCCAAGGACCTGGATAGGATGAGTGGCATACCAGTTCAATTGCAAGAAGAACCGTTTTTAGCCATTACAAAACTCTTGATTCCTGAGAGTGGTAAAGATAAGAAACTCTCCAGACACAGACACTTGATAATGTAGTCTTTGTTTCTGTGGTTTCTAAATATGCCAAGGTCAATAATGTAGTTAATCAATTACCTTGAACCAGGTTGGCTGATACAGATGTCAAAGGATAGATCACACAAATCATTTGGACCGGTCGGATTCTCCTCGCATTTAACTCCTGTAGCTTTGTAGTCAAATGGGTTAGAGAAATTCACAAACAAAACTTCCAGTACAGTAGGTCTATGGTCTGTGCAAGACTCTGGTGTTGTGGTTGTGGGTGTTGTGGTTGTTGTTGTTGGTGTTGTGGTAGTGGTTGTTGGTGTAGTAGTTGTGGTTGTAGGTGTTGTGGTGGTAGTTGTTGGAGTAGTAGTTGTAGTTGTAGGTATTGTTGTTCTTGGCTGAACACAGTCCCCAGATACTTTCAGAACAATCCTGAATGAAATTAAAAATACATGGTTGACGAAAAAACTATTTGGTTCAACTTAACCAGTTTCAGTTAAACTTTGGTCTGTAAGTCAATTCTAGGGAATTCAATAATGGACAATCATCTTGTGACTTTCAATATATGTACCATACTTGTCAATACTGGGGTGAGAAAGTTGAAAAAATGTTTGTATGGGTTCCACATGATTGCCCAGTGTACCAGGCGCCTTCACTCCATCATAAGAAACTAATGACAATAACCTCATGAAACCTACCGCGAACGATTGTCTACACGAATACCATCTTCAACAACGACTTGTTCCACACCATCTCGACCGGCGGTGAAATTGAAGTTAAACTCATCAACGACATCAAATGGGACAAATCCAACATCATTAGGTCTGCCCTGATCTCTATCAAAAACTGTGATGTAAATATTGACACCCTGCAAAACATAATTTAATTTTAATGAAGTTTGCTAAGTGTATTAGTTATAGCATGGATTAAAAAGCGCTCAACTGAAAAGACTATTTGGTAGGCTTCATTGACACTTTCTATTTGTTTACTCAGGACAGAGTGAGACATATCTGAGCACGTCTCATCGCAGAATGATCTTTGAGGGAAACTTTATAAAAGTGACAGTGAGTATGTGATAATAAATCGGAATTCGTCTCAGGTATACAAAAAAGTTATTCGAACTATATGCAACTGTCTCGTAAGTTTGATTGAAGCCTTACCTCCCACACTGTAGAGTTAACATAAATGATTAAGGGGTTATCTAGGTTGCCAATCTTAGCACCAAAAGAATACTTTGTCGCCTCGGCCACTAAATCTGTCAGCTCTGAATAATATCTACAGTTCCTGTAGAATCAAGCAACATCCAATTCACAAGAACACAATAAGGTTGACAAGAACACACTCAGGTTGACAATTAAAATACACAAGGTTCATGATTAAGTATATCTGTATTATGTTTATTTTATTTAACATTGGTAAGTAATCATGATTAGACTCACTGAGATGCTGCTCCTACAAAGTTGATATCGTTGACACATATCTCAAACTGTAGATCGCATAAATCACCAGATCGCTGGACCCACGGTAGATCGTCACATGGCTGACCAGTTACTTTCAAGTCACCAGGGTTGGTATAGTTGACAAACTGAATTGTTACTTCTGTTGGCATGTCTGGTGTACATCTTGGCGTTGTTGGAGGAGTTGTGGTAGTGGTTGTTGGAGTTGTTGTAGTGGTTGTTGGTGTTGTGGTAGTTGTGGTTGGCGTTGTAGTAGTCGTGGTTGGTGTTGTAGTAGTAGTGGTTGGCGTTGTTGTTGTTGTTGTGGTTGGTGTTGTTGTGGTGGTGGTTGGTGTTGTGGTACTGGTTGTTGTGGTAGTGGTTGTTGGTTTTGCAATAGAGGTTGTTGGTGTTGGAGTTGTTGTTTCAGGTGTTGTTGTGGTAGCTGTTGGTGATGTAGTTGTGGTTGTTGGCTGAACACAGTCGCTAGATACTCTCAAAACAAGCCTGTATGAAATTGAGAATGCATGGTTGATGATCAAACTGTTTTGTAGTTAGTATTGATTGACCTTTCCCCGTTTTGGTTAAACTTAGGGCTCAAGTCAAATCTAACAATGGATAACCTTCATATTTCACTCAATATATGTACCTTACTTGTCAGCAATGCGGTGAGAAAGCTGACAAAAGCAACGAAAGCAAACAACGCAGTCAACAAATCAAATTCCATTTCAGAATCTTGCAAGATGATGTGCAGGAAAAGTTTGCGGGCACAACCATTATGCAATCATCTTGAGAAAGAAGTATTACAGAGCAAAGCCTGTCTGCAAAGATTCAACATGATGGTCCAGTATACCAGGAGCCTACACTTCATAATTAAGATACTAATGACAATGAACAAATAGAGCATACCGTGACCGTTTGTATACACGAATACCATCTTCAACAATGACATGCTCCATACCATCTCGGCCGGCGGAGAAATTGAAGTTAAACTCATCAACGACATCAAATGGGACAAACCCAACATCATAATGTCTGCTCTGATCTCTATCAAATACTGTGATGTAAATATTTACACCCTGCAAAACGTGGATGGAGTTTGCTAAGTGCATTAGAGTTTCAACACAGATAAAAAAGGTTTGAACTGAAAAGCAAACCTGTTGTCATTTTAATATATCTGCTTTTTAGAGTATGTGAACTTGGAGCTTGAACAGGAACTAGAACTTGGAGTCAAAAGTATGGATGGGTCAAGAAGAATTTGACTTTTGCCGGATGCATGCTGGAATTTTTCGAACCAACTGCAATATAGTTGCTGTTATCGTCAATTTTTATTGCTGCTATTCCCTTACCTTCCATGCTGAGGGGTTAACATTGACGGTGATTGGGTTATCTAGGTTGCCAATCTTTGAACCAAAAGTATAATCTGTTGCCTCGGCCACTAAATCTGTCAGTTCTGAATAATATCTACAGTTCCTGTGCAAAAAAAACCAGATCATTGTTCATAGCAAAATCTACTTCACTAGAACACACTCAGGTCGACATTTGAATACATTAGGTTCATCCATAATTATCTCCATTTTAAATATTTGGCAACAATATTAACACCAAAATCTTTTTTTTATTTCATTTTTTGTAAATAATCATGATTAGACTCACTGAGATGCTGCTCCTACAAAGTTGATATCACTGACGCATATCTCAAACTGTAGATCACATAAATCACCGGATCGCTGGACCCACGGTAGATCGTCACATGGCTGACCAGTTACTTTCAAGTCACCAGGGTTTGTATAGTTGACGAACTCAATCTTCACTTCTGTTGGCATGTCTGGTGTACATCTTGGAGTTGTCGGAGGAACTGTCTTTGTTGTCGTTGTAGAAGGTGTGGTCACTTGAAATGGAAAGATATACGTATATATTTATATATATGTATATAATTGGATAAATTATAAACTTACAAAATTGTGATGGGACAAAGATTCAATCTAGGTAGGAACTTTTCCTTCAGGCCAGAAGAGTATATGTCAACTTAAAGCATATTTATCAGAAAATATAATAAAAAAATCATCACCCCAAAGTCTCATTGATAAACGCATGCATATATGCTCCTAATGCCTCCCCCCTTTAGCGATTATGCAATGGGAGCAATATATTTCCTATCCATGAGGGCATATAAAAAAATAGTTAATTACACATTTAATATATATTTCATTTTGAATAATATAGCAAGTTACATACAGCCCTTGTCACATACTCTCATGCAAAAACTTTATGCTTATGTTGATGTAATAGGTTATGAAGAAGAGAAATCACCTTGTCTGCCTTGACATTTATCTAACAGCGCCTTCTGATCCATGTAGACTTCTCTTTCAACCTCCACCTTCTGGTTTTCAGTTATCAGAGCACTATTGACAAGTTTGGCTTTGAGATTGAGAACATCTTTCATTAGATGAGGACAGCTCCATTCCAGGATATCCAACCCAAGACGCAAATAGCTGTGATTTGTTGGGACTCCAGGACTTTTTGAGTCAGATATGACCTCACCAGAAGAGTGGAAGACGACCAGAGCAAGCAGTGAAAATAAAAGCACAGCCATATTGGTTGCACCGCAACGGTGAACTGATGTTGACATGCATTATAATGTTTGTGAATACATATCATATCATCCATATGTTGTTTCTCAGGGTATAAATGAAGTGATAAGTAGATACATTCCAAAGTCCATGACCTAAAAGCCGCACTCCTAGAGAACAAAGAAAATTTGCTTTGAGACCAAATCAAATTGACTATTCAAATATTAAATATTCATGATGTGCTGTGCTGATGAGATTTGTCTTAAGTTGACAGTTGCCATTGACTTGATGGCCTTGCAATATGTGTTTTTGGTATGGTTAACTCTGTTTAATAATTTCTAGGCAGGAGCAGGACATTTTTATTACAATTTTATTACCTGCAAGAAAGTCTTTGGACATTACTAAGAAGGTTTCTTGTTGGTTTAGCTTTTGTTGGTATTGGCCATTAAAACTACCCGTTTTGGTTAACAACTGGGCAAAAAGTATATATAACCCATTTGCCTTCAGCGGGAAACAATGAGGAGGGTGTGGTGTATTTAACTTATATATTTATTTGTGTTGGAGTGATCCTTTCACCTGATCTAGTATCTAGCTTCTACTTCTCTAGTTCACATTTATTCCAATGATTCCCCTCCTAGCGCATCCCGGATATAGACCAAGTCTCCGTCACCTGCTAATCTTTTTCACCTGCTGTCTGGATCCCTTATGGTGATATTCGGTTCCACCACTTCCCCCTTTCTTTCCTAATCTGTTCTTCATTTTTTTTTTTGTTTCTTTTATACTTCGTTTCCAACTAATACTCATCCCTACCAATTACTTCACCTTCTCCAATACCTGATTGATTGATTGATTGATTGATTGATTGATTGATGCTTCGATTGATTGATGATTACCTTATTGATTGATCTAAATACATTGAAAATGAATATGATTGATCTGATTTACATTATAAAAAAATTGGTGTTGTCATAAATATTAATTACAAAATTAATTAAAAGTCATTATATCAATTTGCCAAACTATACAAACATACTTTTGCTAGCAAGAGCAGTGTGGTGAGAGATTGTAGCCTTACTGCTACTTGCACAGCGGAGTCGTGTTGATACTTGGTCTTTAGACAGCAGATGTTGATGCTTGGATTTTTTGTTTTGGCAGTAGATGATGCATGCTATTGCAGGTCATCACAGAACAGCTCGATATTAGTTGCTCCAAGTCTTTCATCATAGTGGTTTAGCTAAGGATAGATGGTCTTCAGCGCCAGTTTCAGTATCGTTTCTATCAGCTGCTGATTATTTTGTAAGATGAAAGGAAACCATATTGGCCCGGCATATCTGATGACAGAGAAGATGTTGGTCTTGCAGGCATGCAGAAGGTTTCCTTTGCTTACTGTGTTTCAGCTTGCTTTACCTATGACAGTTTAATCTGCATCTGCCAACCAGATCCTTGACATGATCTGAGAAAGGTGAGATGTGGGTCAATGACTATTCATGGTTGTATTGCCTACTGGGGACAAATTCTCTAATGGCCCACCCGAACTCTGAACCGTGGCTCTTCCCTCTCTGTCCTTTCTTCTCTCCTGTTTCAATCTCTTTCTCTTTCTTTTGCTGTCGCTTCTCCCTTCCTCTGTCCTCTTCCTCTCACAATCATCTGACCTTTGTAGGTACTTTCTGTCAATCTGCTCTAATAGCCTGTGGTGCCAATCTTGCCTCCTGCTGCCTCTTGGCCTCAATCCTTGCCCTCACGTCTTCTCTTTCTCTAATAACCGGTATGTCTCTCTGCTGTCTGTTTGTTGTTCATGTTGTATTGACAACTCATTTCTCATTCTACATCCGATACCCTTCAAATGCCTCATTTCCCCTTTAAAATCTCCTGGCCATCCTTCTCTAATAAATTTGATTATATCCTGGGAATCTATATCTAGCACACTCTCAGCCTTTATCTCCTCGATAAGCTTGTCTTGTCTTGTTATCAAATCCTTTACTTTTTCAAAACTTCTCTGTTGGGTTCCCAGCCAAATCAATTCATTCTGCCTATCGTGCTCTCTGAGGGCCCCTTCAGATTCAGACAACCGGGGTCTATGCCTTCTCAATTAGTTTACCACTGACAAAAATCTTTGGAGACTGTTTCTGTTTGTTGGGTGGAACACTCTAATTGCTCCCTCTGTCTTGGGGTTTTATCCCCCCTTGAGCTGATTATGTTCACTTCCTTAATGCCAAATTCACATTTGGACGTAATTATGGTCATCCCTGCTCTTTCTATCTTCAGAGGACCTCCCAGAGTCTTTTGTCATGCTCTTCTTGTTCTTCCCTACTACTTGTATGTCGTCAATCATGAAAACTACTCCTCCCATTCCTCCTCTAATCTAACCTACCAAAATCCAGTGTTGGTGTCCATTTTGCTAAAATATTGGCTCCATGCTGATGATGATAAAGTCTCCTCTAAGGGTAAAGAAAATGTCTCTCGCTTGACGCTCTTATTGAGCTCTGAGGGATCTACACAAATGTTAACTTTACAGTTCGACTTCGGTGCTACCACCATCCCTGTAGGTTTTTTAACTCTCTCGATTACCTCTAAACATTCCATCCTCTCTAATTCGTTTTGAGTGGCCTTCCTCAGGACAATTGGTAGTGTCATAGGGACATATAGACATAGCGGCTTAGCCCCTTATTTGATGTTGATTTTGAACACAACCGGTAATATTCCCAGTTTACTAAAGAGTTTTGGATGTCTTGATTCAATGTGTCCTCTGCAAATGTTCCGCACCGTCCTTACCAACTCTAAATTTCTTATCTCTGGTTTGCCCAAAAGGTTGGTTTGGGTTCCCTCCAGGATGTAGGCTCTTCCCCTAATCTCTTGTCCCATTCTGACAATAAAGGGATATATGCTCTGAATTATATGTCAAGCTTATAACCATCTGCTCCTCTAAACTCCCTCCTAGCTGGTTTCCTCTATTTGCTGTCTCTGGTGTAATCACAGTGAAATCAGCTCCAGTATCCACTATAAACCTATAAACCTATAAACCTATAAACCTATAAACCTATAAACCTACAAACCTACAAACCTACAAACCTATAAACCTATAAACCTATAAACCTATAAACCTATAAACCTATAAACCTATAAACCTATAAACCTATAAACCTATAAACCTATAAACCTAAAACCTATAAACCTATAAACCTATAATCCTATAAACCTATAAACCTGAATGTATTTAACTATAAAAATCTTATCAATTAAAACGAAATTCAGTATCAGGATTGAGAGCGTTATGTAATTGGCAACTGCATTAATTTTGCATTACGTTTCCATATATAGCAATATATTTAGTCATTGAATTAAAGATGGAATTATTCTGTATTAAAATAAAGTAAAAAACATATATGCGATTCAATGTTTATACTGCAATCAATCGTTTTAGGTGAGATTTATGTAATGTCTGGAAATCAAAGCTGCATCCTATTAATTTTTTGTTTTTTTAATGATATATTTGTTATAATAGATAATATTATAAATATCATGTTGCATTTTTGTCAATTTTGTTCCCATAACATAGGCCAGCATAAGATGACTATGCATATACCTGTATTAAGTTTCTATTATGATTTCTCTGGCTTTCAGACCAAAAAGTGCCATATGTTCCAATGATATAAAAACTTGCAAAGTCATGGTCTCATCTGTTCAGCGCCCCCTATAATTAGAGACAACTCCTGACACAACCTTCTTACATTAAGCATAATAAACAATTTTAAAAATTGAATAAAATCCAACTCAGTTTGTTCATTCCCTTCTAGACGCGGTATCATATTATACACTGAGCTCTAGCTATTCTTGCATATTGTATTACATTTGTTAAATTAGGAAACAAAAATTGATTCGATTATTAATGGCCTTGATTGAAACTATGTTTGTATCATTTTTCTTTTTTGCCATTTACGTCACATCATGACAAACATTAGCAATAATGAGTTGCAAGTTCAAACCATACTGCAGGCTCTTTTTTTCGAGCTAATAGTTTTGGATATTTGATACTGCAGGAATACAAGTAGTGCAGTTGATGTTGGGTGAATCAGTGACCTTCATGTCCGGTTTTATTAAAAGCTGATCTTCAAGCGCACCTTGTTGGATAGATTTTTGTTGACAAACATACTTGTATCTTATATTTTAGTCACCTGATGAATCAATTTTCTGTAAAATTTATGCTAAACACTTGAATAATTTACTTGTCATAACAAGCAGTAGCATAAATATATATGACAATGAATTCAAAAGTGCTGCCCAAGGATTTTCAGTTGAAAGAAGCTATTTCATTGTTGGGCTCTCGGTGCACACACAGACATGTAACAAATGGTTTCGGTGCATTTGTTGGCATGAGAGCAACCCATCTCCCCTCCCCTGGAAAATAATAGCATTTTATGATGTATAACACCAAATTGATGATGAGTTGTCCTCTCACGCGTCATAAGAAGACAACTCTTGATAATACCTCATATTTGGTATAATATATTATATTGTGGTATATATTGTGGTGGTATTTAACATGCCAGCTGGGATTATGGGGCATATCCTCATCCGTTCCCAAGAGAACATAACAGGGCGTACCTTGGCCAAAAAGATAATGCATCAGGCTTGGATAAATCAAGACAACAAACTATTTCAAAGGAAAACTAACTTGGTTTATTTCAGTGCAACATGGTACAGGAAATATATATTTTAGCAAACTCTTCTGCTTTTAAGGGCGATGAGATTTTTCTAAGCGCTCCGAAAATTAAATAATACTTCTCAGGGCCTTAAAGGTTTATTAGCATGGAATTGTCCAGATAAGTTTCAGCCAGACAGTTTCTCAGTGCTACTCTCCCACAGGTTGTTTATGTTGCGATATTGGCTATCATTATATATGTGGTACAGCCTGATCGTTCCATCTCTCGGGCCCATGTTAACGAGTCTGCTCACTGTGCTAATGATCGCCTCCCACTCTGATTGAAGCACTGTCCTCTCTATATCAAAACAGCCGAAGAGAAATATAAGTTTAGAACATTTTGTTCACCAAAATACATCTAAAAAGCTAAATGTGGCGATTCTTACAATAAAGTAGGACCTTGATTTTTGAGCAGCAACACACATCGTAGATATCCAGGGCATTACTGTTGGATTAACAGTTGGTTTTAAGACATTCATATCTCAAATGCAGCGAACGGAAATAAGGATCTGTATATAGTTATTTATACCAACATCCGACTGCGCCTGTCTATAGCTATCATTATCCTCATCCCCACTGGGCCACTACCACTGCAAATTGTGGCTGTCCCTTCAACGCCAACAATTTTTTTTTGGGAATCTGTGGCACATATTACCAGCCACCTTATCTAGGTAGGGCAGATGAACCTGGAATAATCATAAGATCATCTTGTCATATGACTACGGCAATGGCTATTCTCTTGTCAATTTGAAGAACCTGACCTGACTTGTTCTCTCCTTTGCTCTAGCATGATGACCTGCCACACTCAATGAGTGTGTACAGACCAATAGTAGGACAGGTATTGTTTTTAACTTCATGAATCTCTAATAGCAGAACATGCTACTTGTTGGTCTGTTGAGAACTGCTGTGATGAGTTTCATAGACAAAGTTTATCATGTGTGAGGACAAGGGGATACTCTTAGCTAATGTTCATTAAGTCTAACAAAATAAATTCAAAAATTTCTTTTCACCTTAAGGTCTGTCAACAAGAAGAAGATGCGTTCTTTTTGTTTGGATATCTTTGCTTCTTATTGTATGCGCTAAGACTTATGTAAAAAATCATGGGGGCAGGTACCAACCATACAAAATTACAAACGCATTCAAAACTGAAGTGAGAATGGCGGCATCAGAGTAGAGTGCATCGTCAGCAGATTCATGCTGTTTTAAAATCCCTTTTAAAACTCTTCTTCTATTCAGCTTACTGACAAACGTAAAAAATCACTTGCATAGAGGGATAGAAGACCTCCCTCTTTGTCTCAAAGTTATCGTGGGATGTTTGGGGCTATGAAAAGCTTTTTCTTAAACTTGCTTTGAAATGTTGTTTGGGCAGATATAAGATGACTTAGACTTTAGAGGGCTCAGAGATATCCCTGATTCAGAGCAGTTCAAAGCACATATCTTCAGGCGACAAACAGCAATATGCTAGAATAAACCGGAAAAAATTTAATTTTTTGAGGATGATATTTTTCTCAGACCTATGCTATAGAAAATTTCTGTGCTGCCTGACTGATGAATTCAATTCAGTCACCAGAACTGGAGAAGACAACATCAGTGCTTGTCTACACTTAACTATTTTCACATTGAATTGAAATTCAGTTGTCTATATATATGGGGGTTACATTACAAAAAGGTTTTTCATCCACCAAGTATTTTGTTTCTTTGATGCCTACTTTTTATTTAAAAGACATCTTAGATTTCATATGTCCCAGTTGATATTATCGAAAGTTCTGTGTGAATGTACTTATAAAATAAACAATTAAAGTGTTCACCTTGTCAATTTTTGATAGTAAATTCATTTCACTGGGTACGCTTACCTCCAAGCGATTACCACTCGAAAGGGGCGGAGCCTAATTTTCAATGTGTTCGCAGCGGTTATATACGTTATCATGGCAAGCGGAAGGTCTCATTATCTATAGTCTCTGGTAGTGCAACAATTAATAAGACATGTCCATCACTTTACTCAACTTTACTTTTAATGATGTTAACCTTATCAGAAAGTGTCCAATGGGAGAAGGCTATACTGAGTAAAACGACTTCTGAGCCAATCACAATGTTGTACCAACATGATTGGCTGGAAGGTCGTTTTACTAACAGTCATGTGACACCCGGCCTTATGGTCCAGATTGCTAAAATTCCTAGATCTGAGGCTAAAGTAGCGGGGCGTATTTTACTGAAGACTAAAGATTGAGTGCTTTAAAGTTGAAAAAAAGATTTAAATGAAAAATCAATAGAAGATTTCCCCATTTCAAGTAGACTGGATTCAGTCAAACAACTTGCAGTTGTCTACTCAGGTTGGGTTTGTTGGTTTGAACAGACAACTCCACACAACACACCAAAACCCATCAGAGTTACTGATTTTGGATCACAGGGTCCTCGGTTAGAGCCCCACCAGGTACATTGTTTGTCTAGAAAAATGATCACCTTCATTAACTAGTAACTTGTTGGCTCAGTTTTCACAGGCATTCTAGTACAGCAGTTTTATGTCGAGTCCAGTTGATTTGAAGAATTTATTCTGAAGATTACAGTTTTAAAATTAAAGATTGCTCTATTTTCTCTGAAGAAATTGAAGACAGCATTGTGTGCAGGGAGCCCCAGTAGCTATCATATTATTGGATAGACTGGAGCACACAATGACCTATCTATATTGTTTTTAAATCTATGATGTCTAATGAGTTAGTAGCGTTATCCAATGTTAACAACAGTTAGTTTAGAAATGCAATCCTGAGTTAATAGATCATCCAAATCAGTGCAATGTAGCTCAGAAAAGTTGTTTGTCATTACATTCTGGTAATTGTTCTAAAGATTGATGCACATAACTTGTTGGGATATAGCCAAATTAAATAATGCTCCTCCAGATTTTGTTTAAATTGTTCCTTAATGATCGAATGAAATAGCATTATAATAACTAGAAATGCCGCGATCATAAACGCCACAAAACTTAAGGGGTGTGGATGACATACACTCAGATTGTCAATTGAGTCTATGATGGATGGTGGCCAATCGGCGATGTCATTATAAGTGCAAATTAAAATTGAAATGTCCATTCCATACCACCTATGAGGTAGACAGCCTGAGTACCATTGTCCTATTATGTGGCAGAACTCCCCCACAATTATTCTCAGTGAATACAGCCATAGAATATAGCGCAACAAAAATGTTATAATTGTGGTATATTAATACATACATATATATATATAATATAAATATGAGGGGTCCTCTTCATGCTCCTACATGCTTTTTTTAATCTAATTCAAACTTGGGCCTCTTGCGTTGAGATAAAACACTCTTACCGCTCAGCCAGGCTGGCCTGCTGAAGCTTGAAAGCTCAGTGCGAAATAATCCAGGTGTAGCGGGTGAAAGTAGTAATAAATATGTACCGTAACAAAACAATTAAACCACCAAGTAGTGAAAGAGATGATAATGTAAATAGAATCTGGCTTCACCGGGATTTAATCTCAGGCCTCTTGCGCAACAAGAATTTTATAATTGTGGTATATCTTTTGAAAATAATAATTTGTCCAAAACCAGGATTTGAACTTGGGCCTCTTGATCTGTGTTCGCGCACACTAACCACTCAGCCACTAACCACAAAGTTTGCTTTTGTGTAATTTCGTTTAAATTTTCTTTTTTTTCAAGCAGTGAAGGCAAAAAAAACGTGTAAAAATTTAATATGCACATGCGCAACTGGTTTTACTACACAAATGTGGTTGAAGACAGGACTTTGATTTAGCCGTTTCTTCAATTTTCCAAAAAACACTTTTTGAAAAAAGTGTTATGAGGCACTTGATTTGGGTTTCTATTGCTTCATATAGACATTCGTTTATCATAAACACAAGACTGAAGTTTTATGGATCATTTGAAAATAGAGTTGTTATTTTTGTTGCGTTACATATTATACTATAAAGGTTGGTGTAGAGGAAGGAGGGTTTAGCCAAAGTAATTATTTTAGATGCAACCATTGCAGTGCCCAGCAGTCTCATCTAGCAAGTGAGAGAAAAAAAGAGCCCCACCGCTTGAAAATCTACAATAGGTAAGAAGCTGCATAGTAATTTGTGTCAATTATTTGCCGTTTGAATAGATTTCTACTTTTTATTTTCAGTACTGACCTGACCTGTTATCGGTGTATGATACAGTGTCAAATCATATCTTCTCTATAGGGTTGGAACATGGAGCTCTCGGCTATGTATAAAATATGATATAATATTCAGAAAATCAGAAAATATTTCCATAACCGTTAGAGTATTATAGAGTAAGAGTATAACAATTTTGACCAATTTTCCCAACTTGAGTGAAGTCGAGTACAGGTAGGTAACTCGAGGTGCCCACCCTTGTACAGGTCTTCAGAACACAGCAACTTCAAACGCTTGTTGCTGTCAAAAAATTAGAGGTATACATAATAAAATGAATGAAACAAATATAAACCAAAACATTACATTATGACCAAAAGTTCCTAATAAATCCCCTATAAAACTCATGAACAAACAAAAACAGCCTGTTACAAAGATCTCTGAATAACATCTATTCTTTTAGGGAAGCAAGTAAAGTTTCGATTCAATATTCGTATTGTATTATGCTCAATGCAGCATTTTATTTGTAATTTTGTGCATAATGATAATAATAGTAAAATTTATTTATGAAACGCTTAATAAAATTGTTTAAAAACAATGAGTTATAAGCGTTGTACATGTGAAAGGAGGTTGAAATAGAAACATACTTTGAAATATGCCTGTTGCTGGTGAAATAAATAAAATTGATTAAAATGCATATCATTTACTTAATAAAAGCAGTTAATGAGGGAGTCTCTCTCTCTGTGTCCAGGGTTTAGAACTTCGCTCTCAGCGGCTTCGCTAATATTCTCATGATTGTCAGAAAAGTAGTAAGCGCAGCAAACTACAATAAGAAATATATATTATGCTCATTGGTGAAAATTTCATTAGCCTAACTGCCGTGACTCTGGAGGGTTTGGCTGGGCCCCGTATTCGACTCCCTCTGGTAAATTTGTTTAGACTATAACAGCCACATATACACAGCAAGCTAAGCAGAGGTGTAACTAGTACTAAAAGTGGACAGTGGTACCACTACTAGCTAGTAAAACTCCTAGTAGGACCATTATGATAATGGTTGTACTACTAGCTACTACTAGCAATATTACTAGCACTAATTTGATTATTAGCTATTACATTTCCTACCATCAAGGAGTTCATGTTAGTGAAGAAATCTGCAAAATATATGAAAAGGACAATATGCGATTCTTTATGTCACCATTATTTCTGTATGAATCTGTCATTCGGATTCTAAAGGCTTTTTAAGCAATGGATATTATGAATAACATGAGCACATAAGTTGAGCTGGTACCTACCGCGGTGAGATATACGATTCCCAAGCTGGTAGTTGCCCATGGAACACCAACCAGCTGAGTGGTAATCCCATTTAAAGGTGATCCCGACATGGATCCGATCGCCCATGCAAAATTAACAGATGAAGAAATGATAGCATAAGTGTTCAAGCTGGAAGCACTGTGACCATTTGCTCTGTAAATGAACCATAAATAATAGTTATAGAAATTTCATTTTTTGAAAATACTGGGCAAAGAAAATTTAGACAAAATTTGCGAGTGAAAAGTTTTTCCAATATGTTCATATGTTGTGTAGGACAGAGCCCAAAACTTTCCAGTATCTGCACTGGCTTGTCATCTTCCGGCTGAAAATGTTTAATTGCTCAAATAATTTAGCATATGGGTACTTTCAATGATTACCGATGACATTAAAATAATCTAAATCAGTGCGCTGCTAATATAATGCCACTGGAATAATCATGATCAACCTCAACACTGAGAAAAGGCCCATAAGGATTTACTAATTTGCAGAGTTTCAGCCTACAATGTCAAGTGTCAATTGCTCAGCAATAAAGGCACCTGCAGTTTCACAAAAATAAACGCTTCCAAAATGTTTTATAATGTATTCCATATTTATTCTGGAGCAGATTAAGTCAGGGACTTTTGGTATTGAAACTAAATAGCATAGGGTCTGAGTATCCATACTGTCGGAATAAATGAACAAAACTTACAATGCAAGATTCACCGATGCCTGGTATACTGGAACAATGATATGAGGTTGAATATATGTGGCCGCTCCAAACATCGTTATTGTCATCGGCATATAGCTGAATGGGCAAAACATAGATTAGTATTTTTAGGTAGTTATTGCGGTGAAAGTTTAAAACTAGAGCATCTGCAAGTTAGAATTCCGTCGAAAAGACACAAGCATGTATGTAAGTAAATGTATTTATTTTGTTCGTCTAAAAATCAGCACTGTGATGTACTGGAGTGGATCCCACTAGAAAAAAGAGTTAGCAGTAAAATATAAAATGATAAGTTTAAGCTTAAGCCACACGAGGCTGTTTTCTCACGATTTGTATAAATTATTCACGAATAATTTCGGACGAATAGGGATTTCCACGATTTCGTGAAACGTTGAATGTTCACAATGCACGAAACCGAATCGTGTAAATTTTCACGAAATGTTGTCTGATTGGCTGTCAGATTTGATTGATTTCCTGTCTCGTTTTGATTGATAAGTCAAGGCCATATCTATGTAAACAACTTTGGTTAAAAAGATGGAATGGTTGATCAATATGTGGAGCTTCTCATTGATTTGGATCTGGAGCAAGAGGGAGAAGGGATACAATGACTAATGGGGTATCGAATTGAATAAATATGAGGAGATAGTTGAGCCTAAGCATATCCAGAAGCTGAATCACTGGACTGGTTGGTATAATAAACAAGAAGAAACAGCTTCTCCTCGGTTTAATTTTTTATTTATCACTGTAGGCCTATGGTTTAGATTGGCTGAGGAGGATTACAGTAGGATACACCCATAAATCATTAGTACGAATTATGTCGATGACAATGGAAATGACAATCATGTGTGGCAGGCTAATATTCGTACGAAATTTAATTTGCAAGAATTAGTGGAAATTTGCACGATCATGTGGCCTCTGCTTTAGGGTTCAAGGGAATTGTCATTTAGTTCTAGAAGGGACAAACAATATGGAACCAGTTGGCAGCGACAAGACAATGTCTTAAATTATTTATCAGTACTCAGAGTTGGGCGGCATAGATGATCATTGACAATTTCGTTCTTCGTTACTTTTAATTTGGTATACCTACTTTTTATTGTGGAAGAGGGGTGCAAGAATTGGACTCGGACACATGAAGAAGAAACAAAGCATGTTTAGTGGTGAACTAGTTTAAGTGCTCAAACGGTGCAAGATGCTGATAGAGGTAATTCATTATCAACCACTTTCTCCCCTCCGTTTAAGTATATACCCATAAAGTGCCACAGTTCATCTGCGAGTTTAAAAAAAAATTTTTTTAACACTTTTATTGGTAGTCTATTTCATTCCAATAGCAAAATGTTTTCCGAATAGTGCCGAAAAAAAAAGGAAAAAAAGGAAAGCTTAAGAATGAAGATGAGTTAAAATGTTTTAGCAGTGAGAAAAGAGAAAAAAAGAAAAAAAAAATATCAAGATATTTCCATTACAGTATTCTGCAGAGGCAAAACTTGTTGCAGAGATAAAAAGATAATGTCATAATTGAAACAAAAGATATTTGAGTACGCCAGATTTAAATGATGTTACTTTGCTCAGTGAGCGTATTGACAAAGGAAGATTATTAAAAGATGAAGCAATTGCAATGTTTAGTTTATCATTAGGAGGTAAAATAAGAAAATTATCGCGCTTGGGGTATCGTCGATTTCTATTAAGAAAGATATCATCAATATAGCTAGGTGTGATGTTATACATTATTCTGTAGGCATAGAGAGAACTAAAATATATAAGTTCCATGTAATCTGACAAAGGTATAATGCGACTATGAGACAACTGTGTTGCTTAGCGCAAACTGCATAAAAGAGTTTGTGACTTTGATTTGGATGAACTGTCGACTATCAGGGCAGTAAGATCGCACATAACCGGCCTATGTAGGCAAATAGCCACTGCCATGTGAACCTGTAAGCCTCTTACCAGTCTAGCAGAGTGCATAAGATAACTCACTTAGATTTGGGACAAAGAATATACACGGTATGACGCTCACACAGACTATGGCTCCAATCACCATGAAACTGAATTCGAATCCAACAAGATGAAATAACCAAAATAATTCATCATGACAACCAAGTAATACTGAAATACAATTATTGATAGGAGTCGCCAAATTCTATTTTAAGACTAGGAGATAAGCAATAAGACAACATTGTAGCACTATGCATACCTGTAGGAGAGCACTACCAATCAGCCCTCCCAGAGTTAGCCCATTCCAATTGCCAACTCAATCTAACTCTGAAAGATGGCATGTATAGATATGAGATCTAGGACGGCATTGCAGTCTTGTGGTAAGGATCTCAATTAATCGAGAAGTGATCTTCAGGTGAATTCCATTACCTCTGAGAGATTTATGCATGCATGGTTCTATAGCCCATTCATTCATAAAGAATATATGAGCACCAATATTTCATTTGGCTGCTGCTAAACAATCTTTAGGGCATATTGTAACACAAAGCTTATTATCCTGAGAATTGTCACTAATGACAAGCAAGAAAGCATAGAATATAGTATCAATATCAAAAAAAGTATAATACTCGATAAGATATTGGTTTTGCATACTCACAAACAATGTAGCATTAGTTAAAGTTTTGGACTGCATGAGTATGGCAGTGCGGGATACATTTAATAATATCGCTCCAGATCCTGAAATTGTCCTCAGTAGGGCAAAAAGTTCAAACAATAACCACGGCTGTTTCAGATATGCAATTAGAGGATTAATGGCATGGGAAACACCTATCAACATATCCTTTTTTATACCCTAGTTATTTGACAAGTTCCCCTCATATAAAAATGATTACCTCATATATTCAAAGGAAAATCTAATTATCAGATTTATTCCTGGCAAGGTTTCTGCACTAGATTTGTCGTAGTAATATCAGACCCTGAAACTCCCTAGAAACCAGTATTTGTTAGTGAATTATACAGTTGTCCACAAGCTGACCTGTTATTTCCTGTCTGTCACTTATATATAGACTCGCCTTTTCTAGTGCTAAACATTCATGTTAAGGGTTGATACTGTCAGGGAAATGAAATTACAAGTGAGGCCAAGTCCTATTTTGATGGCCGATCTTAAAGCATTCTTCATTGCCAGAAAATCAGATTCAATTTTTTTATAAAATCTTGCTTTCCACATTAAATTTCCATAACAATTGACATTATTTTTGCCTCATTTTGAACACAGAGGAGATCAAACTTTGAATTTTCCATCAGGTATTTCCATGGAGACGGTCTGTGTTGCCAAGCATGGGTTGCTTTATCTGTACCTGCCTGTAGAATCTGTAACTCTATTGTACTACAAATAAAGATGGATTTTATATGATATCTAAATTTTAAGATGTTTGTGTATTTTATCATGCATGTGTGTATAAAAAAAAGAAACCCATATCCAGTGCCTCATAATACCTTTTTTTAAAAATAATTTCTTTCGGAAAATGGAAGAAATCGCTGAATCAAAGTCCTGTCTTCAACCAGTTATGTGTAGTAAAACCAGTTGAGGGTGTGCATAAATAATATTTTTAAAACTCTTTCTGCCTGATATGTGCCAGCTTGAAAAAAAGAAAAGTTAAACAAAATTACACAACAGCTAACTGTACCCATTCATATCCAATTTGGATTTGTCAGCCTCAGCGGTCAGGAGTGGCTGAGAGGTTAGTGTGCTTGTTCGCAGATCAAGAGGCCCAAGTTCAAATTCCTGTCTAGGCCAGTAAAATGCTTGGTGGTGCATGTGCACTCATCATTATTTTTATAAAATATACAACAATTATAAATGCTTGTTGCGCAAGAGGCCCAAGTTTAAATCCTTGTGAGGCCATATTTTATTTACATAAATCATCTCTTTAACTATTTTGGTGGTTTAACTGTTTTGTTACGGTATAGCTATTCATTACTACTTACACCCACTACACCTGGATTATTTCGCACCGAGCTTTGCAAGCTTTAGCGGGCCAGGTGGCTGAGCGGTTAGAGTGTTTGATCTCAGTGCAAGAGGCCCGAGTTTAAATTCTGGTGGGGCCAGATTAAAAAAGCAAGAAGAGCATGGGGAGGACCCCTCATTCTTATATAATATTCCACAATTATAACATGTTTGTTTCCCTATATTCTATGGCTGTATTGTATCTACCAAATAATGGGCCAACAATACTAAGGCTGTCTACCTCATAGGTGGTATGGCAAGGACAGCCATCTTAATCTGCACTTATAATGACATCGCCAATTGGCCATCAATCATAAACTCAATAAACAACCTGAGTGTATGTTATCCACAGCCCTTAAGTTTTGTGGTGTTTATGATCTCGGCATTTCTAGTTATAAAACTAACTTTGGTTGAAGAGCACATTCACTTTTAAGCATGAATGTATTACTATTATCATATATATAAAATTGTTTTATATCTTAATGATTTTGGATTACTATACGACCTCTCCCTTCTGCACTTTTTGATATGTAATGACCTCAACTTCAGGACAGTTGAAGCCAAAAATGATCACAATATTGCATGAATGTCCTATTACTATTACATACCTCATACCTCATACTCAATTTGTTACAATTATGCAGAACATTTTTGACCACACAATAAGCCAGACAGTTTTACTTTCAATTCATACATTGCCACATCATAAATGGAATACAATTTTTCTTGAATATCAGTCCAAAATATCAGCTAGATTCACTTTATGTTTATCAGAAAGCTGCGCTAAGAATTATTGCAAATATTCATTACAATCCAGTTCAATTATCGAATACGTTTTTCTTATGTCGTACTTTAAAAATATTGCCACTTCCTAGTCTTCTTATATATTTTAGTTCTCTCTATGCCTACAGAATAATGTATAACATCACACCTAGCTATATTAATGATCTTTTTCTTTCTAGAAATCGAAGATACCCCAAGCGCAATAATTTTCTTATTTTACCTCCTAATGATAAACTAAACATTGCAATTGCTTCATCTTTTAATAATCTTCCTTTGTCAATACGCTCACTGAGCAAAGTAACATCATTTAAATCTGGCGTATTCAAATATCTTTTGTTTCAATTATAACATTATCTTTTTATCTCTGCAACAAGCTTTGCCTCTGCACAATACTATAATGAAAATATCTTAACTTTTTTATTTTCTCTCTTCTCAAAGACATCCTATCTATTTCCACCTCACTGCTGAAACATTTTAACTCTTCAGTCTCAAGCTTTCCTTTTTTTCTCTTTTCCTTTTCCTTTTTTTTCCGGAACTATTCGGAAAACATTCCGCTACTGGAATGAAATAGACTGCCAATAAAAGTGTAAAAAAAAAAAAAAAAATACCGCTTCTGACCACTACTTGACACTGTATCGTCACACCTAATAATGATAGCAAGAGAAGACAACTACAATTTGCAACCAACTTCTACGTCATCAATACAACACTAAGATTGTTTGTCATAGTGTTGCATATTTTTAATACTAGGGTTTTTGCTTTCAGTTAGTGCAAATTAATTGAAAACCCAGGTAAGGTTTTATTATATCACAAAACTGTTGCAGATTTGAAACATAGATGTGATCAATCGAAGTGCTTGACCTTTCACTGACCCTGGTGTCTCGTGACACAAGCTGAGTCAGGTTGAATCGGGAAACAATATTTCTGAACCAGTTTTTCTTTACTTTTTTGTCATTTAGGTTGATATTATAGAGTCACCCATGATGATGACATCATTTGATATATCAAAACAATTGTCAATGTGTCTCAAAAAGTCATTGTTCCAAGAACCTGGTTTAGATGGAGGCCTGTAAACAAAAGAGACAACAAATTTTCTCTGATAATCTAGTTTTACAACTTAGCTTAAGCTTTCAGGCATGGATTGATCAAGTGATGGTAAAAGTTCATATTTTATGGAAGTTTTTATATAGCATAGAAGACCTCCACCAGCTCTGTCATTCCGAATCATATCGTATCCAGGAATGGTGTAAAAATTGTTCTTTTCATTCTGATGTATGAAAGTCTCAGTTAAGCAAAAACTGGGAAAATCTTCAGTTTGTAAAATGCTCTTTACCTCATCAAGCTTGCCGGCCAAACCCCTAATATTTAAATGAGCAATATTGAAAAGTCTTCTAGAATTAGCCATCGACATGTTTTTCAAAATGACATATAATTTGTTCTGAAGGAAGTAAAAAACCTCTCTGGTTGATAGCTGTTAAAAGTTGTGTTGAATTAATGAACTGAACCCTAAAAGTACGAAGAGGTTTACCATTCTTATGGAGCCTGATAGTTGTTGCTTCAGGGAACTGACTTTGTACTTATTCCTCCAGTTCTGCATCAATGACATCCAGTGGCACACCTTTCAGCATAGCCACATTGACAGTAAATGTCTTGGGGTTAATGGTCTTCCTAACATGGAATCCCCAAATGTTTTTGTTTTCCATTTCTTAATCATAGCGTCAGCTGCTGCTGGAGATTCCATCTGGATCATATTATGTGGATTGTCTGAGTTAAATTTGTATGGACTAATTTTTTCGATAAGAATGGTCCATATTCCTGGTTTATTGTCCTTCCTACTAGGTCATGAGAGAAACCTGTAAATGCTTGTGATGTTTTCTGAATAGAAATAACTATGTTGTTTTCAGGTTTGAGTTCTGAAGTATTCTTGCGTTTCTCTGTGTTACTTTGAGGTGCTGGGGTAGGTGGGTGTCTTGGGCGATTTCGTTCGGTCTTGTTGGTGGGTGGTGATTTATCTTTGGAGTTGTCAACATGTTGCCATACATTCTGATTTGTTGTTGGAGAAAATTCCATTAAATTGGTCTGTTGTTGTGATGTTGTGGCGGAATCAGATTGTTGATCGTGGTTTACATTATTTTGAAATTGCAATCTACTTTTATTTCTACTACTCAGCCAATCTGTCAGCGCAGTGAACTCCCCTTTTAAATGCTGATGGATAGCATCTTCTGCCTTGGCTAACCTGCTTAGAATGATGTCTTGCTTTTCACTTATTTGCGTTACTTTTTCCAGCAGAGTTGTTATGAGAGTAGTATCAACACAGTGTGGCTGGTCATGCGCATTGGTATTACTACCACAAGGCTGTGAACCAGCGATGTTGTTGGTATTGGTTGGATCATTTGGGATTGCCGAGGTGCTTACTCTAGAACAAGAGAAGCTTTTACTGCGTTTTGCAGATTTTGGACTAGATTTAGCTGGTTTTGTAGATTTGTATATTGGGTTGCTTTGGTCCTGTAGAGCTGCCTTGCATTTGTTGCATATGGTCTCGTTGGCTGACATTGCGATATCAGAAGGGATGCTACTGATTATCTCCTCGTAGTGAACGAGGAAACCTGATATGTTCGTTATACCGCTTATTAACAGACACGATGTTGTGTTGTACATATTAATAGTATACATTGCTGAACCGTTAGCGGAGCTGACTCTTAGAGAGGAACTTACGGCTGCTCTTGTCTTATCTCTGCTTGTTTTATCCTTGACAAGGAGGCCAAGCCCTTTTATCTCAACAGGGAGGACTTTCTTGATGATTTCGTATCTAGCCGCATCTAGGTTGATAGTGATTTGCGGGTTTTTTGAGGTGCCTTTAATTTCAATGTCAGATTTTATTTGTTGTGCCCTACTGACCTTTTTTTTGATAGCTTTAAGTCTGTCAAGGTAGTAGGGTAATCCGTGATCTTGTTCCTCTGACTCAATTATATTGTTGGTAGATGTTTCACTGTTATTATCAGTAATTTTTTTTCGTTTTCGTTTGAATAAAGCCATAGTAATTTAGCAAAAAGAACAAATTTTCAGAGAGAAAGTTTTTGTTGCTTCTTGCCGAAACGAAGCCATGCTTATAATATATGAAAAAATGTATATAATAAAAATAATATTAAAAATGCATGGTGATAAAAAGTCTGGTTCACTATTGCAGCTTCGATTTCATTTCCGAACAATCTTGCATTTGATTAACTTTGTATAATTTTCATACCATTTATTGCATCATCCACTGAACATGTATAAGTCTGTTGGAACTTACACAAATAAGTAACCAAAGATTTATAAAAGATGACACCTGAGTTTGACTGGAACATTGGCAATCAACCTGGTACCATCTGCCAGTGGTGAATAGCAAGTGCAATAACCGATTGCGCAATCTAACCATCCCTTATAAAATGGGGTTGATTGTGCGAAGTATCTAGCACTGCACTGAGTTCAGTAATACTGAGTAGAACCATATACCATTGTTATAAATAAGTATGTTGCAGTAGTATGTTGATGAAAATTAAAAAAATGATCCTATTAATAACATCCTGTTGTGCAAAAGTAATAGCCCAAGATGAGATACCCTAAACAAGCTTTTTCATACTCTAGCAAATACTTACTCCCTTACAGTGACAAGAGATAAACTTGGCGCTAAGTGGGAAGTATTGGTTTGTGCATAACATCATAAGGGGAGGTGGTTCTTTTTCAGGCTCCAGTTCTTCCTCACTACTCTTCATATCACGTAGCATCTTCTCGACTCTCTGCTAATTAGTCAATCTGATTCCCCGTCCTCGAGTGTTGCGGACCACCCATCTCACCCCAGCTAGTGAAAACAAAGACAGCAACGTTGCGTGCCCTGCCTGATATCTATCTTTCTTTGATCTAAGTGAGCTAACTACGAATGTTGGTTTTCCTACTATTGTACCATCTGATCCAATTAGTTATCGAATAAGATTATACTGAATCATAGTATATTTTCCATTCTTATTCTGGTGCAGATTAAGTCGGAAACAAATAAACATACATGTAAGAACTCGCGGATTTAAAACTATTAGGTAAACATTAATAAAAAGCAAGCATAAAAATTATTGACAGTAAAATTCATTAGGAAGTCTAAAAATAGTTCACTATTAATACATACATATACTTTTCATCAGTTAGTAAGTCATCAATGAAAATCACTAAGCGGATACATGTAAAATAAAAAAAAATTAAAATAAAGTATTGGGAAGAAACTTACAATGAAGAAGGTGGCTCTTTGTGGCAGATTTGAATGTAGTACTGTGCATTACATCAGTTTTGGCACTATTGAGCACTAGGCAATTTGAGTTGTATTGAGTCACAAGAAATCATGTCACAGTGCTGTTTCATATCATCAAAAATGGGTAAATTTACCCTTTCTACATTGAGTCCTTGACATATGCAAAAGCAGGCTGACTGAGGGCTTGATGGAGTGTCCGCACCAAAATCAGTGTTGATTTCATGGCTGAGCAAGGATGACTGTCTATTCAGGGTGGTCACTTGAATAATAGGGCTGTCTGCTTACAAGCCCCTCCCCCTTATTTTTTGTTTACCACTAAAAACAATAGTAATGATGCATGAATTGTGGGACACTGAATTATGTGATACATATAAGTCATTACAACAAAAATGTTAGCTTCAAGTTTTTATTAGGTTTTACCCTCATATGCATGTATTGAAAATCAAAAACTAAGCCACTGTAAATTTGTCTTTTTATTGTATGTCTCTAGTTATTTTGTTTTTTCTTGAGAATGATTCAAAACACTAACTTGGATTAACACATATATTTGTTATATATAAATCAATTACAAAAAATGATTGTGCAGCTTACTATATACAGCTACATTATCCCGATAGCTGATCTAAATCATCGTCAAATATGTGCTGTGTACTTGAGATCCATTGAGATCTGAGATGGCAGGTATTGTGCTCCACGACAATTCACTGAGGTTATCCTGTTGAAAATTTTGGGCAGATGGCAGCAAATTTCTCGACTTCGAAATTTTGAAAAAAATACACTTTGTGACGGTAGGATTAATCTGGGATACATCTTTCATCTCGATGTCTATTTCAGCTGCTTGATTAATTGAATGCTAACAATATTAAAACCTGAATTTTCAGTCAAAGGGGAACCAAACAAAAAGAGATGAGCTGATTGCCATGATTTAAGATTTTACGCTGAGTGGATTTTCTTCTCATGGCATGCTATCATACTAGATCTCTGTCTCTTTTTACTAGGTTTCTGTCTCTATGTGTTTTAACGACAATGTGTATAACTGGCTTGAAAAAGCAATGTTCAGCTGTACACTGTTGAGCTGGCTGATGTTTTTAAGCTTCTGTAACCTCATAGGACTAACGATTTTCATAGACAGTGAAGCTCAATAAAAAAATATGAAACAAGTAATTGTCAAATTGAGTTGAAGCTGGTTTTCCTTGGATATGCTCTGTTGGGCCTATTTTAGGTCAATCTGATTGGAATGGACAGTCAATTTGTTCCTGGTACAGTGTGCTTGATGCGCTGACCAGTAACTTTGGTAGGTATCTAATATTTCAGTTTAGAAATGTCACAAAACATTGTCCATTTAATCGGACATTATTATTTGTGTTTTATCATCTTTGTTTCGAAGCTATGAACTGAAAATGATCAAAATGCATGCCAAATCAATTTATTTATGATGTTTTCTCTATCCAGTCCACAGAATTAAATTCCTTTCTTAGAATGGAAATAGTATCATAACATCATGCAGGTAGAACACTTAACACAGGGGCTCATCTGAAATTGATCTGATTGGCTGTCCCTACTAGCATGAATTATATAGCCTGGGAAATCAACTTCTTTACAAAACTTCAGACAGTAATAAAATGCCTTCAACGTCGATGATTTGGGCTTTTCCAGAATGCTACTAGGGACTGGCTATTTTTGCAAGCCCATTGTTTGGCAAAAGAAAGCTAATGATGCTATTCCAGATATGGAATTCAATGATCCAGTCATATTTGATAGCATATTCATATCAGAGTCGTCCTACCATTACACGCTGTGATTGTTGTTAAAATTTGAGTGTTCCATTTGGCATCTAAAGAATTTTAAGGCCATTGAAATCATTATTTACCATTGTACCGCACACAGAAACATTATCCAAAACAGTATCTCTGTTTTTAATCCCACAATTGGAAGAATATTACATTAATTACTGAAATTTTGCTATGGATTGGACTTCTACACATTATATCTGTTTGCAGTAAGTAGACATTGTATTATGAACCAAAACTTGCATAGTTGTGAAGACTGATGAGGAAATGATCCCAAATGAAACAAACAACTCGAAACTAGTATAATGGTGAGCTATAAATTCTCTGACCAAAAGGATACCTTATAAAAATAATCAGATTTTCTTCACTTATGCCAAGTTTAAGATAGAGAGCTTGAAGTATGCTACTAAGTTCTTGGGACCCAACCACCGTACTGTGACTCAGTTTGTGATTATAATTTATCTCTTGGTTGTGAAGGAAGCACAGTTGATTTATAATATGAATAATTGGCACTTAACTAGCTTTCTGAATTGCTTTTGGAGTCAGATGTGTAAATGTCGATTGTTGACTTTCAAACAATAGATTGACGTTTGATTTCAAGCTGACATGTTTTTTTGTCAATGGTTTCTGATGTAGATTTTAAAATATATACTCAAATGATCCAAGGAAAAAATAATCTATATGATATTGAACTTGGAATTTTACAAACAAGTCATAATACACCCACTGCATTTATCAAGATTTAATATTCTTCTCCCTAATTCATGATTTGCCTCAGCTGTTGTATACAATGTGGTTCAGCATCTCAGTTCATTAAAGTCAATTTGGGCAAATCTTAGGCTAAGAAGTTGTCTTCTCTTATTGTTGAAATTCGGTGGCTCATTTGCGGTATAGAGTTATCACCCCATCTATCTATCTGTGTAAAACATTTTAGTTCCAAGCATGTGGATAGACTGCTTCACAGAGTAAAGGGATTCAGAGTAAATTTTTTAACAATAGTCAAGGAAAGAGTTTTTTACTCCTTGGTCAAGATACCTGCAAGCTTTGTGTCAAGGGGAAAGTTATGGGAAGCTTGATGCCAAAAACTCCTTTCATCTATTTGTCACAATTATAGGGTTCTGGAGAATGAACTGAATTCAAAGTTTTCGATTACAGTACAAAATAGAATATGCAGGCACTCCCGTAAAAATTTCTCTTTGTACAGCCATACTCCACAATAAGACTTGATGTTTTATGCTTAAATTACACCTAACTATCCTAGCTAAATTGATATGGTGGGTATAGCTAGGGAGGCAGTATTGTGGCAGTTTTTACAATAGGATTAACTATTACAATCCTTGAATGATGCTGCCACAATGTACCCTTGGTCTGTGCAATCATGAACCTTAAATTTATCGAAAGGGCCTCATATCAAATGTATCTGCGGTCCATCGTCTACTGGGCTTTGGTTGGCACCCATGTGTGCTCCGACCTGCCTGCCAACAGAGAGCAACCTGGCGCAGATATTGTGGCCTGGCCATTAAGGCAACAAATTTCGCCGCCTATGCTCCGGGATGCGGCTTGTGACAAGACATGTGAGTTAAATCAATGAAGTTCATTGTTTAAATCAACCTTCAATTTTAATCAGTCTTGAGAAACAAAGGTTATACTCAGGTTTTGATATTCTAATATTACACTGCCTATAAATCCTTTGGAAAAGATAAACAAGGCACAACAGTAACAAAGTCTTTACTTGTAATGAAACACAGAGACTGCAATACAACTGGTTGTTTACAAATAAGATTTTCTTGAGGGATTAGAAAATTTACTCTGAGAAAATAATGTCTGTAATTGCTCTAACTGATATCTTCATCCAGCTTAGGTCTCAATTGTACTTGGATCGTTTCAATACACCGCGTGGAGAATTGCTTTCAACTTTGTTTGGAGGCCATCTCAGATTTGTTGTTTATTGAGGCAGCCCACCTGTTTGGCTAGCCGAATCCTCAAAGGTAACAACATTATAACTTGCTGCAGTATAGATACTTGATTGTGCAATAACTCCCGGAAGAAGGTTTACCCAGCTAGCCAAGAGTGATGTGATCGCAACCTTGTATAAACTTTTAGAAGCATGGACCATGTTTTTGTTGAGTAAAGAGAGTGTGGATAATTGAATGTCGACAAGGTGTCATGGTCGATTGCAAAAGTGTAAATATATGAGTAGCCAGCCACTAGAGCCTATTGATTCAACATAATATGATATGATATTTTAGATGCTATAAAATTGGTATAAGAAAACGGGGCACTCAATATTGGCTAAATTTTGTGTATCAGATCTGGGGTTTCGGGCTTGGAATACTGGTTGGAAAATATATTTGGACTGAGCAGGAATTACAAATTATCTAGCACTGGGCTTTGGTAGGCACCCAGGTGTGCTCCGACCTGCCTGCAAACAGAGAGCAACCTGGTGCAGATATTGCGGCCTGGCCACTAAGGCATTTTGCCGCCTATGCTCCAGGATGTTGCTTGTGACAAGACATCTGATTTAAATCGACCATCAATTTTAATCTGATGTAATAATGCTATAATACATAAATATCATAAGAAGCAACAAGTCTTGAGACACAAAGGTAATCCTCAGGTTTTGATATTCTAATATTACATTGCCCTTAAATCCTTTGGAAAAGATAAACAAGGCACAACAGTAACAAATTCTTTCCCTGTAATGAAACACAGAGACTGCAATACAACTGGTTGTTTACAAAATAATTTCTTGAGGGATTAGAAAATTTACTCTGTGAAAACAATGTCTGTAATTGCTCTAACTGATATCTTCATCCAGCTTAGGTCTCAATTGTACTTGGATCGTTTCAATGCACTGCTTGAAGAATTGCTTCCAATTTTGTTTGGAGGCCATCTCATATTTATTGTTTCTTGAGGCAGGCCACCTCTTTGGCTAACCGAATCCTCAAAAGTAACAACATTATAACTTGTTACAGTATAGATGCAGGCCCAGGGCACAATTTTAAAAAAAATGTACAAATTCAACCGCAACATGAATGCTGTCAATGGTTATTTCAGGACTGCAATTCCTAAGTGGTGATAAATACACCAAGGTCGACCATAAAGATACCAGCTCACTGAAAATGCAGCAGAATATTTCACATAGAATATCATGTGTGTTATT
The DNA here is from genome assembly GCA_914767715.1 of Membranipora membranacea. NCBI lineage: Eukaryota > Metazoa > Bryozoa > Gymnolaemata > Cheilostomatida > Membraniporidae > Membranipora > Membranipora membranacea. The sequence goes on along the minus strand of OU612066.1, from coordinate 30,413,608 downwards.
AAGGGTGAGCCCTCCAGACACAGTTATCATAATCCTATACGCATCCAGCATAGTTACAATAGTGTTTCTCAGCAATAAAAATATTGGGATGACATTCGAGTAAAATTTAAGCTCAAACATTTGGGTGTATTTTGAAAATGCTATCATTGAACAGTATCCACTGAAATAGCCAAATCCAAACCATGTTTCGGAATATTAATAATATTAATTATTTTGAGGTCTATAGTCATTCTGATAGAATTTGATGGGTGACTGATGGGTCGCCACAATCTATACTGAAAAGGTATATCAACCAACAGAAATATTCTTTTGTTTAAGTTCAGTATAGCATCTCCATTGTCATTATAAATTGTTCACTCCTTTGGTAAAAGGCAATTAGAATTTGATTGAAACTGTACACAATGGCATAGAAACTACAAATATATAGGCTCTTTGCACTGCCTTGCGCAACATTGCCACTGCACTGATGGATGAAATAAACACCGTAATGAAAAAGTAAATCGCAATTTTAAATATGTTAAAAAAATATTTCAAACATGCCCTCAAAAGCTCGTTTAGGTAATGTGATGAATTGATGCTCCAAAAAAAACCAGATCTCTGTGAGTTACCATGTCGGAATGTAATTCTGCCCAAGCAGAAAAACACGAACTTGGAGATTTTTTGTTAGATTTGGAGTTTTTTGCAGATAAAGATAAATGAATAGTTAGCTTATTGACTAACGATCCAGGTGACCAAATGTGGTTATTCTGAATTAAAATCTGTAGGATGGAGATAGCTTTTGGAAAAGTAAGGAGGAGATAACTACAACTGAGCATTTTTGACTTTAAATAACTGAGATCCCCAAAAAATAACTGAATTGTGAATTGTAATAAGGTGGATTAGTACTGTATATCAATAAACATTGGTGCGATTCATTTCATGTCATATCGGCCCACTCCAGCCATTATTTGGAAACTATGGCTATGGCCATTTTGGACCCCACGAGAAGTCTCAGCTATCACGGTATTGTTGATATATGCAGCTGTGTTTGAGTCAACACCTAACAACGTTGCCAAGGAAACCATAAAAACAATCAATCACCAAATAGATGCCCTTGAGAAAGTCAACCCTAATTCCACTATAATAGCACTTGGTGACCTCAACCACATTGATATTAAACTCCCTAGCTTCTACCAGCAGGTCACATGTCCAACTAGGAAGTCAAAAACATTGGATAAGTGTTATATAAAGTTCAAGAATGCATTCAAGAGCTACCCTCTAGGAAAACTTGGCAAGTCAGATCACAATCCAGTAGCTCTCATCCCTCGTTATAAACCTGTAAGCAGACATCTAGTGAAAACTACAGTTCTTGTCCGTAAGTGGGATGATGATACCACAGAGAAGCTGCTATCTGCTATCGAAACTACTGATTGGTCTGTGCTGACAGACAATGTAAGTGACTCTTCTGAGAAAGCAGAAATTATGTCAGATTACCCAGCTTTTTGCCTTGGTGAATGCGTTCCAACTGTTAATCGAGTTGTCGGTAATGACAAAACATGGATAACTGGCAAGATCAGAACGCTCCTGACGGCTCGGACCGCTGCACTAAATTCATGCGATCGTGCCAAACTCAATGATATAGAAACTGAGCTACAATATGAAATACGGAGAGCAAAAAGAAGCTATGCTAAGACCGTAGAGCAGGAATTCGAAACAAGTGATAGGCAATCCTGGAAACGTTTATAAGAAGTTATTAAACTAAACAATCAGCCTCCAAAAGAGTGTAATGTAGACCCTAACGCTCTTAATGACTTCTATCTTCGTTTCGAGAAAACCCAGGACCCTCCCGAGCTACCTCCACTCTGCAGCGATAATATCCCTAAGCTGGTTGCTGGTGACGTCATCAAAACCCTATGTCAAACTGACACCAGAAAAAGCTGTGGACCAGATGGCATTCCAGGTAAATTACTCAAAACTGCAGCCTATGCACTTGGTGATCCTCTAAGTGATTTATTCAATGACTGTATCACGGAGGGTAAATATCCAGATGTATGGAAAAATGCTGTTATCAAGCCAATCCCAAAGTCAAACACTGCAAATGTGGCCAAGGACTATCGACCGATCGCCCTTACATCAGTCCTCTCTAAGACCTTTGAGCGAGTCACGAAGCCACTACTTACCAAATGTGTGACAGATGCCAGTCAATTTGCCTACAGAGAGCATCGCTCAACAGAAGATGCACTCACTGTCCTCTTAGATACGGTTACGGAACACCTCGATGCAAATTCTAAGAACTATGCACGCTGCCTCTTTGTGGACTTTACTAGCGTTTTTAATACCATAAGCCCTACACTTCTCGTAGACAAGCTGAAGTCCGCTTCAATACACAACAACATGCTGAACCTGATACATAGCTTCCTGGTGAATCGTAAGCAGTGGGTGGCTACGAAAGAAGCCAAATCTCTCGTTAAGACATCTTCAACAGGCTCGCCCCAGGGCTGTGTATGGAGCCCAATCCTATTCTCAATTTATGTACAGGATATGCCGGTACCATCGATGGGTAACTATCACCTTATCAAATATGCAGATGATACAATCTTACTAGAGCTATGCTATCCTAATGTACCATCTACATTACCTGCTGCAGCAGAATGTCTAACCAACTGGTTCAGCTCGCAAGATCTGCTCCTCAATGTCTCTAAGACTAAAGAACTCATATTTACCAACATGAGAGACAACCGTGCATATCATCCCCTGGTAATCAATGGCACAGTAGTTGAGCAGGTCGAGTCATTTGTATATTTAGGTACCACTGTTGACCACAAGTTGACCTTTAAGGCACATTCTGAGGCTGTAATCAATAAAGCTCGTAAGCGCCTGTTTATTATGAAGAAGTTGTCCTCTCTTGGTATTTCTAAACCAATCAGAATGCGATGTTACTATACATTCATTGAATGTGTTTTTATTTATCATCTATGTACATTATTTGGCCATATATCCAAAACATGTCGCAACTCCATTAATGATGTTATATCAACCGCTAGCTTTTTAGCTGACTGTGAAGTCCCATCTCTGTGCGAGGTTTTTACCAGAGTTTTTAAGAACCGTTGTCTTCGTATGTATGCAACAGACAATGAGCCAATATTAGCCCTAGCTACACTTCCATCAGGGCGCTACTGTAATATCAAATGTAGGATAGAGCTACGGAGACAATGCTTAAGAGCACAATGTGTGAAATTTTTAAACTCCGTTTTCTTCAAAAGATAATATTTTATAATGTGCAGACTTTTATATCACTAGTAACTTTTTAGCTCTACAAAACCAATATTTCTTAACCATAACGGCAGAGACAGAATAAAGTATATATATATATATATATAAAGACTAGAAGTCAAGAAATCAGACCGAATGGTCTCAAGTTAGTATCCCAGGCAAGGCATGGGAAATTTACAGTATATAAAGTTCTTGTGTGACATGGTGATTCAGTTGGTGTAAAGCTGCAGCTCTGAGTTACCAATCTTAAGGCTGCTTTAGTCCATTTCAAAGTATCTTGATTTTATGACTCTAGCTATAGCTTTGTATGCAACAGTATTCATTACATAACTAACCATCTCACTGAGATTGGGACGATTGTAGCATCTCTATCTTTTTTTATTTCAATGCAGCTTGAGACAAAACATTCTCATTATTCACCCTATACTAAGAATAGTGACATGCACTATTTTGTTTTTGTTATCCATTTCCATCTCCAAATTTCTCACAAATCATAATAATATATGAAGGTTAGTCCACTCCATAGACTATGCGTGAAAAACTACAATGCAAGAGCTGCAAGCATAATTCTGCATTTTATTTCATGATAACAAATTTTCACATATCAGAAAAACAAAATGTTTGGATTTATTCTCAGAATGCATCAAGTGTGCAGATTGACTGATTTTATTCCCAGTGTGTCTACAGTGGAACACAGCACCAGCCTCTAGGGTTTTTATGTTTAGTGCAATACATGTCCGCAGCAGGTTTAGAGGCAGTAAACATGAACCGCCAATCAGGACAAATTGACACTACAATAAGATATATGAAAGTATTTTAGAAATGGTTATCGATTGGTGTGGTAAATCTTATACGGATATGTTTGTCAGTCTGAAGGGCGGGAACTAGAAGTTATCTAAAGTGTTTTATCAATAGGAAAAATATGAGCTAAGTTTAGTTATTTCATTTGCAAAAGCAGTGAGCTTTTATCCAAATAAATGGGAAAAGAGTACTTTTTCAGTCTGTATTTGTTGTTTAATTAATATTGATATAAACTGTATCTTACTTAAGCTAAAGTTGACATTCTGACGTAAATTGTTTTGGCAAACACTTTTGAACGTGGCTACTGTGTGCGTGAAAATCTCGATAACAAATGACATTGATAGCAAGGCGTTCATCCAGCTTTCTCTTGCACAGCTAATTGTTGCTATAACTTTCATGTTAGAGTAAGCCATAAGTGTATGTGAAGTAAACTGGTTTATGTTTATGTACTGTAATAGTTTGGTGCAAATTTACATAACAGTATGTATCTCATGTTTCATCACACTATACTCATTGCTTTATTATTTATGCAGGATGACATTCCTTAATTCCACTCCGAATATTCCTCTGATTCGGTCAAGGTCATTTCAATGAGAGACATTCTCAACTAAATAAGGTTCAACTTACTTGGTCCTGGACTCCATGCTGCCGCCTCCTATACTAAGCAGACAGCAATCACCAGCATGAACAAAGCTACACATCTTAATGTTTTCATTCTGAAATTGAGTGATCTTGTTATAATCTTGCAAATAGAAATCATATGAATTAGAACATTTGTTTTAAAATAGGATAGCAGGTCTTAATAACATTCGATAGAGAGCATTCCTTCGCACTTGAATGTAGTTTGATACACTGATGCTTATAACAGTGAAGTGGACTGCTTGTCACAGACGAAGATTCCGTTGCTGATAGAATGATAAAGATTTCTTTTGCTCATGAGAAAATGGGGCGAGCGTATAAGTAATATTATTTTCCCATAATGTTTTTTAATCAAAATTGAGCTCCAAACAATCGTTAAAAGACTGCATGATTCCTATGTATGGATCAGATCCCACTCACATTGTATCTGGAAAGTCTTCTTGGTATTCTGAAGCAAAACACTGTCTTCGCTGCATTTTATATAAATATTTTTGGAAGGTTGCCATCATGTGATAGGGAATGGTTTGATCACTCCAATCACCTCAAGCCATTTCACTTATTGTATCCATTATCTAAATGTATTAAAAGGTGCTGTGTTAGGATAATATCTTCAGGAATCAAATTAAGATTCCATTAGTTCTTATTGGTTGAAGTTCAACCAATTATTAAGGCTATACAAAAAAAACTTCAACCAAAAACACGTGAGTAGGTAGATATAATTAAAATTTTGTTTGAACTCTATTACCAATCAGGATATCATTACTTATCAATAATGACAGGACTGTTTTTCCTTTTCCTTTTCCTTAAGTTGTGATTTTATTGTTTCCTTTTGAGGCTTGTATTTTGGCTTTTAAAGGATTAAATGTTATTGGCACTGAATAGAAACATGACTTGCAATAATATAAATAGTCTTAGTCTGAGCTGATGAGCTACTTGTCTAATTTATAACTAATAAAAGTCCTCCCTTTCCTCATCCCCTTCCCCGTCCTACTCATTTATTACCATACTTATGTTTTTTTCCAAGCAAATCGTTCTGTACTCATCACCTGTAATGTTGTTACATGCTGCTCTTTTGCAAATACAATAGTTAAGATATTTTTCAACCAAAATAGCCATAGAGCTATAGTTCCTATATGATTGAGGCACTTTGAAAGGGAGAAAACAGCTCAGGCTTGATTTGTAGTGCAGAGTCTGGGGGTAATCCATTCTTAAAGTGACAATATACATACGCCACAAGTGAGTCGGTCCACTAGTGCTATATCAGACATCCAAGGGTTCAAGGCAGGGAGGAGAAGGAAAGAATTTGAAAAAAGAACCTTCCCATTTGATCTTCTCTTCCTCATTGTCATATTTGCCCTGCCTGCTGTGCTTTTTTCAGCAGTTATGATGGTAGCTTGTATTGACATGTTTGTCAAGACAGGTAGCATTGTTATTCAGTTGTATGTATGTTAAGTATGCAGCAACTAATATTATTTCAGTCCAAGTTTTTTAATCTTGTTTTCCTGGTGAATATCAGACGAAAAAAATGTAAATAGGGTGACAACCACACCCTCAGCTGGTTTTCCTATGCATGGTATTCTGCATTTGTTCTATTTTAGGAAGAGATAAGAGATAAGAGATAAGAGATATATATCATGAGTTACCTCTGTGTTCTATGTATGGCAAAGTTTTAATTGATCACATAAATAAGTGTTGTTTCATACACAGTATGACTATAAATTTGTAGAAAGTTATGTTATGCATTTATTGAAATCCAAAAAATTCAGGCAAATGCTTGACATAAGATTAACAAGTGGTCAGCTGTAGCATTACTGAACTTGGAGACAAATCAATGATGACACCATATTCCAGCAATACAAAAGTTGGCATATGGTTGTCCAGGGTCAATTATGTTCCTGACCAGGCCAATACTGAGCACTCACTGATATATATATATATATTTTCTGAAATGAATTATTAATTTATTCAATTTATTTGACCTGATAACATGGAGTTTCTCATTAATTCAGGCAGTCACACAAATTGATTCAATACAAGCTTTGTCAATAAGTAAATCCTAGGTTATTACAGATTAGTATAAAATTTCTCATAGTTTAGTTTCAAACAGATTTCTATGGGAATTCACAATGATTAGATCATCTGACAAAAATAAAGATTGAAAATTTGTATTCTACGTTTGAAGATACTTGAAATACTTAGATTATGAGCAGCTGACCATGATTCTTCCTCCACCAATCAGGAATGGAACCAAAAATTGGCAATTGACAGGAACATCATTCCAATTTAGTACAATGAGGTACATACATTGAGATATTTACACTGATAAATGCACTTTGAATGTTATAGATACTCATTATGATTATTTTAAAAAAATACAGTGTGCCATCACAAAATTAATCTTTGGTAGAATTTCAATTTTCAACCCACATAATGTATAATAAGATTAATATTGACACTTGAATATTCAATTTTATTGTAATAGATACTTGATTTAATTATCTTTGCCATTAATTATCTTTGTTAATTAAACATAATTATCTTCGCCAATCAAGTATTAAAACCAAAAAACTTTCTTGAATTTTAATGTTTAAAGGGCAACCAAGGTTTCAAACAACTTCTCATTGATTGTCATTGATTAATAGCAGATTGCACCTTCTGCATGGGGGAAAAAGACAAAATATAATTCGGATGATTATTCAGCAAGAATTCTTGTGAAACATTCCTTCCATCAGGCCCTTTAACACACAAAATCCTATGTCCGCATGCAGGTGCAAATCATAGTTTCTGTCATAACTAGAAAAATATTTACCTTTCAGAAAATCCCAATTAGCAAAGTATAGATATATCTATGATATGAAACTGCATGATCAATGTTTGATCTCCAGGTATGAACTTTATATATAATAACATTCCCATACAAACAAGGATCCAATACCAAGATCATTATTACCTGTTCTAGAAATGGCCTAGACAGAGAAAGTTGTGTTGGTTAAGTGAACTATCTCATTATGTATCTTGTCGCTGAAAATGAATTGCCTTAGATCATATTATCATGCTAGACTGCATTTGTGTACAGGATTTGCCTGCACAATGTTAAATGATTGTGGTCTTTTTTACGCCAGCAAAAGCATCAGTCATGCCATAGTTTTGGTCCAATTTAGGGAATCAATTTATTTACCATTATTCTCATAAATTGGTGGCAAAACATTTTGATGCATTTTTTGCAGCACTCTCTTGCTAACACGTGGGCCCAATAGAACCCGTAGGTCATTGAGACTTAACCAAAGCACATAACTTGCGCAGTAAAAGTGATGGTGCTAACATGCTGATCCACTGCAGCTGTAAAAGAAAAACACTTTTTTGGTCACATTGTCTGGCATTATTGCAATGGCATTTTGGAATATGTTAAATTGTCTCAAACGGTATGATCTCTGATCCGGCATCAAGTTCACTGGTATTATCACTTGTAAGTAACTAATACTTAGGCATTCATAAAAGGTACATTGGTGTTATTAAGTATAGCATTATGGCCCTGACATTATGGCCAGGGACTGAACCAGGACCCTGCAGAGTTAGGTCACTCAGTAAGGTCTGTCATTTTATTCTCAATTGGCCGAATAGATTGCTTCTAGAATTACAGCAGGTGGTCAAGAGGATTGATAACTCAAATGCATATCTGTTGTTGACAAGCAACTGTTAGTAAACCTTTCATGTTGTCATATCAGTTTGATCTCAGAGTAATAATTAATTGGCATTATAAGCAACTTAAGTGACACATGGAAATGTCCGGATAATGATTAATTGACAAATGTAACATATGTATCAACCATAGATGGGAAGTTGAGAAAGACGTTGATTTGTATCTTTGGAGCCATGATAGAAGATACCAGGCGTATTCCAAATAATGAAGGTGAAACCACCCAACTAGGTCTTCGTGGCGCAATCGGTTAGCGCGTTCGACTGTTAATCGAAAGGTTGGTGGTTCAAGCCCACCCGAGGACGGTTGTTTTCCACCCCAGCAAGCCCCACAAAACCCCCTCCAATATAGCACCACCAGATGTCAATAATGTAAGGCTTTGGTAGGACTGTGAGGACTGCAAGCAGTGGGAGGAAAAATAAAAGATGATGTCCAGTCTGGAGTACTCATGCAGCTTAAGGTATAGTAACTGCAGAAACCATTTATGTTATTTTATTTATCATTGGAAAGCTCTCAATGTCAGATTGAAGAAATCCAACTTTCAATGATGTCATGTCACATATAATCATTCTGAATAGGGGATTTGTGAAAGAAATGATTTCCACAACTTGCATACACATACACTTTTATATGAAGTGAAAAAGCTAACGATCGATGATATCAATATACTGTTGCTATGAACATCAAAAGATATGTTACAATAATGGACAATGGCGCGGTGGTCAAACAAATATGGACAAAAGCTCACTCTCACTCACCGAATCGACATTCACATCAAAATACACACCTCTCTATTTACTTATTGGATTCTTTTAATCATTTATGATAGACAGTAGATTTTCAGATTTTTGGTTTATTCTGAAACTTTCTTGTTTTCTTATTTTGTGTTGTCATGAATTGTTACTAAAAGTGTTTTAAAATGTCTCCTTTTGGATCAAATTTTGGCCAAGAATATTCTTCCTTGATTTTCAACCACCCACACACAAAATTAATGTTTCTGATTCTACTCTATCAAAATAATCCAATATTTTTGTACACACAAGTTTGGTGGCTTTTTTTTGTGAGAAAGAAGTTAGTGAAAGATCCATTCTTTTCAAGATCAAGAATTCGGATCAACAAGATGTTCTCCAGCATATGTCTTTGAAATAAATGAATGCCGCTACAAATTAGGGATTTGATCATCCATATAATTGCTAACAGATAAATGGAGCTTGAAATCTGAGTGGGTGACTGAAAGCTTGGATATATTTAACTGAGCAGCTCAATAATAGTATGATGTATTTATCTCTAGTTAAAATCCTAATGACATTACAGCTAACATTCGCAACAATCAATGCTGCAAGTGTAGTATCAAGGGGTATTATTAGTTGAATTTAAAATGGCAGGTATGTGACATCCCTGAGTTGAATGTAGGAGGTGGCAGAGTAACTGAAATGAGAATGAAAATTATTAACTTTGAACTTACCATGTATCCTTCGGATTAGGACGTTTGGAGCAATTAAGTCTGGCTCACCTAAAAAAACTTGAGCTTTCTCTCCCCGTGCACTTCATGAGCTGGATTGTGTTTTGGCAGCTAATTTTATTGGGGTTGAGATATTTGGGATCTATTCATCAATGTTAAGGAGTGGAATCCCTGATGCTAGTAAGTTTGGCTCTGTCTGGTTCAGCAACAAATGCGGCACAAAGCTGGGTCCTTGTGGCGCAACAGGTTAGCATTTGATGCTGATAGGCCAAAGGCTGGCAGTTTGGTTAAGAGGTCTAATTTGATAATTTTTATTGTACTTATGGATTTGTACAAAATTTTGACGGAATAAACCTGCTCGAAAGATTACAGACATCCTTGGGATACCACTATAAACAGCCCCAAAACATACATATTATACAGCTATTCCTTAGCATCAGAGACAGTACCACAATAAATCCAGATATAGGCTTATATAGTATCAGCAGATAGACATAAAGATGAGTGATAGAGAGTAAAATTCACTTTAGAATGACTGAGAATATAATGCACTCTCAACTTTAAATTTCTGAAATAAGGAATTGCCTTTCGGTCTTGGTGTGAACTTTCACCTGCTCACCTTAATCTCTTGCAGTGATGGTGTTGCTAAATTTGGTTTGGTTAGTGAGTCGGTACACCTCGATGTTGCATATTTTCTGAGGGTATCTGATGTTCAGGATCAGACGCAGCAGGTGTCAGTGTAAGGAATCTATTTCTCCTTTCATTGTGTCAGTGAGTGTCCACAGTTTGCAGCTATAAAGGAATATACTGGATATCAATGCTGTGTAGATCCTCACTTTGAAGGCGGTGACATCTACTGACTTCTTCGCACATGTCCTTCTTGCGGACATGTCCGAGTCCTTTGACACAATACATCGTGACAATGAAGACCTCAAACAGTTACTGAAACCTGACAAACTTCGCCTAGTAAAAATATTTATCTAGGAGGTTCAGCTGTCAGTAGAGGTTGGGGATAAATTCGGTCGTATATTTTACAACTATTGTTGGCACTCCTCAAGGACACTGCCTCAGCACAAAACTATTCACGCTCTATCTGGCTTAAAAGGCATCCAAGGTTTCAAACAACTTCTCATCGATTAATAGCAGATTGCACCTTCTGCATAGGGAAAGAGACAAAATCTAATTTGGATGATTACTCAACCAGAATTATTGTGAAACCTTTCATCCATCAGGCACTCTAACTCAGCTAAAATAGAATACCACAGAGCAGTCTTGGAACCTCCCTCAAACTGAAGTGTTACCCGGCTTAGAGTAAGCAACTACTTTGAGTTTTGTATCACGTAATGCACAAAGCTGATGCTGCCTAGCACATTATTTACTACCCATTGATGCATTGCTGCGAAACCTTGGTTGCCCTTTAAGCACTTAAAGGGCAACCAAGGTTTCGCAGCAATGCATTAATGGGTAGCAAATAATGTGCTGGGCAGCATCAGCTTTGTGCATTACGCGATGCAAAACTCAAATTAGTTGCTGACTCTAAGCTGGGTAACACTTCAGTTTAGGGGAGGTTCCAAGACTTTGCTGTAATAATTATAGAGCACAGGCTAAATACTAACAGGAACAGGAAACTGCTATGTGGTATTCTCTTTTAGCTGAGTTTGAGTACCTGATGGAAGAAATGTTTTACAAGAATTCTGGCTGAATAATCATCCGAATTATATTTTGTCTTTTTCCCCATGCAGAAGGTGCAATCTGCTATTAATCAATGGCCATCAATGAGAAGTTGTTTGAAACCTTGGTTGCACTTTAAAAAGGTGACCCACAATCCACTGATGCTGTCATCAAAGATCATACCCACTGTGAACCAAATAACCCGATGCTGAACCAAATACCAGAGAACCTAATCAGAGATCATACGTACAGCAAGGCTTTCACCACCAAGCAATGATTTATTACAGAGCTCCAATATGTTTATGATATCAGCAGGCTGGCAACTATGATGCTGGAATGGAACACCTAACAAGAACTGTACCAGTGAAGCTTGCTGCTAGAAATCTCACCATCAACCCTGCCAATGGAGAAGAATTTACAGTCAACAGAGACAAAAGATTGCCCCTGGAAAAGTGTGAGTACCTTGGGAGCCTAATTGATACCGCTGCTGATATCAGTGAAAGGAAGGAGTTGGCTATCAATGCTTACCACCGACTAGGAACCATCCTTTCAGACCACAAACTACTGATCACACAGTCCCTTCAGATCAGGACTTGGAAAAATGGTCTTCTGTATATAAAACAACATCAGTTTTGCAGATAAAAGAACCCTCTTGTATGGTATAGCACTATACAGGAGGAAGCTGTAATCAACCACTGCAGCTACGGCCTTGTAGGTCTATGCTTCACTCTGCGTTAAAGCTGTCAGTGGTTGTAAAGTGGCACTAACGAAACCCTAATCATCACTATAAATGCTCTCACTAGCAGCACCTCGGTGCAGTCATATTCAACATAGTTGGACAGCAACATTGCATCATTATTATTATAAAATCTATAATGCCGTATTTTGGTTATGAGTGAATAAAGTGGGATAATCTATCCTCAGAAATGTCACAGCAGTTGAGTGACATGACATGCAGCTGATATTTAGCTATAATCAATGATGATTCAAGTGGAGAGTAGGCCATGTTTAGTCATGGATATGTGAATTTTTCCATACATAGACCTATCCTAGCAATTTTCTTTGCTAATATAGCTACTCAATTCAAAGCGCAGCTCCGTATGAAACCAGAAAACTATGCCCAATTTAACATGGTGATGAGCCAAGGATGTAATGCATAGAGTAAGTCTACATTAAGCTATCAGTCCCTAATAATGGCATCTAATCTCAAAGCATCAGGTCCAGGACAAACTTCTCCTCTCATGCCACTCTGCCACTTATTGCACACCAAAAACACTAAACACTATTGTAAACACTGTCACTTATTCTACCAACAATGTTTTTCTGACAGATCAAATATCGGCTCCAAAGCCATAGGTCTTTATTGACAATCACAGTAATCACAGTAATCACAATCCTATTAACAGCATATTTTTGGTTGAAAGCTCAAAGTATTAGAGTAAATAACAAGAGCATGTTGTCTAACAGTTGAGAGACTACTACTAGAGCAAGAACAAGTAAAATACATCTTAAACATGCAGTTGTCACAGGCAAAAACTGGCTATCTGTGGCTCATCAAATTAATATGAAAACATGTTTTACATAAAAATTCAATCAAAAGTGTGTTAATATCCGAAAAATGAAGACAATTATTTTGGCATTAATTAATTAATGATCAAACAAGCATAACAAAGAACATTTTTGCAAAAAATTTCAGATAGAAATTTTTTGCATGTGATTATAAATATATATATAATATATATTCCTTGATAATCAAGAGATTGAGTATAATCATCAATTTAGTCACCCCGCTTTGGTGGGGTCACAAGGGTCCATAGCCTTCAAGCATCTTCGAAAGTATTACTTTGTATCATCAGGCAAAAAGGAACGCATTAAATTGACAACGGGTGTTTAGTGGCCTTTGCATTTCAATCTCTCCTATCTTGGCAAAAGTGAAGGAACTCTGATCATTTTTTGAAAGGTGAAAAAGTGAGATTGGCACTGCAAACATCCATTTGGTGTAAGAATGTGTAACCCAATATAATGGTAGGTTTTTATTGTTTGCTGTTACACACATATTTATAAGGTGATGATGGTTTGTCAATTATATTATCCGCAACTGACCATTTTGTTGTGTTAAATACTCCCCCACTTTTGGCTGATCATAGAATGTCCACTTACTGTTAACATGAAATGATGATGAGAAGTCAAATGCATCAAAAAAGTTTAGTATAGTTCTTCCATCAATTCTGAGATTAAACATAGAGGTTCTGATTCCAACCAAAATGCTTGCACCTCGAAGGTGAATAATGATTGCAATGGCCTCAAATTCCTAAGATGCCAAACTGATCACTAAGATTGTAAGAACAATCAAAGCTCAAAGTGGACGACTCCAATCTGAGGATGATCAAACTAATGACTAAATAGAGATGGAATGGTGACTAAAGCGAACGAGACAAACATTTATAATGATTATCATAATTTTGAGCTGATATGGTCAAAGCAAAGAAGATATAACACCAAATTGAATAAGCTACTAATAACAAACAATGTTTTGTGAGATTCTAAACTGAAATATTTAATAGTTACCGAAGTTACTGGGCAGTGTATCAGGCACACTGAACATGGAATAAATTGACTGCCAATAAAAGGGATTACCATCAGACCAGTATAGTTTATAGAAAATCCAGGCCAAACCTGCTGCATTTTAATTCAACTATAAGTATACTGTTATAATTCAGGATAACTCTTATCAGAAAACAATTGATCAAATGACGTTCCTGGTGCTGAAAAATGCTCTCTGGATCAGGAAATTCAGCTCAAGTTTGGTTTTGCCAAGTGAAGTACTTGAAACATTCTACCCAAAACAGAAATATCACTCTGGGTTTAACAGAGGCCAGATGACACCTTGCCACAGTACTGTAATTAAAGAATAAATATTACTACAATGGAAGAGAGGTGTATGACAAATGGTTAAGGTTTATACTAAGTACAAGCTGATACACTGCCATAATATGAGTCCATTGAGCCAAGGTGTGTTAGTTGTTTTGTGTGACAATTACTGAGACTGAATTGTAGAGCATGTGTGACTATGTGACTGTGTCATGGCATGTATATCATTGTTATGAATGGCACGTACGGCAGACGAGCTGCGCCATGTGGTAAAAATAATTCGGGATGGCGCAGCTCGGCTACATGCAATTTACATGTGGCGCAGCTCGGCTAGAGGCAATTTATGTGTGGCGCAGCTCGGCTAGTTTCACATTTTGAAGCCATGAGAACACAACTCATGAATTTGATAGTCTGTCCCTACTCAGTCGGAAAAAGTTAGAGTCAACTTGGGTTTTGGAGGTATGATTGTTAACAACTAAGTCTGCACCATCTTGATAGCTGAGTCTGATAATTGGGTCCTAGGCCTGACTTTGAGGTTAGAGCATCACTCACTCACTGGCCTGATCACTGAAAGGTGACCTTTTTAATGTTATCACTATCAGACATTCTCAACATAGAGCCACCTTAGAAAAGATATATGCAGAGGAGAGGAGTCTGTCAGGTAGACTGTTCTGATTGTCACCAACCAATCTATCTTACCAAGGACCAGCACGGACTAGCTAGGAGCACTCCTTGATCTTTCACTACAGACAGTTCCTGGACCAATCTGTAGAATCTATGTATGTATGTATTTAATTTTTGTCATTGAATCACTCATTGTTACAGTGAATGGGAGTCAAAGAATTGGTGGAATGTTGATGATGATGCAGCAGCACCCTCACTGGCAGACTACTATCTTATCTATCTATGACCCCATGGTCCTACTCCAAAACCTGTCTGGGTATGTAGCAATGTTTGACTTTCATATTACATTCAATTCTTTCATTCAATGACCTCTTAGTTCTATCTCTAACCCAGGAATATGAACTTTTTTTCACAGTTGAGCATCTCATTTGGTTTCTGCATTAATTGATCCTATTATAATTTTCCCTTTCAGAACGGTTGAAGACAAGGTGATGACCACAAATTAAAACCAGCCTATGGCCCAGTGTTCTAACATAATATTGTTGGAAATAAAGTCATCTGGATGATCAATATGCCGACACGCAACTTGCCGATCAACTATGAGATTCGAGTCCACAACGTAGTGCCACAAAGAAGCCCAGATGACCTCTTTACAGAAGTCTAACTCCTCGGTCTTAGTATCTATTGATTTTTTTGATTGCTTGTGGGTCAGGTTTTCAGTTAAGGACCTCAAGCAGTCAAGCACATTTGAATTGTAAATGCCCAAAGTGCCACTGATAAGCTGATTCAAATCAATCGTGAGTTCTAATAGACAACAAATACATCGGTGAACTGACTTGACAACTGCAATCTGTAATTGGGTACCAAATTATTATCAAAGTTTTCTCTCTGGTCGGATTTTTATTTTTTCTTCTTACATACCATGTTTGTTTGTTGTTGAGGAGCTGAAATAACTGGCTCCTTTATTTCTTTTTTCGTTTTTTGTTTTTTGTAACGTAATTTAAGCACAATAATAATTATACTATGCCTAAGAAAGTTCACTTGACGCAAATTTTGTGACAGCTGTATTACCATCTATATTCATGCAGGGATGATATGACTTGGCTGTTTAGTCTACAGAATAACGCATAGATAGATGAGAATTTTGTCAACAGTGACTGAAAGTTCTTTGAATAAAAAACAGCTTAGGTGCCCTACTTAGGTCTCGTTCCCAAATCACTCTCTCATAGATAAATCTATACCTATGCATTCTGAGTAGACGATTTGTGCACGAATTGTCTAATTGAGCTAAATGACCAGACTACCTTGGGAGGATTGATTTTAGTTGAGAGGACAACTCATATGTCTGATACAATCATACCAGGGAGTTAGGGACAAAGGTTATATTTTGTCCCCAACTCCTTGATCATACATACTCCCTGATATCTTTTGTTCACCCAAGGACTTACTATCACTCTCCAAAGTTGGAGTAAGGATATGCGTTTGGTTTGACCCAAAAAAGTTGGATCAATGTGACTACGAGCCAGAATACCTGTGGCCGTTATACATATTATATTCAATGTACCTAAAAATAAAAATGATCAGCACAAAACACTGTGAATCATTCGATCTGGTTATTATTGATAGATTTAAGCAGAGTATAGCAGGGTGCGAGGACTGCCTTACGCAATGAACCTTCTTCTCAGTTCTCTGGGGCCTGCACCCAGTGACCAAGCACCCTGATGAAGTTTGTTCATCTAATTGATACCGCAAAAACTCCCTAGGTATCACTATCAACAGCATTGGATACTAACTGAAGTTGCATGCTTGACATTGATTTATCATCTACAACTTACAGTTAGATGTTGCAAGACTAGGAGATGAGCTGTGCTATGGAATTATTATTGTGTATAAATTCTCATGGATCTCTAGTTGTTCATTGGAAAATAATTTTACGAAGTCTCAGCATCTTAAATCCGGCTAAGTGAACCAGCCACTGTCTTACCAAGGCGTTCCCTCTAACTCCTTGGTCTTACCAATGCAATCCTGATACATGTTGAGGTTTATACGGGATCAAAGATTAAGTCGGTCTAGTGATGATTGCATATGATTCCTATGGCTTATCTCTGGTTAATCTCTAAAATCCTCCTTCATAATCATACAGGCTGTAAAATAAAACATGTAAACATACAAAAATGTTATTTGGACAGATTACTGACACATCAATCACAGTCAAACTTTAAACAAAGTAATTTGATGAGCTCTAAAGCCCTCTCTACGCTTGCAGTATATGCCTTACATCTAGCAGACATGAATATACACCTAACACTGTATACACGAGTCAGGGGCGTATATTCTAAAAAATTTAACTCACTGACTTTTCAGAGATGAGCATAATAATCGGGCGCAGCCCGATCCACACGCCGTAGGCGTGGCGGGGAGGGTGTGGGAGGGGCGCTTAAGCGGCCTCCCACCACGGAAATTTTTGCATATCGGTAGCAAAATAGTTCAAGCAGAGAGGTATTTCAATAGCTCACTGAGCTGTTGGGTACTTTCAGAAAACAACTCAATAGCAGTAGAAGATTATGGTAAAAATGCTCCAGTTATAAAGCACCCATTTGAAAAAAAACTGACCTTGATGGGATTCGAACCCACAACAATCTTATTATCAGTGATTATAAAGCGAACGCTCTACACACTGAGCTATTCAGCCACTCACGGAAATCCGTGGGCCGTGAGTGCTAATATACGCCACTGACACGAGTTACTCCAAAGCCTGGGTTGGTCTCTGGCAATGTCTGCCCCCGCCCCCCCCCCCCCCCGCTGGTTGGGTTTCAAACAACAAAAAACCCAAAAGGGCAGTCAAATACTCACTGCCATTGACCCAGATGTTGGAGTAGGCCTGTGACCATTACTCACCCAGTAGCAGCCTGTAGTAGGTAGCCTGTGAGTGTGAGTAGTCACTCTTGATTGATACATATTTCATCAACATCATTACCAACTATCAAAACATTGGCCTTGGGCAGCTCATTGCTTTGTTTGTGCACCCACACAATAGAGCCCAAACCAACCAAAATAAGAAAATGCAATGATTGATGTGAGTGGTAGAAGCAAGGAGCAACCAGGGAAGCTGATACTCCTTTGACTTGGTAGAAGAGAGAAGTAGGTAGTACAAGCAGCAAGTAGCCCTATTTAAATGATCAACACATCCAATCCAATCATTCCTTCACATGATGATAATGATACTTAATCACTACCTTAATAATATAACTTTCATACCTTATTGTGGAGAATACTATACTATTCTTACAGCCATATCATAGGTAGGGAAAGTCAAGCAACTTCACAAACACTGACTGTGACTCCCTGCTGTGACTGCCACTCCTAGTTCAACTTAAAATAGTCCTCTTGCTTTTTCAGCTAGATCTTGAACGATAGAGCTGTGATAAATTCCCGCTCCTTTATCAGTTCCGACAGATGAGCAAGTTGTTACAAGTCTATCAACATTGGGAATCATGTGCTCTTGGTAACAGTTTTTGAAACTAGCCGAGCTGCGCCACACATAAATTGCCTCTAGCCGAGCTGCGCCACATGTAAATTGCCTCTAGCCGAGCTGCGCCATCTGAAATTATTTTCTCCCCTGGCGCAGCTCGTCTGCCGTAGGCACGTCCAGTAATATAAGTGATTGCTTTTCTTCAGCAAAGTCAGTCGTGGGCAGTCCAGATGGCTGTAGGTACTACTCAACATTGATTTTCGGATGTTTTTTCGGATATATTGTCCATATGAGTTGTAAACATAATACGAGTGTGAACTTAGCAAGGGACACTGGGAAGTCACCATAACCATGCATCGTTTCATCTGTTTTGTTCATCAAGTTTTGATCTCAAGGGCTATTTTAATAGTGATATGCGGCAGGATAATGTGGGGTTTCTATGATAAACTGGTTACATTAATTTCATCAGATTCTCTTCAAGGTGCCATTAGAATGATGAGTGAATACCATTGAGTGAACATTGAAATCACAGGAATGTGAGTTGTTTAGGATTTTGAATTATTGTTGGTTGATAGTTATCGTTAGTTTGTTCCCAAATGATGAAATGTGTGATGGTATGAACTGAGTTGACATCAAATTAGCTGCTTAAGTTGATGCTTGAGTGCAGTGATAAATCTGTGCTAGAGTTGATGACAGAGTTGGTTGTAAAATTGGCGAAAGAAATGGTGGTATAGTCAGTTGATCTCTGTTTATGACAAAACAGAGGGTGGGCTGCCCCTAAAGAGGGACGCAGGTTGCCCGGAGTCCTCATACTGGGAGTGTGATACATCCTAGCAAGCTAGAATGCATCCTAGAGGTGAGTCCATGGTGGACCTCCTAATCGTGAGTGTGCAGCAAGCTGCCAGAAACTGAAACAGGCACTAATCAGCCATTAGCCATGACACTTTGATCTTAGCCAATAGGCCGAGAAGAGCCAAATAGCCATAAAATTATCAGCGATCTAGGTATAAATAATGATCAGCGATCAGGTATTGTCAGTTGATGGTAGGAATGGTAGTAGTAGTATGACAATTGTTCTCTGTAGCGTTAGCAGTCAAAGCTCTGAGGAGTTTATGGTACTGGTGTGGAAGACCTGTGCGAGAGGTTTGCCCCTTGTAAATGTAAGTGGTTCTTGTGTTTGGGCTAGTAGTCCTGGCAATCCTAACCAAGTGATTTATAAGGTATCTTTTTTATCTTAGAAGCGTTTGACAAGACTTCTCAATACAACTAGAGTGTTAGACAAACGTCAGACAAATCCACGTTATACCAAAGTGTGTAGGTTAAGATTTTGCAGGCCTCTAGCCATGTGTATACTTATTTTGGACATGTAAAGCTACGCTGACACCAGATTATTCACACCAACAAGCAGCCAACAAGAGCCCAACCTGTGAACTCAGAGTCAATTTGTTTTTGGTACTGCATTGATAAGTATCATCATCAAAAAACTGACAATTCAACCAATCCAATGTCCATAAACTTATATTGTCAGATATCTCAAAGTAACACTACTTTAAAAAAAAAACATTGTGTTTTGTTTGTTTTAAATGATCTGTTTCACATTTGCGGGTATTGCTTCTTCTGGTGAGGACAGGATCGGGTTTTACAACCTACAAATATTAGGATTTCACTTGCTAGTACTGCATCGTACTATGACAATCAAGACTCAGAAAAGTATATAGTATATAAGTCTGAATGAATTGATATGCTTTTTTCTGTTTATAAATATAGTTTGACAAAAAAGCGAGTAGTGTTTGTGGGTTTTACTCGATAAATTCATAATTCTCAATATCAGGCTTGTACATACATTAAATATCACCTGTATATACACAGTAGCTAAAATATCGGCTGCCACATACTTTATTATGGTGTTTTTACTTTGCAGCTCCTAAAAATAGCATCTTTTGCACTTCCATAACAAAATTACGAAAGGACAACCAAAGCTAAACCTGGTTTGATGACTACATAATTTTCCCTGAGCTCATTTATTTTCTCATTTTTGTGTGCCAAGAGTAGACAACTCTATTATTTCCAAACATGTATGCTCCTCTAAGATCTATCACTAAAACATTGGTGATCGATGACAATGAGTAAAAGAAAGAGCTTTTGTTTTCCTCAATTTTCACAGTTTTATTACACTCCCAATTGAGAGAGATTAGCTGAATTTACCCATATATGTCAATTCTCCCAGTTCCAGTTTCACTTCTCTTCAAACTTTCTAGCCTTTGTCAGACCAATATATAGATTTATACCAGAAAGTACTTGCTCAAAACTCAGGCAAAACTTTATCCTAGACACTTTACAAGAGTAAATTCCTTCTTCAGCACGGGTCATCTCCAGACATCATGAACGACCCTCAAATTAATAATATTGTCCAGCCAGCTGTGGGCATCCTGTTTGGCCTCATAGGCAATTTTCCATCTATGTGTAGCTCTCTGTAACAACTGGGCATACTGTATCACACGCTCTCAAAATCTCAAAATTTATATTCAGAATATCGGGACCACCTAAAACTTATTGCAAATTTCCTTCTTATAATATTCAGCCGGCCCAGGATGTTTTATCAAGCCATACCTGAATTTCAACCTATCATGCTCGGTTGATTTTCAGGTATCACTGGACAAAACATGACCCTCAAATACACAAAAACTACTACTGATAACTGACACATCGGTGGTGGCAGTTCTATGAACGAAGTGAGATCTGTCAATAGGCCGCACAATATGAATGAATTGTGTATTTTTTGGACAAGGCAATCTCAGCAAAATACACAAATGTATTTCGAAAGATAATTCAAGATTTGTGAAAAGAAGTAACATGATTTTTATAATGTATCAGATGCCCTGTGAAGTAAGGTAGGGCATGAGCTGACAGAAATAATCACAATCCATGAAGAAGTTAGTGAAGATACGCGTATAGGCATAATCAAGTCCTGAAAGTGTTGTGTAAAAATGTCACGGAGAAGTGCTGGTTGTGAAGCTCGTGAAAAGGTCATAAGGTAGAAATTTAGGGAAAGAACTGAGCTTCACTGTGTTTTTCACAATATAATTATTTGAAAACTTTGGAGTATTGTTTGATTTGCAATAGGCGGTGAGATTGTAAGCAATATTGGTAAAGTGCTCTTTGAGTTCCATTGCAGAAAGTTGTGCATTATCAGGTTTGGACAGTTTAGATTTAACATTAAGTGTTTTCCATATCTGTCTTGTGTCACCTGCGTTTGATTTCTTTATCAATTCCTCAATACATTTTCTTTTCTTACGCCTTATCAAATTAGTGACTAGGTTACGTTGCTTCTTATATGCATCCCAGTTTTCTTCTTTCTCAAAATTTTCTCTTACTTTCATTTTTGTTTGAATGTCTTCATCTAACCACTTTGGCAATTGGCAATTTAGAAAATATATTGATATCTCTGATTGGAACGCTGAAATCATCTCTCCAGTGTCATTTTGATAAAGGATATCTTCCCAAGTTACACCTGCAAATGCTTGTATGATATTTTTTGGAGTAAAATTTGAGAAATCTCGATATTTAATTTTATGATCACCTGCCTGTCGTTTGACACCAATTTTCCGTACTGTATAAATAAAATCATCATCGCTCAAGGAATTTTTATTTAGTCCTGATGAAATGCAATGATCTTTGCGGTTTGTGTAAATGTGATCAATGAGAGTTGCAGTACTGGAAGTTATTCGAGTTGGTTCAGTTATCAATTGTGTTAATGATAGGGGGTTACAAATTTTGGTCTTCCAGCTTTTTTCAATTTTACTGTCTAACATGTTGACATTGAAATCACCAAGAATATCAATTTCTTCACATATTGCATAACACTCATTCACAAAGCCGGTGAACTTGTCCGCCCAATCTGCATGGGAGCTTGGTGGTCGATAAACAAATGAAACAAGAAAAGGTTTTGAGACCTGAGGGATAACCTTAATCAGCAAATTATCCTCGTTAAAAGGATTGGTGGGATCGATGATGAAATTTATGGAAGCGTGGATGTAACATAATAATCCCCCACTACCTTTATGGATTCTATCGCTTCTCACAATATTGTAATCAGGTATTTCATATGAAATATCACTATTTCTATCATTGAGGAATGTTTCGGACAAACAAAATATTTTGAATTTGGGTTTATACAAGAGATATTTAACTACGTCGATTTTGGAGGTTAATCCTCTAATATTTAATTGAGCTATAGCAAAACTGCTCTTAAAATCAAAAAAATTTCGGAGAGCCATCATAACATAGCTTCAGCATGACATAAAACGTGTGCTGATGGAAGGCTGATTCTAGATGATATTGCTTTGTTATAAAAATCATTATTGGAAAGTTTGACCCTAAAAAGTCTCAGCTTCTTACCGCTCTTGTATAGACGGGCAACTTCTGCCATATTGTCGATCCTTTGACATCTTCAAGAATATCTGAGTAGCTGGTGTCTCGTGGTACATCCTTTATCATTACTGAGTTTTCTTTCAGCTTTATTGGGTCAATATTTAGTCGGGAAAATGATCCTCCAAAGAGTGTTTTTTCCCACTTATTATTAATGTATTTGGCTGTTTCTATATTTCGGAATTGGATCATTACTCATGGGTTGTTTGTATTATATGAGTACTTGTTTATCATTTCCACAATTGTTGGACCAAAGTTGGTGTTAATTTTTTTCCTTATTTCGTCCTGGTTATAGTTTTGATGGAATGGGCTTCCTTCCTTGATGCTAACCACAATATTATGTGAGCTAACAAAAGGCGCCCGGTGTTTATGTTGTATTTGGTTAGGTTGTTTGTTGTATATTGTGGTGTTGTCATCTATATCCATAGAAGATGTTCCTGGCTTTGAGCCATTAGTTGAAGGTTGGGGTTGATGCGTACTCTTAGAATTAGATTTGTTTTGTGGAGCAGCATGATGTATCTCTTGTGGCTTCTTCTTTGTTGCACTCGCATAACTTAAAGTGCCTTCGACTTCTTGAGACAGTGACTGTCCCAATCATTCCACTTTACAATAAAAATCCTCAGAGCACCTCAACCACTGCAGCTCTGGCCTTGTAGCGAAATGCTTCACGCTCGGTTAAAGCTGTCAGTGGTTGAAAAGTGGCACCAATGACTCGGAAACCTAGTCGTCACTATAAACCTCTTCCTATGCCGCACCTCGGTGCAGTCATCGTCTACCTAGATGGACAGCAATATATAATATATGCTCAATATCAGCGATTTTTGATAGTAAAAAGTCAACTGTATTGCTAAGCTTTTGACAGGATTCGCATGATGAATTACTAGATTTTAGAATCTGGATTAGGATCTGTCGCTCCCTGTTGGAAAGCTGTTTGAGAATCTGTCTCTGCTTGTATTTTTGGATTGATCATATGTGTTTTTATGTCTGATGTTGTAGTCTCTGGTGAACCTGAGACCATGGTGTCTAAAGCACTGATGCAGTGAGCTTTTAAATTTTCATTGTTAGCATCTTCCTCGTCTTTGCTGAGTGTATCTAAGATATTTTCATAATGTTCTAGAAATAAGTCAACATTGCGGAGCTTGTTGACCAGAATTTTACTTGTTGTATTGTAAAAGTTGATCGTGTAAATATGTTTTCAAGCATCTACTTTGTCAGTTGCCGATATTGAGGAGTGAACAACCAGTCCTGACCTATCTTTGTTGGGAACTTTCGCATCAACCTTATGATTTTCAGTCAGGAATGATTGAAAGCCCACTTTCATGTGTTCGTATGCAGCAGGGCTACTGGTTATAACGACCTGAGGGTTATTCGCCTCACCTTTTATCTGGTGTGTTGTTTCGCTTCTGTTGCATTGATCGATTTTTTTGTGTAGTGCATTAGTCCTTTTGAGAAGATATGGAAGATCGTAGGTATTGCCATCACTGTCCTCTTTCATTTTCTGGGCCAGAGCCCAATCGTTTTTCTCTGCACTTTTCCTACATTTTTTAGACATTTTGTACAGTCAAAACAAATTTTTATCAGAGAGCTTAGTTTTTTTGCTTGCTGTCGCGACGATTTTAAAGCGTCATTTTCTTAGTTTGGCTATTATGACACTTCATGCTTTAGTGCAAGGTATAATAGACAGCAGGTTGTAAGTAAGAAAGGATAGCTAAGAGTGCTGCATAAGAACTCGGGCTGTATCCGGGATGTGCAGGCAAGAGAAGCATGAAAAAGGTTGCCACCTTCACGTGCACCAGTACTAGACTCCTCAGCTAAACTTGTTTTGAACTAAGTTTGAATAGACTACATGGTGTCAGGAGTAAACTAGAGAGCATTGGTGAAGGTTTTGATCTATTTGGTTGCAGAATAGGCTATATTTGTGAGGGATGAGTTTTGAGGTCTATGAATCAACAGCCGACAGCCGACAGGCGACGATCATGTGATAGACATGGGCGGTTATTTTGGAAGGAGTGTTAGAAATCCAGTGTTAAGCATGGATGATGGTGCTGTGTTAGAATGCTTGAGAAAGTTTATTAATCATTTTGAAAAAGCTGTGATTGGCGCAGGGTTGAGATACAAGGACAAGGATTGCAAAAAGAGAGAGCTTAACATGAAAAAGGAATGTCTACCCAAGAGCGGTACCAAATGCTCTGGGGGTTATTTTGACTTTAATATTCTGTGCGTCAAAAAGGTTGCAATGGATTTGTAACACAGCTCTATTAATATTTTTTTGATAGTTATACTTTATTAGTTCATTAATTTTATTTCAATATTATAGAATACCTGTCAGCGCTAGCGCAAGTCAAAAAGCTTTACCGTTTATATGTTTTTTTGTTCTTCTAACAGATTTCACAGTATAATCCTCAACCTAACATAATGTTTAACTCTGTGTGTGTGCATCGATTCATAACCAGCAGTAGTAGGTGCTATATAGGGGTGGAACAGATCAGGGTCAGGCAACCTCGGATCGGATCCGTACCTGGATAAAGCATAAAAACACCTAAAAAAGCCCCTTAGCTGTTTTGGACATTCTGTGGTGCGCAATTCGGAGAAAACTGGTGTGCATGCCATTTTATTTTGGCATTTCCTGTTTGTACTATGCTTATTCAAAGCGGCTTCGTATGTGAGAATTTTCAAAAATAATTTTTTTGGCCGAAATAATGGTCATTTTGACAGCATGTTTACGTTATGGAAAAATGACCCCAAATGTATCTACCTTTGATAAAATTTGTGTACCACTAAAAATGCAAGTGTGTGTCATTTAATCAGTCCTTCAGTGGAAAATAGCAACAAATTTGGTTATTAATTTTTAAAATCTATCTCAAATCGATGCTTAAAATTTAACATTATTTCATCAAATTTGAAAAATCACACACATTTTAACGTGGCGCAAAAAGCTTATTTGGGCTCATCATATATTATTTTCAACCAAAAATAAGGATGAACTATATCTCTAAGAATAAATATAATCTGTTTTGAAATTTCTAGCAATCAAATTAGCCCAGCCATCACCTTTGCCAAAAACAGCCTTTTTGGCCTCATTTCCTTGATAAAATGACGCAACGTCATTCAATCAAAGTTTTGATTATCTGTTAGCGCTCATTAGCCCGGCAGCTTTCCAACGGTGTAAATAAATTTGATATTTGCTGACCCCGTGTCTCTACCTTAAGGTCATTGAATTTGTGGATAAACACCGTCAACAATCTCTTCCCTGAACCATTTCCCTAATTAAAACCTGCATATATCTGCTCGGATATAATACTTTAAAAGGAGCAACTTATTACTCAAACAGCGCAAACATCACACAAACAGATTATTTGAAAGGATCATTTAATGAGTGCAAAGATCTCTTGACTACGCGCGTTTTTGCATGGAAACTCAATTTGCCAGGATCACTCAAATGCTGATGTTAATATTCACTGAGTTTGAGCAAACTCCCTGGTCCTATGTTCCAAACTGTCTGCTGTGATTAGGATCGGAATTGTCCTCCTACTTCATTAAACTAGACATTTTGTTACAAGGATCATCATTGGAAAAAATTATACCTTATTCACAACAATCTTAGTAATAATATGCATCCATCAATTTCAGCAGAAAAGACACATCCATCAAATTTAATCACTATACAAACAATATAGATAGCTATGGAAATGAGATAGGTATTGAATGCCTACTGATCACCACTGAGTGCTTTCGCCAAACTCAATTATCTAATCTGAACTACAAATTAATATTCATACTTCTTTCCTTGTCAATTTTAGTGAGATTAATGATGCTGAGTAAGTGTTAATTTAAAACATAATATCATCTCGGATTAGACATAACACATATCTGATCTGGTTTGTTGTTGGATCCGAGGTCAAATATCCAAAGTTCAACTACAATCTCAAGAAGTCGTTCCACTCCTAGTGCTATGGTGGCTTTTGTTCTGAGTGCTTATCCTATGACGTCCTCGCTTCTACCTTAACAATCTTAACAGCGGATCTTTCAATGTGGTAGGGACTTGATGTCTCGCAGTTATTACGAGTTTGAGATGGTCGAAAATTCTGCTTTAACCTGATTACCACTAACAATGGTAAGTTTGACAACATGATAAAATTGCTGGTAATCATTAATGATAGCAAGATGAATAATACATGTATAATAAATTGCATAATTTCACTGTGAAATGGATAGATTTACTCCATTTTGCTCCGTTATTTGAAAATTTTCATCTCAAAACCACTAGTGGAGAGCCTTCGCACATTGCTAAATTCTATCCCGAAAAGTCTGAGAAACAGGAAAGGGAAAAATTAATGCTGTAGCAGGGTACTCGTTATGAGGGAAAGAAGAAAGACAACGAATTTGTAATCAAGCTGAGATCTTCTAAGAAGATGGTTAAATTAAATGTGGATACTGGACCTGATATGACAGTTATTAACAGGGAGAGGAGTAGATATGCGCCCGGCTATGCTTGAGGTGCAAACAGGAATAAATTACAGGTTCACTTCAAGGCTTATCTTCCTCTTAAGATTAAGTTCAAGAATACCAAGTTCAAGAAAATCTAAGAAGGTTCAAACCCTGATTATGTGGTACTAGGATCATTTGTGTCAATTCTAATCTGTTTTTTTAGATTAACCAGGAAGGAAAGTTGAAGATTTAGAAATGAAGGATTAGATGGATGGACATTCTATTCATACCATCATTGGTAATAGTTTCGTCAGTAGTCAGGCAAACCACTGTCAGGTATGCAGCGAGAGCTGGAGTTAAATGCAGACATAAAGATTCTAATCTCTGGTATACCAGATATCATAGGAAACAGGTAGGTAGGGCTACAAAGCTGCCAGGTGTCAGATTGTGTCCGTTCAACCCCCCCTCCCCCTCCCTGAAAAACTTTGAGACCAGCCAGTGGGGAGTGGTACATCGCCTCAATCAAGAGATATGCTGCCTCAACGCCCAAAATGGTGAGAGTACAACGACTATAATCAAAGGTGTATTCGGCAGAGAGAAAGATGGGGGTTTGCTTATTTTAGGTCTGACAAGCTGAGAGACATTGCTCACCACACACAAGAATTAGCCAGGACCATGTACTGCATCATTAAGGATTATATCGCATGTAGGAGGCAAAACAAAAGGAGTATTAGACAGGAAGGTAATAGGCTGGAACGGAAAAGGTCAGTTATAGGGACCTGAGAGACATGGCTAGGTGACAGGATTTGGAGCAGGAGCCAAGTGAAGAGCAGGTCCGTCATCAGGAGGATAACACTGAAATTAATAATGATGAAAGGGAAAGCATGGGTGTGGAGACTGGTTACAGTGATTGGCGGGAGCAGTTACCGAGGGTTAGAAACGGGAGCAGAGAGTAGATCATACAACACAGCAGGAGAGAAATGGAGAGAGAACTGGAAGCAGTAAGGCTTAGGGCCAAAGAGGAAAGAGCAATAAAGTTAGAAGAGAATGATATCTGATATAGGTGAGAATTGGAGGATTTGATGGATGAATGGAGCAGAGAGAGAGGCAGAGAAGGCAGAACAAATGGAGCAGTTTTGAGCGCAGGACACTATGCAAAGAGTCCAGCGTAGCATTTATATGTATTAACCAGCGATTTCAGTGTAAGTATAGTATCAGCCAGGGCGGATAAAACAGTAGGAAGACTCTTCGAATCAGGGTGTAAGGGATATTAGGCAGGAACATCATAAATTGAGCAGAGGGTTCAGCTACTCTATGGAGGAGCGCCCTGAAGTCTTGACGTAGCAGACATTAGACAGGAAAGTTGTACATAGCACTAACTATAGGAACGCTTAACTTACTATATATATATCTGCTACCAGGACTTTGGTATCAACTATATTACCCACAACAAGGATTATTAATAACGCTAAGAAATAAAGAGGGGAGGATGTAGTGCAAGGTTTAATAGACAGCAGGCTGTAAGTAAGGAAGGACAGCTAAGAGTGCTGCATAAGAACTCTATATCAAGGATGCGCAGGAAAGAGAAGCATGAATAAGGTCGCCATCTTGACGTGAACAAGGGAATTAGAAAAGACATATATGTTGCACCAGTACTGAAGTTCCCAGCTAAACTTATATAAGTTTGAAGACACTACACATTCAATTTGAAGTTACACACCCATGACAAACAAAAAAAAATCTCTTATTAAAAATTACGGACATGTAAAAGTTGTCAGTTCATAATGAATGCGAAACAAGATGATTTCCCGGGATTGAGAAACTGTCGTAACACGTATCGTCTCAGATTCCTGCAAAGATTTTGTAACCTCTAACAATAAACCTTGATCAACGAACAGCATGTCTAGGAGTGCATCGTTACCTGATATATGCAGCGCAGCTATAAAAAAAACCAAGCTTACTAACAAAGCACAGGTTCACTTCTTGGCACAGATATCAAGTTCGATTAAGCACCTGTCAAACTAGCCTGTCTTAACAAGCTTATTATGGCAGGCTACTGTCAATCCTTCATGACAAATTTATTGACTAGTTTTGTATAAAGGATTAAATTCAGAACAGATAATAGGCGTTGGGAATGGAGAGGTTAGACATTTTAAATGTATGGTACAGAGGTCGATCTTTGTTTGAAACAGTCTGGTGTTTGCTCTCTTGTTCTTTGTTCCAAACAATCTGATTTGTCATAATCTCATATAATGAGGGCACTCTCGCTGGTGGTTGGTATTGTTAAGTAAGTTTGGAGAAGGGATTATAATATTATCAAATGGGTACATAATGTGAGGGCAAGTGAACGATGTAGTTGTGGTGATGAGTGCATTAAGTAATAAATCTAAATTGAGCCGCCAACGGGGAGGGAGTACGGATCATACTTGTTTTCTTTTTTAGTGGCAGATTTGGACAACCAAAACTGCCAATAAAGAATTCTTATTTCAGACAGGTTAGCACAACTCCCACCATTAATAGACTTATCATGTTATTTATACTATTCGTAAGTTCTTCAAGACCGGAAACCTTGCGAGTGCTAGGTACTAGTGACTAGTACTTTGTAATTAAGCTTGTAATAGGTGGGAAATAGAAACATGGCTAGTGCCTAATGGATTCTATGCCAATTATGTGACGGTTATTACATGGGATCAGCCAACCACAGCTATGGATGTGGTCATCCAGCA
Source organism: Membranipora membranacea (assembly GCA_914767715.1). Classification (NCBI taxonomy): domain Eukaryota; kingdom Metazoa; phylum Bryozoa; class Gymnolaemata; order Cheilostomatida; family Membraniporidae; genus Membranipora; species Membranipora membranacea. Next base: position 30,383,537 of record OU612066.1, on the reverse strand, counting down.
TCTATCATTCATGTAAGTCAACTGCAGGGCAGGTTTCACAATATAATTATAGTAATACTAAACTAGTTAGTATGTTATTATGTATGTATGATCAAGGAGTAACAAGTCATCCTTGGTAGTCACTAGTACCTAGCACTGGGAACGTGTCCGGTCTTGAGGAAATTACAAATGGTATATGTCACATGATCAGCCTATTTATGGTGGGATTTGTGCTCACCTTGTGGGATTCCGGGTTATGGAGTCACCACATTAACTCTCCGCTACTGAGATCTGTGCTCACGAGCTCGGTATGATGATTCTCACTATGTGACACTGACTTATTTACATGTGATCTGATCTCAGTTCATTAAAGTCAATTTGGACAAATCTTAGGCTAAGAAGTTGTCTTCTTTAATTGTTGAAATTTGGTGGCTCATTTGCAGTATAGAGTTATCACCCCATCTATCTATCTGTGTAAAACATTTTAGTTTCAAGCATGTGGATAGACTGCTTCACAGAGTAAAGGGATTCAGAGTAAATTTTTTAACAATAGTCAAGGAAAGAGTTTTTTACTCCTTGGTCAAGGTACCTGCAAGCTTTGTGTCAAGGGGAAAGTTATGGGGAGCTTGATGCCCAAAAACTCCTTTCATCTATTTGTCACAATTATAGGGTTCTGGAGAATGAACTGAATTCAAAGTAATTGATTACAGTAAAAAATAGAATATGCAGGCTCCCCCGTAAAAATTTCTCTTTGTACAGCCTTACTCCACAATTAGACTTGATGTTTTATGCTTAAATTACACCTAACTATCCTAGCTAAATTGATACGGTTGGTATAGCTAGGAAGGCAGTTTTGTGGCAGTTTTTACAATAGGATTAACTATTACAATCCTTGAATGATGCTGCCACAATGTACCCTTGGTCTGTGCAATCATTGAACCTTAAATTTATCAAAAGGGCCTCATATCAAATGTATCTGCGGTCCATCATCTACTGGGCTTTGGTTGGCACCCAGGTGTGCTCCGTCCTGCCTGCAAACAGAGAGCGACGTCGCGCAGATATGTGGCCTGGCCACTAAGGCAACGAATTTCGCCGCCTATGCCCCGGGATGTGGCTTGTGACAAGACATCTGATTTAAATCAACCTTCGATTTGAATCAGTCTTGAGACACAAAGTTATCCTCAGGTTTTGATATTCTAATATTACATTGCCTTTATATCCTTTGGAAAAGATAAACAAGGCACAACAGTAACAAATTATTTCCCTGTAATGAAACACAGAGACTGCAATACAACTGGTTGTTTACAAATAAGATTTTCTTGAGGGATTAGAAAATTTACTCTGAGAAAACAATGACTGTAATTGCTCTAACTGATATCTTCATCCAGCTTAGGTCTCAATTGTACTTGGATCGTTTCAATGCACCGCGTGGAGAATTGCTTCCAATTTTGTTTGGAGGCCATCTCAGATTTGTTGTTTATTGAGGTAGCCCACCTGTTTGGCTAACCGAATCCTCAAAAGTAACAACATTATAACTTGTTGCAGTATAGATGCAGTCCCAGGGTACGATTTAAAAAAAATGTACAAATTCAACCGTAACATGAATGCTGTCAGGGGTTATTTTAGGACTGCAATTCCTAAATGATGATAAATACACCAAGGTCGACCATACAGATACCAGCTCACTGAAAATGCAGCAGAGTATTTCACATAGAATATCATGTGTGTTATTAAGGGTGAGCCCTCCAGACACACAGTTATCATAATCCTATACGCATCCAGCATAGTTACATTAGTGTTTTTCAATAATAAAAATATTGGGATGACATTCGAGTAAAATTTAAGCTCAAACATTTGGGTGTATTTTGAAAATGCTATCATCGAACAGTATCCACTGAAAAAGCCAAATCCAAATCATGTTTCTGAATATTAATAATATTAATTATTTTGAGGTCTATAGTCATTCTGATAGAATTTGATGGGTGACTGATGGGTCACCACAATCTATACTGAAAACTTAAATCAACCAACAGAAATATTCTTTTGTTCATGTTCAGTAGAGCATCTCCATTATCATTTGTAAATTGCTCCACTCCTTTGATAAAAGGCAATTAGAATTTGTTTGAAACTGTACACAATGGCATAGAAACTACAAATATATAGGCTCTTTGCACTGCCTTGCGCAACATTGCCACTGCACTGATGGATGAAATAAACACCGTAATGAAAAAGTAAATCGCAATTTTAAATATGTTGAAAAAATATTTCAAACATGCCCTCAAAATCTCATTTAGATAATGTGATGAACTGATGCTCCAAAAAAAACCAGATCTCTGTGAGTTAACCATGTCGAAATGTAATTCTGCCCAAACAGAAAAACACCAACTTGGAGATTTTTTGTCAGATTTGGAGTTTTTTGCAGAAAAAGATAAATGAATAGTTAGCTGATTGACTAACGATCCAGGTGACCAAATGTGGTTATTCTGAATTAAAAACTGTAGGAAGGAAATAGCTTTTGGAAAAGTAAGGAGGAGATAACTTCACCTGAGCATTTTTGACTTTGAATAACTGAGATTTATTTCGAGATCAAACACTTGACTCAAGAGCATGCCTTTTAATTCTTATCAAGTTTAACATCAAACGCAATTCAACTAAACAATGCATGTCTTATTTCAACAAGTTATACTTTCTAGTTAATGATGCCATGCATGCTCAATTTAATTCATTTAACTAAATTAGTTGATGGTATAAATAATCCAACCAAGTGCCATTATCAAATAATAAGGCAAGTTCTTTTTCCCTATAAATATCACTAATGTACAATAAATGAAAATATTATGATGAAAACTGTAAAATTTCATGTTTAAAAACTGACCTGTCTCCAGAATGAAGTTGCAAACAAAGAGCGCTGCTTGTCGACCAGAGGGTCGCCAAACAGATCATGCTTTTCCATTGGTGAACCATGCTCTTATATAGCATGGTTCCAGACACATTAAAAAACTGCTGACGTCAATAAACAAGAAAAAAAGATTGAAACACGATTTTCAATTACCGTAAAAAGAGGGTTGATCGGCCGCAAGAGTTGGTTCATCGGCCGCAAGAGTGGGTTGGTGTAAGTCAGGCATTATGCTAATTCAGAATTGTCTCTGTTGGCGCCACCTTTATTGCATTGTCATGGTTGTCACGGTTCTGGCGTTAGGGTGGCACCGGTATTAAGAATAGAATTTAGATTTGAATATATTTGTAGGAGGAGAAAACTTCACCTGAGCATTTTTGACTTTAAATAACTGAGATTTATTTCGAGATCGATTCGAGGTGAGATGCAGTGGATGGTAACTGCGTGTCCTCAAGTCGAGGTTTGAGTGTACTGATGATGATGCTGGCAAAGATATTGGATGTTGTTATTGTGTCGGATGTTGGTATAGACAATTCTCCTGTTTGCTGCTGTGTATGCGACAACCTGTCTTATATAAGAATTCTTTATTGGCGGTTTCGATCGACCAAAACCGCCATCGTTACTGGCACTGGGGGTCTTATGTGGGAAAAATTGGCGGTTTTGGTCAAGTATACCGTAGAGGGAGACACTCAGACTCAAAGAGAGAGCCCGGCAAAATATATATTGTGAACTCATAACACGTAATGTATTATAATAACAGATAAGCTATTTTGAGCAATAAATAAAATGAATCTATAAAAGCTCGGTGAAGTCTATTTAAGTTGATTAAATTAGGATTCACGGGTGTTCTGCCCCAACAGTGCACACCAGTTAGAGCCCCATATCTTCTTGCATGTAAAGGTAAATTGGAGGCAGGTGGTGTATCAATGTTTTACCGCTATGGTTGGTACACATATATGACCTGATATTGCGGCAATGGTCAAACTGCACAATGATACAATGGTACTAGGCATTTGCATCATTTATTACGGCCAATAATGGCAGGACATGGATTTCCATCTAGTTGTGTAGACTCGAACCCATCGCCATTTCTCTCAACCAAACTGAGGCGACCAAATACCACATCATAAGATCATATAGTTCTTGTCAGTTAAGGCTGGGCACTGAAAATATATAACGCAGCCAAATCTTCTTGATGCTTTAGTACCCACTCATACCAGCATGTTTGGAAAGAATGCGGTAAAAAAAGGCTGTGCATAAATATCCATCAAATGATTATCACCCAGCACCTTTACGCGTCCAAGAGAGGCCGACATCTTGAACGCTGCTTGTCAAGTTCAAGGCGACCTCAGATCCAGATACTGGGTAGCTGCATAAAGACATGTCCTGATTTAGTTTGAGTGATCAAACAACTGCTGTTACAGTGAGATCTAACCATACAAAGCATTTGCAAATATCGCAGATACAAAGAAACTAATATCTTTTTCTAAACAGGAGTGTGCCACATAAGTAGACATTTGGAGAATCTGGATATCATCCCCCAGCAAATACATCATCAGGAGAAAAAAGCAGAACAAGTCAGGAGTCAAGTAAGTGTTTATGAGGGGATCATCTGTCACAGATTTTAGGAAACTTTGGATTATTCCACAGTTTGCCTTTCTTGTAATCACTCTGATATCATCAGAGCTGACAATCAGCAGGCAATTGACTCAAATGTTGGATTTTAAATGTCATATTAATGTTGAACTGGTCAAAGAGATGCCTAGCCTGGGGTGTATCCATTAGTTCATTGCTTGGTAGGTTTCAAATATATCTTGCAGTTGAGTCACGGCTGGACATGCTTGATTTCTTACCCTCAGAATATTTGTATCATTAGAGGCAATTTTAGTAAGCATCTAATTTAATCATATTATTAAGTAGCATGAGCAATATGTATCATTATATTATTTTGAATAAACGTACCAGCATACCCCTCCAATCAAATCCAGTATGAATTAAATGTAAACAGTTCCAGTAACTCCCTGCTCAAAAAAGGTAGTAAATACCATGAGTAGACTCCTAGCAGCCTGGTTTATACCTTGTTACGTACCCCTGTCAGTTTATTTACCACTATACCATTAATTTCTTAACCTACGTAAGTTTGTGTAATGTTAACTCGCTGTTGATTTGTGTTTGATAATAGCAGATAGAAAACATTCCAAGGATATTTGAACATTTGAATCATGTGTAGAATAGGGGTAAATCTGTATATTGAGGTTAAAGTTAGATCTTTGACCTTGGATCAAACCAGATCAAACATTTAATTAGGCTTCATCTGAGGTTATACATTTTAGATTTACCCTTACATACATCTGTTGATACCCGTTACCAATAATAAGTATATAGATCGATCCGAATGCATTAATCCTAGAATGATTGGAGGAACCGGAACTTTAGTCAGAATTCCAACACTTACTTGAAATATACTTAGGGTTTTAGACTCTTATTCTCGAACCATATTCAATCATTCATCTAAAATGCTTTGATAATCTTTTACTCATGATCCTAAAAACCAGTGAGACATTAGCTGCGATCGATCAGGTCACATACACCCAGTAACTGAAGGGTAGAAATTGTGAATCAGACGCATGGTCAGAATGGCTCTGTGAGTGTGAATGGTGAAGAAATGTTTATGTGAACGCTAATTCAACAGTTTGTATGCTTTAAACACATCCATGTGAAATTTTGGCATGATCTGAGTACAAAATCAATGGGATATTCTAAATTCGATACAACTCATCACTCTCCTATATCAGAGAGTCATCATCATTAAACAATTATGTTCATCCACAGCATCTACAAGCAGAGCAAGTCACTACAGTATGTCAGCTGAAGAACAAGACCAACTGCTAAATGAAGATGACAAACAAATAGTTGAGCGTAAAGGATTAACATCAGGCTCAAAACTAAAGGAGACCATGATTATATTGGCAATACTCACCACCAACATGTTGGGACTTAGTGTGGATAGTATGCCGGTCACCTTCTTCAATTTTGAGGCAAAGAGGCGAGGATTACTAGAATATCAAACTGGGATTGTAATGGGATGCTATGATTTAGGTCGCTTTATTTTCGGGCTACTCTGTCCAACACTGGTAAGCATCAAGAATTTCTACTAGTGTTGTGATGATTGGTATTTTTTGGAACTTTTGATTACCACTTCATGCAAAGCTGTAGTTTCATCAGCTCATCCCCCAAAACAGATCCTGATATCACTAGAATGAGGTCCTCAACATTTAGTGACTCAGTTGTGTTGGGATTTAAGTGTGAAAGATTTCTAACCCTTGTTGCATTGAGAACAGCTTTTCTGTATATAAAACTAAATTAAATGATATCATTGAATATGTTTGAAGGTTTGATTTTATGGTTAATAGATCAGAAAAATTACTGCCAAAAAGTCGATGATGATAGGAGCTGCAGTCTGTGGTATCTCATCAGTGTTATTTGGGTAAGATTAATTATGTCAACTTGTTTCACTAAAAGAAATGACAGTTTGATTTTAGCTTTCACTACTAGTCACTTTTTGGGATGGGATCAGAACATTATATAACGTATTTTAATAACTCAGAAAAGTCTGGAGATTAATATGGGCTTATTATCTCAATTTTTTCAATTAAGAAGAGCACGCTGTCTGGTTTTGATGAGCCATATCGATGTTTGCTAGCTGTCAAAAGTGCGCTTTAAAGCATGTTGAGATGCAAGGTGAGATTTTCCTAGTGCCATTTTGTTTTCACTCTTGTGCATATACTCTTGAATGATTCTTTATCATTCAAGGTTAGTTGCGTATCTGAAACAACCATGGATATTGTTTGCGCTTTTTGCCCTACTGAGGACGATTTCAGGATCTGGAGCGATATTATTAAATGTATCCTGCACTGCCATACTCATGCAGTCCAAAACTTATACTAATGCTACATTGTTTGTGAGTACAATAAAGACATGGACAGATATTTCTACTATTTCTTATCATTATAAAGTTAATTTTTTTATATTCCTTCGTAATTTATCTTTATACATAATCCTCAGGAAAATCATTACACCATTACAGGTTGCAGTGTTCGGCAGAACTTTTCACCTCTACATAAATATCAATGATAATTTATTCTATATGGATTATTTACATAGTCATGCATCACCTTGAACACTAATTTGAGAACAAGTAGTCCGATTTTTTCTATTTTACATGCTTATGGAAGGCTTTCCTTCTAAAGTGAGTTTCAAATCCTCACTTTAACATCTCATGATTGTAATTTAAAAAAATTCAAGTCACCCGTCAGATGTCAATAACTGGGAGCATTTGGCTCAAACGCTTCATGACCATTTGATCATATCAATCCATAAGTCAGCGAGACAATTAATGATATACAGCAATAATTCTTAGCAGTAATGCTTCACATGGATTTGAACTACCATGACAGGCAGGAATTAAAACCTTTTGAATGATAGTTAATTTCACTAAATGTGATTTGTCTCTGTGGGCCAGATATTACTACGCCTAATCCAGTGCAGAAACGTTCCAAGTAAAAAAAGTAATTTATGGTGGATTTTAAGGGTGGAACCTGCTGGTAGTGTTACTGTACCTCATGTGCAGATTCTTGTGTGGAACAATGTCTTTTAGTCCAAAGTCCGCATATCTTGCTATGCCTTTTTGTAGGGTTGGATAGAATTGGCAATCGGTATGGGTTATCTTCTTGGAGGGCTCATTGGAAGTGCTTTAATAGAGGTATGGATTACCTACATGTTGCTGTTTATCCTTCATTTACTACTCTTCAATATCAGAATTTTTTAAATTTGGTCATTTCCTGAGTCCATCAATAATTTTTTTACAGAGAAACTTGGCTGTCAATGTCATGATGCATTATTTTGGTTATTTTAGCTGGTTGGATTCGAATTCAGCTTTATGGTGATTGGAGCCATAGTCTGCGTAAGCGTCATACCGTGTATATTCTTCGTTCCAAATCTAAGTGAGTTAGCTTATGCACTCTGCTAGACTGTTAAGACGTTCACAGGAAGACATAAGCGAGTTACCTTGTGTACTGTGTACAGTGTGTGGTCATTTATCACAATAAAGGGTAACCTACTTTTGATGCTTGACAGTTAGCAGATAACATGTTTCTATTTCAATCCCTTCGTATTTTGTCTGAAATTTGATTGCAAAGGCATTAACTGTCTGTGATTCGGTGTTTTGAAATAGCTGATGTAAATCTTGGCCGGAAAATGAAGGGATTGAGCAACTACATCAAATTGCCAGGTGTACTCATACTACTGATGCTGACAGCCTCTGCAAATTATGGAATGGCTGGCTTCACAACTATGATGGGTGATTGGGTTGTCAGAACAGTAAGTGATTGCAAATTCTGATGTACATGAAAAGAGCAAAAATATCTTTTCGCAGATGACTTCACATGAAATACCACTTATGCCAAACCATGATAGAGTTTATAGCCCACAGAGTTAACAGTCAACGTAGCCTGTAAGGTTACCAAGGGTTTGAGGCTGACCGTAGAAAGTTTCTATCGTATATAACCATTAACCATTCTTATCACAGTGACATTTATGGGAATTGTTTGGTAAATATGCATTGGCAATTAAGATTAATGTTTGTTTTCCCCACAGTTTGATGTGCCAATTTCAACTTGGAGCTTATATTTTTGTCTGGTACCACTGACGTATATGTTTGGTAATCTTGTCGCATCAACAATAACTAATAGGGTAAGTTATGAATCTCACAGTTATTCAAAAAGTCATTTATGCCATATTCAAAGCCCATGCATGAGAGGTATAGGTGAAGGAACAGTTATGATATCACATACAACAAACACAGGACAAAATTACCTAGGAACTATAAACAGAAAACAGCAGTTTGTTTGAGCAGAAATATTTTACATGATGGCAGCCCTGTAGATTAGAGAACGACATTCTGAGTTACTGTGACAATAATATTCACAGTGGTGCCTCACACTGTTTGTGAATTAATTTTGCAGATTACCATAGTCTTTATGATATTTGATTAAATGGATGATTAATAATTATTTGTGACATAAGGGATCAAGGACAAACATGAGACAACATAGAAACATGTTTACTTAATAATCTTACAGCCCAATCATGTGAGCAAAATCAACAACCACACAGCAATATCTACAAAGCCATCCTTTTCCTTTAGATTCTGAACAGAAAAAAGGGCCTTGAGATCACCATAAAATGAGTATAACAATATCAACATTCCTATATTTTCAATTTTGTCACACAGGGTTATATATACTCCACAATATTCATGATTTCACCACTATTCGTAATTTGCTTCTTCCTCATGTGTCCGAGTCCGATTCTCGCACCTCTCTTCAATAATAAAAAGTAGGTGTTTGTGTTTAGATTACTGAATTAAATTCAACCAAAAACGAAAATTTTCACTTATGATGCTTAACGCCGGGCACTGGTAATTTTTAATTCATGAACCATTTTCTGCAAACTTCTCCATATTGGTTGTGCCTTCCAGTAACACCTTGTAGCCTAAGATTGTTTGTTTTTCACAAACGATCAGGAAGCATTATTAACCTGTGAATGATCTGGTTGGACTCCTTAACCACAATAGCTACCTCAAAAATATAATTTATATATTTAATGCTTCAGTTATCTGCCGATGACAGTAATGATGCTTGGAGGAGTCGGTTTTATCCAACCTCTTATCATGGTTCCAGTATACCAGGCACTGGTGAATTTTGCTTTGTAAGTTCTTATTCATGTATCAGCAACAAGCTGTCTGGATTCTCGTTGGATGCAAGACCTAAATATTTTAAGAGTGGCTACTTTTTTTGTGAATTTGCCAATGACTGCTACACTGAGTTTTGGTATCTTAGGCATTGTCTCACAGGCTTCGCTATATGAGCATTCTATCTGATTTTGTTGGAAGACAATTGTTCGCAATTCAGCCACCTCAGTCTACTATATTAGCAGTTCACTGAAATTTAGATTATTCAGATGACAATGGAAATCATTCATGCGCAAAATAATTTGAGAGATTAAACTATATTTGTTTAATCTTTTCCAGCACAAAAATACTTTTAGTTGTGAAAACCGTCGTATATACTTGAAAGTTTTGGGGCTGCCCTGATATGATAAATAGAATATCCATGGTGATAAATGTAAATTTATTCTCATGTTCTCTTATTCTCACTTTAGCTTATTCCTATTTGTTTTCCCCTATGATTTCCATAACAATATATAATATGCTTATGTTCTTTATTCGATGCTTATTTTCAGGGCTAATGGGCATAGGACAGACAGTCTGAATACATATGCCATTGTTTCTTCCTCAGTTAATTTTGCTTGGGCAATTGGATCCATGTCAGGACCGCCTTTGATTGGTATAACCACTCAGTTGGTTGGTTTTCCATGGGCAACAACCAGCATGGGATTCGTATATCTCACAGCGGTAGGTACCAGCAAATCATGTGCTGATGTTATTGTTAATTAGAGATAGTTATTGCATTTTAAAAGTCTGACTAAGAGAACTGCTGTTACAGTATTGTCAGATCCCTACCAAAATCAAGAGTAACACAAGGAGTTGCCCAGATCAGAAAATGAAACACTCAGGTTCCAAGCTACTGTACTACATAAGCCCAAAGAATTCCCACACATCCCAATGACATGCTCAACTAATTATTTTTGCATATATTTACTCCTATGGTAGGTGTATGTAATAGCTTATATATTTTAGCACGTTGAAACGACACTCATTACATAATCATACCCAAGTTGTTTCTCTTGTAGTTCACAGCACTTACTTTGTTCCTGACAATTATGAGGATGTTTGGAAAGCCGCTGAGCCAGAGCTTATAAAGCCTGCACACCCTCAGAGGGAGTTGATTATCAAATCTCTGAATGACAACTCTGAATAATTAAGTTATCCATTGGTATATTTCTGGATTTATCATAATCAGTATTTTTAACGCTACATTGGTTTCTGGAGTTATTGCTTTCGTATGTATAATTATAACGTCAGTTTCCGATATCATCACATCATTATCAGCCTCATTTATTATTAAGAGAGTGATTGGTTTTATTCAGATGTTAAAGTATTATTTATCCAATATTTTGGTTTCTCTAGGAAGGCTAGGGCTAGGCTAGTATATTCATATTTAGACATATTAATTGATATCAATCAACCATAATTATGTTGATTTAATGCCTCATAAGGCTTAACACCAAAGGTTAAATCTGTGCATTACCCTGTTTACCTAAAGCATACACACACCTGTTCGCAGTGTGTACTGTGATGAAATAAACATTAATAAGTTCCTCTCTTTTGATGGACCTAAGACAAGTCCATCAAACACAATATTCACATGTTGACCTATTGTTGGCTTCAAAGACATCAATGGGGCACGTCAATATACATAATCGTAACATCTCTGCGGTAACCTCTCCTATGGTTCATAGATCGCAGGTTATACTCCATCAAGAGTTAACCAGGAGAAAGCATCGTAATTTATTCATGATCTCTACTACTCACCCTTGTAACATCTCGGCATTGAATAAGAGTGATGACAATGATTGATGGTCAAAATTAACTGAGCAATCTCAAGAATAAAATTATTTTCCTATGCAGTTGAGAATTTCTGCATTTTTGAATTTCTCCATTGTTGATCATAGTCCCAAAAAAAGCTTGCAGGTATAAAGTCAAATGAGTTATTTTAGCAACATGAGAGCCGAGAACTCCAAATTAATATAGTCCACTGTTTTTGATATGAGTTTGAATCCACAGGAAAAGTATATAAAAGTGGTTCAATGTTGTGAGTGGCACTTGGGTGTGTTGGGAGAGTGTATTTTACACATCCATGCAAAAAACTTCTTTCAGTCAAATGAATTTAAGCTAAATATATACCAATTTCCAATCCCCCTATCAATCTTGACCCAGTATAGGTAGGTAACCAGATCAAGAGTATTTAAGTAATGGGAATGTTAATTCATCTGAATTATGGCATCATACCGGAAATGCGTCATTCATCTTTTTGAGCCTCAGGCAAGATAGGTTTAGGCACGCCAAATTCTGATTGATCAATGTCCCACACTGGTTTAAGCAACAGTATCGATTGTAGATTCCGATTCTTAGCCCCTCACATTATTTAGAGCAGGATCTTATGATACTGATGTCGATGGTGTGATATAAAGGATTGAATTGGAGGACAAAACTAGTAGGTGAAACATGGTAAATGGAATAGGGTGTCTGTCGTCGAATATTTCATAGTACAAAGATCAATTTGAGGAGGAATGTGGTTTTGGTTGTTTTGTTTCATGCTATGAGGCTTAAAAGATACAGAGACATACATATATCAAGTAAGATCGATGAAAACATTACACTACAACTGTTAACTACTGAGTAGATTTTCTAAAATATTTATGAATGCAAAAATAGCCTTTATGATAGATTTTCTATACTTGGATCATGTAATAGCATAAACAATTTAAAAAAAAAAGACATTCCAACACCATCATTGTGATGTGGCATTGACTATATTATTAGCAAATAAATGAATCTAATCTAATCTTAATTATTTTGACTGTGTTCGTTCAAATGTTCTGCTGGACTGTATTTGATGCTGCGATGTTCTGTAATTGGGTTTGTGACATGTACTCTATTTTTAGCTGATGGTCAGTTTTCTCTCACTGTGACCAGTAGTTAGAAGTTATGGCTCAGCGTCTTCCTAAACATTCTCATGATAACGGGGAAATTAATATGTGCTGTGAACTGCTGAGAAGCAATTGGGGATATTTGTTCTGCAATGAGTGTTATTCCAATGTCTCCACTCTTATTATTTTATTGCTTGGATATACAGGCAATAACATATACCTGCCCCAAAGGATAAAGTATGGTAAGCCAAAGAATAATTTTACTTTGTCCAAGGGGATTTAATGATTGCTAGCAGCAAACTAACAATCTCATTTTGCTAAGTCAGTGTTAGTAGCTTTCTATTTCCAAAGCAACATAATATTCCTTCTGCAGACACCAAAAATATTTATTAACATGTGGTAATAAGTTTCCGATTCCAGCAATGTTTTATATTGGGCTAGTCGTCTCTGCAAAAAAACAGATTTAATCGTCAACATGTAAATCTATACCAAAAAACAAACTCTGGTATGGTTAAGAAGCTTTGAATGTATTGGCTATTGTTTATATCTGCCGATGGAGTAATCAACATGTCTGTTCAGCTTTTATTATTTCCTTCAAAACACCTTTTTGTTACACTCTTTGTTTATTATGCACCTCTCTCTTTAATTTAATTAATTGATTAAATTTGATTTAATTGATTAGTTCGCAAAACAGGTAGTTCTTTGATATAAAATCTTTGCTTAATGGAGAAAAAGACACTTTTTAATGTACACTGGAGAAATCAGCAGTTTTTCTGTGTACGTTGGAGAAATCAGCAGTCTTTCAACACTCTTGGGAGAAATAAACACAAAAAAATCCCCAAGAGGAACACTCGCCACTTCAAGAAATTGGTATTTAAGTTCAATTGCCACTCAATAAGGCATACAGCGTGTTATGCCCTACAGCACCTAGCTAAACAAGCGGAAACGAATAGAGCAATGGAGCTGAGCCAAGGTTATTGAACCTGAGAAGAAATTAATATTCTATTTTCATTTTATCTGTTTGATTCAAAATTTGATTTTGATTAAGTATGTTTAATGTTTAAATCTTTTGCCTAGCATCTGATGCTCCTGAACCATCAAAAAGGAAAACCCCAGCGGAGATACAGATGAGCAAATGACAGAGAACCGACCTGGAACAACTTAACAACACACGACACAATGGATATGATAACTGACCTGGAAAAGAACGACGAGACTAACCTTGATACTGAATTTGACAGGGAGGCCTTAGAGAACCAGCAGGAGGAAGAGGAGGAAGAGGAGGAGGAGGATGAGGAGGAAGAGGAGGAGAAGAGACACCATGTAGCCGAGCAGGAGGGAGTGGAGGAAGAACAAGAAAGAGAAGCAGATGGAGAGCAAGGAGAGACTGAGCCTGTAGAGGCAGCAGTTACTGCGCCTGGAGGACAGCACTACGCAATATGTAAGATATCCGAATCACATCCCTTACACATCGGATCTGTTTTTATTGAAAGTTTTGCAGCCACATGACAGTTTGTCTCTTGCTCCATTGTTTTCACAGCTGGTGTAAATTAACAGACCTTGAATTTTCATGTTTTAGCTAGAACACTCAATGCCAAACACCAGAACTACCTTGGGAAGTTGCAAAAGGGCAATTCTCCGAGAGCTTCTGGTTGTGTGTGGTGGACAAACCAATACGCAAGAAATCCCAGTCTCACGCTGACTGCTGAAGTCACAGGATCAATGAAATCAGGAGGAAGTGGGCAAGGGCCAATCGAGAGAGGCTGCCAGGAAGAAACATTAACAACTTCTTTAGGAATTCTCACAACGCTTGGTTACACTAAGTTCAGCAGGATGGCCAACCGCTGCATGGCAGCCGGACCGGAGGGAGCGACGATGCCGGCTCAAACCAATTGATGGAAAAACACTCCAGTTAGCATCGTGACCCATTGCAAGTTGCATGTTTCACATGTCAAAGTTGCATTTGGTGCTCTCTCTTTTCTGATGCCAGTATTTTTGATGTAATAGTCAACTTTCGAAATTGTAGTTGTAAAGCTTAATTTTGCTTTGTCTATATTTCCAGTCAGCGGATAACTGACTTCATCTAGGATATCGCCACATATCTCAGGAGAGTACATGCCCCTCGAGTGTGTTACCCAGAACCAGAGCTGGATATTGTCACTCTTCTCAGAAAGTCTCCATGCTACCTAGGATGGAGATGTACATGGAGGCTGCATTCACCAGACGTCTTGCCTACTCAATCACTCTTTCTATCAAGTTGGAGGATCCAAACCGATTAAACCCCTCACCACTAACCTGTGGCACGAAGCAACTGCTGGAAAAAATGCATGGGATATGGCAACTTCGATGGTCTGCTTCCTTGAGCATGAAGACCAGCTGGAGGAGAGGGAAATCACAATGAGGCTAGACAATTGCAGCTACAAGAAAAAAAATTACCTATTTTTTAATTCATTAATCAATCTTTATGTTTGGGGTTTATATTCAACATGTGTTCATTAAATCAAGTATCACTAAAGTCATTACATTCAGTTAAGCTATAAAATAGCTTTCTTTAGAATACGTTTTGTTTCACAATAAAATGAAGCGTTAACAATCAATGCTAGATTACGCCTCAACCACAGTACAGTTGTTTATAGTTTCAGGGCTATGAATCAAAAGACTGGTCATTTTAGATTTCCCACAATTTAATAGACAGTGGTCACATGACTTCAATGTGGCAACAAGCGTGGTAAACTATGTTGGAGTTATCCAGCTTTGTGAAAGGCTGGACAATCCTGAATTTCTGAATGTAATGAGTAGTGATGTCAACGAGACGGGACAATTCCAGGTCTCGCTGGACTTGTCTCCTCGGGGCAGTATCTCGTCCCGTTGGAACGGACAACTCTTAATACATGTCGGGACTACTAGCATTGTAAATGGTAGTACCTGGTAAAAATATTGCCTACACCCAGACTTGAACTAGTGTCCTTGTGATCAGCAGTCCACGCTCTTACCCACTACGCCATGTCGACACTAAGACGTCATAAGAAATCGAGATGTTATGATATTATGATATTATGAAAAGATAGTTATTATTCATACTTTTGCTGCGATTATTAAACGGCTTACAACACTACATGAAGCTTTCTTTAGGCAACTATAATTCAAAAATACTTGACAGAATTTGATGAAACTTGGTCTCAACATAGTTCCTTATTTCTAGAATCAAGATGATAAGTTACAAACTGAATCAAATGTACTATAAGCTGATTGCACTAGTGATGGTGAATGAATATCCACCATTCGTTTATATTGTGATATCTGAAGAATGTTTTATCGGCATCGATATATGTCTCGGTCTCGTCCCGAATTTTCTTGATGTCTCGGTCCCGTCCCGTCTCGCCAAAATCTCACAATTCGCCATCACTAGTAATGAGATACCTTATACTTTGTTATGGATTCATTTAAGTCTAAAAAACAACTTTAGGAAAGTTTTTATTACCTTCCAAGCTATCCAGTCTGCTGCTGTGAACTGTGGCGTTCCATTTGTAGAAGTTATCTTCAACTACTATGTGGCTGGACAATCTTCTTTGGCAGCTGATAGCATCGAAGAAGATGCAGGCAGTGCTGAACTTCAGAGATTTTGCTGCTGCTTGTCGGGCAGCTGATACCAACTCTGTAACATCCACATTGAGTTTGGAGCAATTCCAGAAGTTCAACTGGCAAAATATCCTGTCATGTCAAACGTAAGTAAACGGTAAATAAATCTTAGATCAAGCTGTATTTAAGTCATCAATCAAGCTTACCCCACTATGTTACTGATCCACAAATCGAAATTGTCACTGGCAATTTGATGTTTGCTTGTTTCCGGGTCGGATGTTTTTTCATGATCCTAAACTTTAGCAAAAGAACTGCTGATAACTCAGTTATTTAAACTCAAAAATGCTCAGTTGTAGTTATCTCCTCCTTACTTTTCCAAAAGCCATCTCCCTCCTACAGTTTTCAATTCAGAATAACCACATTTGGTCGACTGAGTCTTTAGTCAGTCAATTAACTATTCATTTATTTTGTTCTGCAAAAAAACTCCAAATCTGACAAAAAATCTTCAAGTTCATGTTTTTCTGTTTGGGCAGAGTTACATTTCGATATGGTAAGTCACAGAGATCTGGTTTTGTTTTTGGAGCATCAGTTCATCACATTATCTAAATTTGCAGGTTTGAATCATTTTTTAACACATTTTAAAATGCGATTTACTTTTTCACTACCGTGTTTATTTCAGCCATCAGTGCCGTGGCATTGTTGCCCAATGCAGTGCAAAGAGCCTATATATTTGCAGTTTCTATGCCATTGTGTACAGTTTCAAACAAATTTCAATTGCCTTTTATAAAAGGAGTTGAGCAATTTACAAATGGCAATGGAGATGCTATACTGAATTTAAACTAAAGAATAGTTCTGCTGGTTTCTAAGTTTTCATTGTAGATTGTGGGGACAGTTGGGGAGCCACCCATCAAATTCTATCAGAATGACTATATAGCTCAAAATTATTAATCTTCATTATTCTACATACATATTCAGAAATTTGAAGAATCTAAATATGTAATAATAATCTTTTTTGTCTTATTATATTGCACTTTTTATAGTCTAATCTGCACTTTCACCTCGAGAGTTTTTTTGACTGATATATGCAGCGCTAGATATTTTGTAATTCCTGCTCAGACCAAATACATTTTCCAACCAGTATCACAAGCTCAAAACCTCAGATCTGATAAAAAAAAATTGGCTTATATTGAGTGTGCCCTGATTTTTGTATACCAACTATATTGCATCTAAAATATCATATCATATTATGTTGAATCAGTAGGCTCTAGTGGCTGGCTGGCTGGCTGGCTCAACATTCAGTTATCGACACTCTCTTTACTCAATCAAACCATGGTCCATGCTTCTAAAAATTATACAAGGTCACTTTACTCTTGGCAGGCCGGGATAACCTATTTCCAGGAGATATTACACAGCCAAGTAGAGAGTGCTTGGGGGAGAGGTGTTTATGCTATACCATCCTCACTTAATATGCTTCTATATTACATGTATTACATTCAATATATATATTACATGGCATGGATTTGGCTTTTTCATCCATTCAGATTTCCTGTGAATTAGATTTCGCCTACGTGACAGCAAGACAAGTCTAAGCGGGATGCTGCAAAGATGTTGCCAGCTTCAATGGATACTGTCCAAGAATAGCATTTTCAAAATACACCCAAATATTTGAGGTTAAATTTTACAAGAATGTGTATTGCTGAGTTGATCTTCTATGGTATTTAATCATCCCAATGTTTTTATCATTGAAAAACAATGATATAATTATGCTGGATGCGTATAGGATTATGATAACCGTGTGTCTGGAGGGCTCACCCCTAATAACACACATAATATTCTTTGTGAAATATTCTGCTGTATAGTCAGTGAGCTAGTATCTGTATGGTTGACCTTGGTATATTTATCAACATTCAGGAATTGTATTCCTGAAATAACCAAAAAAAGGACAGGACCAGTGACAGCATTTATGTTATGGTTGAATTTGCAAGTTATAATCTTGTCACTTTTGAGGATTCAGTTAGCCAAACAGGTGGGCTGCCTCCATAAACAACAAATCTAAGCTGGCCAAAATTTGAAGCATTTCTTCACGCAGTGCATGGGAACAATCCAAGTACAATTGAGGCCTAAGCTGGATGAAGATATCAGTGTATTGTTGTTGGAGCAATAACAGACACTGTTTTCTCAGAGTGAATTTTCTAATCTCTCTAGAAAATCTTATTTGTTAACAAAATTACGTTCTCTGTCTTTCATTACAGTGGGAGAATTTGCTACTGTTGTGCCTTGTTTATCTATTCCAAAGGATTTAAAGGCAATGTAATATCAAAACCTGAGGATAACCTTTGTGTCTCAAGACTTGTTGCTTCTTATAAAATTTGTGTATTAAGGCTTATTACATCAGATTAAAATTAAAGGTTTATTTAAATCAGATGTCTTGTCACAAGCCACATCCCTGAGCATGGGCAGTGAAATTTGTTGCCTTAGTGGCAAGGCCGCAACATCTGCGCCAGGTTGCTC